>OX328104.1:21703912-22909745 GCA_946811185.2 Hippopus hippopus | reverse complement strand
ACCCTATCGTGCTCTCCATTGTTTACTCGAAATTTTAATCATATTTGGAAGACAGGTGTACTTCCAGAGTCTTGGTAAGAAGCTATAATTATACCTATATCAAAACCAGGCAAAGATTCTTTGAATACGAGTAACTAACCCCATAACCTTAACAAGCTGTATCTGTAAAACCTTGGAAAGATTGGTAAATGGCCGGCCAGTTTATTTTTTGCAGAAAACTAAACTAATTTCCACAATCCAGCGCGGATTTCTTAACCAGAGAAGCAGTCTTGATCGCATGGTTCGCTTCGAGACTTTTGTACGTGAAGTCTTTATAAAGAAGGAACTTCTTGTATCTATCTTTTTTTTTATTTAGAAATTACTTACGATACCACCTGGAAGCATGGTATTATGAATGACCTCTATGATTTCGGTATTCGATGCCGCCTTGCTTATTCCACCTCTGCTTTGAAGATGAAAGTCAGTTTAGGGTCCGGGTTGGAAATACACTTTCCAGTACTCACTGGAAATGGGCGTTCCATAAGGAAGTATCTTCTCCGTAAACGGAACATTTTTTTGTGTTAAAACTAACGACCTTGTTAAATTTGTTTGCCCTGGAGTAGAATGCTTTATGTATGTTGGCGACTTCTTTATTTGCTACCGGTCAAAACATATGCATACGATCGAAAAACAGCTTCAACAGATCTTAAATAATTTGAAAAATTAGTCGAATGAAAACGGTTTAAAATTTTCGAAAACCAAGTCAACATTTATGCATTTTTGGCAGTCAAGGAAAATAAACGAGACCCGGAGCTGTCACTAGACGGTGTCTGCATTGATTTCGTTCCAGAATTCAACTTTTTAGGTCTTTTATTCGGTCCTAAGCTCACGTTCATTCTGAATATAAATTATCTGAGCAATAAATGTCCAAAAGCTCTGACTCTTTTACGCATACATTCCAATATGGACTGGGGAGTTGACCAAAAAGTCTTGTCGAGCCTTTAAATGTCGCTTGTAAAATCAGAGTTAAGTTGCGACTGCGCCGTGTACAGGTCAGCACGTCAGTCATATAATTTACGCATACTTGATACCATTCATATTCAAGGCTTGCGTCTTGCATAAGGTGCATTCTAGACTTCTCCAATTAATATTATATGTGCTAAAGCAAATGAACCTTCGTTAAATCCTTGACGAAAGAACATTTAATTGCAGTACTATCTAAAATTGAAGTAAAACCCTGAAAACCTAACTCATACCGTTGTTTTCGAACCATAGTATAATTCTTAAAGAAAGAAAAGGTCATACCACCTTTTAGTTTTCGTTGTGATGTAGACATACCAAGTCTTAATTTGACCAAGATGATATCGAGGAACATAAGAAAACAGACGTTCCTTTATGGACTTCAAATAGTCCCACATTCGTATATGGTCTGGCATCACATAAAAAAAAAAGAAAAAAAAAAAAAAGCGACTACAGATTCTATAATTTTCAAAAGCAAACATCTTAAAATAAAAAGGCAATACTATTGACACATAAAGCTTAAGACCCAAAGGGGATCTGAGGAAAAAGGGTAAATCGGGGTGAAATACTGAAGTGATGCTCATTTTTACATGCCACTTGGTGGAGACTATTTTATAAACCTTTTAAAAACGTTTTAATTTTTTGAAATTGGGGATATCAGTAAAATTGGTACACCAATGATAAGATATTTTGTTTGGAGTAACAGCTGGTCTGCCAACGTCAAGGTATTGGTGTAGCATAACAACCGGTTTGACTATGTAGGGATACTGGGGGTAGCATTATAAATGGTTTACCAATATATGGGTATTCGATTAGCATGTTAACTGTTCAGCCAGTTTTAAAATGTTTGGTTAGCAATACAACTAATCTTCAAACACTCACATTTAGGATGAACTTAACAGCCGGTCTTCCAAGGTCAAGGTATGGAAAAAAGCATTACAAAAGTTTCGTCATTCTTCAGACGCTGGGTAAGCTTTACAAGAGATGTGTTATGATCAGTATATTTGAAAAAGCAGGTCAAATTGTTTGCCAATGCCATGATATTGGGTAAGTATAACAAATGTATGCATGAAGGTGAGTGTATTTTGGAAAGCAGATCTAATTGTTTGCCGATGTCAGGATGTTAGGTAAGCATTCCAACTGCTTTTATGATGTGGCCTGTTCTTTGCATTATTGCTGTCACAAGTTAAGGCACAAATGAAAAGTATCAGACATAATCATTGTATAGTACCATATTCCAACAGTCACTTCAATACTGCAGTGCTGAAATTTCACAGAACAGAATTCCTTTTTTTTTTTATTATTTCTTTAAATGAATAAAACTTTTAAAAGTATTGAATATTAAAAATGTGACATACTGTTAAGACAAAACAAGAAATGTTGACTGTTTGAAAAAAGCATATATAGGGGAAAACAGGTGAGCCTCTATAGGGACAGTAAATATTGATCTCCGGTAACCGTTCTGTTTCAAACCGCAGAATAGTGTAATCAATATAAATTTACCTATCAAGCTTTGACATAAAACTATGCCCAATCCAAAATGTAGACAAATGGACATATACTAAGTGTATATGTATGTCTTTCCACACCACCATTCCTCGAAGGTATCTAAGTGTTGTAATTGAAAATGGTCGATTAATCGTTAATTTCTAACTTACCATGTACATGTATTTATTCCAATCGAAATCTGCTGTTAGCGTTGTAGGATAAATCTGTTGGACGATTGAATTTCTTCAATACTTCTCCACATATCACTCTTTTCAGTCTGAAATTCACTCAAGATAGCAAAAGCTTTTACAGAACAGTCAAACATACCCTTAATATTGCATCTCATCGTCACTTTTTTTGGTGCCTCTGAACGGGAAAAATATTTTACCCTGACCATATCAATGGCAAAACAGATTAAATATTTTTGCGGTTGACTTGTTCAAGATCTGACTACACGGAACGTTTATGCTGTACGTTTCTTTAGTCGGCTCATTCCATTATTTTTTTTAGAAAATAAAGTCCTGTCGAAAAGAGCGATGATTATTGTAGCTGTTCTCTTTTTTGTGTTATTGCAAGTTTATATATGGGAGAATGTCCGTTCAAAAATATCAAATGGAAACAGAAATAAAAAAAAAGAAAACATATTTAATGATGCTTACATTTAACATCAAGTTGATGACTGCCATGAAAAAAGTACACCCCAAAGCTGTGTTCCCATTATCCCATACTTGTGAAATTTATGTATTAAAAAAAAAAAAAAATCATCGAAAGATGAAAGCAGCAAGAACATGCTGTTTTAATTTTGTCCCTTGGTTTTTATCAGTTCTGTAACAAAAGTTTAATTCGTTTATTTCCCCTTATAAGTATTTACCATGTGACTTTATATAGTGTGCTTATCGCTGGGAAATTTTAGAAGCAGCAAGTTTGGCAAGATGAGCTTGTACAGCAGAAGAAGAGATTTCTAGTGAGTTTAATGCTTTTCAGCGTATGTCTTGTACAATTCTTATCAATTAAGATACAGGCTTTAATAAATGTAAATGTTTGTTGCTTTGTATTTATATCTTTATAAAAGAAAAACAGTTGTATGTCACGGTTTGATCCAAATACTAGGGAAGCAATTGGCATAATCTCAACTCCATATATCTCATTTCCGTAACATAGAAAACTGTTAAAGAGCTAATACTGTTACGGAAATGATATTTATGGTATCGAACGTGTAGCGAACCTAAAAGAAGCGTAGAATGTTTACCTCCTCTAATAGAGCAAAGTGTATAGCGATCGTTAGAGGCTACGAAAATCGGGCAGAGTTTTGTCAGTCTATTTCTCGAAGAATGGGAAGTTTTTCTTGTTTACTTTACATTCAGGGGAGGTCACTTTCGTTTCTTACGAAGGTCAAAACGCATATTTTCCTTTTCATTTCCTTTTTAGTCATGATCTTTAGTTGACACTTCCGGTAATCCGCTTATTTATATAAATCGTGTTTAGTGCATTTGTTAGCACAGGTGTGCAAATGAAAAATCTAATCGGCCAGTCCCTAAATCGGGCGAAAATGCTATTTGACGTCACTGTATGAATGCCCAGACAACTTCCGGTTCCATGAAAACATCGCGTTAGTCTTAACTTCTTCTTCTCCGAAGTTCATAGAATCTTATAATTTATAGCTATGCCAAGAGGAGATCACGGTGGAACATCCAAAGGTAATGGTTTAAAGTGTTTTGTCGCTTATTCTGGCAATACTTATGCAGATGGCGTTTCCTTGCATTATTTTCCGAGAGACCCGTCGAGTAGAGAAGGATGGATAGATTTACTTTAAGTCTAAAAGGTTTTCAACGGACCAACGCAATATTATGCATTATGCTCAACCTACTTCACTGAAGAGTGCCTTCCGTTTAAATACACGCTTCAAGGGGAACAAATGGGTACAAAACCATAGAGATTACGGACGATGCAGTCCCAACGATACATTTTGAAATCTGCATGGCACCCTTTCCTGCACTACATCTGCGAGAAGAATGCCAAAGCTCAGCTTGATTTTACCCCTCGATGAATCAGGTCAGAGCAATCCCCATACAAAATTAAGAAGAAGATATTTGAAGAGAGAAACAGCAAGAGTAAATATTGATTCGTTGTCTATATAAGAATATGAGTGATGTCACTGTGTCATGGTGATAAAACCTGGTTTTAGGACTTACACATATAATTCTATTTCTGCTCTGAACAATGCTGTTAGTAATATATAACAATGGTTTGGGGAGAGCGCCTGCGATGCCTGCGATGCTCAAAAACAATGGTTTTATTCACGCGTGACTGCCCACGAACAATGGGATAGTATTCTGAGAACAATGTTGTATTATTAAGTTAAGAACAATGGGACGGGTATCTGCCTAGAAACAGTGATGTCATGTCCTTACGCATACCAGAGAACAATAGACAGAGTGTCTGCGATGCCCAAAAACAACGGGTTTATTGCCCCAAAACAACGGGATAGTATTCGGGAACAATGGATATTATTCTGAGAACAATAGGATAGGTACCGTTAACCTACCGCTCCTTAATGATGTCATCCCGTGACTCATACTACGGACAATAGGATAGATATCGTTTACCTACTTAATGACGTCATACCACGGAACAATGGGGATCGTATGTTTACTGCCATAACGTCCGTGATATGAATTAAATGATGTTGAAAGCGACGTAAAACACCATTCATTCAATTTCTCGCCACATCGTTTTCAGAATTAAGTAGAAAACACACCGTGTTACCGTCCCACCTGATTGACGTTATCCCGAAAGCACTCCATTGGACAATGTATTATTGTTTTATTGTTTTAGAACAATCCCTGCTGCCGTGAGGTTGGTGGCACGGAAAACAATAGTCTGGAGTAGGGCAGCATCATTTGGTGGCAGCACTCTTTTTCGGGATGAGACATACACCTTTAGAAAATGAATAGGAATCTGGTTCACGAAAAGTCAATAGGTGGACTGCTGAGGGGGTGTCAACCCGTAATATGCGAAATTTCGATTTATTGTAAAGGATAAAAACTATATACCATCTGGCTCGTGTATGAGGTATCGATTTCAATATGGTGCACGCCTATCGACTGGTTAGATCACGACCAATTGTGCCTCCGGTTTTAAATGATCGGGTTAGATCAAGCACTAGATAAAACTATTACATGGTGTTTAACGCCACTTTCGATATTATTTCAGTTATATCGCTGCGGTCAGTGCACCTTTCCGTGCTTTCCTGGAGTTTCTAGTTGCTGCCTATTCCGCTTATCATGATATGCTTAAAAAACGAAAGGTTGAAGAAAAAGGAAGGCAATTTTGATAACGCAGAAGCCTGCTGCAAACATATCACTTAAAATTATCGTCTGCTAGCTTTGACCTATACGTTACTATACATAAAAGATCGTCTGCTAAATACAACATTTAGTGTCGATCAAGATTAGCCTTTGTTGACTTAAACCATTTTTTTATTCATTGTATATTGAAATAGTAAAGGACAAGGCCAGACGGTAACAATAAAAACAGTTTAGAGCAAGATCAAATATCAAGATCAGACGTATGCACAGAGGCAGTTTTGATAACGCAGAAGCCCTGCTGCAAAGAGGTCACTTAAAATTGTCGTCTGCTGCCTTTGACCTATACTCTACATAAAAGACCGTCTGCTAATTACGACATTTGGTGTCGATCAAGATCAGTTCAAGTCGACTTAAGTTAAACCATTTTTTCTTATTCTGAAATCTTTTGTATTCATTGTATATTGATATAGTAAAGGACAAGACCAAACGGTACCGTTAAAAACAGTGTAGATCAAGATCAGACGTATGTACTTAAGAGTGACTCCCCTGAGTTTATTGAATATACCGAGGTCTTAGACGAACGCTTCATTAGATACGTAACAAGGGTTACTTGATCTCGAGTTACATAAGTTTAGTGTTAATTTGATGACCGAATCTCGGGGTGTTTACCTTTGTTTTATTCTGGGTGGAATAAGATCAATGTAGATCAAGATCAGACTATGTCAGCTTTAGTTAAACGATTTTTTTTTTTTTTTCTAATTGTGTATTGAAATAGTAAAGGACGAGGCCAGACGGTACTGTTTAAAACAGTCTCGATCAAGATCGGACGTACTTAAGAGTGACTTCTATGAGTTTATTGAGTAGACCGAGGTCTTAGACGAACGCTTCAGTTGACACGTAACAAGGGTTGTTGGATATCAAGTTACATGAGTTTAGTGGTAATTTGATGACTTATTTAACTCGCGTAATTAGATGCAGTCGGTAAGTTCAATCTTGTCTTGTTTCATCGGAAACATTGATGACGTAACTGAACTGAACTTCATTTTCAGTTGATTTCAACAATTCTCGACCTTCTGGTATCTCAGGGTGTTCCAAGCAACCATCTTTTTCTCTATTTTAGCGGAATAAGATTAATGTAGATCAGGATCATACTTTGGCGGCTTAAGTTTTTGTTTTATTCCTTCTTAAACCGATTTTTTTAAATTAATTGTATTTTATGAAACATTAAATGTCGTACTGTTAAAATCAGTCTATGGCAAGATCTGACGTATGTACTTAAAAATGACTCCTGCGAGTAAGCGAAGTGGGGGGGGGGTGGGGTGGGGGGGGGGTTTGTCAGAATTACGAAATGCATACCTTGTGTGTAAACGAACAAAAGATACAGGGTTAACCATTTTAAAGTTTTATTACCAATCAACTCGATAATTACAGCAAAATAGCAATGCAGTGTTTATTCATGTCACAAAAGATTTAAACTGATGTATGTCCATTGATTGTTTCCAGACTCAGGCTACTTCTTCGTTAATTCATTATTAGCTAGTTACCATGTCAGCTCCATTTTTAGCTCACCTGAGCACGAAGTGCTCATGGTGAGCTTTTGTGATCGTGCTGTGTCCGGCGTCCGTCGTCCGTCGTCCGTCGTCAACTTTTACCTTGTGTACGCTCTAGAGGCCACATTTTCAGTCCAATACTCATGAAAGTTGGTCAGAATGTTTGTCTCGATGATATCTCGGACGAGTTCGAAAATGGGTCATGTAGGGTCAAAAACTAGGTCACTAGGTCAAATCTTAGAAAAACCTTGTGTACGCTCTAGAGGCCACATTTTCTGTCAGATACTCATATAACTTGGTCAGAATGTTTGTCTTGATGATATCTCAGACAATTTTTGAAAATGGGTCATGTCGGGTCAAAAACTAGGTCACTAGGTCAAATCTTAGAAAAACCTTGTGTACGCTCTAGAGGCCACATTTTCTGTCAGATACTCATATAACTTGGTCAGAATGTTTGTCTTGATGATATCTCAGACAATTTTTGAAAATCGGTCATGTCGGGTCAAAAACTAGGTCACTAGGTCAAATCTTAGAAAAACCTTGTGTACGCTCTAGAGGCCACATTTTCTGTCCGATACTTATGAAAGTCGGTCAGAATGTTTGTCTTGATGATATCTCGGATGAGTTCGAAAATTGATCACGCTGGGCCAAAACTAGGTCACTAGGTCAAATCTTAGAAAAACCTTGTGCACACTCTAGAGGCCACATTTATAGTCCAATGCTCTTGAAAGTTGGTCAGAATGTTTGTCTTTATGATATCTCGGACGAGTTCTAAAATGGGTCATGTCTGGTCAAAAAGTAGGTCACAAGGTCATATCTTAGAAAAACCTTGTGTACACTCTAGAGGCCACATTTTTTGTCCAAAACTCTTGAAATTTGGTCAGAATGTTTGTCTTGATGATATCTTGGACAAGTTTGAAAATGGGTCATGTCAGGCAAAAAACTAGGTCACTGGGTCAAATCTTAAAAAAAAAACCTTGTGTACGCTCTAGAGGTCACAGTTTCAGTCCAAATTTCTTGAAAGTTGGTCAGAATGTTTTACTTGATGACATCTCACATGACTTCGAAAATTGGTCATGTTGGGTCAGAAACTAGGTCAGTAGTTCAAATCTTAGAAAAAACCTGTGTATGCTCTATAGGCCACATTTTCTGTCCTATACGTATGAAAGGTGGTCAGGATCTTTGTTTTGATAATTTCTACAATGGGAAAATTGGCTATGGTTGGATAAAAAGTAGGTCACTGAGAGAAATTCTAGAAAAAGCTTGTGTATATGCTAGAGGCCAAATTTTCAGTCCAATAATTATGAAAGCTTAGTAAATTGTTTGTCATGATATCTCAAAAGAGATTGAAAATGGGTCATGTTTGGTCAAAAGACTCAGGTGAGCGACTTTAGGGCCATCATTACCCTCTTGTTTTTCACAATTCATCGTTATTTTGAAGTCTCGGTGGATTATAGTCTTCGAGGATGGAATCCAGGAGATACTTGCGTTTGTTGATGGAATATTTCCAAGCTTAATTTTTTCTAAAATCGTCAATGACCATTAAATCTTTCGCCGTTTTGCGCACACTTTTATATCCTGGATCCTTTAGAATTGCATTAAACCACATCACCCGACTAGTTAAGTTATGAACCAACGCTCTCCGATATGTGGATTTTAGGTCTACGTAGGCCCGGCGACGAGCCTTTGTTTCATCCAAGTTGGTCTGTCGAGTAAGCTTTGACACCGCCTCTTCAAATTGCTCATGACATAGGTCAAACACTTTTAGTATGAGACTATTCCACGGGTCATAGTCAGTTGCATTGTCTTCTGCGTCATTTTCATCTGCCTCTTCGAATGACTGTTCATCCATTTCCATGGACTGGTCCGTATCAGAATCTTGCTCATTTTGGTGAGTATTTCTTTTATAGCGTAAAATGTTGTCCCTTCGTTTAAATTTTTCATTGCACAAATTACACCCGAACATGTCGGCGGTCTTTGTTAAAGTGATGATGAGGAGGAGGAGTCTAGGAAATTTATACATTTAAAACACAGATTTTTCTATGAAAGAGACTTGTCGCTTCGGTCGGAATGATGAGTCTTTCTTGTCAAAGCGTTCATTACGACTTTGTAGTTTTGCCTTAACTGGCAAATCTTCCTCTCGTTTTCTCTTTTGAGTCTGCACTTTCGCAGGTTGCTCAAAAGTGGCAGCCAGCCGGCGTAATTGACTCTCTGTTCGTTCGACAATCCTTTCCACGGGTGTCACAGGCTCTATAGTCATCGAGTCACACAATTTCGTAAAGCCGATTTGTTCGTTTCCATCGATATAATTCCTGATTTGTCCCTTGGTCGAGGTGGTATTTGTCCGGTGGCCTGCATTTCAAAAAACCTCAACCATTTTTCAGGATCAGGTACATATTCCTTCATTGTTGTTAGGCAACTGACTTAACTCAAATGACAAGTAAGTCTCCCGTGAAAGATATATACTGAACCAAAAAAGAAACTTCCCCTTTGTTTAAGTGCAAATGCAATGTTATTAAAAAAAATCAAAATATCAGATGACCTACATATATTCGGGCGAACGATTATATGTCCGATAAAACAAATTTTAACTCGATTGAAAGCATTTTGCAGAAGAAACCTGCTGAAAGCGATTTTCATGTGCATGCACGGACCAGTATAATTCGTGTACATTTTTGAAACCTTTCAGTTTAATTTTATAGATTTTCATGTCAATAAGAAAAAGACGTTGAAAAAAGTTAAATTCGTTTTAGTTTTCTTTATTTTTGATATGCCTAGAATTCCGCAAAATTTACGCGAACGTGCCATTGGCATGCTAAATGCTGGTATGACGATAAATGCTGTTGCTATGAATATTGGATGTTCTACTCGTGCTATTCGACACCTTAGGCAACGTTTTCAAGCAACAGGGCGTACGGAAGATCGACTACGTAGTGGACGTCCTCGCGTCACGACGCGCGGCCAAGACCGCCATATTCGGAACACCCACCTGTGCAATCGCTTCCAAACTGCCACAGCCACTGCTGCTAACACCCCTGGTACACATAACAACCGTATATCTGCCCAAACTGTGCGCAATCGCTTGCGCGAGGGTGGGCTACGTGCACGTCGTCCATACGTTGGTAGTGTTTTGACGCGACGTCACCGCGTAAATCGTGTTAATTGGGCACGTACACACCAACGCTGGCTTAGACAACAATGGAATAGCGTTCTTTTCTCTGACGAGTCCAGGTTTTCCATTCATCGAGGTGATGGCAGGGTTCGAGTATACCGTAGGAGAAATGAACGTTATGCCGATTGTTGCGTACTTGAACGAGATCGTTTTGGGGGTGGGGGTTCTGTCTTGGTCTGGGCGGGCATTGCACATGGCTTTCGCACTAATCTCGTCGTTATCGAAGGGAATTTGAATGCCCAACGCTACCGAGATGAAATTCTTGCGAGGCACGTTATCCCACTGTTTCAAAATAATGCCAATATCACTCTTTTTCAGCATGATAATGCCACAAGCCATACAGCTAGGGACAATGTGAATTTCCTCAAGGCGAATAACATTGCATTTATTAATGACTGGCCTGCCAAAAGCACTGATCTGAATCCCATTGAACACCTTTGGGATAATTTGGACCAGCGTGTTAGACTTCGCCCTATTCCACCGTCAAACGTCATTCAGCTAAGACAAGCCTTAATTCAGGAATGGAACAACATTCCACAAGCCGAAATCAATACACTTATCCGTTCTATGCGCCAACGATGCCAGGCAGTCCTTCATGCTGAAGGTGGTCATACCCGGTATTAATTTGTGATTTTGGTGAGCGACCCCTTCCGCATTTTAACTACCATTTCACTACTTTTGGATAAACCCTCTGCAATAATTTTTTTCACACAAAGTCGCAATAAAATACTCTTTCAATGCATATAAATCTAGTTTAATCCTGATTTACACATTTGTGTATATCTGCACTTAAACACAGGGGAAGTTTCTTTTTTGGTTCAGTATATATGTATATGAGTCGACGTTGACTTCCCACAGTCACTCATTACTAGCTTCCTGACACCTCACAAAACTCCTATTGCCTCCTCAAATACTTTTTATCCTCGCCGATGGCGGAGGGATATAGTTTTAGCGTTGTCCGTCCGTCCCTCTGTCCGTCCGTGTGTCCGTCCGGGAGAATATCTCCAATACCATTGGACAGAATTTCGTGAAACTTTATAGATGTGTACAATAACCCATTCCGCCGATACACCTTTTGATTTTTGAATCGATTAAAAAAATGGCCGACTGGGAGCAATTTTAAGTTACGCGGTCAAGTAAATTTTTCGGCGGGGATATCATTTCAACGAAATTGCTTGTTCAGTTATTGCATTCACTCCTCAAAGGGAAAAAGGTAGTGTGAAATATGAATAAAGCAGTAACTTAAAAATTTACATGCTGAATTTCCCGCAAAGTGTGTGGTTGTAGATTTAAGAGTTTTGAGAGACATCAGGTAGCTAGTGTTGAGAGAGGGAGGAGGCAATATGAGTTTTCTGAGGCATCAGGGTGCAAGTAATGAGATAGGGAGGAGGCAAAATGAGGTTTATGAGGCATTGGGGAGCGAGTGTCGAGAAAGCGAGGAGGCTAAAAAAGAGTTTCTTGAGGCGTCAGGAAGCAAGTGACGAGAGCGCAAGGAGGCAAAAAAGAGTTTCGTGAATCATAACGGAGCAAGTGGAAATACTATAATGAAACAAAGAGTTGTTCAATGAACCGGATACACTAGTGACCCAATAACGGGAAACGGGAGTGCCGCAATAATGAAACCGGAAACGGAAGTGTTGCATTAATGAAACCGGAAACGGAAGTGGCGCAATAAGGAAAACCGGAAGCGGAAGTAATAAATTGTAACCGGAAACGGAAAACTCGTTCAATGAACCGGAAAAAGGGTGTGTGAAATATGAAATTCAAATGTGAGTGCAATATTTATGCGCTGTTATAAGTAAAATATAGTTATTTTAAAGAAGTAACTTAAAACTTACCAGCTGAATTTCCTACAAAGTGTGTGGTTGTAGATTTAAATTTATAACTATATTAAAAAAAAAAAATTCTATCTCCTACAATTTTGAAACATCTAATCAACTACGCAAAATGACAAAACATAGGAAACCGTGGGTTAGGAAGCACAAACAGTTTTTTAAGGCACTAGGGAGTCAGTGTTGAGAGGGGGAGGAGGCAATATGGGTTTTTTGAGGCACCAGGGTGCAAGTGACGAGACAGGGAGGAGGCAAAATGGAAGAATTTTAACAGCAACAAAGTTGTCCTTTAATCGAGAAAAAGTCACTGACAATAACCATCTAGTATTATTTTAGAGCTTCAAAACATCAAATCATCTGCACGAAATGATAAAACACAAAAACCGTAGCCTAGGAGGCACTAAGAGTTTTGTGAGGCATCAGGGAGTTAGTGTTGAGAGAGGGAGGAGGCAATATGAGTTTTTTAAGGCATCAATGTGCAAATGACGAGATAGGGAGGAGGCAAAATAAGGTTTATGAGGCAATGGAGAGCGAGTGTCGAGAAAGCGAGGAGGCTAAAAAAGAGGCGTCAAGAAGCAAGTGACGAGAGTGCGAGGAGGCAAAAAAGATGTTCGTGAATCATAAGGGAGGAAGTGGAGTACTAAAATGAAACAAAAAGTTGTTCAAGAACTGGAAACACTAGTGACCCAATAACAGGAAGCGGGAGTACCGCAATAATGAAACCGGAAACGGAAGTGTCGCATTAATGAAACCGGAAACGGAATTGGAACAATAAGGAAACACCGAAGCGGAAGTAATAAATTGTAACCGGAAACGGAAGTTTCATTCAATGAACCGGAAACACGAGTTACCCAATAACCGGAAACAGAAGTGCCGCAATAATGAAACTGGAAACAGAAGTGTCGCATTAATAAAACCGGAAACGGAAGTGACGCAATAAGGAAACCCGGAAAAAGAAGTAATAAATTGTAACCGGAAACGGAAGTCTCACCACCTAACGAAAAAATTATCACTGTCACTGTAGTAAAGCGTTAAACCAGTTGACGGACAAAATTGATTTTATGGATTCATACTTGGCATAATGCCTCACAGAGATGCATTAAGCCCTCTTTTGCCAGAGCATGGGTCGTTTATTGTTGTTTTATTCTTTGTAGCACGAATTTGAACTAGAAGTCAACACAGAATCTTCAACATCTCTTGGGTGTCAAATAAAGGCTGAACTAGCCTCTAAAAAGAGTCAAACGAGAAACAAACCAGCAACTAAGGGCAAAATGGTAATCTAGAGGTAAAACAACATACCTTTTACTTGGCTACAAAATAGCATGTTTTTTGTATTCTTTTGGAAGAATTGTGTTTATTGTATATTCGTCAGTAACCTTTTGCCAACAATTTTAAACCATTTATTTGTCTGTAGAGGAAAGCTTGTGAAAACACTGGGGAAAGAGAAGGTTTTGCTTGTAAGAAACATTTAGGTACAGTTTCTTGTAACTGTATGCATCTGGTATCAAATGATTGAAACTGCAGAAAAGTGATTTTCTAGTCAAAGAAATTTTTGAAGCTAATTATCGAAAAAGAGTTTTATTACTTTCTGTTTGAAAGTTCTTCTCCCTTTCAACAAGAATTCAGACTGATCATGTGTGTGATAGAACGGTTACCAGGGATGCATTCCAGTTGTTAAGGCCGGAATACTCTGGAATATAGGCTTTTCTGCTCCTTCAAAGAATGGAAGTTGGTGCAACAGAGTATGGTGCAGATGGTCTTTTTTCATCCCCAATGAAAGATATCCAGAAGATCTCATATTTGAGCCACCAAGCGCACCCTTGTCTGATAGACAGCCCTCTGAATTTTGAGGTCAGGAGAGGTATTTCATGTTTATTGATTCTTGTTTTTTTATGTCATTTAGCAGTCAAAATTCTGAAAAGTCTGAAAAATCAATACTTATGATTCAGAATGTGGTACATATTTACCAATTTCAAAGTGTGCAGTGATCATTGAATCATTTATCAGAATTGAAATGTAACTGGACTCCGTTAGCCAGCTCTTTAGACATAACAATCTCTATTTTCAATACATATAACACATGAGACCGAAAAGTATCAATTTCATGGGTCAGGTGACAGGCATGAATATGTAAATGGTTATGTTTTTCTTTAACAGTTCAGAACTGGACCATCCTACAAATAGGGTAAACCTTGAATCAGAAGCAAAGTTTATTGTGTTCGAGAGAAACTTGTTGGAGTTATTTGACATATGCCAGAAGTGTTTTCAACAAACAGAAGGTGAATAAGTGAACATTAATGGTTCAATGGTAAAAGTGAAATAGAAGTGCCTTGCATGCAGCATGAGCGTTTTTGGTTCAGGCAACCTTTTTGGGGTAATAAACCAGCCAAAAATTTAATTACCTCTGCAGGCATATTATTTTCTGGGTCCATCCCAAGCAAGACACTACGACTGCTCAAATTTACAAAGGTGTCAGCAAGAACTGCATCAACCTACATGAGCCATCAGAGATACTTTGTATATCCTGGAATGGCATAGGTTTGGAACAATTACCAGCAGAAATACATAAATGAGGTCTAAGCACAAGGAAGGTCTATAGTTATTGGTGGTGATGGTAGATCAGATACACTTGGACACAGTGCCTAAGTTTGGGAGTTACACCATGTTGGACCTACAGGATGGTGCTGTTGTAGATGTTAATTGGTGCAGGACCAGTTAATACAGATTTTTTTAGCTCGGCTGTTTTCGAAGAAAATGTCGAGGTATTGTCATAGTCTGGCGTTGTCCTCGTCGTCTGCATCGTCTTGCAAAAAACTTTGACATTTTATAAAATCTCTATTATTGCTGAAGATACTTGTTTGAAACTTAGACAACTTATCAAGTATCAAAAAGGGTACCTACACAACAAGGGAGGGTAACCATAAAAGTTTCATGATACAATTATGCCCCTTTTTCGACTGTAGTGCAAATGAACTAATCTATCCTTGAAAGGGTAAAAAATATCACATGAAATAGAGAAAATGCTGGTTATCAGCACTTTTTTCCTTTTCCTATAATGTTTTCAAAGGCCTTTTCTGTCAGTGTGATTAAACATATAATTGTATGGTAAAGGGTTAGTGTATCCTGTTGGGATATAAAAAAGTTTTTTTTTCTTAAGAGTAATTAAAAAAAAAAAAAAAAAAAAAATGAAAAAAAAAAAAAATATATATTCAGCAATACCCTTTTTCAAATATTTTTACTAAATGAAGGACTTCTGTACACAATGTCAGAGCTCCAGATAAGAGGGAGTGATGGTATGCTAAATCCATTTTTTCTCTTCCAAACCCTATATTGTAGGTACTTATTAGAATCGTCTCAATGAGACGATTCTAATGAGTACCCATAACATAGAGTTTAGTGGAGAATAATTAATATACTCAGTTCCATAAATAAGTGTGCACTTAATTTTCTTTTATTTCTCGTCGCATGTTTTACTGAAGACCAACAAATTTGGTATCATACTTTAGTTCAGAGTCTGTAGAAAATGCCAGGCTAATCAGATTTTGACTAACAGAAAGTTTAATTTAGGTTTTTGCAGTTTAAATGAAGGTGGTACTAAAATCAAAATTGCAAAAGTACTCAAAGACTAAGGTAACATTAAAGTTAGGTTTTTCTTAAAGTTCTCGTAATTTTTCAATCAATATCTTGTATGGCCACAGGCAATTATTCGACGTCGCATAGACCTTACATAACGTAAAATCATTGCATCAGGAATGTTATTCCATTCCTGAACGACAGCGGTGGCCAAAACCTAACTTTAATATTACCTTAGTCTTTGAGTACTTTTGCAACTTTGATTTTAGTACCACCTTCCTTTAAACTGCAAAAACCTAACTTAAACTTTCTGTTAGTCAAAATCTGATTAGCCTGGCATTTTCTACAGACTCTGAACTAAAGTATGATACCAAATTTGTTGGTCTTCAGTAACTCCTGTAACAAGAGTCAATTTAATCTATTAAAAATCAAAATATTGATCGTTAAACAAGAAAGATTTTTGAATAAGTGAAAAGAAAATAGACTAGTACTATTTGTTTACATTCATTTCCGTCCAATTTATATTATTTTCAGGTACATAAGTCTTAGAAAAACTGGACGATATAGTAGGCAGTAGAAAAATGAAATGGAATATCCCAATGTTGTCCGGGTATCATCAGACTTCTGCTTTACAAGGATATGACTCAGTGATTAACCGTTTTGTACCGAAGATGATTGGTTCTCATACCATGGCATGCTGTCAAGATATACCTGGGTGTTTTCTAAATGGCTGAGGTGAACTGTTGTTTTAGGCATAGATTTTTTTCTAAAGAAATTAAAAATTTAAGCCTTTGACAAACTGGTTCAGAGCAGGTACATACTGTGCATGCTGAATGCATATAAACAAAATTTTCTGCCTTTGATCATTTTTTACAACAAAATATAAGGTGATTTGTCGGTATTCAACATTATCTACATGAATGTGTTGTTTCGGGCTTTGGCCTGCTGCTCTCCGTTTTATGAAAATGCTCAGAGGGAACAGGCTTACACTACAGAGGGTCAACCACGCTATAAAATTACTTTCCCAAATTTGAACGAGTAGAGTACACTGCAAGGAAGACTCCATTAGAGAGGACATACGATAGGCTTTCTCTCTATGCCATATCAATGTTTATCTGAATTTTCCTCAAGACTGAGGCTGAGCGAAAAAGCTTGTGGTGAATGAAGATTTTACAATTATTGTAAACAATTACCTTCATCATAAAACTATTCTATCCTTTGAGCTTTTCACAAAAATCACAAGTTTCTAGGACAAAAAAAAAATTCAGTGACAAATAAGGAAATTGCTGGTTCGGCCAAGTTCTTTATTTACCATTACGTTTATGTACATGACTGCATCACACACAACAGTTTCTGTCTTAAACCCTTCTCTAACCAATCAACCAATCCTGTCTATTTACAACTCCGAGGACAAAAAAAAAAAAAAAAAAACCACACACACACACATTGTGGGGAAAAGAGAAAATGCTGCTGAACAGCATTTCCTCCTTTTCACATAATATTTTTGACTGCTTAAGAAATAACTTTCATCTTTTATGTCACACTGAATTTGTTGTCTGCAGATGTTTTTAGTTTAAACATATCTATTTTACATCGATTGAGAAACAAGTTCTTACAACTTACACTAATTTCTCTCGATTCTGCGTCCTGGGAACTACATCAGTACTCGCGCCGAATATGTGGGCCAATGAACAATCCCGAAGTTGACACCCGCTCCTGGGTGTCGAAGCCAGTACCTTATGGTCACGAGACCGACGCTCTAGCTTACATCGACGGACAAAGACGATTTGAGATGGAACAGCTTAAAATTTTGTTTCTTCGTAAGGAATTAACAGGAATACTTCCAGCTTCATAGTTTGTAGTTATGACTTAAGAGCAATATATGAATAAACATTAAAGACCAGGCCAGCACAATGTCATTAGTATCAATCCGCATATTCTGAGCAATCTGATCTTCGCATACATTGCCGAAGTAAAACAAGATTTAGTTAAACAGACATCTGTGCAGCCTGAGAGTAAACAAACGCTGTTAAAACTTGACGGTGTTATAATCTATTCATCTGTGTAAACGTACATAAAAAATCAATATAAGGTGTATGGGGTAAAGAAACTGTAGGGATTTGTCTTCGATTTAAACCGGAAACTGTGGTTGTTATGTCTATGGCTAGCCGCAATAGAATGAAATGCATTTTCTATCTGCCGTAATCTGTGCAACCTTGAAACCATCAGGGTCAATATTTGGCATGAAGATACAAGAGTGATTATAGTTTCATAAAATAAAGAAAAAAAAAAGCGGTTAAAAAACTGGATGAAAAGGAGTGAAGGTGTATCTTTAAAGAAGTTTTGATCACTTAACCGTTTACCACACAATCCTGACTTTTAACAGTTCCGAGGAAGGAGGCTTTTGAAAACACTACTGGAAAAGAAGGAGATACTGGTAACCAGCTTTTCTCTTTTTCCCACAATGTTTCTACCATTTAAAAAATAAATCTCATCATTTGAGCCATGTCTATTTTCTCCTCTACAAGTGCTCTCATTATGGATGAGTGAAAATTTTGTTTTGTGATAAAGGGTAATAATGAATGATTTAAAAAAAAGTGTGTTTTTTTTTTTTCTTGAAACAGAGTATGTTGAAGTTTTGATAGGGACCACTATTGGACTTGGCAAAATACCGCATATGAACAGTGAAGGTTTTGAACTACAAGTACAAATTTCTCCTTCATTTATCAGCGAGTACGAGCGGCCTGAAGAGTTTGTTGAGTAGGATCAATGAGACTCAGCATTATGGAAGCCCTTGTATGTCTGGCTAGGGTCTGGAAAGGCAGAGCGTATTTTTGTCTCAACACACGCTTGTATAACTACTCGAACATCCTTCCCCAAATAGTCCAAACACCATCTTGTAAGGTAGCGGTATGCATGCAGTGTAGCGATGTCTCCTACAAATAAAATTCAGAACATTACAAACACTTTAAGTAGGATATCTGATTTGTCTTGCCTATTTCTAGCCCATCTGTTTTAAAAAAAAATAATTAGTTATTGTCGTAGCCTGGCGTCGTCGTCTGCGTCATCCTTGTGCGAAAACTTTTGACATTTTGTAATATTTCTATTATTACCGAAGATATTTACTTCAAACTTGGACAAGTCCATAACTATCAAAAGGGAAAACTTATACAACAGGCGCAGGTAACCATCAAAGTATTTTGATACAGTGATGCCCCTTTTTTTAGCCTAAAAATTTCACTGATAATGAAGCACTTGCAGTCGAGTGTTGGCACCTGCATGGGGTTCTTTTTTTTTTTCTTCTACAGTATTATATTTTCGTGTGCTTTGAATTCTTTTCATGTTGTTTCAACGGAACAGCTGACGCAAGCTTAATTCAATCAGGGTGATCAAATTAAACCATCTTCCCACGGAGCAAAAGTTTGAACTTGTCCAAAGCCAAATTATTTACAGATGACAAACAAAAGGTAGCTGAAATGGTGGAATTTATCATTTAAAGGGTAAAAAGAAGTGTAAGAAAATGAGAAAATACTGCTTACCAGCATTTTATCCTTTTCCCACAACGTTTTTTTTTGAAGACTTTTGAAACCATTGTGAGAAAAAGTTGAATATGCTCGTAACCTGAATTTCATCCTTTTCCCAACAATGTCTTTTACCCTTTCAAAAGGTAATTTCAATTTTTGAGTCACATTTATTATTTTTTGGCCTGCAAATACTTTCAAATTGAGACAGTATAAAACTTTGTTGTTTGGTAAAGAGTTAAAAGGTGAAATTTTGATGTTTAACCGGCAAGATGGCTGTAATGCATTCTCTCTACACTTCATTTATTTTGATAAGATCACATATGATGTCATCATGTTATTTGAATATTAACAAAGAATGGTTTTTGTCTTTGAATGGGTATAAAGCATTGAAGGAAATGGAGATATGCTAATAACCATCAATTTCTCCATTTACCACCATGTTTTATTTATTTTTTTTTTTCATAAAGAGTCGTTTAACCCTTTACCAAACATATGGTAGAGGGTTAATGATACTTGCAGAGTGCAGAGCGTGTTCTCTTGTAAACATAATTGCTCTTTCTATTATTGTATTTCGTAACATGTTTTAGAATCTATATGAAAAACTAAAAATAACTTCAAAAAATCTTACCTATCGTGTTGTTCCGGCCTTACTTCATACTGCAGCCAGTACTGTAATTAGGCGACCTCAAGTAGATAGATAGCGAGACATACACAGTTGAATCCTAGGTGATTTGTTATGCAAGTAACTCCTGATTCTCTTTCCTTGACCTGCACAACTCTGTCTATCTCGCAGCAACAAACACATTCTCTTGCTGAAGGCATAACTTGACAATTGCCACAAGTACACCTGTGATAAGAAATAAAATACACCCATTACTTTTATAAGTCTCGCAAGAAAAAAGGCCTGGAAGGGGATCATATGGGTTTTATTTCTCAATCAGAGTTGCAAGAATAAATGCAAGAAAACGTGTTAAACAGCGGACGTAATTTGCAAATCAAGATACATAATAATATATCTAGGATAATGAAAAATTACAGTAAATTTGGAAACAAATACATCTTCGTGTAGGCTTCACGATCTCGAGTTACAACTCAAAAAAGTTCGGGCAACTTGTCTAAACTACTGCATTTTACTACCCAGACAGTGAAAAAAAAAATCTGCTTTAATTGCGTACAGCAAATGTGCGCACACTTTCTCTGTCATACATCATACAAAATAGTACATGTATGACATAGCGCTACACGGATAAAGTTTTACTCCACTCACTGCATTCACCAGAGGCTTCCTTCGCGGCCCTTTCTTCGAGTGCATTTAAGTTCTTTTTAAATACCGATAACCGTCAATGGATTGAAAGAAAAAGAAAACATTACCAGTCGTTGTTTAGTAGTCTATTTTCACCATCCCAATCATTTTCGTGTGAAAAGGTGTTTTCTCCCCCGGTATCGTAAGGTTCGAATTGATACGGTAAAATCGTATCAGCTGTTTGCTGATTTTCTTTTCGAGTTTCTATTAATTCCGAAATCCTTCGTAGGAACCAGAGGAGAAGAGCAACAAGAGAGTGATAATTCAAAGCTGCTCTCAGAATCGTTCAGAATATCGTCGAAGTCCATTTTTCCCGTGTATTAGTACCGCAAGCGATTTGTACAGTTATCAGTAAACTGTAGAAGTGTGGCGTGCATACTATGACGTCACGCATTATTCCCCATCGTTCCCCCATCAGGTGGTGAAGTCGAAACTAGAGCTATCACTAAATAATAATAAAATACGCATGCGTGAACAAGATGGACGCGTTTTTACTGGATTATCGATATTTCAGTTTTTATTGTGTTAAAAGTAATCTAAATGGACTAATATCAGGACCAAAGTGATTGTTTAGTTAGTGCTAGTTGTGGATTAACACGTGGTCAGTTGTTATTTAGCTGCGTAATATATTTCAATGGGAAAAAGAAAAAAGGACAAAAACTCGCCCGGAAACAAAGAGAATACGAAACGCGCGGCAAAACAGGAGGCGGCAAAACAGGAGGTGGTCGGAAATACAGCTAACGCTAAAGGTACGTCGTCCAAAAGTGCTGGCAAAGACTTGAACATGCAAAACATACAAAACACATCCACTCCTGTAAACCCTGTGAACCAAAATCAGCACCAATTTCAGACTCATAATGCTACATTTGATAATGGAATGTTGAGAACCAGCTTTTCACCCCCACAATCACAGTCTTTTACATTCTCCCCTTGTGGACCTCAATCCTATGGCCAAACCCAATCATATTATGGACCGTTAACCCAAGTGCCGAACACCGTGAGTTTAGATCACTTTACCAAGATGATGGAAAGATTTGATCATATTGAAAAGAAATTGTCACAATTAGACACCATACAGTCCTCCGTGCAAAAGATAACGGACCGTCTAGACAAACAAGACTCTAGGTTAAATGCAATCGAAAAGACTGTAGAAGAGCTCGAAAAATGCAGAAACTTTGATGGGGAGTATTTAGAAACGATAAATCGAAAACAGAAGGAAATAGATTCCATGTTCAACAAATTAAGATCCTTAGAAACTGAACAAACAAAAGTTACAAATAATCTAAAGACAGAAATAATTGACCTTAAGAGTCGTAGTATGCGGGATAACCTCATTTTTTACGGAATTGGAGAAGAAAATGGTGAAAAAGATGAAGACTGTGCTAGGAAGGTGTTGGATATTATTGAACAGAGGTTAGAAATTCCCGGTGCAAGGGATACTATGAAGCTTCATAGAGCACATCGAATGGGAAAATTTAACAACACCAAAACCCGCCCCATTGTTGCGAAGTTCGCGTATTACCCAGATAGAGAGGAAGTAAGATCAAGAGCGAAAAAGTTAGAAAGGCCGCTTGGGATCAGCCAACAGTTTCCAAGGGAGGTAATGGAAGAAAGAAAACGGCTTATCCCGATAATGATCAAAGCCAGACAAGAGAAGAAAGAGGCCTATATCGCGGTAGACAAACTTTATATTGATGGTCGTTTATACAGGGAAACATCGTCAGGACGTGACTAGGAAACCAGCGGAAGTGTGCTTAGTTGTTTAAGCTGGAATGTTGAGGGATTGACGAATGAAAAGCTACAGTGCGCCGAATTATTTTCTTTATTAAGCAACTTTGATATTATCTGCCTTAGCGAAACATGGACAGATTCTCATTCTCAACCAAAGTTGAATGGATATAAAACAATACATTCTTGTAGAAAATATAGAAACAAACGTGCAAAACGATCCAGTGGTGGTTTAGTTATCTTCATAAGAGAAAAAAAATATAAAGGAATACGAGTAGTAAAAAACGATGTCGATTTCATTATATGGTTAAAAGTCGATAAAACCTTTTTCAGTCTGCAAGACGATTATTATTTATGTTTTACATACATTGCCCCAGAAAATTCTAAAATACACAGTTTATATGATTTCAATATATTTAATAAAATTGAATCCGATTTATTGCAGTTCAGCAATACCGGAAAAGTTTTCTTATTCGGTGATTTGAATTCAAGGATCGGCAACAAACTCGATTACATTGCTGATGATAGACCGTTACCGGATCATGATTTTGTCGAGACAGATTACGGTATTCCTCGTGCTTTCACTGACAAAGGTACGAATAAATACGGTGATCTGTTGATCGACATGTGCAGATCGACAAGCATGCGAATTGTTAACGGTCGCTGCGGTAGTGATTGTGGGATAGGAAAAACGACGTGCTTTACCCATAATGGTGAAAGCACGGTGGATTTCCTATTAACCAATCAAGAAAATTTCAAATTGTTGTATGATTTTAAAATTCATGATTTCAATATTTTTTCAAATCATGCTCCTGTACAATTTGATTTTGCAATAGGTGATACCACAGTTGCATATTCCGGTGAAAAAATATGCCACAGGTGGAAAGATGAATACAGAGATAGCTTTGTCTCGGATATTGCAGATGATATTGAAAGTTTATGTTGTAACCTAGACAGCTGTATCGTCAATAATGATGATACAGACGTTCTGGTTAGTATATTTACGGATTATTTAACTTCTAAAGGTAATGTATATTTTGAAAAACGTTACAAGGAGCCCAAAGGAAAAACGTCAAGTTCATTCCATACAAGTAAAAATTGTACATGGTTTGATGAAAAATGTAAAGAGAGTAAACAGGATTATATTGTAGCGTTAAAAAGATTTAATTTAGATAAAACACAAGAAAATAGAAACGATCTGTATGAAAAAAAGAAATTGTATAAAAAATGCTGTAAAGTAGCTAAAAACAGATACAATAGAACTATAGCAGAAAATATGAATGAATTACGGGGTAAAAAGCCTAGAGACTTTTGGCAGATGTTTAAAAAAACAAAAAATGTTGAAAATGGTAGTGAAATCGATGTACAGCAATTTTACATGCATTTCAAAGCTTTGTCATCTGAAATATCGGTAGAAAATGATCCTATATGTGAGAATTTCATTGACGAATTCGATAAAAGGACAAAAGGCCTCAATACTTTAAGTACTTTTGACTCTCTAGATGTTCCCTTTACTACAAATGAAATACGGCAAGCCATCAAAAATTTGGGTAAAAATAAATCATGTTCAACCGACAATATCATTTACGAATATTTTACAGAGGGAATTGATGTTTTAGATAAACCCCTGGTTATTCTATTTAACTATATTTTAGAGAAACAGTCATTCCCAAAATCCTGGTCAAAAGGGGTTATTATACCCATACACAAAAAGGGAGAGACTTCGAACCCAAACAATTATAGAGGCATTACATTAATTAGTTGTTTTGCAAAACTTTTTACCTCCGTTATCAACAATAGATTAAAAAATTGGGCGAATGAATATGATATTATATCAGACGCACAATTTGGTTTTAAATCGAATTTCAGCACAACTGATGCAATTTTTATTCTGAATTCACTGATTGAAAATCAACTTAACAAAAAGGGTAGTCTTTTTTGTTGTTTTATTGATCTTCAGAAATGTTTTGATAGTATATACCGCGGGGGTCTTTGGTACAAATTGATCAATCAGGGATTAGATGGTAAACTGTTTAAGGTAATACGGTCGATATATGATGAGATAAAGTTATGTGTCAAGCATTCACATTGTTTTTCAGAGATATTCGAATGTAAGGTTGGTTTGTTACAAGGAGAGATATTATCACCAATCATGTTCTCACTTTTCGTCAATGACATTGAATCATATTTACAACAAAACTCTACCCAAGGATACGAAATTGACGATTTAACTTTATTTTTACTGTTATTTGCCGACGATTCGGTCTTGTTATCTGAAACAGCAGAAGGTCTACAGAATTTAATTAATAATTTCGAAAAATACTGTAAGAAATGGAAATTAACGGTAAATGTCAATAAGACAAAAATTGTTGTTTTTAAAAAAGGGAGATTAAATCGAAACATTAAATTTACCTATGGAAATGACAATTTGGAAATTGTAGATACTTTTAATTATTTGGGTGTCGTATTCACTAGAACAGGATCTTTTTTAAATGCCACAAAAACACTGTCCGGTAAAGGCCTGAAGGCATTAGGAGCGTTAATGGCTATGACTAGGGGAAAAGTAGTACCAATTAATATTATGCTTGATTTATTTGATAGTTTCGTTACATCAACTTTGAGTTATGGATGTGAAATATGGTCTTTTACTAACACTGATAATTTAGAAAAAGTACATAAAAAATTTTTAAAATGGCTTTTAAATGTAAAACTAACAACATGTAATTCTGCATTATACGGTGAAGTAGGGAGATATCCTCTGAAAATTAATATGCAAGTTAAAACTATTAAATATTTTCTTAAATTATATTCTGTTAAAAGTAATAACTGCATAATGTCCACAGTTGTCGAAAATATGAAGTACAGATGTGAAACACGAAGTGAAATAAATTGGCTAAGTAAAATAAGGAATCTATTACAGCTAAGTGGTTTTAACGATGTTTGGCTTTTTCCATGTTCAGTTAATATTAAACAATTTACCCCAATTCTACGTTCTCGTTTGATAGATATGTATATAAACGAATGGCACAGGGACACTGCAAATAGATCATCTTTAGTTCTATACCGAAATATTAAAAGTTCATTTATACGTTCCAATTATCTCGACATTATGAAAATACCTAAATTTCGAAACGTATTGGCAAAATTCAGACTGTCGTCACACGAACTTAATGTTGAACAAGGAAGATATAGAAATATTCAGCGCAATGAGAGAAAATGTTCATTTTGTAATTTAGACGAAGTAGAAGATGAATATCATTTCATTCTAGTATGCCCATTATATAATAATTTGAGGAAAACTTACTTGAAAAAATATTTTTATATAAGACCAAGTGTATACAAGCTCATAAAACTTCTAAATAGCTCCAATCTTAGAGTTTTGAATAATCTATCTCTGTTTTGTATCAAAGCTCTAAATGTAAGAAAAGAAAAATTAAATATAATTACACAAGAAAATTAAATACCTATAAAATCATTAACTCCAGGAAAGATGTTTGTGTAGGCAGCCTCTTCCGCTTATTTCACTTATTTCACTCATTTCATTTATTTTATTTTAGTCATTTCATTATTTTCTAATGTATTACTTCTGATAGCTACATGTATAATGTCCATGTATTGTTTGTCCATTATTTGTTTGATTGTTTGTTTGTTTGTTTACGTCTATCTTTTCCGCATGTATTTGTACATGAAATTGACGAGGAACCTCATGGTTCAAGTCAAAGATGAATTGAATAAAACATAAAACATAAAACTAAAGGTAATGAATACCCCCCACCGACTCCATGTCAAGAAATAACTTTTTGTCACAGAAATGCACAATACCTTAGTCCAAAGTGTTAAGAGACTACTACACAGCTAACAAATACTAAAACAAAATAAAGAAACTTTGAAAAGAAACCTGAAATGGGCTCCTCTTCAATTCCCCTCATGACGCAGTGCACTCTGCTCACCAAGATTTCTTTTGATGAATTCTACGGATAACTGCTTAAATCTTTTTAAAAGATATCACTTTCCCAGTATAACAGTATAATTACTGAGCAAAAGAGTGGACAATAAAATTCATCAATGAGCCACAACTCATTGGAAAATCATTCAACCATGACCAAACTGAAATGTGCATACCTTTACTTTTTAATGAAACTTTCTGTGAAGTTTAATTAAAATCTGTCCAGTAGTTATTGAGAAAAAGCTGAAACAAAAACCTTCACCAAAGGGTCATAACTCACTGGAAAAATTAATTCAACCATAACCAAATTATAATATGCAAATCTTAACTTTGTATTGAAACTTCCTATGAAGTTTGATAGAAACCTGTCCCGTTGTTATTAAGAAATAGCTGGGACATAAAAAGTCATTAAAGGCAAAAACTCATTGGAAAATCATTCAACCATAATTAAATTACAACATGCACATCTTTGCTTTATTTTGAAACTTCCTATGCAATTTGACAGAAATCCATCATGTGGTTATTGAAAAATAGAGTGGACAAAAATTCATGAAATGGCCATAACATATTATAGAATCATGCATCATCCATCATGTAGTTACTGAGAAATAGTGCGGACAAGAAAATTCGTAAAAGGAACATAACTCCTTTAAAAATAATTCAACCATAACAAAATTATACTATGCCATCTTGGTTTCATATTAAAACTTCCTATTAAGTTTGACTGAAATCAGTCCAATAGTTAATAGAGAAATAGAAAGGAAAAAAATATATATATATATAAAAGGGCCGTAACTCCTTGGAAAATCATTCAACCTTGACAAATTATGATATGCACATCTTGGCTTCATACTGAAACTTCCTATGAAGTTTGACTGAAATCAGTACAATAGTTATTGAGAAATAGAGCGGACAAAAAATTCATGAAAGGGCCATAACTCTCTTGAAATCCAGTCAACCATAACCAAATTATAATATGCACATCTTTGCTTCATACTAAAACTTCCCATGAAGTTTGACTGAAATCCATCCGGTAGGTATTGAGAAATAGAGCGGACAAAAAAAATCATGAAAGAGTCATAACTCCTTTAAAAAGCATTCAACCGTAAGCAAATTATAATATGCACATCTTGGCTTCATATTAAAACTTCCTATGAAGTTTGACTGAAATCTGTCCGGTAGTTATTGAGAAATAGAGCGGACAAAAAAAGCTACAGACCAATCGACAGACCGACCGACCGACAGACCAACCGACAGACTGACCGACGGACCGACACGGTGACTCCTATATTCCCCCCCCCCCCAAAAAAAAAAGTTTGTTGGGGTATAATTATACCGGTGCAAATCCGATTTTCAAATCGCCATTTCTGACAAATCATTTTTTGAAATCGAGTAACACAAATGCGTTCTCATTTGTATTATCTATAAAATATAAAGAAATTATGAAATTTATTTCTGGGCTGGAGGTGCTTTAAAACTTTACGGCCATTACTTAAAATCGTCCCTCAGTATTTTATTCCTCCACGTGTACGTTGTCATAGTTTTATATTTATACCAGGTAATGCACAAGATTGGACGGAACCGCTTTTCTGGCCGCTTATCGCTGATATTCTGTGGCACCGCTATGATAAAGTGCTTGCACTTCTAGACGGGGCTCAGAAAAGGGTAACAAGAGGGGGCATTCAAAAATTTAGACGTTTGGAAGCAAATTGAAGGAAAACTCGACTCATAGATAAACAGGGTTTACCAAGAATAATCTATGTATTTCGATTGAGATCTTAAATGTATATGTATAAAATACTTTTTGTTCATATCATTTTCGTAACCCGGCTTACCTAACTACAGACCAAAAGATAAATAACTGGTAGACAGTGTTTCGAATATCATGAAATTAATGTGTTTGGGAAAGCTAAGTGTTAAAAGTTGTTGAATATATAAGTTAATCAAATATTTTTCTTTTTAAGTATTTCCGTAAAATGCATCTCTCATTGCTGTTACGCAAGTTTATTTCCTTAACATGACGTAATTCTGAACATTCAAGTTCTATCTAATACGAATTTATGTTCACATTTAAGTTATGTTAGTACTTCCAATGCCTTTCAAACGGAAATGAAGGTGTTGTTAGTCAAAAGTTTATATTTTAGGACTAATATGTGGTTCGACATTAATTTTGACCAGAATGATAATTCTTTAACAAAATCCACGGTTCTTCACAAGAAGTTACTGGCTTTATTCTTTATTAAACATAAAAATTAGTATGAAATAGTTTATCAGCAAAATAGTACTGTTGATTAGAGTCAGTAAATTATCATTAAATACGGACATAAAATAGCATTACGGAATTGAAGTTTTTTTTCTCAATATTTTGTTCTTTTTCTCCTGTTATTTTGACTTATAAAAAATAATGGAATAAGCCAGTCAAACTTTTAAAACAAAACTCTTTGTTATTCAGTGAATTGTATCAGCATTAAACAGAGGTCACAAAAGAGTCAAGAAGCGTTTTTCGTGTACATGTATAAGGTCTGTAAGAATTGATCTGGAAGGGCGTGGCTGACCTTTGACATAAGTCAAGCAGTGTATTTTCATTTCAGTGGCTTCGAGCCAGTTCGGAATTGTTTTTCGTAAATCTACGTAAACTAACGTATTATAACAACACTTTATTATCGATTCTTTGCTTTATGGACACATGAAGTGCACAAACTTTTACCGTCTCAAACATGTAAAAAAGGTGGTTCTTATCCATGTTGTTTAATTCTCACGTTTTTTTTTTTATTTTATCGATTATCAGCCGAATACGGCTACTCACAATGATTTCCGAATTACCTATTTTACATCAATCTAAGATGCAGTGAACTGTAACATAGCTCCGCCCTGCAAAGTTAAATCTTACAACCTCTAGCTAAGTAAACAATAATCCTTTTTCAACCTTTTCAGATGACAGGGAAAAAAATTAACCTTAGGATGTAATACGCAACTAATTCGACTACTTGTTACAAAGCAAAATTTTACTAAACAGAAAATGTTTGATCTTGGATCTGCAAAGTCTAATGTTAAACTTCAACTTTCAATCATTTATATATGGGCCTTGGTACCAGAAAAGAAATCGGTTCTTTCATCTTAACAATCATTACAGATAGACAAATGTTTATTGCTTGATTAAAACAAGTGTAAGTCTAAATAGTTGGACTTGATAAGTGATACCCCATGTTTTGGGGTTATTCCATACATATTTTGCACGCTGCTCTGGAACCAAGAACAAGCTGAGAGGCAATCACAAAAATAATTAACGGTATTATCGGTCTACCACCGATTCGGAGGCTAGCTCCAATAATATATTTTAGGAGCTACTCCCGAGTATGCTGAATAGCAAGTCGGACAGAAAATATCATGTACAACTAATAACAGTTTCTTGATATACTACTACTACTACAGCAACTACTACTACAACTAATACTCGTAATAAGAATAATAAAGCATTGTTTACCATTCTGTAAAGATTGTCATACTTTTAAACCTTATTCACCAAAACAGAAAGTTGAGGGAAATCCCAATACCTACTTATAGAACAAAGAAAGACCACTCTGGTGATATTGAATTACTATAATTCTTCCTTTTTACCTATTTCTTGTTATTCGTGAATATTTCTACTTTCTTTAAACTGTAACCATAGAATTTTGTAGCTTAGGTTGAAGCCTTAGTTTGCACATTATCCTAGAGCGACCTTTCTAATTTAATTCCCTGTTAAATATTATTTGAAAGAAGCAAAGCCCCAACGTGAGCGACATGATTAACTTGTGGCATAAATATCTCAAACGGTTAGCTATATCTTGAAATTACAGGGTTTTGAGTTCTAATTGCAGCTTTGCAAAATCTAATTTGGGAGGTTTTCAAAAGTCATTGCAATAGAATGCATTCTTCTCTTGTAGATGTACTCATTATACATGTGAAAAAGGGAAAAGGTCCCGATTCTATATTTTTCCATGGAACACTACCGGTACTTACGTTTTTATCCGACCACTACTGCAGCGGTATTTCATCATTATCGGACCTGATTCACATCTTGATATCTATTTTTATAAATTTATGGTGCTCTGTTACCGCACGTCCTGATCACTTTTTTGGAGATGATTTTGCGTGAAATCAGCCAGTAGGTTTGGAAGAATAGTGTGGAAAGTACTGGCGGAAGAAACCCCAGGAACGCATGGTATGTGCACTTATTGCTACAATATACATTGTCACTGAAAAAAAAGTTGAGAACAATGTTAGATATTATACAAACAAAGGAATACAAAGTTCTAATTAAAGTTTTAACTAAAGATTTCGATTTGAAAAAATTAACAAATCCCCTAGATATGTTTGTGCATGGATTGTAAGCTGTACGTTTGTTTAATATGAATGTATCAATTGAATAAAATATAAGTGTTTAGGTTCCCTATCAACGAAAACTTAGATGTTTTCAAGATGGGAGTTAGATTTGAAGAAAATTCCCAGACACTTTTGTTTAAAATTCAAACAACATGCTGCAGATAATTTCATTCGGTATCCGTACGATTAGGGATACATAGGTGGAAACGTTTTCCGGCATTATTTCAATTACAGCTCTGTAACGGGTAGTATTAGTAAAGAGAAAAAAATGGATCTGTGAACTGTCACCGTCAAATAATCAAAATAATGTTGACATGGCATTTTACACCAAAACAAGCAAACAAAAGCGGGAAACTTAGAGCTCCGTAAGTATAACTTTTTCCACTTTATAAATTGTTGTGGGAAAAGGAGAAATCGCTCCTAATAAGCAAATGATCCTTTTCCCACTGTGTCTGCTGAGCTTTTATCTTATTTTTTTCCTTGAAAAAAATAACTTCCACAGTGACCTTTATCCCTGTTTTCTGACGAAATAAGCACGGATAGGTGCCATTTTTATTTTTTCTTATTGTTTAAATTTTAAAAAAAATCTATCCGTTAAAAAGTATGTATTTATTAAAGATTTACCCTTAATTCGGTCAAATTATCTCCCTTTTTAACTCAATGATCTATATATAATATGCATAGTTGTACATTTACCATGGTCAAAACCAGGCTTTTATATATTTTTTTGTGCAAAACTAAATGAGTTTTCATTAAAACGATTTATATTTGTATATTTTTCCGGTAATGTTCCTGTTTAACCGACTATTAAAGTAAAGCGTGTTAAATCCAATACAAGCTGAATTTTGGAACTTTATATACCCTTTTCAAAGGCAAATTTCTCATAAACGAGCACTGTGACCCATTTTTTTTTTTACTATAATCTCCTAGAGACATGATGAGCTTTGTATGTGCAAAGTTTAAAAAAAACCTGTCCATTAGAAAAAAAATGAGATATACGTCGTTAATCAGAGTGCGTAGGTCGCCAAAACTAGATTGTTTATTGCTTTTTTAAAATCATTTTTCGTATTTACTTTTCCACACGTCCATCGTTGAAACAACGATCAGTGGAGAGAGAGGAGTGAATCCTAACGCAATGACTATCATCAACCCTAGGAAGGAAAGTTGCTGTGCTACCGGGTAGATATCCGCTTTATGAAAAAGAAAGAAAAAAAAAAACCTTAAAAACCTAAATATATTAACAAACTTTTCATAACATATGAATTTATATACTCGCACGAAAAAGAGACTATGCACGTTTCGAGTTTGGATAACTATAGTTATATCGGCCATAAGCATTTCATTTCCTCTAAACATACAGAGATTACAGAAAAATCAAAAGTCGCAATGCCAAGACTATCTGAAGTCACCGAATTGAGGCGTTGATGGTGCTCAATAGGGGCGACTCTATTATATTGTTGGGCCTTTAATTGCCACAGAAACAATGTCAGAAATCTGCGAGCAAGTTTCCAGCATATAGGCGCAGTTGCAGATCGGCCCCGAAGCGGCTGGCCTCGCGTTACTGACGCCAGATTAGACCGCCACTTGGAACTGACGCATACCAGACGTTGATTCCAAACGGCTATCGCTACAGCGAGACGGCACGGTATAAGCAGGGACACCGTTCTGAGGCGTCTTTGTCAATGTGATTGGCCCAAAAGACCAAGCGGCCTCTGGAGCATACTCACTCAAAGGCATGGCGTTGCTCGTCTGAACAGGGCACGGTAACATCATCATTGGCGAAGGCGTCAGTGGAATCTTCTTGGTCGTAGGGTAAGATCGAGGCATCATGTAAACAATTTGCAGGATCTAGAGCATGCTCTGCAGGTCGAATGGAATAACATTCCTCTGCACGCCGAACAATGTTACGGCGATGCCAAGAGACATCGTACTGTACAGGTAATTAGCCAAAATGGAGGTCATACCCGATATTAATGAAATTATCACAACTACGCCATTACGAGTCTTTAACCTTAATTTTCCTAACAATAACACCAATATCAATATTTGTGTATTTCTGATTTTGACCCCTACTATACTTTAACGAATAACACACCTCTCCACAAATCGCTCTTTGAAAAAAAAAGTTACACCACCTTGTAGGAAATTAAATAAGCTAAAACTCAGTACCAAACTTTTATACTTCCATTCATGGATCCCTGGGAAAATAACCTAAAATTCTATGCACAGTTTCTTTTGCGTGTGGATATATACTTGTATGTTACAGTCATCCTGTGAAATCAGCCATTTCATGAAATGGCTAAAATAATAGCCTTTACATGAAATGACCAATCACCCAGCCATTTCACCAAATTGTTATATATTCCATGCTTTTCATGAAATGGCTTAAACTTCTGTTTCAAAGTTACACATATTGGCTAGTGCAATTTCAGCCAATCTATGTTATAATGTCTTTAAATTTATAATGAGTGTGATATCATAAAAAAGCATAGTTTGTTTGACGTTATGAACAGAAAAGCATGCTCATGTTCAGTTTTACTCAGTTCAAATACATCTTTGAATGAAAGTAAGGTATAAATTTATCTCTATTCTAGATATTAGAATAATTTTCGCACTTAGTAAGATGCATTTATTATAGTCTAAGACCTCTGCAAATTAATATTATTTCATGAATGTTAAACTCATGCAAGCTACTGGATTGTAGGGACTCACTTCAATTACCTAAAATGATTGTTTTCATTACAGCTTTTTAAAACTGATTCAAACTTTCACTAATTGCAAAACAAAAAGATAATCATAAACTAAACAAATAATCATTTCTTGCACGCCAATGTTTATCTTTCCTTATATGTAAATTTATAGGATGAACTGACCTATAACCTTTTTTTGAATATCCTTACATGTCTTGTTTATCGTTCCGAAAACACTGTGGCAGCGGGCTTTTTTTTGCAGTATGCAACATCTCCACTTGCGTCAGTGTTTTCTCAATATTACATGTATGACTATTTATACCTTTCTGCAAGCAGACGATAGCATTTTGTTTTTAATTTATATATTACTACCTACTGTAGACTTTTTTCCCCCGTCCAGCGGCAGACGATTCCTGTTAGCACTGTGGCGAATGGATAATCTGTTCGATAAGAGCACTTTCTCCGTTTGCAACAGTGTTAACACATCTATGTTAACAACAATGTTTACTCATGCTTACCTTATTAACAAGGCTATCTCCAAACCCATTTAGGACAACTTTATTTAGTTGTTAACCAGTATCATACAATCTATGCATAAAAATCAAGTGTATGGTTTTTATTACGCATTTCGATTTCTCCCCAACCTTTACCTTTTTTTTCTGCATAAAATTGTTGCAAAATGTATCTATATGTACATATGCTCTCTCTACTTTATCTCTCTGATAGCTTCCCCCTCCCATTATTCCTCTATTTTGCCGTAAACCCTATGTACATACTAATTGTGTCTGTAATATTCCTATTGCTGTCATTTTCTTTCCTTTCTCTTTTTATCACCCTTTGGCCTTTCTATGTCCTAATGTTCTATCCACCATTCTTTGACTGTTTTATATATATATATATATATATATATATATATATATATATATATATATATATATATACACACACACACACACACACACACACACACACACACATATATACACACACACATATATATACACACACACATATACACACACACACACACACACACACACACACACACACACACACACACACACATATATATATATATTTATATATTCTCAATTCCTACTTTTTACTTTTTTGTAATGTTTTTGTTGTAGTCCCAGCTTGACTACTTATTTCTTTCCCCCCCCCCCCCCCCCCCCGGGTCTATAGTACGTCCATAATTGCCACTTTCTCTCTATCCCTCACAATTCTATGCTCCGACAGACCACCATTTTAAACTGTGTGCTCTGAATACAAATCTTTACCTCTCTTTTTCTATATCTTACTCCCTATCTATGACTCTTTTTTTCCCCGGAACGCCATATTTCACAATCTTATTTGTATTATTTCCCCATATTATATTGTATAATATTTGGGTGTAATAAATAGATATTATGTTATGTTATGTCTAATTAAGTAGTTAGACTATTATACCTTGTTCACTTCCAAGAAAGAAAAGAAAAAATGCGAATGCATGTACCTACTACTCCATATAATGTTGTTTAGCTCTTTACCAAACAACAAAACTTTAGACTCGCCCAAGTCAAGCATTTGCAGACAGGAAACTAAATGTGGATTAAGTATCTAGATTTTTCTATGAAAGGTTAGAAGTACTGAACAATGGAAAAGAAGTTAAAGCTGGTAACCAGTATTTTCTCCTTTTCACACGTTTTCAAAAACCTTCAACCTCAGGGTCATAAAATACGGGATTGTGTGGTAAGGAGTTAAACAACGTGCAAAACTATAATGCAAATAAAAGATGCTGTTTACATTAGTCTTAATCTTGTTTCTTAACCCTTTACCAATGAGAAAAAAATCTGACTAGTCTAAATTGAAAGCATTTGCAGACGACAAGTTCGATACGGTTCAACTGATGAGATTTATCCGCTAAAAGCATAGAAAACATAGTGGGCACTTCCTACAGTTTCAAAAGTTCTCTTCATCAAGGTTGTTAAAACTCAGGACTGTGTGATGAAGGGTTTTAGCCAGTTGGAGAAATGGCTTAAGTCTTTTTTTAACCATTTCAGGAACAGCCTAAAATATTTAGCTATTTCATGAAATGTCTGAGTGAATTAGTCGTTTCAAGAAAAAGTTAAAATATTTAGCCAGTTCATGAAATGGCTGATTTCACAGATTGATTGTAATAAATCCATACTCCGATCAGGAGATCAATAATGCCATTTTCGACCCATCAAGTAAATTTGCTAGGGATTGTGACCAACCGGAATTCGTACGATTTTTACCGATCCCCATCTAGATTAAGAGTAAAAACTCAAAACGAAGTTGGAATTTTACTTTTTTAAAAATCTAAAACGGCTGTACCACATCTCAACTAGGGATATCTTCAGTTTTGAAAGGAGTATTTTACTATCTTGTGAAATTTTTAATTTCAAGACTATCCTTCTCATTTCACTCATTTTTGTGGCTTACGTCACGCTAATTTAGAAACACGGCTAAATGGTATACGATCATTGCATATGTTATATTTAGACTACAAATGTGAAATGATTTAAGTGTTAAGTAGTTATCCTTCGCTACGTCAATGATTCTTTTGATATTCTTAATTTTTTGTATTCACGTTTGTTACATAATAGTTAAATACGTTACACAGAAAGTACTTCAAGCATTATCTTGTAGAACTGCACCCAATCACATGTATATAAAGCAGAATTCGTTGTATAGTCTGCTTACATGAATTTACATCATAAAAAATTCTATCCAGATAGTTTATTTACATTTCCTTGTAAGTGCTGTTTTCGAAACAATGGATACATTGATATTAATTTTATTATCTTTATCTCGCTTGTTTTATGTCATAAACAATTGCAATTAACCACTATCAGTGCTACGAACTAATTATTCCCGATTGTTACTTAAAAGCAAAGAACTGTAGGGTATTACTTTAGAAAAAAATGCAACAAATTTCATGTGTAACGTAAATTTGTAAATAAAGTAACGATATTCAGTAAGTTACCTTTTATCTTTCTTCGCAGACCATGACACCAACTCCTAGTGCAGAGAGTCAAAGGAAAAAAAGAAGTATACAAGAAGAAAGAAGGCTAAAGACGTTGAAACATATGTGAAAACAGAATGTTTAAGAAATTTGAAATACTAGAAATATACTAAAAAAAAAGAGTTACCTCTTTGTTTTAAATTTAGAGAGAGAGAGAGAGAGAGAGAGAGAGTAGGGAAACATCCTTCAAAGTTTTGAGAAAGGAGATAAAAGATTCAAGAAAGCATTGTCATAAAGAGCCAAGGCACTGTACAAATACCCATACCGCGGTATGAACATTCTAGAAAGTGGTGTCAAAAATGTTGAATTGTGATCAGATATACTGTGCCATGTATCCAAGTAAATTGTGAGCATAATTATGAATCGAGTTGAACTTTAGGTAGTAAATTTTAGGAAAGTAACACCCAAGATTTAATTATAATTTCAATGTAAATTACGTTACACTGTACCGTCTCTCCATATTAATGATACAAAGTTATCAGTCATATAGGGGTTTTCAGCATTACAATATTTTGAAAGTAAAATGTCTCTGTTTTTTTCTTGAAGTATAAACACCTAAGCTTTCCTTTGACATGTACCTGCTACACAATTTGTAACGGTGGCAAATTTTAAACACATTAGAAAAATAAGCCATCTGCTAATTTCAAATCAATCACTTCGAAATGGCAATAACTTGAAGCAAATATGAAATATTTCCGGTGAATAATATTTCACAATAACACATTCAGGACAATTTCCGGGCCTCTTTTCCTCAAAATGTATTATTACGTGTAAAAGGTAAAATATAACGTTATTCACAGACCTTTGTTTTTGTTCTCCTTTGGTCCTGTAGATATTTTACATACATATGAATTGAACACTGCAGCTATAAAAATGTGTGCACAATAGTTCAAAGTCTCATGAGGAGGCAAAGTTATTCACTTTCATGATTTTGAAATGGTGGCTCAAACTGTCATGAAATAAGGAGAACTTTTTTAATTTTGGACGTGTAATCGAGTAAAAAAAAAAAAGAGGCAGAAATTGAGTATGTGAGCGTTAAAAAATGAAATCCACTTTAGGTAAAATGGAATAATTCAATACTAGTGTCATTTTATGCTCAGACTATTTCATAAAGTTTGAATTGTGGAACCAACTTAAGGACCCGTATTCACCAACCTCTTTTACTAGTCTTATTCTGGATAAAAAAAGAAACGCAGTTTAGGATTGGCTGAACCATTTGGTAAAGCAAAATGGTTAAAGGGTAACTCTAGACCAAAATTTTTATTTCAAAATCGGATAAAACTATACTAGAGTATGTTAACAAAAAAAAAAAAAAGAAAAAACGTCCTGTGATGCTTACTTCACGAGATATTGAGGTTTAAAATTCGGATTTTCACCTGTCTGAAAGTCGCTAATTGAAAAAATCGTGACTTCCGATAGTTTGCCGTGACGTCACAAGTGTGAGAAGATATGGTCGCTATATATGAACTAACGCATAAAAGTTAGAAAACTGCTGGATATTTGTAAAGATATAAATCGCTTTATCACGTTTCAATCACTTGTGTACTGCAGAATTTCAATCTCTATCGCTCTTACATCTTACTACAGTCATAGTAAAGAATTTCTGAATGAATTAGCCTAGTGGAGATAGTACTAATGAAAAGGAAAAAGTTATTCCTCAAGTGTGGAACAAAACTATTTTGAAATTTATTTCTTGAAGTTATTTCATTTATACCACTGCCTAATCAACGAATTTTCATAGATAAATATAAAAAAAGAAATAATAACTCAAGATAGTTGAAACATGCCAAAAGTCTCTTCTACTACATGTAAGTGGTAGAAGGAAGAAGGAACGTTGCAACGTGTAAAGGAAATCATTCGAGTACAGTTCTAAGGCTGTTTCTACCAAATATAGGACACCGTCGATCATTGAACGGTCTACAAATCCTACGCAGTCTGATCTTGATCTACACCATCAATGTCAGCATTCTACATGTCTCCTTAAGCTTGGAAAGAATTAAAAGCCTTAATCTACCTTAGAAATCGTATCCTCTCTCTAACATTCACAAACAACATTAAATCCAGCACACATCCTATTTGCCGGTAAAGTTAAATCCATTTTTTTTGCTTGATCTTCATTTATTTTCCGACGTGTTATTTTCACAATTTCAAATTTGTTTCTTTCATCAACAACAACGTTAAAAGATTGTCTGAATTGACTCCTGCCTTCCTGCCCTCCACATCATGCATTAAACGTTCTTGATCGTCTGCAAAATGCAGCAAAATACAAGGTCAGTCCATTTTCTAAATACTGAGACATGTTAGGCGTAAAATACCAAGGTGGACAAAAATTATTTAACTTTCTTCTTCCATATTTCTCGCTGTAATCATGTACGAGATAACAGATGCTGACCAAAAAAATGCAGCGTAAATTAAAAATTTATAACTGCGTACAAACTTTACACAAAAGTTTAGTGCGCCAACCTTTTATTTTGAGAAAAGAATTGTGTGTTCCATCAATGTAAAGGGGCAAAGGGTTAATTCGGCGCCTCTTTGATGTTGGTATCGCACCGTCGTGTTCTCGCATATTTTTCTTTAATCCGGCTTGCAGCTGGAGGTTAACAAGCACTTGTCATAAACATGATCAACAGTGAATTTACCATTGACTTCTTGCCTCATTTAAATTTCTGTGTGGCCCTAAGGCTGCTGAGCGCGACTCAATGACCTTTTGCGAACACTGTATATTAAGATCAGACTGCACAGAACGTGCAATCTGATCTTATGTACAGTGTTCGATACGGAGATATCTAATTTTGTATCTCCAAAAACTAGCAATATTCGAAATTTTGCAATCGGCATGAAAGTTTATTTAACATGTTGAGGATTAATGGTGAATCTGATATTAAGCCACGTCATTCGGTTCAGACAGACAGACAGCAGACTGACGAATAAATAGTCATCTCCTGGCTCCAAATAGTGCTTAATCAGAAATTATTTTACTTTCAAATTCAGAAAATATTTGAGATTAAGACTCAGAAAGTATTCAGAATGGTTGATGAATACGGGCCCAGGGATTCTGTGTAGTGATGGCTTCACAAGCATAAGTCAACATTCCGCTCCGAAAGCCTCAACGCAAATGGGGATGAAGTGAAGCGGTTTGAAAAGATGAGCAGCTTGATCTGGGTCTATATTTTGTCTGTGCGGGCAGACCTACTAGGATATTTCTAGGAGAACCAACCGCGACATTGCAACTTATCATTCTTTTGTGATTTCTGAAAATACCCATTTTAAAATTACTCAGTGCTTAAATGATAAAGCGGGGCTTTCATAGGGCCAAAAATTATACTGGACAACTGTTCATATGGAAACAAATCGATTCAAAAACAAAAGATAAATCCATGGATTTAGTGGCATTTTTCCGAAGTCTTTTGAACCAGCGTAGTTGAATGAAAAAGTCTGTAACTAGCATTTTGACACTATGCTTTTTCCCTTTCAAAAACAGTTGTTATGTTGTAAACAATTGAAAAGGTCATATGTAAATGTTGCAAATAAAAGGTAAAAAAATTGATATGACAACACAACTCATAAAAGTCACAAATCTCTGTTTACATCAAATGAGATTTTTTAAAAGCACAAACAAAGTTCTAGAAGCTTAGAATTCTTAAAAAATACAATAGTCAATTTCAGTCAGTATTTAAGAAAGCACTAATTTCAACTCTTAAGACAATATAGCATATTTACCATCCAGAGAGAGGGAGACACATATAAATGACAAGTCATGTTTTGTTTCTTAATTCAATTTTAGAAAAGTTTTTTTTTCTTGGATTGGGGATATAATATTAGGGGTGTCTAGAAAGACCGAAAAAAGTTAATGACCGAAAAACGCCGGAAAACACAGGAAAACGCAAAAAGAAGGAGACTGGAAAATTGAGTCATTCAAATTACATTTGCAACCCTTGCACAAACTTCAGGCATTCTCACATGGAAAGCATTTCCAGACTATATATTGAATGTACCTCAAATGTAAGAATTCTTCTTTGAAAAAGTAGAAAATATTGTGAAGACAGGAGAAAGTGTCGTTTACTACTTCCTTTTTTTTCCCCATAATGTTTTTAAAAGTCTTTTCATCAGAGGCATGAAAATGCAGAATTTTAAGTATAGGATTAACTTGGTCATTTTTAATCCGGAGGTTCTGGGATTTACGTTTACCAAACAATCCTACGCTTTAACCACTATGAGGAAAAGGGCCTTTGAAAATATTGCTGGAAAAAGAAGAAAACGCTGGTAACAACCATTTTCTCCGTTTCCCACACCACTTTTTAAGTTGTCATATTCGAATGTTTTCATATTACCATAAATCTAATATTTTGTCCATTTGTAAGAGTTAACTAAAAGGCTAGTCTTTTGAGGGAGCATCCTTGGGTACTGCAAGTCTAAGTGCTGCCTGGTACTTGTAAAACCATGGAAACATACAATTAAGTTAGCCGTTACGTAATATGACCAATTTTGAATTGATAAAGAGTTAACTCTGAAGCTATTTTTACGTGAAGGTTCCAAGGCATAGAAGAGACGCTGTCTAGCACTAGCCTGGGTCCAGGCGGTAATAATTTCTTATTTACTCCGTAATACGCTCTCTTAATCACGGTCTACTATGGATCTTTGGTAGCTATTTGTTTATAGCTTTCGTTATCATTACCGCCTGGGGACATTCGAGGGTCTCCCAAAGGACTCTAACTTGTGTAGATATCTAATAATTTTTCTAGACTTGTTTATCGTGTAACGTCAAAATGTAGTCAACGATGGGATTTGCTCATTTTAGACCAATTCAAATACAACGAGGGTGATTTCATATACGACTGACTTTCCCGAACAAGTCCGTGCCATCAAAAATACATCGCAACCTTCCATAACCCTTGTTATTGTTAAACTATCCTCCAAAGTCACTGTGAATAATCCGTTTGAAATTTTGTGGTCAATATTTTCAAAGATGGCACACAAACAGTAAGTGCTCAAGGCCAGGTTATTGGAATTTCGGTCTCTATTTTCAGTCATTAACCAATTGCAGCGACATCTACTTTAACCCACTATGAGATGGAATAAAGCAGATGTCGCTGCGACTGATTTTCCAATGTCCACAGACCGTCATTTTGGACGATGTAACGTCCGAATGATAGAAAAGGAAAAGATGAACGGACTGGATCTCGGGCTACCTTGCACTTGTGCAAGTATGGAAACATATAAATAAGGGAGCTGTTGCACAATAGTATTATTGTTGAGATGCCAAATAACAGTCAAACAAACAAACAAGCACAAAACCAAATCCTATGGATTTACCTGTACAAAAATTTTCAAACTTGAATTCCACTAATTCATTAACCGTACAAGCTTGAAAAGAAACACATTTCACAAGAAATGAGTTTCAAAAAATGCAGACGTAAGAAACAAATGTTTATTTCACTACAAACGCCTACTTTTCTTTCATTATTTTGAAATATCATTCATTCTCTAAAGGGATATTTGGTAAGTTGCTGTAACTCCAAGACAACAGCGTATATAAATAACCCAGGGAGAGGAGAGGGAGGTATATGTAAATGAGTGTCAGTTCATGTTTTTGTTTCTGAATTTAGTTTTAGCATTGTCTTTTCTTGGCTGACTTATTTGCGACTGGGGGACATAATATTGGTCTTCTTGTGAATGGCGTGGGTGTCCTTGGGCTCCTGTTAACTTTGAGGCAGGGTTTGGGGCTCCATATTCTTTCACAGTTCTCTCAGGAGGACTGAAATTTAACAGAAAATGTCTAAACTTAGACGTGGCCAATGTGATTCTTTCACTAAATAAATGTGACTTTTTATGCGCCGACAATAGAGCTATGATGCTGATCAAGAAAGCGAGACTGATTCTTTTCTCTCAGGTAAAAAAAAGGCATATTTGTGAATTTAAAAAATTGGTAAATCCGAGCAAGATAGAAGACAACAGTTTCTAAATCCTAGCCCTAAAAGCACTTATCAAAATGCTAAACTTTAGGTCAAGGTCAGACTACACAAAACGTGCAGTCTGTTCTCAGATATAGGTACCGGAAGATAAACAAGAGATGAAGTTGGTGACACTTTCTCTCACAGTTAAACACTGAAAGGAAACATTATCTTCACAGTCGACATCAACAAATGATAAGGTGTCCCGACATTTTGCAATTAAAAATAAACAAATGTAAAATGGAAGCTGATGTAGCAGTTGATTTCTAAGAAGTTACTTGTTCCTTGTAAATTGTTTGTGTCAAGGAAATAAGTTAAATAATTTATGCGGTAATTCATCTAAGCAAAATTTAAAGAGCATTTGGAATGCTTACCTAAATTCTACTTCGAAGATGCCATCCATCCCGTAAGAATAATCTCCTTTCTCTTTGTTTTTCCAGCGAACCTAACCAATTGAAGTAGACAGCATTATCAGGACATGTCTGTAGATGAAAATCTTTTAACTTTTATGTTGCCATTCGTGACCATCGGTGTTATTTATTTATTTAGTGCAAAGCAAGATCATCCTGCACATATGTGCAATCTTATCTTGCTCATCACTCTCCAATGCTCCATCAGAAGTCGCGGCCATGTAAACAAAATTCAGTGTGACAGATTTTTTTTATCGTCAACAATGTAGATTTTGCAGACTAAGATTTAGTTTTTGTACTGTCTGTAAAATTACCATAGTGACTGTTGGGCAATTTAAAAGCTCGGAGTTATTGATAAATTCATATTCACCTTAACTTTGTCACCATATATTATCTGAATGACCACTCCAGTGTCTGTGACCTTCACATTTCTGGTATTGTTTTTCCAGTCTACCCCTATCAAAAAGACATAAAATGTTTATTTGACAAACAAGAGGGCCATGATGGCCCTGAAGTCGCTCACCTGAGCCTTTTGACCAATCATGATCCATTTCAAATCTCTTTCGAGATATTATGACAAACATTTCAAAAAGTTTTCATAATTATTGGACTGAAAATTTGATAATTTGGCCTCTAGTATGTACACAAGCTTTCTCTGGGCTCATCTAAGATGTCATCAAGACAAACATTTTGACCAAGTTTCATGAGTGTTGAGCTTAAATAGTGGCCTCTAGAGTGTACACAAAGTTGTTCTAAGATTTGACCTAGAGACCTAGTTTTTCACCGGACCTGACCCATTTTCAAACTCGTTTAAGATATTATCAAGAAAAACACTCTGACCACGTTTCATGAGTATTGCACTGAAAATGTGGCCTCTAGAGCTGGTTTTTCAAAGATACGTGTATGACCAAGTGACCTAGTTATTGACCCACCGTGACCCATTTTCAAACTCATCAAAGATGTTGTCAAGAAAACATTCTGACCAAGTTTCATGAGTATTGGACTGAAAATGTGGCCTCGAGTAAACACAAGTCTTTTCAAAGATTCGTCCGAGTGACCTAGTTTTTGACCTGACATGACCTATTTTCAAACTCCTCCTAGATAACAGCAAGAAAAGCATTCTGACAAACTTTCATGAGTATTTTACTGAAAATGTGGCCTCTAGAGGGTACTAAGACCTAGTGACCTAGATTTCAACAAACATGACCCATTTTCGAACTAGTCTGAGACATCATCAAAGCAAACATTCTGACCAACTTCAAAGAGTATTGGACTGAAAATGTGGCGTCTAGCGCTTACACATGGTTTTTCTATGATCTGACCTACTGACGTAGTTTTTGACCCAACATTTTCAAACTCGTCCAATATATTATAAAGACAAACATTCTGACCAAGCTTCATGAGTGTTGGACTGAAAATGTGGCCTCCAGAGCAAACAAGTTTTTTCTAAGATTTGACTTAGTGACCTAGTTTTTGACCTGACGTGACCCATTTTCAAAGTCATTCGAGATAATTAATATCAAGGTAAACATTCTGACCAAGGTTCATCAGTATCGGACTGAAAATGTGGCCTCTAGAGCGTACACAAGGTAAATATTGACGACAGACGACGGACGCCGTCCACAGCACGATCACAAAAGCTACTTCGTGCTCAGGTGTGCTAAAAAGACATATGCTTGTTTTATATCCCTGAGGACACTAAATGGGTAAACATTGGATAAAGACATAAATCACTTTTTTTTTTCGTGTTTGTGTTGCTACTTTCAATTCACATCAAAAGACACATATTATACAATTCACTCATTCAAACAAATGACATTTTCCGTACTGTTCTTGCATTACCATTTCAGTTAATGTCGGACATATGAAAATCTCCATGGAGTAATTCAGATGTTAGATATTTAGAAAAAATATAAAAAGATTTTCAAGAAATTCACAAAAAGGAAATAAGTCTTTTAAGTCTCTTATATACCACATCTAATTACTTCAAACCAAACAAAAATTCATCTGAAAAGTGTTGGCGTAAAATACTAACAGCGAGATATTATGATCATCACTGTACTCCATTACCCACGATTGCACAAGCTTAAAAAAAAAAAACCTATACATATGAAAAAACATGTAAAAGAGACACAAGGGACTTAATATTTAAATAGAATGAAAAAACCTTTTTTAAATTGTATAAAAATATTTGGAGAAAACGAGCATTGCTCTGTCTACCTCGACATTTTAATAAAAAGGCTGTCTGCAATGTTGTCTGTGTGTAAGAAAAGGTTATATATTTACCTGGTTTAACAAGACACCCCACAGCTAAGCGTCCATTTGGTTTAGGCCATCGAGGGACATCCTCAATCAGAACTTCAAAACCTATACTAGCATCGTAATTGTAGACATTTATATGCTCATTCTCATCCCATTCTATCCAAATTTGTTTTTCTAACAATGAATAAAAAGAGAGTTTCAAAGAAATCTGGAGTATCATTAGTTTGGTAATATCAACATTTTTGGCTTTGCAAGCTAAATTATTTTGTCGTTATACGTCTTTTCTCTAGATATGCTGACAGACGCCAGCTATAACAATTCTACAAACGTCGATTTTTTTAAATCTAATAATACCCAGAATCAAACAAAAAGGGGCAAGAATCTAAAAAAGAAAGAAGGAGTTTTTACGCTTGTACTTGTCTACTCCCCCCCCCTTTTTTTTTTGAATTATTGAAAATGAAGAACTCTTCATATACTTCAACCTGCCACTGTTATTCTAGAGTTACACGTTCATGTGGCTAGTCCTAGTTTGGGTAGATGTCTGATTTATACCATCATCACACAGCCTATATCAAACCTATATAAAGGGCTTAAAATCAAGATAAGTAATCATCCCATACGTTTTAAATCTACGTTGAAATCAAGGCACACAATTACCAAGGATAAGCTTATCCTATACTCTGACACGAAAGCCAAATCAACAACAAAACAAAAACATGCAGAAATTGGCTGGAAATCTTGATTATATAAGTCACTACCATTTGGGGCCTGTCCAATAACAGTTCCTGGACCATGGCCATCCTGGTTATTTGATTTCCAGTCTGGTCCCCTCAGCACACGAGAACCAATCTCAGGGAGTCTATCCGTCTCCATTTCATTGTAGCAGTGTGTACGTTTAACGGATTCCATGTTTTCAGCTCTTCTCTGTGCTCTTTCCAGAATATCTTGGATATCTTCCTGTTTTTGGAACGTATGTAAAAGTTTACTGGCATTATGTATACAAACTCATTCTCAGGGGACTACAACAATCAATGTCCCAAATATTAATGCATGTATAAATTACGTATATAGGACCATTAGTAGCCTCAAACTACTATTAAGTTACCCTTTTAACTTTACAATGTATGAGTTTCGGCACTTCACAATTTGCTTACCTGACGAAGGGATTTTTCGTTTTAACCCCATATATTTGTTTGAGAATGACAACAAATGATAATACATGTAACTATATTCATTTAATTTCAAACATAATCCATTCTTTCCGTTTGGATGACAACTATCAAGGGAAACTAGTAATTACTCGTATATTGTGCAGGCTACTCAGTATGTTTGTCTTGTGGGCGGCTCGTATCAGTCGACGCCGCCATTTTGGATGTTGTGTTGAAAGTTTAGTCACGTATACGGGGCTCCCAAAAGGGAAAGTCCCTTTACGTGGATTTTGCAAGTGTACATGACTGTATGTACAGGTCATATATATCAAATCAGATCGCAAGAAATTTCTTTGCAGTATAAAACAGGGTTTTTTCTAAGTTTGTCTCAGTGACCTTTTTGACTTAAAATGACTCACATTTGGACTTGCCTCAGCATCATCAAGACAAACATTCTGATCAGTTGCCTGAGTATCAGACTGAAAAAGTAGCCTCTAAGATACATCCTGGTCACCGACTTTTTGACCTGATATGACCTTATTTCAAACATTTTCGAATTTTCAAGACTAAATTTTTTTCCAAGTGTCATGAGTATTTGCCTGAAAATAAAGCCTCTTGAGTGCACATTTTTTTTTTTTTTCCTTTTTTTTTTCAGAGATTTTCCAACTTTCGTGAATATTTCATCGAAATGTAGTCTATAGAGAGCACACAATGCTCTCCTAAAATTTGTCCCAGTGACTTACTTTTTATGGGACGGCGCAATCCAATTCAAATGTGCCAGAGATATAATCAAGAGAAATGTTTTCGCCATCATTCATGACTATCTCACAGAAAATGTGGTCTCTAGGGTGTTTTTTTTTTCCCGAGATTTATTCCAGTGACCTTTTTACCCAATGTGACCAAAATTCTAATATGTCCGAGATAATATCAAGAAAAACAATGTGACCAAGATTCATGTGCATCACACGGCAAAAGTAGCCTCTAGAGTGTTCACAAGGTTTTTCTAAGTTTTGTCAAAGTGATATACTTGAATTCATTTGAGTTAAACCAGTGATTTTTTCCAGTGACCTTTTTACCTGAATTTACCTGAGTTAAAGCTGTGATATTTTCCAGTGACCTTCTTACCCAGTGTGACCAAATTTCTAGTATGTCTAAGACGTTATCAAGACAAACATACTGACAAACTTTCATAAGAATCAGGCTAAAAATGTGGCCTCCAGAGTGCATTTTTGTTAGATTTTTACTCGTGACCTACAAATTACAAATATGTCAAATATATCATAAAGTCAAACATCCTTACAAACTCTCATGAGTATCAGACAAACAATTTGACCTCCAGAGTGCACACATTTTTTTTTCTAAGATTTGATCCAGTAAAATACTTTATATCATTATGTGACCCAGTTTCAAGAAAGTCCGAGATATTATCAAGACAAACGTTCTGACCAAGTCTTAAGAGCACCAAAGTGAAAGTGTGGTCTGTAGATTGCAGAAAAAGGTTATTTCTATTATTGTCCAAGTGACCTAATTTTGACCCCGAATCGACCCATTTTCAAACTAGTCGGAGATATTATCAAGACAAACACACAGACCAAATTTCATGAGTAATTGACCGAAATTTCTAAGATATGTCCCAGTGACCTACCTTTTGACCCGACGTGGCGTGATTTCAAACTTGCACGGGACCTAATATACAATACCTCCCTAGTTGTATTATGGTCTAATTGAGTTTATTTTATGTCTATTGATGCTAATTTACATTTCCATTCCCGTTTGTGATACATGAACGAACGTTTACAGGACCGAGTTTTTAGGTGGCGAGTGATTTATTATCATTTTTTTCGGTCGTAACTGCTGTTTTAACCCTCATCCTACCAACATATTTCTAACCCTCATCCTACCAACTGGGGTCTGTTTGGACCCCAAGTTGAAAAATTAGTGCTGATGCTAGGAAAATTGAAAAACAAACGCAAGTCATTGTTAAAACTGTTGAATGACACAAAATCAGTATTTAAACAGGTAAATAAGATGATTTTGGTAAAATTTTACATTGTTTGGTCTATCCACTGATTGGTGCTAAAGCTCGTCCTGTTGATTTTATTAACACTTTTCAACGATAATTTGACACTACGAGTGTGTTTCGGACAAACAGGACGGCTATAGGTGTTGCAGGTCACATGCTGCATGCATGTGTTTGGCGTCTTGCTTGCTGATTACTTTTGAACACAAGGATGTCAGTCATGACACATTCTAGAGAATGTGAAGGAATCCTTCGAGTTTTTACAATTGACAGCATTTGTAATTCCAAGTAGTTGCCTGATAATGTTCTGTGGCTGTCGACAACCAGTATCCGGAGGGTGTCTCTGCCAGACAGTTCCACTGCAGGGAACATATCTGTCTAAGAGATCCTTTGTGGCTAAGTGGTAAAGTGTAGGGCCTGGGTTCAATTCTCACTGAAAGCACTGGGCTTTTCTAGGGTGTGTCCTTGGGCAAGACACTTCAGAGCCATAGCCTAGATATGGTGAAACCTAGGACAGACATGAATATGTGAGTTGTCATCGTGATATGGCAGAAATCATGCTGAAAGTGGTGTGAAACATCAATCAATCAATCAATCAATCAATCAAACAGTCAATCAATCAATCTTCCTTGGCATCTGGTGCTTGTTGGTGAGGGTGCGGCTGATGAACTCTATGGCCCGCGTCACCTAGTTCTTGGTCATTTGGTCTCATCCCATGGTCTCTATATTTTATCCCTCCTCTAGCCTGACCTCTTGCTTGGGCTCGGTCCCTATCAGGAACAGGATGTACATATTCCTCCACACCACACATGGGGTTAGATTGAGGCTTCACCTTTGCATCTACAACTTGTGTGTCACCTTGTTCTGATGGTTAGGATACATGGTGAACATTACCGGCTGAAGCGTCAGGGTCCTCAAATTCAGACTGTCAGAGAGTGTGCTGCTATATACATGACCTTGCTATTTCCTTTTTGTCATAATTTAACCGAAACAAATGTGAGAATTAGTTATAAAATTGAATTTGATTTTGGGGTCCAATGGGACCTCACACAAAAATAGTTAAGAATCAGCTAAAAACTTGAGAAATCATATCAATATGGCCATTTTTATCATAAGATCACCAGTTTTGACAAAGTCATAAGATGTCACAAGTCTAGCAGCTGTACTTTTTAACAGCTTCATGAAAATAGTCGCTGGGGTCAAATTGACCCCAGTTAGTAGGATGAAGGTTAACGAAGGTACACGTTCGATTGTCGTTTCAATACCTTTACTTGAGATAAGGGAACTCTTTCACCACCAAAAAGAAATCATGATACATTCTTCTCCGGGATGGACCATTATCTACTCATATTTTGAAATAAATACGGTTATCATCTTAGATTTATGATACCGTCCTGTTGATTAAAACCCCAATAGCTGCAAAAAAGTAAACAAACGTGTGTCACAATGCATTTGGATTTAACACAAATGCCGTTATTCAACTCCTGTTTAGTTTTAGGGATCGCTGTTCGGATAACTACACATTTTAGGCTACTCAACGATACATATAAGTTATAATTTAACGTTTTTGAGCAATGATTCATTCTTTTTATGTAACCAGTTTTGTAAAAGTAACCGTTTGCAAGTTACCAACATTTCCTCCTTTCCACAAAATGTTTTCTGTCCATTTAAACACATTTCCCATCTATTAGGTACACATTTGTTTTCCGCAAACGCCTTGAATATCGACGCGTCTACGATGAAAAGTTTTTGTTTGGTAATGTATTAAACGTTAAAAAATGCGCTAAAAGGTCGAACTGCAATGCGTGGTCTCTATTTTGCATAATTTTCAAAAATGATTGAGTGCTTGGAAAAATATCAGGCTTGTTCAAACATACTTTTAGCATTTAAGTCTTAATGGTTTCGCTTTAAAATATGTAAACAAAGCAGGAAAAGGAAAAAGTTCTAATTTAGAGCACTTCGACCTAGTTTAGCATGTGCGGACTCGAATTGTTTATCCTATTACCATATAATTCCTACTTTTAAACATACATCTGTACTCGTTTTAATCCAGTTTTTTTAAAAACTTTTTTTCTTTATTTTTTGAAACTATAATCACTCTTGTATCTTCATGCCAAATATTGCCCCTGATGGTTTGCAAGGTCGCACAGATTACGGCAGATAGAAAATACATTTCATTCTATTGCGGCTAGCCATAGATATAACAACCACAGGGACAAATCCCTACAGTTTCTTTAACCCATACACCTTATATTAATGTTTTATCTAAATTTACACAGCTGACTAGATTATAACACCGTCAAGTTTTAAAAGCGTTTGTTTACTCTCAGGCTGTAAAGATGTCTATTTAATGACCTTGAGGAAGAAGGCTTTTTGAAACATAGTGAAAGAAAAGAAAAATGCTTGTAATCAGCATTTTCTCCTTTTCAACAATTCTTTTCTACCCTGGGATAATTCCCATCATTTGAACCATATTTGAATTCCCATCTGCAAGTTTTTCTAATTTGGACAAGTTCAAATGTTGTCGTTGGGTGAATAGTTATAATGTTTTTCTCTCCGTACGTGTATGTAAAAATGTTTAGAAAACTCAAGAATCACAGGTGAGATAGAGTCGAGTCTATCCGTTTCCATGAGTAAATCAACGAGACTTACCGAGTGGATTTGATGTACGTAACAATTGTTGTAAAGGAATATATCGGACAATGCAAAAATCTTACTTTATTCAAGACGGTTCAACTGAACTGAAGACCCGTACCACAATATGCCAAATTCGTGACACAATTAAGTCAGGGGCAGCTAGAATACTATAGATTCGAAACAGGGATTCAGTCGACCAAAACGCTTTCTGTTCACTAAAATAGACTTACCTTCCTATTTAATTGTTAGATCTGGCTTCATTTATTTTTTTTTTGAAAGTTTACCAACAGTTTCAGATAAAAACCTTTTCAAAGCTAAGGGTCAAAATTACTTATTTCCAAAATATAATCATCTCACAATATTGAATGACCTGTGTTACGGGAGACCACTCCTTCATGCATGGCATCGTCCCGATTTAAATACAATACCTAACAACTGCATTAGGGAGATGTCTCTTTAGCTCAGTGGTTATGGTATTGGCCTTTCGTCCGGGCGTCCTAGGGTTCGAATCCTGCCCGGTCCCTTTATTTTTGCCAAGCATTTGTTCATTTGTTTCTTTGTTACGGACTTTGTTCGTAAGATGGGGGCTCGTCCGGGATTGGCCATTGAGCCATTAATCCCATTTGTTGTCCAAAAAAATGGACATTTGTTGTCTAAATAATAGACTTACTGCCTAATAAGGCTTTGAGTCATCAATAAATGATGACTTTTAGAGGGGGTGTGTTTCGGGAGACCACTCCTTAATGCATGGCTTCGTCCCGATTTAAATACAATACCTAACAACTGCGTTAGGGAGATATCTCTTTAGCTCAGTGGTTAAGGTATTGGCCTTTCGTCCGGGCGTTCTAGGGTTCGAATCCTGCCCGGTCCCTTTATTTCTGCCATGCATTTGTTCATTTGTTTCTTTGTTACGGACTTTGTTCGTAAGACCTGTCACGACGATACATGTCTTTTCTAGGTTAAGATATTTTGGATATGTATTCAATTGACAAAGGAGAATCAAAAGGTGCACATTTCTAAACGATCTGACGGGAACTCTTTTCGTATCGTATACCATACATTTGTCGCATTTCCGTGACAATGAGTCAAGTAGAGCGTAAAATCACCACAACTTTGGCCAAATCATTTGTTCAGATTTAACACACACACCCCCCCCCCCCGCACACACACACACTCAGTTAGATGTTTGGTTTGTATGCAAAATTTAATGTATGTTTGTATCTTAATATTATATGACACGAATAACACAATACAAAGCAATTAGGCTATTACCTGCAATGGTTCACAGAAATCAGACCATGGCGCCTAACGCTGACAAAAAGACCACTGTCAGCAGTATTTCTTGTAAAAGACATGCTGAGACTAAGCACACCTAAAACTCGTACTGATTACTCCTAAAAAAATTCATCTAAAGAAAGAAAGAGGTTTAAGAGAAGAAAAATAGACAAAAACACCATTTTGTCCAATACAAAAAGGCCTCTGCACAACAAAATGTCAAACTTGTCACTCCTAAAAAATTTAATTCAAATTATACCAAGCACTTAAAAAAAGACTAGCAGAAAAATGAAAGATAACATTTAAAAAACAAACAAATAAAAAAACAAGAAAACACCGTATCTATATAAATATTTATTGCAAAAGAACATATTGAGGATATAAACAACTACATACAGCTTCATAATGGTAACTCCTGTAAAATTTAATTTAATCGGGACTAATTTTTCACGGATAAATAGTGCGCAGTTTTAGAGAATAGGGCACATACAACACAGGATGCATGGCACAATGCATATGATAAGAGAGGTAACATAATATGTCCGAACACTAGACGGGTATTTGAAAAAACTAGAAATAAGCCAAACAAAATTTTGAAGTTATGAACACATGTTAAAGTCATTTTTGGCACAGCTCTCACTGACTGTGATAAAGTAGCATGGTACCTCCAATATACTTTTCCGTGTGTTAGCTGATAAAGGAATCAATCAAGGGTACATTTAAGGCAATGGTGGATTTTTGTAGAATCCTTAAAAGATTCGATTTTGCTGATAAAAATCTCTCATCTAGGACATTGCTAGCAAGACATTCAAGCCAAAACAATAACTTTGCTTCAACTGGTAAACAGATCGCGCCCAAAACATTGCCACAAAGACCAAGACCATGAAAGCCAATGCCAGGACAAATTCGATCACGTTCAACAATAGTGAATGGGAAAATGTGAGGGAGTAAGTGTACCTTGGAAACAAAATCACCGATAATTGCAGCTCCGGAAAAGATGTCAGAAGCAGATTATCAACAGCCAGAAGAACATTTGCAGCATAAAGAATATATGGAAGTCCTCCTAACTAAAAACATACACAAAGTTGAGTGTCTTCAAGACCAAAATACTAACAATTCTGCTGTATGGCTCCGAGTCATCGAATGTCACCTAGTCCATCATCAAAAAGTTGGGTATCTTCAAGAAAATATGCATTTGTTGAATTCTCATGATATTTTGGTTGAACATCATCTCAAATGCAAATTTCCATTGCACCATAGATAAATCCTTTCTCACAGAAGAGATAAAATGAAAATACCGTTGAATTGTACTTCTGAAAGTAGACTCAATCATCACAAGTGTGGCCATGAGGTGGACACCAACCAGTTGGGATAAAGAATGATGGACACCAAAGAAAAACATGGTAAAGATTGGTTGATAAAGAGATGCAGGATGAAGGCCGGGGCCAAGTACAGATATGTGCGAGGGATCAATTACATTAGAGGGCGCTGCTGGCAGCCTTATGTGCAAGCTAGATGGAAAAGGATTACTGATAATGGTAACCTATTGACATTATTACGATCAAATTACATTAAAACACTAAGCTCAATGTTGGATCTACACTTTTTGGTATTTATCATGGTCAATAAGCTTTGAAAACATTTTTTTACCACAAAATGAAAAAAAAAAAAAAAAAATTCATCTGTAGACACATTCAGCAATCTCAGAGTTAAAACGAAAACAAAAAAGAAAAAAACATATATATAGTAACCTGGCCACTGATGGGGCGTTAGCCCCAACATGTTTGGTTTTATATAGCGTTTCACTCAAAGGTGTGTGACGTTTTAATAAAACAGTTCACCCACAACACCTTGTGTCGGACCGGATTAGCCGACCTTTTCGTTTCCGTATATAACTTCAACCCCTGATGAAGGCATCACGCCAAAAGCTTTTTGAGCACATTATATTTCTCGCTTATATACTTATAAAGGGTCAAAATTCTTTCAGAGAACAAATTTCCTTTGGATATATTGTGAAATGAGGCAAGTGACAAATTTCTCTTTTGACCATTATCTTTTTGAAATCCTATCTAAAGCAAAAGTTAACTTTTTGTAAGATGATAGCAATAGAAAGAAATGAGCTAGTTAAAACTTACTCTATCACTCTCTGTTACAAGGGTTGAGAAAGTACTAGGAAGGCCAGCCAGTGTTCTGTTTCCAGCTTGTAACTGTAAAATAAGTTTGCTCATCTAAGCCTCAATGTCATTGATATATAAATCAAAAGTTCACTAAAATACAAGAATTTATCAAGAACAACATTCTGTTGCTTCAGACACATTGTGAAAAATGTCTTCTTCAATTACACAAGGTTTTCGTGATAATTAACCAAATGAGCTACCGTTTAATCCAAACTGATCCATTTTTAAAATCGTTAGAGATATGATCCAGACTAATATTCTGACTGAGTTTCTTAAGCATTAGACAAAATAATATATACTCTAGAGTGAACGAATGTTTTTTTTTTTTTTTTAAACAATGATCTAGTGATCTTCTTTTCGATCCAAAAGGACCTATTATCAAATTATTGTTACAGATTTGATCAAGATTAACACTGTGACCTAGTTTCGTGAGCATTTGAATGAAAAGTGGCCCCTGTGATAAACCCATTTTTTTTTTCTGAGATTTGATGCGACAACTTTCAAACTGTCTCTGTTAAGCATCTGAGTAAGGCAATCACGATGACCATGCTGCATGAGCGTTTGACTTAAAATGTGACTTTTAAAGTGCACACAAGGTGTTGAAATAATTTCACATATACAGACAACCGATCTGATTAAGTTTCATGAGCATCAGACTGAAAACAATACCTGTTTAGCGAATACGAGCTTTTTGTAAGATTTGACACGGTGACATGCTCATTTTATCCAAGGTTACCTGTTTTTAGACTTTTATGGTATATTGTCCAGACAGCCGATTAAAAAGTTTCTGTAGCGTTGGACGTTAAAATATGGCTTTAAACATGCACACAAGGTGATTTACTGATTTCACATTGTTACGGGAGACCACTCCTTCATGCATGGCTTCGTCCCGATTTAAATACAATACCTGACAACTGCGTTAGGGAGATATCTTTGTTTGTTCGTTACGAACTTTGTTCGTAAGAACATAGAGACCTTCCTTTACGATCCAATGTGACCTGTTTCAAACTTGTTAGAGAAATGGTCAAGACGACCTATCTTACTAAGTTTCATGAGCACTAGACGAAAAATAATACCTATATAGTGAACACAACGTTTTTCTAGGATTTGACAGGGTGACTTTCCCTTTAACCCATGGTGATTTGTTTTAAAATCTGTTGGTGATATTGTTCAGACAATCTGTCTGAGCAAGTTTAGTAACCATTGAACTGAAAATGTGGTATCTAAAAACAAACTGTATGTATGTTTTTCACCTGTTCTTGGACTATAGGCGACCTGAATTCAAACTTGTCAGAGATATGGTCAAAACAATTCATCTTCTTAAGTTCCGTAAGAATTGAATAAGTGCAATAACCTCTACAGTACAGAAAAGAATTTTCTATATGACTTGACAAAGAGACTCACTTTTCTCCACAGTTGGCCTACTTTGAAGCTGATCTTAGATGTTATTAAGACTACTCTTGGACTTGAGATCCCGCTTTTTTAACTCATTTAAAGCCAACCAATATGACAAAGTTTCATTAGCATTGAAATAAAACTGATTTATTCTATGATTTTTGACCCAGTGACTTACTTTCTGATCGACGATGATATTGGACAAAGACTATGGCCTATAGGAAGCAAACAAGGGTTTTCTGTAATATGATAATGTAACCTTTTTTTTGACTCAAGATGACTATTTTTAACATCTTAGAGATATTATCAAGACTACCAATCTACCAAGTTTCATGGTCATTGGACTTAACAAGTCACGTTACGTGCACACAAGGATTTTCTATGATTTGACCTTGTGACCTACAAAGATTCTACTTTGTTGACAATGATTTTTTTTTCTATTTGAGGTTAAAACAAACATTCTGACCGATTTTCATGAGAATTGCGCTATACTATACTCCTTCTGTCTAGATTGTATACAAAGATATTGAAAATATTCGACATAAGCACTTATTTACTTTACCAAAGACATGAGCAAAAGACTTCGGGTGTTGCCTTTTGAGCGAAAAAAAGTTTTCTATAGTTTGCCTGTGACATATTTTTTTTCTTTTAAAATGTTATATGTCTTTTAATTTAATGTAGTTTCGTGAGAAATTGAGTAACTAATTTCCACGAGTATTTGATTAAAAATTTAGCCACTTACCCGCAAACATGTTTTCTGCCAAGATAAGACCTCGTGCCTTATTTTTCTAGCCTATATATCACGTTTAAAAAATTGTCTATGTATTCCTATGGAAAATATTGTGTCCAATTCTAAAGAGTACTGGACTGAAAATGTGACCTCTTTAGAAAACACATGGTAAAAGTTAAGAACACACAACAAACTATAGGCCACACACAATAGACGCGCGACAAAGCATGATCACAAAAAGTCACTATAAGCATACTGTGCTTAAATCGGCCGATAAACGGATACAAAATCAGGTTCAAAGACCATTTCATTAATTCTAACGTACTTAATGTTTGAAACATAACTTTCTCCTAGCAGATATGAAAAAGATATAACCTCACCTTCAATATACATGTACAGGTATCTACCATCTTGCCACCAAGGCTTTATCATTTCTCCCATTTTGACCTCAATCATACATGTAAATGCTTTACCAGAATATAAAACTTTTAGAATCTCATCACGGAGAGCTATTGCAGATGACTTGCTTTTCCCTTTTTCTCCATTATATTTTCACATGTCTAATTCATCAGGGTAGTTAAAACACAGCATAATTTTGTAAAGGGTTAAGAGTCTTTCATCCTTCTCTCCACTGTCAGATTATTTATTTCAGTCTTTTACTTAAATCTTAAGTTACCTACCAATACAAGATCATCGAATGTTAGAATAATCATAGGGAAAATATAGAGTGTAAACTAGATTGTCTTTTCACATTTCTTTTTTACCCTAGTAAAGTTAAATCCTATCATTTGAGCCAAATCTAATTTGTAGTCTGCAAAATATTGAAAAAGAAATGACTCTAAAATTTTGTTGTTTGAAATTATTTTTACCGTACCATTATACAAAAAGTTAAAAAAATCTATTACATCTAGAGAGAAAAACATCCGTAATTATAAACGACTTACAGTTTTCCGAAGCCTCTGTCCTATTTTCCACCCATCCTTATATGTTATCATTTTACCATTGGAGATTGATGTCATTAGCTGGAGAAATTCCTGAAACATATGTCATAAATAATCAAAGCTTTGTGCAATGAAAAACTGCAAGTTGCATTGAAAACGTGCTGTGAATAGCTATGATGAAGAACAACAGGATAACATTCACATGGGTCTGTGCATATCAAGCATCCAGTTGCTCGCTAGGCTTGCATTTGAAACAGATAATTTAAACTAGATGATTGGCAAGGGGCAGCATGTCAAGACCGCCATGGAAGAATTGATAAAGTACCTCATAAGCTGCATTCAGAAAAAAAGTAACCAATCACTCACTGCACATTTATTTCATTCCGCATCATTCTAAGTTATTGTCCCTTGTTGTTTTACATTTCGCATTGACTCCATACCTTATATACAAATAAATCCTTTTCAAGGACAAGTGCAGTGCACAAAACCCAACTCTATCCTCAGTAATGTTGGAGTTTTTGCCCTTTGTTATTTTACATTTGGTTTCAAGTTATGTTTCGGATAAAAATCTAACATGTAAAATAATGACAGGCAATAAATCCCAACATACAGAAGAAAACCTTATTATTCATGTGCATTGCACTTGTCCTTGATGTGGTCTATCTAAATCTGAAGTATGAAATCGATAGCTTTTATACATTTTAAAGGTATAATCCAGACAAAGAAGCAATACGTTATGTAGCTAATAGAAATAACTCCAAAATAATGAAGACAGAGTTATGGATTTTGTGCACCGTATTTGTCATCAACGTGATCTACCTGTACATGAAGTTGAAGTCAAAAACTTTGACACTTTGAAAGCTATGCTCCGGACAAAATATCCAATATGTAAAATGACTAAGGACAATTACTCCAAAATGAAAGTAAGACCGAGTAACTGATTTTATGCACTGCACTTGTCCTTATCGTGATCTATTTGTATATGAAGCTTGATTGAATATCTTTTATACCTTTAAAAATTTGAAATAGTCTAAAATAAATACATTTCAGACCACAACAATTACATATACATAAATTTTGATAAAGATTAAACAAAGATAAAACCTAGATACTCATACTAAATAGTAACTGTTGTTCACATACCACATTGCTTATAAAAGTAATTTACTCATGTCACAAAAAAAAGAAAAAAACAGACGAACAGAAATCGATTAAAAAAAACTTTCTCATTACTGCAATCAAAATCTTTTATCTTACTATATTAGCATTTCCAACAGGAACACAAAACACGTCAAACACACCATCCATATTCTCCATAGTCTCAAGAATTTGTGCATTTGTCTGTAATTAAACAGGGGATAAATTTTATTGTTTATTTAAAGATGTACAGATAAGATCAAAGTATAGTTTCACTATGTGTTCGTGGAAATTGACAATTTACAATGATAAAGCCACAAGTGAAAATTTTTGTGTTCACCAATGAAATTTAATTTTGATTTAACGTTGAAACAAAGTATTTCCCAATTTTCTTTAATTCCAAAACTGGTGTAAAATGAACACTTAATATCTATATAATGTTTTTCCATGGTATTATGTTACATTCATGACACCATAAACATCTGAATACACCATTGGCGTGTGCAGGGATACAAAACTGCAGGAAAAATGCAGTAACAGGAGTGAAATTATCATGTTTTAATCTTATGATATTTTCTTATTATCTATAGAATAACATGGAAGAAAATTTAGGCTACAGTCTTGATTATATAAATATGAATCAGGCAAAGAAATTCTTTTGAGCATTCGGTTGAATAAATAAGTAGAACAAACATCACTGGAGAATTTAAAGTGCCCTTTGTTTCTATCACACGGGCTGTTAACCCCGAGATTGATAAGTACATCCTAAGTTGTTTTTGTAAGTAAATCAACTGATGAGAAAACGGCCTGTTACAGACAGTGTAGATATACATCAAAATCCGATTGCAAAGAACATGCAACCTAACCCTGGATTTACTGTTACACTGTCTGCTGCTTTGTGAAATATTGAGGAATAACATCCTTGGCATTGCAAAAAATTGTTTTTTGTTTCCTGACATTTGACTTGGTGCTGTGACGGTTATTTCAATACGACCCTCTTTAAGTATTCTAAGAGGAAAATAGCGAGAAAAGGATTTTTTAATGAGCATATGAAAAACACTGAAGGGGATATAAAATTTATTTCTGTGTCCAATTTCAAAATGCATCCACATAAACAGAACGAATGATTGTTTTATAGCACAACCACCGTTAAGCCCATTTAGTGCGCATACCAAAGAAATGGATTTATTCATTTCAAAAAAACGTCAGCTCCAAATATCTCAGCAGCGAGTAATTAAAATTCTTTAAAAATGAGGGGAAAATTTAAAAGGAAGTTTCTTGTTACAAGCAAATTCTCCTTTTCCTTTCATGGTTTCAGTCGCATTTCAAAGAGGTATTTTCTTTTCATTTCTATATATCTGTTGTAACAATATTTTACAAAGCATCAAAATAGCATGCACCTAGAGGTTAAATAATCCTGTATCTACTAATTTTAGCAATGATCCTCAGATACAGTTTTGGAGAGATTCAAACCTCATGTGCCTTTGAAGGAGTCAGCTCATCTGGACCTTCGACTAGGTTTGTGTCTGTTGGATGCCCATCAGTAATCAGTATAATCTTTGTCGCCACTGGTATTCCATTTACATGTGCACCACCTGAACCTACTCATAATTGGTAACCATATTAATACTATTACCATACAAGTATAACTTTAAGTGACCTAAATTTTGTGAGGATGTGCAACATGAAATGTTATCATCATTGAGGTCTGTGACTGAACAGAATTATTGTCATGGGTATGATTGATCAGAATATGTTTATATAAATCTACATAATTATACACACAATAGTTTCACCTGGTAGTTTTGAAATAATTGAAAACGATATATATTGCTATTGAAAAAACGGATCTGTTAGTACTTGCAAGATAAAACAGGTTTGTTTCCATTTGACAGATTAATCAGGACTTACTATCATAGCAATATATAGTCAAATCCTATTGGAGTGGCAATGTTTGACTTAATCCTTTTTGAATGGCAATAACCATTTAAACTATTCTGTCGTGGATTACTGAGTGTATCTAAGAGTGACAAGGCGTTGATTAATAAGTATTTATCTTCATGAACAGACTTTTTATGATGACTTTTTCTGATAAAAAGTTATGGCCACTATATAACTTTTACGAACCTGGGAGGGGGTTTAATTGATCAGAAGCTTTTGTCTCAGTTTTTAATGATCCTAGTATCTTTTGTTATGTAATAGGATATACATGTAACCTGTTTCATTATCACTCTGAATACAGAATTTTCTAGAAATATAAAGAACATTCATGGTTTTTCATTCTTGTTATTTTTAGAAACAGGATTGTTAGTAAACAAGTTGTGTATCAATCCATGTCTATAAATAGCTTGATGTCATCTTTCTAGAAAAGACTAATCTAGAATTTTCCAAGCTGATATAAGTAGGAGTGACTTACATGTACTTAGTGATTTGGACTTGAACTTAGACTTGTGGCTTGGAGGATACAGAATTTGTGAAAAATGTTTGATTTAATTTGGAATATACATCCGTAAGTTAGAATTATCTGTTTATTAAACAGGTTGCTCATATCTATCTGCAAGTTAAGACTATTGTTAATTTAGGTTTTAGGAACCAGAAATTTCATACTTTTTGTAGTCTAAACTTAATTCTTAATTTTGAGGGACTTATTTTATTTCTTGTTCTAAGATTAAAATTGACAAAATTCCATTCAAACTTAATTCTTATTGTACTATTTTGTCTTTATTCATTAATAAATATTGTTAATTGTTAAAGGCCTGTTGCTGGTTTTCTTTCTCGTTACGCTTGGCTCGTAACAGAAACTGGGGGCTCATTTTGGATATACTTTGAAATTATTTTGAACTTGTTACAGTATTAAAGTTCATAATAAAAATAATGAAAAAAATAAAATTGATTTTTATTCTACTGAACCAGCAAAAAGCAATCATGTCTTTTGATCTTGAAAATTTTATTGCTGAGCCGTCACAGGAGTTGTTAAATTTGGCAAAAAAGTCTGATTTGTTAGATCTTGCTTCTCATTTTAAACTGACTGCTATTTAAGGTACTATGTTAAAGCATGAAATTAAGAATTCTATTGTTCAGTTTTTGGTTGATGAAGAAATACTTGACTCGTCTGCTCTGTCTCTTATTCTTGTGTCTCAGACACACGTTAAAACTAATATTGAGTTAGAAAAATTAAAACTACAGATAGAAAAAGAAGAAAGGATGAAAGAAAAAGAATTGAATTAAAATTAGAGCAAGAAGAAAAAGAATTAAAATTAAAATTAGAGCAAGAAGAAAAAGAATTAAAAATAAAATTTGAGCAAGAAGAAAGAATGACAGAAAAAGAAATAGAGTTAGAAAAAGAAAAAAAAATGTATGTTGAATTAGAAGAAAGAGAAAAGGATAGGCATTTTCAGATGAGAATGAAAGAATTAGAAATAGAAAATAAAGAAAAACCATCTTTGCATGTGATTAATGACTTTGACATAACAAAACACCTCAGACTTGTTCCGCCATTTCAAGAACGTGAAGTTGATAAATATTTTTCTCATTTTGAAAGATTTGCTGAAAATTTGAAATGGCCGAAAGAACACTGGACCTTATTCTTGCAAAACGTTGTAACTGGAAAGGCCCGTGATATTTTTTCTCAACTAAGTAATGAACAGCTTTCTAATTATGATAATGTTAAGGAATTGATTCTAAAGGCTTATGAATTGGTACCTGAAGCATATAGACAAATATTTAGGAATTGCAGAAAAGAAAATGGTCAAACCCATGTTGAATTTGCTAGAACTAAACAACAATTATTTGATAGGTGGTGCCATTCAAAGAAAATAAATTCAGACCATGGAAAACTTAGACAATTATTGTAAGTTGAAGAATTTAAAAGGTGCATTAATTCAGATATAAAAACTTTCTTAGACGAGAAAGAAGTTGAAACTTTAGAAGAAGCTGCTTGCTTAGCAGACAGCTTTGCCTTGACGCATAAGGTCTCTTTAATAAATAAATCAAACCCTCGAAAACCTTTTTATTCATCTACTGGTCCTATACCAAATTTTAATCAATTTAATGACAATTCCAATCAGAATAGTCCCAAACCCAAGTCTCCTTATGAAGCTAAAAGTCAAAATCCCTTATCTCGACGCACTTGTAATTATTGCAAAGAATCAGTTCATATTATTTCTGAATGTCCTGTTTTAAAAAGAAAACGGGAAAAACAAGAGAGCTTTAAGCCTACAGGCTTTACTTCATTAAAATTTACACCTCAGTCATGTATTAAGGACCAAACCCTTGTCCAGGCCAAAGTACCTGAGACTGATACTGTTATGGAGATTTATGAACCATTCTTATCAGATGGTTTTGTGTCACTAGAAAGTGATTTTGCCCAGTCTACCCCTATTAAAATTTTACGTGATACTGGAGCTTCTCAATCTCTTATTTTAGCAGATGTCCTGCCTTTTTCTGAGAAGACTTCTTCTGGGACAAGTGTCCTTATTCAGGGTGTAGAATGTGTAGTTGTTAATGTTCCACTTCATAACATTTATTTGTCTTCAGACTTAATTAATGGTCTAGTGACTGTTGGTATTAGAAAAAAAACTTACCTTTTAAAGGTGTTCATTTGTTATTAGGCAATGATTTAGCCGGAGATAAGGTAATTGTTAATCCACTTATAACTGACACACCTTGCAAGGGTCAATAACCCGATCCGATTGAGGAAGAAATCCCTGACCTTTACCCGTCGTGTGCAGTTACTAGAGCTACGGCAAAGAAAGCCATTTTGACTGAAAATCAGTCTGATATTGACTTATCTGATTCTTTGTTGGGTCATTTATTTTAAAATGAAATTAACAGGTCTATTTCACACAACCCGTCTGAAAGTCACATAAATTCTAAACATAATTCATCAGAATTTGATTATATATCTTCACCCTTAGTTAATGGAGGCCATGATACAAGGTCAAGGTCAAAACTAAGTGAAGACCAACACAATGATCCAGAACTTGCATCTTTATTACAAAAAGCTGTTAGTGAAACTGATCTTTCACAGGAACCTGTCTGTTTTTATATAAAAAATGGAATATTAATGAGAAAGTGGCGCCCTCCTTAAGTCTCTGTTGATGATGAGTGGGCTGTCAATCATCAAGTTGTCATTCCTAAATCTTATAGATCAGAAATATTAAGCTTAGCTCATGAAACACCTATGTCAGGTCATTTAGGTATCAATAAAACCTATCACAAAATTCTTAATCATTTTTAACTGGCCTGGTCTAAATGCAGATGTATCAGATTATTGTAGGTCTTGTCATACTTGTCAAATGGTGGGCAAACCCAACCAGGTCATACCTAGGGCTAAACTACAGCCGATCCCTGCATTTGATGAACCTTTTAGCAGGATTATAATTGATTGTGTAGGTCCATTGCCAAAAACTAAGGCTGGTAATGAGTACCTTTTGACTATAATGTATGCTTCCACCCGTTTTCCTGAAGCAATACCTTTAAGAAATATAAAATCTAAAAGAATTGCCAAAGCTTTAGTGAAATTTTTCACTTTTGTAGGACTTCTTTAATCTGTTCAATCTAATCAAGGGTAAAATTTTATGTTTGGCATTTTCCAACAAGTGATGCATGAGTTGGGAATTAAACAATATAGGTCATCTGCATATCACCCTGAAAGCCAAGGTGCCCTTAAACGGTTACATCAGACCTTAAAAAATATTATAAGGTCATATTGCTTTGAAACACAAAAGGATTGGGATGAAGGTATACATCTTTTACTCTTTGCAGTAAGGAAGTCTGTACAGGATTCTCTTGGTTTTAGTCCCTTTGAGATTGCTTTTGGCCACACAGTTCGTGGACCTTTAAAACTTTTAAAAGAAACGGTTCTTTCACAAGAGGACTCTCCTTTAAATTTACTTCAGTATGTATCTGACTTTAGAAATGGATTATTCAAAGCATGTGAGGTTGGAAAATCAAATTTAAAGAAAATTCAATGTAAAATGAAAGAAAGATATGACAAGAATACTAAAGAAAGAAATTTTAAACCTGGAGATAAAGTTTTAGCTCTTCTACCAATTCCTGGTAGGCCTCTACAAGCAAGATATTTTGGTCCTTATTCTGTAGAGAAAAGGGTCAGTGACTTAAATTATGTGATAACAACTGACAGGCGAAAGCAAAAGCAATTATGTCATATTAATATTTAAAAGAATATGTTGATAGGGATAATTCAAATATTTCACCAATAAATGTAGTTTCCTCAGTCCCTCAAAATCGCATTAACCATGAAGACATAAATTGTGAAGAAGTGAAATTTGATAAGTCTAACCCTATTTGTTCAAAACTTCAGAATTCTGACATTTTAAGAAATTTAGATAAAAAACTTTCACATTTGGATAATAATCAAAAAGATGAATTGAATTATGAGCACCTGTTCCCTGATATTCCAACACGGGCAGATACAATATACCATGATGTGGACATTGAAAATTCAAAACCAGTGAAACAACATCCATATCGAATGAATCCCAAGAAACTGGAGCATCTGAGAGAGGAAATCAAGTATATATTGGACAATGACTTTATTGAACCTAGTCAAAGTGAATGGATTTCTCCCTGTATTCTTGTACCAAAGCCAGATGGAACTTTTCGTATGTGCACTGACTATAGAAAAATTAATACTGTGACCAAGACTGATTCATTTCCAGTGCCAAGAGTAGATGACTGCATTGACAATACTGGTCATGCAAAATATGTAACAAAATTTGATCTTCCAAAAGGATTTTGGCAAATTCCTCTCACTGAAAGAGCTGAATAGATCTCTGCATTTGTAACTTCTGATGGACTTTATCAATACAAAGTTATGCCTTTTGGGATGAAAAACTCGCCAGCAACATTTCAACGTCTTATCAACATGATAATATCTGGATTGGACGACTGTAGGGCCTACATCGATGATGTCATCATTCACAGCGATGATTCGGATGAACATAAGAAGACTATCAGAGAATTTTTTGACCAACAGACTTAAGCCAAATTAACAATTAATCTTGTTAAAAGCGAGTTTTGTCTAGAGTTTAACTTGTAACATTTGTTTTTATGTTTAATGTATTTTCATGTACATTTATTTGTAATGATATTTTCTATCTTCAGACAATAGAAAGTTTTATTTCTCAAAACTTTCTTTTTTTAGGAGGGGAAGTGTTATGTAATAGGATATACACGTAACCTGTTTTCATTATCACTCTGAATACAGAATTTTCTAGAAACATAAAGAACATTCATGGTTTTTCATTCTTGTTATTTTTAGAAATAGGATTATTAGTAAACAAGTTGTTTATCAATCCATGTCTATAAATAGCTTGATGTCATCTTTCTAGAAAAGACTAATCTAGAATTTTCCAAGCTGATATAAGTAGGAGTGACTTACTTGGTGATTTGGACTTGAACTTAGACTTGTGGCTTGGAGGATACAGAATTTGTGAAAAGTGTTGGATTTAAACTGAAATATAGATCTCTAAGTTGGAATTGTTCATTTTTTATACAGGTTGCTCATATCTATCTGCAAGTTAAAATTGTTGTTAATTTAGGTTTTAGGAACCAGGAATTTCATACTTTTGCAGTCTAAACATATTTCTTAATTTTGAGGGACTTATTCTATTTCTTGTTCAAAGATTAAGAATTGTCAAAATTTCATTCAAACTTAATTCTTATTGTACTATTTTGTCTTTATTCATTAATAAATATTGTTAATTGTTAAAAGGCTTGTTGCTGGTTTTCTTTCTCGTTATGCTTGACTCGTAACACTTTTATCAAGGCATAGATTGACTTTCTCTTTATACTAAGGCCATTATTACGCAGAACTAATTTTCACCTATATAGTTTGTTATAGCACCAACTGACCAGCTCATATTGCTGTATCATTGAGTGAATAACACGTTTTTAAGTAATTTATCAAAACTTTCAGTCATGACATATTTGATCTGAAGTTATTGCAAAAATATTGACAAATCAAAGTTTCTTGTGACTGAAACAGTTCATCTCAACTCATCTCAACTCATCTCTGTCACAGAAATATTTGAATATTTTCAAGGAAATTGTTCTTAAGAGCTCACTGTAAAGGCAATGAATGATGTGAAACCATTGTTTTGGAACGAGTGATTCATTTTTATTTGTCTGTTTTTCTTGGTAATAGTAGATTTTAATCTTTTGAAAGGGCCTTTTTCAATTTCTCTTCGTTGAAAATTAAAGCAAAATGCTACAAAATGATAGTTTAGTTTAAACATATTTATTTTACATCGATTGAGAAACAAGTCCTTACAACTTATACTAATCTCTCTCGATTCTGCTTCCTGGGAACTACACCAGTACTCGCGCCGAACGTGTGGGCCAATGAAAAATCCCAAAGCTGACACCAAAATGATAGACACTACAACCTAGACATTTCTCTGCAAACTTAAGGGCAATGAATAGTTTAAAAAGTAAAAAAAAGTGCTTTATCCATATCTCATTGAATCACAATTATATCACGCCATCTTACTCATGATATGATCCCATCAACGATACCACTAAAAATATGTCTTCTAACATTTTTCCATCGCCTTTACTCACTGTCCTACATGCTGTTGCCTTACTTAATTCAATGATGAATATATTTTCCTTTAAATTCAAATAGTGAGATAATTTTGAGTGGATTATTGATTTTTAACATTCTGCAATTAGAATAATGGCTGGTAAGAATTTATTGTCACTGCCATTATTGATTACCTTTATTAGTAGAGGAAAAGATCGATCATAACTGTTCAATCAGGGAGCCACTGTCCAGAACGTTTTGTCACGTGAATAACTAGTGAAAACATTTTGTCATTGGAATAGCTGTGCAGAACTCTTTGTCATGACGAAACTGTTCAGACATTTTGATATGGGAAGGACTTAACAGAACTTTATGTTATGTCAATAACTGTTCACAACTTTTTGTCATGGGAATAACTGATCAGAACTTTTTGTTATGATACTGTCTAATCAGAAGTATTTGTTGTAGCAATAACTATTCAGGCCTTTTTGTCATGGAAAGGACTGGTCAGAGCTTATTGTCAATGGAAAGACTTATAAGAACTTTTTGCAATGACAATAACTCTCATTTGAATAACTGGAACTCTCATTTGAATTACTGATAAGATTTTTTTTGTCATGGTAAGGACTGAGCAGGACTTTCTGTCATAGGAAAACTGTTCAGAAATTTTTGTCACGACAATAACTGATTTGAATTTTTCTCATTGGAAGGACTAGTCAGAACTCTTCTTCACGGGGAAAAAACGTTTAGAAACTGTTATCACGGCAAGAACTGTAAAGAACTTTTTGTCAAAGGAAGGACTGAATTAGAACTTTTTTTCCATGTCAAGAATCTTTTGTCATGTTATAGGTTGATCAGAACTTTTTGTCATGGCATTTACCTCAATATCATGACGTTGATCATACACAAATTACAAATTAAAGCAATTGGCAGGACATAAATTCAAATAGTCATCGCAGTCGTTAACATACATGTAAGGGTTTTTGTCATATCATAGAGTTATTTGAAAAAACAAAGGCAAAGTATCATAGTTGATGATGGAATTCTTGTATCCATCCATACTGGTTGATAAGATTATTAATGTACTGGAATCTGATGTTCTATCTTGCCATGACATTTATACATCAAAAAGCCTGCCTTGCTCATGTACATGCTCATGCTTTACATAGGAACTGCCACATATTGCAGTTAAAATGGGCATGTATTTGCAAACCATTTCCTATACTGTTCTTATTCTAAATTCCAAGACAGGTCATCTAAATAACCCCAATCAGATGATGTAAAATGAATGAAATTTGAAAGGCGAGTGACGGTGAACATAGCTCAGGGACTAAGTTACGAAATAATCTATGAACAATATATGATTCTTCAGCATAAATTAAAAGAGTATCAACGACTGAATCGCTTGTTTGAACCATCTTAATGACTACTAAAAATTTTCTTTCCAAAGACTTGTCCTGTCTTTTTTTTTGTGTGTGACTCTTATAAACGCACTGCTTGATGTTGATGTTTGGTCTCTTTCTTTCTCATAGTTTTTGTGACTGTACAATCTTTGAAACTAAAAGCAATTCTAGGTTTACTCACAGGAGGATGCACGGGCTGCAGCCACAGCTTGAAGCAATCCACCATACATCGGGGAAGGTCCTCCAAGAGATATTCCATCTATCGAAGATGAAACAAAGAAAGCCTAATTAACTTTTTCTCAGACATGAAAACCCGAGAACTGTCTTGAAAGAAAAATAAAAATCATTGGAGATGAAAAATCACCTGGGGCTCAAATTATGTGACCTGTTTTCTAGGGTAAACATATAGCAAACAAAGGGGACAAAAATGCTGTCTTCAATTCTTTCCTCCACAATGTTTTCAAAAGTCGTCTTCTCCTAAATCAAAGAAACACTGATCAGTACATCTGTTTCAATAATAGTTTTTTAGAACTGAATTTACGAGGCAAAAATCGTTCTTAAATAACAAGCAATTCAAGAAAACAAACAACTCCTTGTATGAAGCACCTGCTCTTTTCCTCACAAAGCTGTCAAAATTTATTACCCAAAAAAGATGAAAGTATGTAATTTGTAGGTAAGTAAATCAAAAAAGTCTTTATTTCTTTCGTTTTAAACTCTTAATTTTATTATTGTTAAGCGTAGCGAAATATATTGTCAGTTCTATTTGTACACTCATGATTTCATATTGCCATCTCTATTCTACACTCATAAATTATTCATATAAGTAAGCTAGAAATAAGAAACATTGTTAATTGTAGGGTGAGGTGGCAGGGGACCTCGAAACTTGTTCACGGCTGTGGCGAATCATGTCGCCCCGAGCCGAAGGCAAGATGGGGACCTGATTCGCCACAGCCGTGAACAAGTTTCCAAGTCCCCTGCCACCTGATCGTATCGTACAACGAATTTATTAAACTGCTGTTATTTTTCCCCCACACCGTGTATTCAGCAAAATTTCCCTGTTTTATGGTCTCACGAATTGAGTACGCTGACAAAATAGAATTTCCCTTACAAGTGTCCCATTGCAGTGAAAACTGACGTCACTCAGACCTGACGTCATTGAAACCTTAGTAAAACGTGCAGTTTGGTGCATGAACTACGATACACATTCGACGTATTTTTATTTAAACACCTTCAAGGTAAGTATGAACCTTAATAATTTGTTGGCAAAAGTAAACAACAATTAGTTACCCCAAACGACCATAAAGTTATCCTTTTAACATTCCAATTTATGAGTTTCGACACTTCACAGTTTCCTTACCTGATGAAGGGATAGCTCGTTTAATTTGTTTTAGAATGACAACAAACGATAATATATATGTTACTATATTCCTTTATTTTCAAAATAATCCATTCTTTTTGATGTGACGACAGTCATCAAGGGAAACTAGTAATAATATGGTGTAAGGCTACTCAGCATGTTCGCCTTGTGGGCGGTTTGTATCGATGGACGCCGCCATTTTGGATGTTGTGTTGAAAGTGTAGTTATGTATACGGGGATCCCGAAAGGGAAACTGCTTTTACGTGTATTTTGTCAGTGTACAGGACTATATGTTCGCGGTACGTAGGCCTATATTAACCAGTCAGATCGCGAAAAATTTCGTTGCAGAAAAGAAACTACAAACTTTACCTACCAAATGCCATTTGCAGAGAAGAAAAATCATTTGTTAATCTTTTCAAGACTTCAGTCTTATGACCAAAGGTAACCAAGGCAACACTTTCTTCAGTTATGTTAAAACTGCGACTAGATTCCTGGAGACCTACAATAATCATTTATCATTTTTTTAATTTTCTAATGCACAAAATCATGGAAAAGTACAACTAAAAACATTCTTAAAGGTACTTAATTGTACAATACTATCTACATATTCTTTAATCTCAAATACATTAAGATGCATTTTAAGTCATAATGCCTGTTTTCCTCATCAAAATGCAATACAGTATATATCAGTAAATAAGTAACTACATGTATAAGCATTACGACAACTGTCTTTACTGGTTAACAATACGGTTTGTTGTGTTTGTTTGTTTTGATCAAATTAAAAATTCACCGTCTAACAACCCTTTTAACATTATCTTAAGATTATCGCTATGGCCGGTGCGCTCACACATACTTACTGCAGTTCCGTTTACCTGTAGTTTGCACGAAATTCTTACCAGGCCACTGGCTGATTTCCAACATAATCTTCAAGAAAATTATCAGCTGTAAGAGAGGAATAAATCCCATTGCAATGACTATCATCAATCCTCGGAAAGAAATTGGCCGAGCTAGGGAATCAGACCGGTGAACTCCTAGTCTCAAGTCCTGAACGCTACTGACTGCACTGCCGGGTTCTTCTGTTGTCAAAATGAAGAGGATATCCTGAAGCACTGCAAATGCTTCAACTGAAAAATTATTTTATTACTCTGAGATTCGCGTAAAGATATGTGCATAAACAATGCACAAAAGAAAAAACTGACGATAAATGACAGCAACGATAAAAAATTAAATGATTGAACAACTTTGTACGAAGAAAGTACCTAGGTCCTTATTCATCAACCATTCTTAGGTACAGTCTTAGTCTTATTCTCAAGATTTTCCTAAATTTGAAACGGAACTCTCGAATGGCTGAACCAATCTTTTTTAGCCAATCAGAAGTTGTGGTACTTTCTAAATCTTTATTTAGACCAAAATTGTTTATTAGAATGGTTGTGAATATGGACCCCGGTCTTTTCTTGTCGGTTTCTCATTGAATAAACTTGACCAAAAAAACTCAATACTTTTCTTAGGTTAAGTGATAATTTATCTTTCTCATGGTGTAGAAAAGTTTTGGGTCAAATCTTGATACCTGTATATCAATTTTGGTAACTATTTGTATTTTGCTTCAAAGTGGATTTTTGAAAGCAATTTTACACATACTATCAGTAAAATCTTTAAAAAATGTCTTAGCTTGTTGCCATGCATCTCCCTGTGTCATGCTGTATGATATGTCCACACATACGACTGTAAAGAGTCCCTGTAAATTGGCCAGACCACTTAGCCGTCCTGGATAGAGACATAGGCAGAAAAAAATATACATAATTTATACTTTATGACAGAACCTCTATTGCCTGGAGATGTTAGAGGGTAACAGATGTCAAAATCGTTAGACTTTTAATGTCAGAACCTCTAATGCCTGGAGATGTTAGAGGGTAACAGATGTCAAAATCGTGAGACTTATAACACAATAAATTTTTGGGCTATGCTCCATGAAAAGAAGTTTAATGCCACAGGCTGACCTAGGTCGAAAGTTTTTGCCATTGGTAAATTTTCTGCGTGTCAAAGGAACATTCTATTCATGAGTCAGCTGTTTTTCAGACAAAACTGATCCGTCTTATGCAGCGATTTGATTGGTATAGTACAGTCTTTAAGTGCTTTAAACCCCACTTTCTACAGAGCAATGCCCAATTATAAGCTTTAACACCTTGAATGTCATAAATTCGACATAGACTGTTCTTTATACATTTACATAACAGATAATACCTGAAGGTTCTTAGTTGTTTCTACTGATGATGTTTTATTGTGACTTAAAGCAAAACAAGCTATAAAATAGAAAAGACACTTTGATTTTAATCTCTGAGAATGATACATCATCCGAATGTAATTCTATACACTCTTTAAACCATAATTTTATAACACTGTTTTAAATAACAATTGTTTTGAGAACTTCGTTTACATTAGGTACAATGATTGTACATTGGTTGCGTCTGAATTTCATATATTCTTAATAAGCTAATATGACAATTCTTAGACTCATTCCGTAGCGCAGACAGTTCAGGGTTCTGCTCTATGTGATTAAATGGGATTTTCTTTTTACAGTGTATTGCTGAGCCAAAAGCCTTGTTCTGGTGCTACCAAGAAAACATGTCAATGAGTGGGCTGCAGTGTGTAATACCTGTAGTATCTTAAACAGAAATGCTTATTCTTTATAAAACGGTAATATTTAGACTTGTCAAATTTGAAAGTATCTGTAGACAACAAATTAAATATGTCTCAAATAATGAGATTTGTGTAGGTAGATTTTTTTTTTTTTTTTGGGGGGGGGGGGAGAAGCCCCTCTCTTCCTCAGGGTCATTGAAAGCCGTGAATGTTTTGTAAAGGCTTTTTTAAAGACCAAGACCAGGAAAGCTCTGAAAACACGGTAGCCAGCCTTTACCCCTTTTCCAACAATCTTTTATCTACAGTTTTAAGAGAAAAATCGAATTTGAGTAGGATTTGATCAGTTGTCTGCAAATGCTTTCAATTTGGACTAGACTAAGTTTTGACGTCTAGTAAACTTTTAAACACTTTTTAAACTAAAATGCCGGTTGAGACTACTTCCCGGTATCCTTTTTTTAACAATTGTCTTAGAATGCAACCTTGTTACAATAAACCATACTGTTCTGCAAATGTTTTCAACATGGACATGTCTAAAATTTTGTCATCAGGTAAAGAGAAATAACTAGTTTAAAAATAGGGGTAGTAGAAATCTTCTGAATATTATGTACCTTGTGTTTCCTCCATGGAAGCAGCCCTGTGCCAGTCCATGATTTCAATTGTTCGCTGCATAGTCTGTTCAACTAACCTTACTAAAATTTTGGGGTAGAAAAAATGATGTCAAAATGTTTGGAAGTCAATACTATGCAATAATTTTTTTCTTATTTGTATTCTTAATCTATTTCAATACAAATAGAGTATTTGATTTTTCTTACACTTCCTTTGAAAAAAAATTCACCTTTATATGAAATCAAAGGACTGAAAGTCCTGAAAAGCGGATTTGTTGAACAGTTTCAAGCTATGATTTGACGTAAGAAAATTAAAATATTTTATCACATGTAATACATGTAGATCTATAAAATATAAATAATAAATAGATTGAGCTAGGACAATGGGAGTCGAAGTTGTTCTACAAAGTGTGCTGTACAGCAACTGTTATTTTACTACTGTATTAGAGTAGTAATTTGATCCAAATATACAGTGTTTAAAAAAAAGTGAAGTTGTGGTGGACTAGCTAAAACTTAAAGTAGGATGGTTAGTGAGGAAACATGCACACATGACAGTATTTGGTTTAGGTTAGCACGATAACATTGTACGATCTTGATAAAAGAATATTTTTCAAGGCTAACATCAGCATAAACTGAAGAAGTTTTAGAGATAATTATGTCTTCCCCCGTCAGGGTTGGGAGACATATTGTTTTTCCCCGTGCATCCGTCTGTCTGTCTGTCCGTCACAAATCGTGTCCGCTCTATAACTCCAAAACCTTTAAAGATATTTTGATGAAACTTCACACATTTGTAAAGCACCATAAGACAAAGTGTCATGCACAAGAACCATAACTCTGGCTTGTATATTTTTCGAGTTATTCCCCTTTGATTATTTTCCTTACTCATTTTACGTACAATATCGTGTCCGCTCTATAACTCGAAAACCGTGAGAGAAAAATAACCATTATTTCAGTTAGAAATTGCCTTGGTGACATATCAATCCTTCTGACACCAAAAAGGGGGGAGACATCCGGGTTTTTTTTGTAGAAAAACGAGTTCCAGTTATGGTTATACATAATCATTCAAACATTTAACATTTTTTGTAGCAGTATGGTGTAGTGTAGCCACATGTAAACATACTAGAAAGTACAAACATATTGAAATAAACCAAGGTGGATTTATATAAGTAAAATTTTTTGACAAATATATAGAACACTTCAGTTATTGATGAATAAGATTAAAAAACTGTACAAAATAGGACATTTTTTTGCCTCAAGGACAATGCTATATAATGATAATTCTGTAAAAACAAAGTGTTAAAGTCTACAATTGTCAATCAGTTTTAGCAAACATAAACAAATTTGATCAAGGAGTGCAATACATTGCTACTAACACATGTATGCAATTTGAAATTTTTGCACCTTTTTGTTGAATGACAAGAGGACACAATTTCCCAAATTAAAACCAACTATTCAGATTTTCATACTCTCACCAAACTCAACAAGAGCTTCGCTGAGGGGCGCATGTGTAGGGGCTGTCAGAGAAATGGGTTAAATTCTAGAACGCTTACAGAGATCCACATTTTAAGAATCACATGCACAACTACACATCATAGAGATTCATTGTGGTAAGTTTCAAATTATTCCGATGGAAACTGTAGGAGGAGTTGCGCACACAAGAAATTGTTAACGGACGGACGGACGACCGGGGCCATGACATAATACGACCCTCCGGGTGTATAAAAATGACTTATCACTGAGTTATTGCTGGAAAATCGTTGCTAAAGAAGAACGATAAGATTTAGAAAAAAAAATCATAAGTGGTATTTCCTCAATGAGCTACATAGCCTCTATGGGTATTATTAGATTTCATGCCACAGTTTTGGAAAGCCTTGTGGGATACATAATCAATAACATGCACCGTCGACAAGAATTCATATTCAAATAAGTATCAAGACGTTAATAACTTATATCTGGTGTAATAAAAATGAAGAGTGACCTATTGTTAAAGTACAATATTTCATTATCAAAGGCCCAAAATTGCACAATTTTACTGAATTTAACCGTACACTTTATGAAAATGGAAATTTTTTCTGGTAGTATTTGTTTGCCTTTTACAGAAAATTTTGATTTGTGATGAAAAAAAAAAAAAAAAAAAAAAAAAAAAAACTCCATATTTAGAGCATTAACAAACAATTCAATAAATATGGCTCAGTTTATGTGGTTTGTATTTGTAAAGGGTAGAAAAAAATTCTAGAAGAAAAAAAATACTGATATCTTGTTTTCCAACAATGTTTTCATGAGGCATTTTACACAGGACTCATTAAACATAGGATTTATTGTGTGTTAAAGGGCTAAAAAAAGAAAAATCCTCAAAAATTCTCCCAATTTAATTTTGTATGACACAAAATTCAAGGGTCAAATATAGGTCATGTTTGGACAAACCATAAGGTATTCCGAATACTGATTATATGTATATGTAACAGTTCTGCTGAATAGCCTCCCAAGGCTGGGATTGAACTCAGAATATTCAGGTCCCAAATCAAACACTCTTCAGTTCATTTGCATCACTTTCTGTTGTCTACAGATGCATTTAACTCTTTCCATACTGTAGACAACACCAGAACCTTTTGTGGACAGTGTAGATCAAGATCAGACTGCTTAGAATGTGCAGTCTGATCTCTGATCTCGACTGTTCATTGCTATATTGCAGATTATGACCGAACTGTTTCTTGTTCTTGCAGAAGAAATGTATTTTTAGCCTTTGAGACAATGCAATTAATTTGTTTAGTAGTGAAAGAGTTTAAGTGCCTAAAACTTGTCATATGGGGAAGGAATGAATAATGAAATGGCATCCATTTGATTGCCAGTTTTGATTAAAAAACAAAAAGTAACTTATGCATAGATGGGCGACATAGATAAACCTAAACAATCTTACAAAAAATAACTCCCATTTAAATGTGGATCTGGGGTCCTGCATGGCTCACCAGTAAAGTGTTGGACTTGTTACCTGATGGCCTAGGTCCCAGCCTCACTGGATGCACCATGTTTTTTTGCGAGTGGCTCCTTAGGCAAGACACTTCAGAGTCCTGGCGTAGTACTGCTAAAACCCAGATGTACAGATATGAGCTAGCTGTAGCAGTTATATGACTGAAATAAAGGTTAAAGTGCCCGTAAACACCATTCAATTAATCAAATGTGGATCTAACATTGGCCTGCAAGGTTAACCATTTATCTAACATTTCTGTCAGCCTCACAAAATGTCACTCTTAAGTTTTTGAAAACATTGGTAGACCAACAGATTTTTCAGTTTTCATTCTTACTAAAGTCATTTTCACCATCCCGTAACACCATAAAAGATACAATGTAAGTGTGGCTATATTATCCCATTTTGAAGAATGTTCAGAAAAAACTTTTGAAACAACTTATCCAATTGGCTGAGCTTTATTTAGCAATTTTAGCTAACTAAGAATCAAGGGTTTTCAGAGGAACTACTAGTGAAGGTGGTTTTTGTCTAAGACTTGGCTTTAAATTAGACTGAAAATATTAACAGCTCACCCTACGGTTTGTAAACATGTGAGCTTACATAGATACACTAAACACGATGACTATATTTTTCTTTTCTATAGCATTTTAGGCATTTTTAAAATCATCATTATTCATCAATTATGCAAGACTCTTTTAATAGATAGAAACCTCTGTACTCAGACATCAAGGTTTTGACTTTTTAAAGCAGCATTTTACAAATCTAGTCTAAACACAACAATTTCTAAACTTTTATGTAGTTGGTATAATCATACAGACTGTAAACAATTCAAAACTAAAATAGTGTGCCTGTAAGAATGGAATTTTACTATGTTAGGCAGTCTGATCTTAATCTACTCTTGTTACATAGCATACAAACTGTCCTCATTCTGAGGTATAAAGCATGCATTGTTTTGAAACTAGTACAGTTTAGTTTAAAAAAAACAAAAAAACACACACACAGGAGTCCTCTCAGGGAAAAAGAAACAGTGGTATTTTGTATGTAAGTTCTTACTAAAAGCACATTGTCCTTTCCATAACTCTAGCACATAAGAATCCCTTTAAGGGTTCCTCCTAATTACTACACGACTTCAAACTATAAATTTTAAAATGAAATACAAAATCAAACTATAGAAACAATAATTTGATTGTTCAGGTACAATGATTTCTTCTTTCCTTTCATAGGAATGTTCTTGGTTTCATTCCTGAACTCAAAAATGTTATGAAATAGTCTGAAAGGTGAAAACTAAGTGATGTGTTCAATAATTTCTAAGATTTAGACCATGTGTAATTCATGAATATTGAATGTACCTTCCCTCTGTTAGATAAATGAAAATTTACCTTGTATCTTCATAAAGAAACAAGTCAAGAAAATAATGATTTTTACAAAAGAAAAGTAAGGTCAACTCATGCAGTGCCATAAAACATGAAAATGGTTGTAACTACCTTCAAGAATAATTTGATGGTTGACTGATTTCTGGTGTTTACATTAGTGTCAATATTCTTTCAGTCTTACAGTCACAAAAATTCATCTATTTTGTGTACCTGTTGAGTTTTACTAGGGCTAGGCTGGTTCTCTGCAGTGTCTTGTCTATGGGCATTCAACAAAATCCTAGCATCTAGGTGAGGATAGAACCCTTGATAATCGATAAGTGGTCAATACTGGTCAATAGTGGTCGATTGAATATTTGTAGAGATCATTTGGAAATTTTAATGGTCAGATGAGTTTTAAAAGGGCAGTTATGCTAATTAGTGGCTGATTTGTTGGGAGGATTTTTTTTTCTCAGATAATTTGATTTCATCAATATGAACGAGTTGAGTGGAAAAACTGCTTTGTCCCTGCCGAGGGTGCTCATCAGCTGGCCTTTGCCACTTTTCGAAAACTGTGTAGAAGTTCCTAATAAGGTCTTTGGTTTCATGTTTGATACCTTGCTTGATGATAAGATATTATCATGATTGCATATAAGTCAATATTTTACGCTTGGGAATAAAAACCTGGTGTGAAGGATAATACCCCAAATAAGGACACATGATTTATCCTTTTGGTAATTTTATTTAAGCCACACCCACTGGGGTAGAAAGGGGCAACTTTTACACCTTTTAATGTGTTCTGACAGCAATTTAAAGGTGTAGGTAGACACTTAAACGTACTTCAAAGACATTAATGTATCCATAACCATTGTTTATTTAATCAGTTAGTGCCTTCCTCATGTGTACCTCACTATTCCTATAGATTAATGACAGGTATATTTCACATGCTTGCCTATGTATGACTGTTTTTTTTCTGCAATTTTACATGACAATTATATATTAGCTGCTTTTCGATGTTACCTTTGAACCTTTATAACCAAAGACTACCGGTATGTTAAATTATCTATATTTTTAAAACCATAGTGTGTTTGTGGTGGGAGAGAGAGAGAGAGAGAGAGAGAGAGAGTGTGTGTGTGTGTGTGTGTGTGTGTGTGTGTGTAGAACTATAAACATTATCTAACCTGTAAGGAAAGATGATAGATAAAAACTGTTTGCTTGAAAAGAACCGACCTCAATGCAAGTTGAATAAGGAAAGTCATTCCAACAACCTCTTCAGTTGACCAGCAATAGTATCTTTCGAATTATGATCAAACAAAAAAATACCTTATTAATAAAACTATGATACTGATGATAATAGGTAATAAACCTTCATGTACAGGATGTAAGAGGACAGCTTTTAATATTAATTTAGAAACCAGAAGGGTATGTAAGCCAGTGATTTAATCAACCAAATCAACCACTTCAATCGACCTTCAATAGACCACTTGTGACCAGTATTGACCGGTTATAACCAGTTAAAACTGCCAGCCTGGTCAATACTCGTATTGATCTGTCTTTTGCCAACCTTGCATACTGCATAACTGAATCATTGCAGGGATATGTGCAAAAAATACCTGATGTAGCATTATGAGATACTTGAAATTCAATATTTACACTGGTAAAAGGGTTATACATTACATCCAATGCAGCTTTTTGTGAATCCATTTGCATGGTGTAAAGAAAAGAATTAAAATCATCACTCATCACCTGGCAGAACATAGTTCTTTTTTTATATGTGTGAATCCACGGCCTTGGTACAGCTGAAGGTACATTAGCAGCCAGAATGGCTCATGATCACACTCAGTGTGACAAGTTGCCATGTAAAGTAAAAAATGACCTTTACGTAACTAAAATGAAACTTTCAAGTCGAATGTACAAATCCAGTAATCGCTATTCTAGTTATTCTTTGAGGAAAAATACTTTTTTACCAGGCGGTTTAGATCAAAGATCAGACTGCACTTTCTGCGCAGTCTGATCTTAATCAACGCTGTCTGCAAAAGGTCCTTGAGTAGCTCTTCACAGCCTAAGGGTTAAAAGAATTGGGTCTCTCTATAAAAGTTTAAAAACTATACGCATGCTTTCATTCTAAGGTTTGAATTACATGAAACAAAATCACCGTCTTAATTAAATATGTGTTGAGCAGCAGTTCATAATAAAAATTAATAAGTAAAGTACAAATATTTTCAACTTGCTCTGTATATGCAATTCAAAGCATCAAAAATATATCAAAGAATTCAAACCTATATGTCTAAACAGAAAGACGTATAGATGCATTCTTGTGGATCCTTTATCATAAATCTATCTGCAAATTCAGCATTCTTTTTTTGTTGCATGAAACGTAACAAAATAAAATTTATGTTACACGTATCTGAAGGACTATAAATGGAATTTTACACCTTGAAGACAAATTGTAAGCCTGTCTGAGTCTCTGAGGCTTCAAGTTAGTGGATGTCTAGTTCATTGAGAAGGACACGATTTCCCATAAAAAATCTTAAGTATAAATTCATGTCCTGGGTTCGTACTTGATCGGGGCCGTTTGTAAACGAAGGATTTCTTAATGTCCCTTCGATAACTAGAGAGAAATCTAGGAAGTCTTGCATAAATCCAACATTATTATTATTTTTTTTTTTTATATACTTCACGATCTCCATTCCTTCAAACTTTCAGCTAAATGTTTCAAACAATTCGGAAATTCAACGATAGCGTTATACGAAGGGCAGTAACATAGTGCCGAGTCGACTTTATGGGTTCCGTGTATTCGTTATCGAAAGGGCTTTAAATTATTTATGGCCAAATTCTAGCTGGCTATTTGAACAGTTAAAGATATTTTATATAATACATAGTTGAAAATGCAATTTTATCCAGGAAATACTGCTTAATCTTCTTGTTTATTTCGGCAGCGGACAACACAAGTTGTGAATGAATGTTCTTGAATGAAAGCGAGGGTAGTGTAAACAATGTTCATACGCATATGGCCATATTTTGAAAAAAGAAAAAAGAACAAATTTTGTTTCAGTATTTAAAGTATTTCAGACTGACATTTTTTTTTTTAGTTTTGGTGAAATAACGATAAAGAAATCAAACCTAATTTGTATGATTTGTTTAGTGTCAGAGCTGAATATCATTTGTAGATCTGCGTTGTTCGTCCCAATCACCAGCCATGCAAAACTGAAAGTGAGCGCGCATGCGTCGTTACGCATGATGTATTTGGTTCCGGTCAAAACGATCACAGTAAGCGGATTTGCTATATAGCAAATCCGCTAAAAAAGCCCTGTAATTGAAATGTACACCTATTTGTTCGAACAAGGATTAAAAAAGTGTTTTTGTCATCAAATTATATATTGTAAAGCATCTTAATGGTCTTATGAAATTATGAACAAAATTGCCTAATGATCAAAACACATACAGTAACAATAAATGAGCTATGCTCTGTGAAAAGGGGGCTTAATGCATCTGCAAAAAGTATCGACCCGGATCAGCCTGTGCAGTTCGTGCAGGCTGACCTGGGTCAAAACCTTTTGCTTTTGGTCAATTTTCTGCATGCCAAAGCGGCAGTGTACCTAATGAATCAGTCGGTTGTAAGAGAAAATGGATTTTATGTACCTACAATGATAGGATGCTTTGCTTGGTATCATGGATCAAGGAGATGCATTAACCCCTCTTTTGCAAGAGCATGTCTCAAATAAAATGAACAAGTTCATTTGGAAGATAGAACTACATGTAAGTAGGCTTACAGTTTTTTGGCTTTATTGATCAGATCCAAATTATTTTCCGCTTCAATTTATCAGCCCTCTAACCCTTAAAACCATAATCTCAACTTTTAACGCCTCTAAAGAAGAGAGCTTTTGAAAACATTGTGGGAAAAGGACAAATGCTGGTATCCAGCAATTTCTTCTTTTCCAACAATGTTTTCTACCCTATCAAAGAAAGAAATCATACTTTGAACTACTTTTTTTTGTCTTCTGCAGATGCTTTCAATTTGTTCTAGTCCAAACTTTTGTCGTCTGGTAGGAATGTTACTCTTCACCAAATTATCAAAATTTAAACACATCAACACTGAAAGCATTTGAGAACATAAACTTGAATGTGGCTTAAAATAAGATTTGTCTTTGGAAAGGTAGAAAACATTTTAGAAAAAGGAGAAAATCTTGGCTACCAGCATTTTCTTCTTTCTCCATGATATTTCAATAGTAAAAGCAAATTGAATAAAATGGACTTTTGCAGCAAATGAGTAATCACAACACCCAAAATCAATATTGCAAATTCATAGGCTGTATTCATCACAATATCTCAGTATTGGACAATGTATATTAAAGATCAGACTGCAAAAAATATGTTGTCTGATCTTGATCCGCAATATACACATAAACAACTACAACTGTGACAGACAATCTCAGGGTAACTATAATACAAATGTGAGAAAAAATACCTGTCAAAAAACATTGTTAACCAGCATTTTCTCCCCTTTCCCATATTTTTTCAACCCTTTGAAAGACAAATTCATGTTTTGAGTTAAATCTGATTTGTCATCTGTAAATGTTTTCAATTTGCACAAGACTAAAGTTTTGTTGTCTGGTAAAAAGTTAAACCATCCCTTAATATTCGAACAATCCTGAAGGCAAACGTATATCAAAACAAATACAGGAACAAAAGAAAATCCTAGTTACCAATATTTTCCCCTTTTGCAACAGTGTTACAGAATTTCGTCATCTGTGCAAAATTTAATTTGATGTCTGTTAGTAAAGTGTAGAGCACTTACCTCCTAGACTCTCAGATAATGATTTTTTGTTGAAATTGGGCTTGGTGACTGCATGGGTGACAGGCTTTCTGTAAAACAGGAATAAATGAAAAAGAAAGAAAAAAAAAAAACGATACCAGAAAAGAGTTTAACTACTAAAGACATGCATAGTTGGAAAAAACTGTCTTCAAGAAGAACATCTCTTTATTGTGTATTGCTCTAGCTTAACTCTTTTCATACCAAAATACACCAGAAGCTTTTGTGGACAGTGTGAATCAAGATAAGACTGCACAGATCATGTGGTCTGATCTCTGGTCAACACTGTCCACTACATCATTCTAGATTATGACTGAACTGTCTCCTGATCTTGTAGCAGAATTGCATTGTAGCAATTAAGAAAATGCAATTTATCTATTTGGTAGGGAAAGAGGTAAAGAGCCTTGAAATCGCATTGGTCTAGTTATGTTTACTAACTGAATCATTTTCCACGTCAATTCATTTACTTATTACTTATAAGTAAAACTACTTTATTTGTTGACAAGAGTCCCATTCAATCGCTCCCACATGACCCTGTGTCTTAGTAAAATATACCTTAATGAAGCTAGGGTGGATATCTTTGCGATTTTTATCAATACGCGAAAATCGTGAAGATTTCAACGACGCGAATATTAATTTTCATGTTTCACGGTATTTTTTTTTCAGTTATCAAGTCCAGATTTTTTTTCTTGCTGAAGATGTTCATTTTGGTCGAATGACAATCTATGGTTTAAGAATCAGTTCATTCATTTCATGGAAACACGCCACAAGATGCAAGTTTCGTTTACACTATGATGTATGAGGCTAAGTCAACAAATTTGTAAGAGATGAAAGTGCTAGAAGAATTATTACTCTACTTTCCTTGGTATTGTCTTGAGTACAAAATTCCAATACCAAGTATTGCTTTGTATATCTGAGGATTTTATCACACATCTTCAATATTGAATGGGCCTGAAAATCAAGTTTTAAAGTCTGTTAACAATACTTACCGTTGAGAGTCAAATTTGGGGAGATTTATTCCTCCAGGAGAATCATCAATGACCTCTGCCTTTTGTCCTGTCCAATTTTTGAGGTTGGGTTTATTTTCGTCACTAGGTTTTTGTTTTCTGTTTTCTAGATTTTCGTTTTTTTTCATTTCATTATCAGTATCAATTCTGCTTCCACCATCTTTAACATTTTCATTTTGAACCATTTGACTAGATATTGTTTTGTCTGTTTCAGTGTTTTCACTAGCAGAAGGATTACTAGGACATTGGCCAACCCTAGATTCAAGATCATTCCTCACTGTTTCTAAATCTCCCTCAACACGGTAGAGTTTCATGCTGTTTAACTCGTTTCTAACAGACTGAAGCAGCTCTTTCAAAGCCCTGATTTCGATTTCTTTCTTTTCTTCATTTTCTTCAAGTTCTTTTACTCTCGATTCCATAATTTCTACATCTGCAAATAAATGGAAACAATAGGGTTATAATGGCCCTGTATCACTCCACTGCCCTTTAGGTAAATAATTACGAAGTGGCATGAACAAAGACTTGAACAATCCGTAAGAAGTCTATGATGCGATTATATAAGGAAAGTCTACTCAAGATTCAATCAGTTTTCAATTTCCATTCCATCGCAGCCAGAGTTTATGACGAAATCAAATTCTTGTGAGGATGTTTTGGAGATGGCAACTGAAATCAAAGTTAATGTATGTGCAGATGCTTGAACTGATGTAGACATAACAGACAGTTGGCCATGACATAACCTCACAAGCTTGTCTTTTTCTAAGCTGATGAGAAAATCTTAACCAAAACGGACAACTTTTTTTTTATTTGGCAGCAATGATGGCTTCAAACTTCAAAACTATGGGAAGCAGCAATTCATAGGGAAGACTTGACCAGATTCCACTCTTAAATACCTTTTTTTCTGTAATTTCTTTACCCTGCTCGTCAGAAGGTGACTTTTATTTAACATGGATTTTATACATTCAACTCTTTACCAAATGAGAAAAATTTAACTTGTCCATATTGAAAGTATTTGCAGACTACAAAATTGACAATGGTTCATATAATGGGATTCGGCTGTGAAAGGGTGGAAAACGTTTTCAGAGGAAATGCTAGTTACCAGTATTTTGTCGTTTTATCAAAATATTTTCAAAAGCCTACATAGTCAGGGTCGTAAAAACTCGGAATTGTTCGGTAAATTGCTAATACGTGTACGTACGTCATTCTGAAGATTTACATGCATAGCTCTGCTAGGTGTGCCGCTGGACAATGATTTTAATGGGCACGTATAAGAATCCCAGTAAGGACAATTTCATTTAATTTTTGTTATATTTTTGTCGAGTTTTTTTTTTTTTCCAACAAAGGTTACACAGCTACGTCCTCATAATTTTTCCTTTGAAAATATCAACGCTTCTCTAAACTTTTCTTGTTTCAAATTTAAGTTTTATGCTGCTTTCACCCTTTTTAGAAAAGGGAGACAATACATTTTCTCCTTTTCCCCTTTCCCCACAATGTTTTCTTTATCATTTCAAAGGCAAAATCTCATCTTTGGAGTCACGTTTATTTGTTATCTGAAAATGCTTTGAATTCGGACCAGCCTAATATTATCTTTGGTAAAGGGTTAAGGGCCCAATTATGAGTTTCACTTACCTTCTGTAGAATCTCTTGTGTGACATGGGCTACAATAGAAGGGATATGCTTTCAGTAAGATATGAACCTTTTACCATGCATGCATTTTCAAACATGCTATCAAGTTCTAGTATAATAAAAAAAAATGCTGGACAACGGTTTTTTTTTCAATGAAATAAAAAACACTGCCGAGCTCGGTAGTACAGTCGGTAGCTCACAGGACTTATCCCGGGGTCGTGGGCTTGAATCCCTAGCTTGGCCAATTTCTATCTAAGGATTGATGATTGTCATTCCTACAAAACTAATTCCTCTTTCACCATTGATCATTGTTTCATTAGTAGCCAGTGGTTTACTAAGAATTTTTTGTTGAATAAGTACTGGTAAAAGAAAGTCTAGGAAAGCATGGGCAGGTAGACTGCTAACTGAAATAATGTTGAAAATGGCGTTAAACACCATGCTAACAAATAAACAAAAAAGAAATTAAAAAAAAAAACTATGCGAACAGGAAGTATTGTTCATGACAGAATGTTTCAAAACCTGTCTATTGAAGGGGTGTAAAAAGACTTATAAATTTCTAAAAGGATACTTGGACTTTTTGTAGTAAATTAAAACTCTAGCAAAACACTGATAAATACTACTAAATTTGTTTTCTTTTCAAGGTGAAGAAACTGAACTGTTACAGTCATGAAAAATTTGAATTTCTGGCATTCAAATAATAGGATGGTTATTCCGTCAATTCTTAATCAAATATGACATCATCGTATCTGATTGAATGTGATCAGGACCACAAAAACAAAACATACTATTGATCATAGGATGAACCCGCAAGCCCTCAGATGCAATTAATCTTGTGTAAAATCCATAAATACCTATGAGGTGACAAATCACCTTAAGGAAGTACCATTATAATTCTATTTTCTCTAATACCCTTCTCTTTCCTATTTTCCAATAGCTTGCAATCTATTGCTTTACAAAATTCGAAGAAGAAAGAAGGTGGAACTATGGTATGATACTGAAACTTCATTGAACTGATGGACAATCTTTATCGAGAAATGGCGTTAACTCTTCACTAACTTGTAAAAAAATGTATCCAGTTATTTTATTGGAAGTTACAGACCAAGATCAGACAGAAAAAGATAATTTAACGACCCTACGACAAAGGACATTTCGAAACCATCATGGGAAAAAGGAGAAAAGGCTGGCAACTTTCTTTTTTCCCCACCATGACTTCTATCATAATATTTATGCCTTTATAGACACAGTCCATCATTTCACACGCATTTAGATCTAATTTGTTTTCTGCATAATGCTTTCAATTTAGAAAAGTCAGTTTGGACAAGTATACTTTTTTGTCACGTGGAATAGAGTTAGGTAACAAATCTCAACATTAGAGTAATCTTGATCATGTCGTCAGCAGGTTCTTTCAATATAAAGAGGATATTTTTTTTCAGTGAAAGATCGAAATCTATTTCGTCTCATGAACATCATCAGTAATATTTTCACCCGTGGTCGCGCTACTTGTGAAAATGTTACTAATGATGTTCACGAGATGAAATATATTTCGATCTTTCACCGAAAAAAATATATTTATTTCATGCTTCTAAGCCCTTTTTTGTGACTTTCGTGAAAATCCAGTATTGTTGTTTTCGGCAATTCCCAATGGCATATCGCCATCTCAACATTGGGGTCCTGCGTGGCTCAGTGGTAAAGTGTGGGACTCGTAAGCTTGAGGCCCCGGGTTCGAGTCCTACCTGATCCGCTGGGTTTTTCGTGGGAGTTTCCTTGGGCAAGACACTTCAGGGCTATAGCCTAGTACTGCTGAACCCCAGGAAATACATGAATATGTGAGCTGTCGCTGTGATATGACTGAAATAATGTTGAAAGCCGTGTAAAACACTATTCATTCAATCAATCAATCAATCAATCAATCAATCAACCATCTCGATATTACGAAAAGCGCGAGAAATGTTGGGTAAATACGCTCAAGTTATGTTGTATTTCCCTCTGATTTAAGGGCACGCGCTGTTTTCCTAGGTAAATAGTGCGCGGGAAACTACTGTTTCCTCCCTCAATTGAAGAGTTAAAACATATAAATGCGGTATTTGTCACCGGCCTTAACCATGAAATATCAAACCATAATCCACCATTATTTCTTGATAAACTACCGAAAAGCATGAAATAAAGTTAGTTTAAATTGTTGCTGTCTGGTAAGGACTTGCGGTAACCCATGTGATGCTGAACCAGGATTTAAATGTTTATGCCGACAGAGTAGTTTAAGATCAGACTGCACCGTCTAATTATGGTTTTATAGTGTTTACTAACTACCATATCTTCTGACAAAGAGAGCTTTGACATGCCAATATCTGCATATCTAGTTCTGACTCTCAGTGTCCATTAAATAATTTCTCTAGCACTACAAGGTTTATACATATATATATAAAAAAAAAAGAAATATGAAAGGAGCAGGGAGATGAAGATACAAATAAACAAGAATTCTGGCACAAAAACATTTGGTGCAAAATTGGTAGGTACTCTTTTCGCCTTTAAATGATTTTATATCTATTTCTTTTTTCTTTTGCGGTGGTAACACTGACAAACCGTAGTCAAAATACCTCTCATTAAGCTCCATAACGTCCACATTTGACAGCAATGAAGAGAAATTAATTGCATTTTTAATATTGTGGCATCGTAGCCCTCCGCCCCCTTCCCCCCCCCCACCCGAAAAAAATTGATCAATAGTCGCTTAAAAGCCAACACAGATGTAGTAGCTATTTTTTTTTATTTTGTCTGCAAGTGCTTTCAATCTGGACAAGTCTAATTTTCTTTGTAAAGAGTTGAAATAATGAATTGTCTCATGTTTCTATAATCTGCCGATACAGTGTGTGCATTTCCTTCATGGTATAGCCATATCTGCCTAAGTTTGTAGCTCTGTAAAACCTGCATAACTAAATAACATGTAAAAACCTGTATCTGCAAAAGATATTACCAAGTACATGATGTTTGTCTGTTCAAAATCTGTCTTACACTTTCCAGCACTAGTCTCTGAGTGGTCTTCAGTTCTTCAATGACATTTACAATATCACATAACTTGGCCTAGAAATACATAAATATCCTGCTTTATTTCCCTTTTACTAAATCCATATCTCTATACCAAACCATCTGATCTTTGAACCCTGATAAACTAAAGATTAGGAAAAATTATTGTAAAAGGGAAAATGCTGGAAACGAGCATTTTCTTCATGTCTCACGATCTTTCCTGTTTGTACTGCAGATTAATCCCATCATTTTTATCTGCATATTTTTTTTTTTCAATATGGTAAAGAGTTCATGATGCTACTTAGACTTCTTTTTCTCCTCCGTGTAGATCAAGATCAGGCTCATCTAAGAGAAAACTTGCATTGGCTTTGTTTTCAGTATTGCGATTAAGCTCTCTTATCCCTCACCGCTATAAAAGCCAATAACGTGAAATTCCTTAAACAGACAACAGAATTGGTAAGTTTGCAATTCCTGGATGAAAAAAAAAAAAATCAAGTTATCGTCTTAAAGTGTGGCTGTTGTACGGAAATCATCTGAAATAATCTGAACCTGAAATCATTTTCAACGATCCATTTTTGTTCCGGATCATTAATTTGTGAAATGCAAAATCAAGAGTGGCCTTCTCTTTTCTAATGTTTTTTGTCGTAGACCTATTTTAGTCTCATACCTTTGTTAACTAAGTCTTGTCTCCACTTCTCAAAAAAATGTCAAAGTTAGTGATTGTTACTAAACCGGCAACCTGTTATCGATCTTCTTATCGTTTATCGAACTGTGAGTTAACGGCAGTTACTCCTACATTTTTCGAAGTTATAGACTGTTTACGATATTGACTTGCCTCTCTGTTCATTGATACGCAATGTATCTCATGTTACCGTTGATACGAATACTGAATACAGATTACCATTTTTTGTCATTTTGTATCAGTATTTAGATCGTACAATTTTGAAATTTTACACCCACATTGCGAAAGAAGATACTTTTTTATGGGGGGGGGGGGTTTGGTGGAAATGCAGCTGAATTTCGGCTATATAGAATCAAACTAAATCCACTGTATACGAGTCCAAAGCCTTGTAAACCGGGAAAGACGTAAATTCATATTTGATGAGGCCCATATTTCTAGGCTTTTAAAACAGGAAATGCAAATATGTGCAAATTTGACTTTTTCACATTGTACATAAGAATGAAGTTCTGTCACCGTTATTATTCGCAACAAGTCTCTAGTAAAATTAAATATATGTACTCAACGAGGGAAAATACGTTGACCAAACGTTAAAAATATTTGTTCAGTGATTGTCTCGTTAGATAGATAAAATAAATACTTACCATTGATATTGTCTGTCTGCTTTAACATAACAGTTCAAAATGAAAGTTGGAAATCCCAGAAAATTGACCCACTTACAAGGTATGCTACTCTAATTATATTTCTTCACTCAAATAGTAGAGTTTCTTCCCTTGATAATATACACAATTTCTAGAGCATTCATTCGCATACAATTTCTTTTTCCCTTTGTCATTTGCTCTGACTGATATTTTGGCAATTCCACTAACTCATATTCATTAATTTGAACCTGGACATTTTCGATCTTTTATTTACCATTTATACAGACTTTTGAAGACACACCTTTAACTTACAGTAAGGGATGAAAATGAAGAAAAATTCAAGGCTTCAACAGACAAAAACTAGAAAAAAAAATGATCAATCTCTTCTAACTTCAAACACAGAATCAGATTTCTTTCCCTCCCTCAGGCTTGAAATACATATTATGGAAAGCACCCAGTAGATTAACCCCACCAGTAGGCGACCCACAGAGGCTTTATTGGAAGGCACAGAGCAAGACCAGACTGCACAGAATGGATCTGTAGGCCTATATTACCTGTAATTTTTTTTCTAAGTCTCGATAGATTGAAGATTCAGTCATCTTAAGAGGCCCAGCAGATAAAGAGTTAAAAATCACAGAAGAAAAACAAGTTGGGACACCAACAGGGTGTGTGTGTGTGTGTGTACACACACACACACACACACACACACACACACACACACACACACGGAAAAATTTAAAATAACCCGGTTATTACCGGACCGACACAAGTAAATTAGATCGGTAAATAAAAAGTAAGACGTAACATGCCTATAATGTGTGCATTTTAAATATAAAACAACTAAACAAACATGTTTCGGATATATATATATATATATAATAAACAAAAATAACATCACATGGGAGTATATATGAATAACGTTTATTGCCAACCGGTTTCGCTTTGAAAGCTAATCAAAGCGAAACCGGTTGGCAATAACCTTATTCATATATACTCCCATGTGATGTTATTTTTGTTTATTATGTAATATCCTTGAACCGGCACCATTTGATTTATATATATGAAAAAATCAAATGGTGCCGGTTCAAGGATATTACATAATAAACAAAAATAACATCACATGGGAGTATGTATGAATAACGTTTATTGCCAACCGGTCTCGTTTTGAAAGCTCATCAGGGCAACAATAAATCACGTAGCAACGTCGCGTTGCTACACACATAACGCAATAATTGATGACGTTATGGCTTAATGTTCAATTTAGGCATAAATCTATTGATGAATGATTGTTCTTTAAGTAACCTAGCTGAAACATTGTCGTTATGCATTTTAAAGAAAGGAAAGATCGAGAATTTCGGAGAGGTTTTGGAACATTTATCTAAATGCGCACTTAAAGGCATTTGTCTTGTTAATGGGTCTCTGACTTGTTGATAATGTACTGTTTTTTCTGTTCCTTAATTTGTCACCGGTCTGTCCGATGTAAAATTCCTTACACCCATTACAAATTAAAACATAAATAACATTTTTAACAGTACAGTCCATATTTTCTTTTACAAATCCTGTGGACTTAACACTAAGACCTATCGTAGCAGGCCCTTGTTGCGAAACGAGTCGTCTGAGCTCTTTTTTGGATAAGTTACTTAAACCTCATTTGCAAAAGGTTCATAGCTACCTACGTGATAACATTGATTTCCTTAACTTCATTCCTGAAAATGTTCCAACGCAGACTAAACTCATTTCCTTTGACATAGTAAGTCTATATACTAACATTCCACACAGTTTAGGACTAGAGTCTATTTCCTTTTGGCTGGATAAGCATCCAGAATTGCTGTCCGAACGTTTTAGTAAAACGTTTATTTTGCGGGGTCTTCAAATCATTCTTGAAAACAACAATTTTTCATTTGATAAGTCGTTCTATAACCAAACCAAAGGTACAGCAATGGGAACTAAAGTGGCCCCTACATATGCTACTCTTGTCCTTGGGTTTTTAGAGGAAAAACTCTACAAAACAGTAGAACATGAAAAGGGTAAAGTATTTGCTAAGTTCGTACGGGATCAATGGAGAAGATATTTAGATGACTGTTTTATATTCTGGCAAAGATCATCGCAAGATCTAGCTTATTTTTGTACGACTCTTAATTCTCTTCATAAGGATATTATGTTCAAGATACAAACCAGTGATTATCAGTTACTCTTTCTTGATGTTATGGTCATCAAAATAAATACTTCTATATCCACTGACATATATTTCAAGTCTACAGACTCTAAGCAGTATTTAAATTTCAAGTCATGCCATCCAAAACATACTAAAATTAACATCCCATTTTCCTTGGCTCGTAGAATATGCACCATTGTTTCTGATATAAGTGTTCGTAATTCCCGTCTAAAAGAATTACCTTCTTCATTGATTGACAGAAACTATCCAATGCAGGTGATAAAAACAGGATTTATAAAAGCATTACAAATTCCAAGAAACAATCTTTTAACAGTGAAAGAAAAGACTGAAAAACCTATTATACCGTTCGTATCCACCCACAATCCTAAAAACAGTGAACTATTCGGATTACTTAGATCTAACTTGACTATTCTAAGCGGGGATGAAAAAATGAATAGTATAATCACAGACACTAAAATCATAAAATGTAAAAGACAGCTCCCTAATCTTAAACGCCTTATTACGCGGTCGGAGTTCAGTCTAGACACAGCCGCTTGCGTAAAAAAGTGTGGTCAACCACGGTGTGGACTGTGTGATTACATTATTGAAGGTAACAACATTAAATTAAATGATAAAACTTTTTTTGTAAAAGAAAATATGGACTGTACTGTTAAAAATGTTATTTATGTTTTAATTTGTAATGGGTGTAGGGAATTTTACATCGGACAGACCGGTGACAAATTAAGGAACAGAAAAACAGTACATTATCAACAAGTCAGAGACCCATTAACAAGACAAATGCCTTTAAGTGCGCATTTAGATAAATGTTCCAAAACCTCTCCGAAATTCTCGATCTTTCCTTTCTTTAAAATGCATAACGACAATGTTTCAGCTAGGTTACTTAAAGAACAATCATTCATCAATAGATTTATGCCTAAATTGAACATTAAGCCATAACGTCATCAATTATTGCGTTATGTGTGTAGCAACGCGACGTTGCTACGTGATTTATTGTTGCCCTGATGAGCTTTCAAAGCGAAACCGGTTGGCAATAAACGTTATTCATATATACTCCCATGTGATGTTATTTTTGTTTATTATGTAATATCCTTGAACCGGCACCATTTGACTTTTTCATATATATATATATATATATATATATATATATAGAGAGAGAGAGAGAGAGAGAGAGAGAGAGAGAGAGAGAGAGAGAGAGAGAGAGAGAGAGAGCACGTATGTAGCGAATTGACCTATCAGCGATTAGTATTTCAAAAGTATATATCGAAGGTACAACTCCCACAGTTGTATATCTAGATTATACGACGATAGAATACCCTGCACGTGAATTCCGACAAGTTGTGTCTGCAATATCAGTCGAGTCAGAGCAAAATGTACCTTTCGCTGTAAAACACAATTTGGAAAATATGATTCAGGGAATCGGATACAGCATTTCGATGGGTAAGTGCAACACTATTCCAAGTGCGTATACAATATACAAGCACTTAGAATAGTATTGCACTTACCTATCAGTTTACTATAGTAACCTCTTCAGTGGAGTGTGTTTTTGACAGAAGAAAAAAGACTCCAGTAAGGAAAAAAACTACTGTTTGCATTAGATGATATCACGGCGGTCAGTGAACCTTTGCATATGTTTCTTGCCTTTCTTATTACACGACAAAAAAACTAAGCGACTTTTCTCTATAATTTAAGAAACGTAAAATTTCATTTGTACTAAAAAATAGGAACAAATTCCACTGCGGTGTTGCGTTTGTTTTTAGTTTGATAGCTAAGATCATATCACGGCGGTCAGTGCACCTATGCATGTGCTTTCTGGCTTTCTCACACCAATACTGACAAATTTTCTTTCCAAGTTACTGACTACTTACTTTTCTCACACGCATCAGAGGTGAGATGCGAAAAATCGAGGGAAAGAGAGCTTGCCGCAATCGGGTATCGAACTTGCAACTACCAGCTCACGAGTTAGATACGCTAGCCACTGAGCTACCAGGCCGTGCAGAAATTCACGTATTGAACATGATTGAAAAAAAAAACAACAACAACATTTCTCAAAAACATTTTACGTTTTCCGTAATAAAATAGACAGTTCGGTTGAAACGTAACCTTTTCAAGATATTGCAGATAAATACTAGTTCGATCATGAACACTCCACAATGAGGTTTACCTTGGTTTAATATCTTAATGAATAATTTAGCATTTTGATAGAAATTGTGCCTTTTAGCCTATTTGTTTCTTTTGAATCTGGTGCAGTAACTCTCATTTTAACCATCACAACGACACTATCTATGACAAGGTTTTTATCTCATACGCACATGTACATTTGACATGAAAAGCACGAATAAATAGTCACGTGGTCTAAGTAGATAAAAAATCTCGTGCAGTGATATATAGGAAATATACACTCGCTAACGCTGGTGTATATTTCCCATATACCACGACACTCGTTTTCTATCACACACACATCTCTCTCTCTCTCTCAAAGATTCAAAAATAAAATAACACAGCCAGATTAACTCTTTGTTCCGTTTAAATTAAGTCCACCATCAAAAGATTTTTTTTTAAATTTGAAACAAGTCATAGGTATCTGTTAGACAGGTATGTGGATTAATCAGTTTTTTCTTGTTTCTGTCAGTCTGAGTGCATCCTTTCATACGCCATTAGCATTCAGACTTCATTCATCAACGACCAAAAGAATACAAATTATTGCGACGATATTGTTAATCATTATTAGTCGTAGTAGTAGTGATAATAATATACATGTACATGTTTGTATAATCCAAGCAAGTCTTCAGACTTATTGGTAGACGAGGTTTAACCTGGAGACATCTGGATATATCCATGAAGCATACCTCGGTAAAGATCGTCTTCCGAACCGACTTGTTAACCCTTAACCTGCTAAATAAGTCACATGAAACTTTCAAGCCAAAGTTAAATTTTGCGGAACAATATTCTCCATATCGGACAATGTAGATCATAGATCAGACTACACGTTGATCTACCCTGTCCGCAAAAGGTCCTTGAGTCTCACTTAGCAGCTTAAGGTTTACGACCCCTAACTCATCGGTAAATATCATGTAACATCGACTTTTTCCGCCAATCTCTGCAGCTTCCGTCTTTTAATATGAGAGTTAGGGGCCGTAGACCTTAAGGGTTAATTATAAATATCGTCATAATGTCCTCTCTGGAGCTGGTAACACCACATACCGGGGCTGTCTTTTACTAAAATACGTACGCTGTTTAGGTAAGCAAGCATCAAGTCTGAAAACAAATTTCACTAAACAGCTTAAATAATATATGATGTGAGTAAATATTTGCATAACTTTACGCCAGCTCATACCTTCTGGTAAAGAAGGGACCGTATGTTTGGCTCACTGCACATTAAAAAAAAAAAACATGATGGCAAAATAGCGCTCACCTCAGGAAACAAGATTTTGGGCTTCGCATGAAAAATGTTTAGTTCTCTCCAGTTAATTATTTTTATCTATCACCAGGTTATAAACATGGACTAGAAAATGTTGAAGTAATTGCAGATTCTTTTTTTTTTTCCTTCAAATTTTGGCAACAACGACCTGGACTTTTACTTCCTGCTATAAGGTCCCGAGTTCGATACCCGGGAGCGGGTGTCAACTTTGGAATTGTTCATCAGCCCACACATTCGGCGCAAGTACTGGTGTAGTTCCCAGGAAGCAGAATCGAGAGAGATTAGTGTAAGTTGTAAGAACTTGTTTCTCAATCAATGTAAAATATGTTTAACTAAAAAAAAAAACTAATACTTCAGTCATACAATTAAGTGTTTACGCACTATTTCTTGTTCTTTAGGAGAAGGTTCTTTATTTTTTTCTTTTTTCGAGGCTAGCTACTATACTGCATACATTACCTGTATGATTCGAACAACTCGTTTCCCACTATCTGAATAAGTTTGGGAATTGATCAAGTAATTTCTCAGAAGTGTTGGACGGGCGGACATACAGATGTAGCGAACATAACAGCGTCTTTGTACTCAGGAAGATTAAATGACAAATCAGCTGATTGACAAATTGTAGACTCGCCCCTGACGAAAGTATTTACAGATGATTAATTTGATGTGGGTATAAGGAAAGGATAGGTCTTTGACAAGGTTGAAAACATTGGCGGAAAAGAATAAAATGCCGGATAGTAGCGTTTCCTCCTTTTCCCACATGTTAAAGGCTCTTTTCCCAAGGCATGTTTGGCGCTGTCCAAGCTTTAGATTTAACACGTGCCGGGTAGAAAAAGGGTTTTGTTCTTGCCTTACAAATAGAACTATTGTGACATAAACATCCACGGATGGTGTTTCATTTCTGTTTTGCGGCGTTTTTATTAACCAAATTCTTGTTTTTATTTTTGTTTCGCTTTGTTGTGGGTACTTGGGTTAGATATTCAGAGTCTCCGTGGCTTTGTGAACTGTGACTTTGCATCCCTGCGTATGATGATGTAGAAATATTTGCTCCTGGTTTTCCCATTTCTTCTGGTTGGCTAACAAAAATAAGAGACAAAGAAACTAATCAATAGAAAGCTTAACCTTTTATATGCCGTACTCAAGTATTGATGAATGTTTGCAAGATTGTAGAATAAGAATAGAATTCCTATGAGACATGCTCTGGCAAAAGGGGATTTAATGCATCTCCATGAAGCATTATGCCAAGTCATCACATAATTATGGATCAATGGAGAAAATACACTTTGTTTAACAAAAACTGAATCATGAAGTAGCATGGTCCTCATCTACGCAGGAAATTTACAAAATGCTAAAGGTATCGATTCATGTCAGCCTGTATGGAGTGCGCAGGTAGACATGAGTCGATACTAGTTGTAGATGCATTAAACCCCCTTTTCATAGAGCATGCCTAATACACTGAGCCATGCTCTGACAAAAGGGGGCTTAATGCATCTGCGTGATACATGATACCAGGCAAGTCATCACATAATTATGGATCCATAATAGCAACTTCTTTAAACAAACGACTAAATAATGAGGTCAACTGGTACTTTGACATACAGAAAATTGACAAATAGCGAAAAGTTTCGGTTCAGGTCAGCCTGCGCGGAATGCCCAGGCTGACCTAAGTCGATACTTTTCGCAGATGCATTAAGCCCCCTTTTCACAGAGCATGGCTCATATGTACTTGCATTTACACATGCGTCATAAAATGAATTTATAGGTAAAATTTTCTCAATTTTCTAAACTATAACAGAAGAACTGTAGCAGCAGTTCGCAGCAAAAATATACCTATAATAAGTGCACGTACATAGTTGGGGGTGGGGGTGGGGGTGAGGGGCAGATGGACAGACAGAGCGTCTGATTCCAGGTCGAGGCTCTTCTCTTTGGTCGGGAAACTACAGATCAGTTATTTTATCACCGTGACTTCTCGATTTATGCAAATGTCAATATTGGTGAATGCTAGGTGAATTTGTATCAATCTCTTTTTTTGTATAATAACGGTTGGTTAACCTCTTTCCAAAAATTCAATACTTTAACGATCCTTAGGGGGTAGGCCTTTGAAAACACTGCGAAAACAAGAAAATACCGGCAAACAACATTGCTCCTTTTCTAACAATGTTTTCTACACTTAAAAAGACAAAGTTCATCATTTTAATCACATTTGTCTGCAAGTGCTTTCAGGTTTGACAAGTCTAAACTTCTGTTGTTTTGGAAAGGATTGATAGCAGAAAATGGATATAACCATAAAGTCAGTTTGTGAGTCCAAGGATAGAAAGATTGAGGAAATTGTGAAGTTAAGAAATAAAACGAAAAGAACAGAGGGGGAAGTGAGATTGGTTTAGAGAAAGAACCAGATTTCACCCTGACCGTGCTGAATAAATTGAAATTAAATTTCGAGGCGATGGTAAAAATTCAAATATTGCGATTTCGATGTTCTTTTTACCGGAAAGATATCGCCATATCGGAGAGTGTAGATAAAAGGTCAGACTGTACATTTTGTGCAGTCTCATCTTGTTCTACACTGTCTGCAAAAGTGGAATCAACAGTCCTAGGTTTAAATTTGCAAATACAACACCTAGAAAACAAGAAGACGCAAGGATCATTCATCATGCATACCTAAATTCGACTTGTTGTATTCCACCTGGTTTATGTACATAATCCCCTCTCTCTCCGTTATTCCAGCGGACCTAGGTAAATTGTATTAAGCATAATAACATCGAGCTGAACTGTGGTGGATTTTACTGGCAGTGTAGATGAGGGTTGAACTGCACACAGTGTAAAGTCTGATCTTGGATCTGCATTGTCCTCTTTTTGGACAGAAAATACATCATCCAGCCAGTGCTTAAACTTAAGCCAACATAATTTTACTTATAGTCTATTTGGTTTGTATAAAAACTGACGCCTTGATGAAATATTTAAGGAATAAAGAGAATTTTCTTTTTTTCATGGAGGTATGAAAAAAAAAAAAACCTAATCACACTTTTGTATCAAACCGCTTCGCGGTCATGAAAAAAAAAAGAAAATTCTCTTCATTCTTTATAATTTAATATTACAGACAACATACACCCACGGAAATAATTCAAACTGCATTCATTTTCTTTATCTTTAAATCTAACGTTGGAGTTTCTAAAGACCCTACCACTCATATTTGTATGGCGCAAGAATACAATAGGGAAGCAGTTTTCAGATCCCCAATACTGAAAATTAACCAATAGAACAAAAGTAAATGAACACAGCAGTGTGTAGGACCCAAAAAAGTAACCTTCAGCGAAAGTAATTCCGGCATAACGTGTTTTTTTTTTTTCATGGAGCTATGAAATTTTTTTTTCAGCCAATCAGAACTCGCCAATGTTCATGAAAACAACTGATATTAAATTATATTAAAATGAAACAACTTCTTAAAACTTTCTTCGTGACAATGCTATCTATTTACAAAAACATGCAGAAATAAATTTGTTTTACAAAGGAGGGATGTCCATAAGGCTGTTTTCATGGCCACTACCGATTTTCTTTAAACTTTGCACACTGAAACCTATACATGTTGGCTGTCATAACATGCAATATTGAATCAATTGGTAATGGTTTTTAGAGTGTGTGCTTGTTAAAAGTGGGTGGGATAATTCTGACCTGAAGAGGGGTCTGTTAGGAAATTGGTGATATTTTTATTGTTACCCAGAGCTGAAAGTTAACAATTTCATGCTTTCTTAAACAATACCAGATATAACAGCTTATGCTAAAATTTGTAAAATTCTTATAGTGAATGTGTTTTACACAATTATATGACATGTCTAAATTTTAGCTTTTTTAAAGTCTCCAACTTTACGAAAAACCACAACATTGTTTTATATATAAAGGAATTCCAATAATATTTTGCATTTGTACAGTATATTAAATGGTTATTGTAGAATTATGACGAATATTTCCTACAGCTAACAGTTTTTGAGTTATCTACCCTTGAATTTTGCTCTTTTTTTTTTTAACATTATTTTATCAGACATATTTTTTTTTTTTACTTCTACATCTTTTCCTATCTAAACAAAATCTTCAACGTAGTTTGAGTCATCATGACACTTTACTACTTCAAGTTGAATTTGACCTTCCTAAATTATTTACTACTTTTTAACCCATAGTTCACATAATAAATTTTTTGAAATTTCAAACAGGTGCTCTTCGAAAATCAATCAGATGGTAGTTTTATGTTACTTACTCTCTATTATCATAATCATTGTATGCATTTTTTTCCCGATTGCTTTTCTCCTGAAATATGTTTTGAAATCAAAGGCAGATATGGCTCTGAATTGTACCTTTTGTGTTTTCTTTTGACAGCAATAAAACCTGGTAAAAAGTAAACAAAAGATAGAGCGACCTGGCATCTTTTGACCTACCTTTAGAATTCATTTTTTCTGCCTGTGACAAACACTTAGACTGACCGTACAAGAACAGGTTGCTATCTTCACAATATTTTCTTTCTTTTTTAAATGGCATGAATTAAATTTAAATGCATTTTAATATCCGCACTTTTACTTTTGGTCACTTTTTGACTTTAAGCCTTCTTTCAGGTGTCTTTATTTTGCTCTCTCAATTCAATAAAAATATCAAGAGGCTTTTCAATCGTTCATTCTTATTACACATACTGTGAGTGTGTTATCTTGCAAACTTTTCAATACTATACTCCCGCAAGCTCCCTTTTTTAATAACTGTGTCATCTCAGAGCTTGTGACTTTTGGCCCAAATGATATTGTAAGATAAGACAACTTCACGATAGCCCATCATATTTTAAAGGATTTTCTATGTTTTGTGCTTCTCTTAGTGCTTCAAATTGTATTGCCTATCTTAACTAAATCGACAGGCCTTATGTTTGTGTGTAACTCAGACGCAAACCGCACAGCATGTTTCAAAAGACTGCATTGAAACGACTTTCAAAGTGAGCTCTTTCTATTTAGCAGCCCATTTTTTTTTTTTAATTTACACATGTACATGTAATAATTGCCATTCCCTATACCTGATATGTAAAAATAACAACTAATGACAAACTTTAACAATGTCAGACAAGGCATGCTTGTTCCGCACTTCACATTTACAACATGGGCACATTCAAAACAAGTGACGCAATAGTTAAGAATGGGAATATATCACCCAAGACAAGTCCAGTCTTATATAGACAAAAGCTTTGATGAAAATACACTCCACTGAATCATGGCACGCAAAAAAAGAAGTTGTCATTCTTAGAGCACAAATTTGTCCCTGCCACATTTCCAGTAAAGCATACAATTTATGGGTTTAGAATAACCAAGGCATAAATCCAATCACCAAGTGGTATTATGGATGTATAACCGAAGCAAGGACGGTCGGTTGTTGTGCACAATCATCACCAGACAGAAAATACTGACATCAAAACAAAAACAAAAAAAAATCTCATATGAACTTTGTATGAGATGTAACTATCGACACCTACAGTTCCTCAAGTAATTCAAAAGTACAGGATTGATATCTTATTTTTAAAATGATCAGTTGTTTGGCAAAGCAACTTTCTTTAAGCTTAGAGTTTCAACAAAAATCCTATAAACTAGAGATATGACACTATCCAGAGGCTTATGTATAACATAAGTACTTCCTAACAGAGACATAGATTGATATTTAGATTATGCCTAGCCTGATAGCTCAATGGATACTAGGGGATGGCTGGTTTGAATCCCCAGATTGGCAATTTTTTTCAGAGGATTGGTGATAGGAAAAAAAATCTAGGAAAACATTGATAGATACACTGGTTTCTGTGATATAACTGAAATATTGTTGAAAACCTTGTTAAACACCATACAAACAACCATTCAAGATATGCAAAGAAGGAAAGGTTTCTGTTATCAATATGTACATGTAGTTGAATTAGTTACAAAGCAGTGTGAGGAATAAGTTTGAATTGAATATTTGAAATCACCCAGAAAGTCAATGAAGCACAGAACCTTTATGTCCCAAACAAAAGAGGGGATATATCTGTAATAAAAAATCTAGATATAGCTAACAGAATAAGTTTCTCTGCATTACATACATGTAACTTTATTTTCATGGTAGTCAACTGAGAAATGAAAACCTGAAAAATTTGTAAAAAGAAATAACAAAATTAAGGGTAGATAACTCAAAAACTGTTAGCTGTAAGAAATGTTCGTCATAATTTTACAATAACCATTTAATATACTGTATAAATGCAAAATATCATTGGAATCCCTTAATATATACATGTAAAACGATGTTGTGGTTTTTCGTAAAGTTGGAGAATTAAAAAAAGCTTAAATTTAGGCATGTCATAAAATTGTGTAAAATCACATATAGTATAAGAATTTTGCAAAAGTTTTAGCATAAGCTGTTATATCTGGTATTGTTTAAGAAAGCATGAAATTGTTAACTTTCAGCTCTGGGTAACAATAAAAATATCACCAATATCCTAACAGACCCCTCTTCGGGTCAGAAATACCCCACCCATTTTGAACAAGCACACACTCTACAAACCTTTACCAGTTGATTCAATATTGCATGTTATGACAGCCAACATGTGTAGGTTTCAGTGTACAAAGTTTAAAGAAAATCGGTAGTGGCCATGAAAACAGCCTTATGGACACCCCTCCTTTCCATTTTCAAGTCCATAATTTTACTGTTAACCTGTATATTAATATTTTAGCCAAAGAGGAGTGACATAGACATAGACATACTTTATTTTGTACATATACATGCATCTTGTAATACAAAAAGAATTCTACCATACCTGTGGGCATGTGACATGTACAGTAGTAACCCTCAAAGAATCAAACACAAACAAATCTCTATGATTTCACGGAAAAAGTTGAGAATAAAAAGAACAAAAAGAGATAATATACATACAATTATGAGAAACCCTAACTTATATGTTACATATACAGCACACCTGGGGGGGGGGGTGTCACTGAGCGTGAAAGGACTCTATAAATTAACATTTGAACTTTAACCTTGGTATCTGCTGAAAAAAAATTAAGAGAATAGAGTACGATGCAGATGGAGACATACAGTTGCTCGAACACAGTGTTGAGCAAGGCTAATACAATGCGTAAAATAACACGACTTAAAGCATTCCATTGCTGGTGTAGAGGCACTAATCATGTTACCCAAATTGAAACAATGCAATTCAAGTGTTACACAATGTACCATGCAATTTACAATGTTTCGCAGCTTAAAACAGCAGGATACAATGCGTAATATTAAACGACTTACAGCTTTCTGTGGCCGGTTTAGATCTCGCTCAGCAATTTAACCAGCGATAATTAACCCTTTGGGTGCTTAGTGAGATATCAGGACCTTTTGCAACATGCAGTTGGAGAACAGCCATAAACAATAACAAATTACGGTAAAACCAAGTGTTTTTGTAGTAATATCATCAATATTTAGATTTGGTAGTGAATTTAAGTACACAAGCAAAACAACACAAACAAATACTCTTATTTCATGTTTTACAAAGCTAACGTATAGGCAACTGAAACAGAGTTATTTGAGTATGTATTTACCTTTATACCGAACGATTTTATCACTCATCCTAACAGCAAAGATGTTATACAAGTTATCGATTATTTAAAAGAAATGATAATACTATTCCTGAAAGAAAACATCGTGGGAGAAGAAAGTATACTGCTATGGTCGGTTTCTGTTTTTCTTAGAATATTACTTGACAGTGACTGTATTGACTGTATCGAAAGAATTGAAAGTATGTCTGTGTAAGGATATTTTCTATGACCTCAGTTTTTTAATATGCTTGGCCCCGCAAGTAAATGTTTTCGAATTGACCATTGGATAGTATACTGTTGTATTTTTTGCGCTCTCTACAATTTTCAGACGTAAAAATTAACTCTAAGTATGATAAAAAAATTATTATAAAAAAAATATCAAAAATAAAATCATAAATTCTTATAATACTTTTTCTCCCGTGGTCTTTATAATAATCGAGAGTACAAAGCAACTTCCAAGAACAAATTTTAGGTAGGTGATGTAGAGCCAAATCTTAGTTTTCATACCAACTAAATGGACTATAACTTTTCAGTTAGAAACTATGAAAATACCCTATCTGCAGCTTTCTTTAACTCACACACTTAGAAGCTTTTAAAAATATTAACCAAAGTAATGAGAGCAAGAAGTGTCTGAAGTTTATTGTATAAAGTGGAAATTTGGCTCTTTATAAAAAAATCTCTACATTTCATACACTGGGTTTAGTACCTCTTTCAGCAAATATATATTTAAGTATTTCAGCTGAAAATTTTTTAGGTACATGTACGTCCTATAAAAAGAGAACTGATCGCATCTGCACAAAGCATCGGCCTAGGTCAGCCTGTGCAGTCCTTGAAAGCTGACTTGGGTCGAAACCTTTTGGCATTGGTCAATTTTTGGCCTGTAAAAGGACCAGTCCACCTCATGGTTTGTTGTGTTAAAATGAATTTTATGAGTCCATAATTATATGATGACTTGTTTGGTTTAATGCATCACGGAAATACATTAAATCCCCCTGTCAGAGCATGGCCAAGTTATTTTGTTTTTGAATTATCTTTCTAAACAGGGTAAACTTATTTGCGATATTTATTTTAAAATTAGCCTGTCTGGTCCCGTCAGCACTTTTACCAACTAGTGATGTGTTTCAATTTAGTCTGTATGATTGTATTTGTGATATGTTAAAAAACAAACATATTAACACTTGTGCCAAATTTGTGGTTTGTTTAACATGAGCATGTATGGTTACATTGACACTTCTACCAGTTTGTGATGTTGTTGAAAATTAGGCCGTATGTTAAGTTTGGTACTCTTAAACACAAATGGTAAGCTTCAAATTTGCTTGCATGGTAACGCTGTCATCTGTGCCAGTTTGACATGTTTTAAAAATTAGCCTGTATGGTCAGTTTAGCACTTTCGTACCAATTTTCGATATGTTTCAAATTGCATGTGTGGTAACATTGACATCATACCAATTTGTGATATGTTTACAATTTGCCTGTATTGTCATGTTTGCACCTGTTCCAATTTGTGAGTTATGAGGCACAAACAGTTGGCGATAGCCCGAGTGGATTAATTATTCTTTACAAATCATAACTAACACTTGATCAAAGGGGAAAGAAGTTCAAAAGCGAAGAGATTTTCGTCTTCATTCGACACAAGTTTTTTGCTCTGGGTAAACGTTACGTTCATGATGTAGTCATACATCATTCATGACGTAACTTTTACAGCTACTTATACAGTAAAAAGACGTTTTAAAATACACAGTTCCTAATTATTCATAGTTAGATTATAGACTATTGCACTTGTATGGGAATAATATGTTGAATGAGTTCTTTGGCAGACTTGCCCGAGTTAGCGAGGACAACTACGCCAAAAAAACGTTTCAATACCATACAATTCCATACAAGTGCAATAACCTTTTTATAATACGTTGATTTTATTTACATAATTACCTGTGATTTAACAGTGTATTTCATCAAAGTAATAAACGAGCCATTTTACCGTGCTATGAAATACCAATAAAATAGACGTAAAAACTGCAATATTGGATTTACGAAAGCTAGAAAATGCCGTCAGTATTATTCAAGTGCGTATATATGTTGTCTGTTGTATTGAATTATAAGAAATTAAGAGATTTTCTTTGTTTTCATGGCGGTATGAAAGCAAACAAGAGGGTCATGATGGCCCTGAAGCCACTTACCTTAGCTTTTTGACCAAACATGACCCATTTGCTATCTCTTTCGAGATACTTTGACAAACATTCTAAAAAACTTTCATGGGTACTGGACTAAAAACATGGCTTCTAGAGCTTACATTGGCTTTTTCTAGAATCTGTCTCAGTGATCTACTTTTTTGGCCCAAAATAGCCCATTTTCATGCTTGTTGTAGACATTATCAAAACAAACATTATACACAAAGTTTTTTCCTAAGATTTGACTTACTGACCTAGTTTTAGGGTAATGTAAGCCATGCATCGTAAATCCAATTGTCTATTTCCGTACATGGCACCGAAAATACCCGAACACAGTCAGACTTTTCGGTTCGTACAGTGTTTAGTTCGTATAAAAATATGGTCCCTTGCGAAACGAACTACCAAGGTTTTAAGTATATCATTTTGATAATCTTAATTTGACACGTGACTTTCACCGATAAAATATCTCAGGCCAGAGACATGGAACAGCCTTGCGCGACCTACTTTATAAAATGACGCTGATTTCACAATGCTTCCGTTGTATTGTGTTTATAAAGCCAAATTCACGTGTCATTCTAGAACTAAAATTTGCCCGTATAGTTACACTGATCCTTGTTCTAAATTATAGTATGTTTAGAATTAGCCTGTACTGTAATACTGACACATGTGCCAATTATGGTTTGTTTAAAATTTGTCTGTATGGTTGTGTTGACACTCTGTCCAATTTGTGGTGCATATATATTTCAAGTCAGTCTGTACTTTTCATTTGAAACTTGTTTCAATTTGATGTAGGTTTAAAATTTGCTCGTATGGTAACGTTGGTACTTATGCGTGGTTTGTTTAGAATTTAGCCTGTATGGTTACATTAATACTTATTCCAATTGGTGCTACGTTTCAAATTAGGCCCTATGGTTATGTTGACACTATTACCAATTTATGGTATATTTCAAATTTGTCTGTGTCGTTACATCGAAACCTATATCAGTTTGGTACTGTTAACAGCAGTTCAATTTGTGGTATATTTAAAATTAGCCTGAATGGCACGTTGACATAAGTACCAGAATGTGATATTTTCTTAAATTTGCCCATATTGCCAATTGTCAGTCAAACAAATTTGTCTTTATCATGTGAATAAGCCTGCACAGTAACTAGCACATTTACAAATACTAGTTTGTGGTGAGTATACAATTAGTAAACAAAGTCAAGAGGCAAATTTTCAGAGTATTTTGTTCGATTTTGAATGTGCAGTGCAATTAATCCATTTCAACATTTTTTTTCTTTTAACTTTTACGCAGATCAGTTTAATCATTCAGGCAGACGAAATTCACGCTATGTACAAATTTTATATTCATTTTTGCCATTTTTACCTCGTGTACAGGGACAATTACAATATCGCTAAATCATTTTGAAACAAAACTCTCACACATGAAGTTACACTCTTTTAAATAAGTTGCAAGCCTAAAAAGGAATTTTCGATCTATTACTGTGTCTTATGGACGATTTTTACCCACACACACATATATATAAGGTTAGTTCAGAGTTGCAAAACTGCCAAGATACTTATAGTGAGTTTTCTAAGTAATAAAAAGGAAGCATAAATGAAAGAGTCCCGTCTAAAAAAATGGCAACTTAAATCTCAATGTTTAGGCTTTGCTTTGTGTTGAAAGGGTTATGTTTACTTTCTACACCACATAATTTTAACATTTACTAGGACAGTTGAAAAACACATTATAGAACATTATGAATACCCTTAAGATACCTTCACAATTTCACTGCTATCAACCTGTATAACCACACCTCTGCTTGTGCCAGGCAATTCATGCCAGTCTTTACCTGAAATTTGAAAATTCACGCTAATAGACTTTAAGCCAAATATACCACTAACTTAACGTATTAATGGAATGACAAATTCTTCTTTGGCGCATACATGTATATGGTCGCTATACTTCATGATTAATCATTAATAATATCTAGGTAAATCTTTTTACCTTTCATTCTGCTTCCCTAATATTCTATAGAACCAATTTAGGATGTCAAACAGATATTTAAATGGAACCACGTTATAGATGATGTTTAGACAAGACAATTTTGCAAAATAATGTACAGTTAGATCTTGCTCTCTAGTACCGGGAAAAATACTACATACATGTCCTATTGATGTAAAAGCTTTTTAAAAGTCTTTAATAAATTTTCTAAGGGAATCGTTGTTTTAATATTCAACCAGGAATGATTATTACCCTGACAAAGGTTTCTGAAAAATTTGTTGGAAAACATGAAACCAATATTTTCTTCATTTCCCACAAAAACTTCTTTCCTTTCAAGGATAAATTTCGTACACTGAGCAGCATTTAATTTGTTGCTATTTTTTCACTTCAAACAGATAGTTTCCCAACCTGGTTTAACTATGCATCCAACAGCTAGGTCTCCATTTGGTTTTGGCATGCGTGGTTCATCGAAAATTAAAACATCATAACAACCTTTACAACCATATCTGTAAATGTTTGTTTCTGCATTATTGTCCCATTCAACCCATATTTGTTCATCTAGGACAAAAGAGAAAGTAGAGTAGTATTATTAATCCTGTTCAAACTCAAGTAATATGATACCCAAATGTTACAAATATACATAGTTTGTGACAGAAGACGTAGAAGATAACTTAGAATGATGAAACGATTAATTGTTCAAGTTTTCTCCCAAACCATGTTTTACCCACAGATTGTGAGATAAACATTCTTGCGATATTGAGCACTGGTGAATTAAATAAACATTTTTGATTTGAGACATCCATACTGAACACAAATGCAGACTACAAACTAAACGTAGCTCATATGATGCACATGTTGTTTTTGAATGGGTATAATACATTGTGAGAAGGAAAAAAATGCTGGTCAACATTACATTAATAGCATCTATCAGGAATGAAAATATAACTACCATTTAGTGCATGTCCAATGATGGTGCCAGGCCCATCACTATCCTGTCCCCTATATTTCCAATCAGGCCCTCTTCTCACACGGGAACCAATCTCAGGAAGTTTTCTGGTAGGTATTTCTAGAAGTTGTAATGACCGACGATCAAGTTTTCTCTTCTCATCTGTTTCCAAAATTTCTGCAATATATTCCTGAAGAAGAAAAGTTAGTAGAGTATAAGTATGTTTTGGTATTTTGTTTACCACAGAAGAATAACAACGCATAAAAGGTACGTTACTCATTGTAATCATTTCTGTAGCTTAGAGAAAAGTTTGTAGCTGAGAGATAAATTTTGAAATTACGGGAATATGTATTACAAATTACTTTGAGCTTCTTGAAAAAACTTGTATAACACGAGCAATCGATATTTTGATCCCTTTGCTCTTTTGTGGTCAGGGTTTTTGTCCTCATTTACATTTTTCTTTACAACATTTTGTTTAAAGCAGAAAAAAAAAACTTACGAGGCTGATGGGCTAAAAGAAACAAGTAAATGATATACTAGTAAATTTTTTATTCAAGTCAAATTTTGGTATTAATACACTCCTTGACTGCAGTTCCGTCCACATGCATATTATTTACAACTTTAAGTATTTTGCTATATGATATAAATAGACTCACAGAATTAATGGTACAGTTACTTGTATTCAAACGCTAACAAAATCCATGTGAGTATTTACTTTTGTTATCTATAGTATCGAACTAGAGCTGTCACTGAATGTGACTTAATACCCCCGCCAGCGCTTTGACAGAAACAGGCAATTTAACCAAAAAATTTCTAAGTTCAAGGGGAGATTACCCTTGAATCCTAGGGAGTAGATGATTGAAAACTGCGTCGTGCACAACTTCAGTATACAATCAATGTATCAACAGACTTTTAATACAATAGCAGCAAAACTGTAGGAGAAGTTTGCGACACAAAAATTACTGGTATTTAGTACACAGACGGATACACGGACGGACAGACAGACAGGCTGATTCCAGTATACCCCCGAAAACATTTGTTTTGCAGGGGTATAATTAATAAAAGCCAGTCTCAACAAACACGCATGCACGCACATGCACACAAACGAAATAAGCCATGCTCTGTGAAAAGAGGGTTCATAAATTTTCATAGTCCACGCAGGCAGACCTAGGTCGAAACACTTTGCTGTATTTCAATTTTCTGCATGTCCATGGACCATTACACCCCAAATTTTGATCGTTTGTTACACACAATGGATTTTATAGATCCATATTTATATTATAACTTGCTTGATATAGTGCATCACAGAGATGCAAAGCACTATATTTCCAGTCGAAGATTATTTTTATGACCTGATCACAAAATAGACGTTTTACAACCATGCAATCAAAAGCTCCGGAAAAATGGGTAATTTTCTGTAGTACGAAATTGCTTTTATCCCCAAATTGTTCACAATATAGATCTAACAAAATTGCCATTTTGTTATTTCCTTCTGACATTTTTTCCACTGGTATGTATTTCTAAAGGTGCATTATATTGCAAGTCTAAAAAATATGCAGATAGGATAGGATATAAGATTCATTGCAGACCTTTTGTTGACAGTCGTTCTCCTGAAGAAATTAAATGCAGTAGCATTAATTTTCTTTCATTATAATACAGTTACATGAAAGGCCCCATTCACATGCACATATTAACATTATTGTGTGAGGAAAGATACTTACCATAGTAAATTTACTTATGATGTCATATGATCATGTTTAATTATGTGCGTGTAGTACAAATACACCAGGTTAAGTTGGGCTAGTCACAGTATATTTGCACCGTTTTAGGAAATGATGCAAAGGTACATTTACTTATCAGTAAGTTTACCCCATGAGCAAATATACATGTTGTGTGCACAGGCATAAGATTTACACATGTAGGCAATTTGCTGTTCCTTGACTAGTTGGATGTAGTAGAAACAGATTTTAAAGCACTTTTTATTCCAACTTCGATATTCTGGTTTAAAAAAAAAGTTGTCACTTAAAAAAAGGATGTCGGCTGAACAATGGCAACAAGAAAACTAGAAAAGAAGCTAACAAAGATTTTCGGACAAAGAATTATTGTGTTATGCTCCCAGCGTACATTTAAAATGTACTAGAAGGATTTTTTTTTCATTACCAATAGATTGACTGATTGACTTGTAACTATAGTCCCCATTGCTAGTAGACCTTTGTCACTTACGCTGACTACGGACCGCGGACAACTGACTGCGGACTATTAAGAGGGGTTGTCTCAAAGTGGCAAACGGAGGGAAATAACGTCTCTCAAACATGGTTTATTTTCGTGTAAATGAGTATGGACTTTATAGACTGCAGGCCGGAGCTATGTTAAATTCACTCCACTGAGGTGAAATAGGTAATACAGAAATCATAGTGAGTAGCCGTATGAAATGCAATATAACGGTCAACAACGCGAGAATTGAACGACATGGATAAGAAGCACATTTTTTTACAATGTTTGCAGACGGTAAAAGATTGATTGAATGGTGTTTTACACCGCTTTCAACATTATTTCAGTCATATCATGACGACAGCTCACATATGCATGTATTTCCTGGGTTTTACCAGTACTAGGCTAGGGCTCCGAAGTGTCTTGCCCAAGGACACTCCAAAGAAATATTCAGAGACGGTAAAAGAGTATGCACTTCATGTGTCCATAAAGCAAAGGATCGATAAAGTACTGCTATGATGAGAAATAAACTGGTTAACTCATGTTAAAGGTTAGTCACGCCTGCCAGGTCGATTCTTACAGCCTATATGTATTATCTTCCGCCTAGTCTGAGCTTATTCGGAGTTCACGTAGAAGTTTTGGAACTTTCTTTTCATGAATTCCTAATTGGATCTGATAATATACGCCAGAGACCACAAACTGGATATCAATATGTCGTGAGAAGCGTATCGAACATGTAGTATCGTGCCTCAAATTGCACGAAATTATCGGCCTAAATCCCTCGTTGTTAAAGGGGAACTACCTTGAAATAAAAGAAAGTTTGTAATTAAATCTGTTTATTTTTCAATACTGTGAGAAATGGAGAAGCTTCCCGTTTTGAGTAATTACTCCATTTCCTTCAAACTGTCAACACAACAACAACAAAAATAGCAACCGCCGTATTGGCCAAACGGCTAGAGCACCCGCCTCTTGAGAGGAAAGTCGTGTGTTCGAATCTTGCCTGGTCATACCGAAGACACGGTTTGCAAATAAAAGTAATTACTTCCTGCTCTTACCCGTCACGATTACAGAGATAGCACTACGTCTTCCTTTCCAATGGCAGGATAATGAACTGGGCAAATCCTGTTTAAAAAGTCCAGGAAAACACACGGATAAGTAAATTGTCTCCGTATATAAGTGAAAAGTTATTGAAAAGGGCCTTCAACTCCAATTACTCACAACAATACCAAAATATTGTCGTTATGTTTTAGAGATAGTTTCATGGTTTGTATGATTTGTTAGGTTTTAACCACAAAGAGAAGTTCTGACTTCATCAATATCTGTTGTTTATTCCACAGACCACAGAATATGCCTCCAATAAGAAAAGAGACTTTCGCTTTCCATAATGCCAGTGCTGTATCGAGCACAACCAAGCATGTATGATTTTTTTTAATTGCTTCCTTTTTCAGCTGTTTTACCGGACCGAGTAGTTCTCATCCTTTCACAACCCCTACAATATACTACATTAAAACTTAGTATTGACGACAGGATATTTACAGGAGACAACAACGTGTAAAAGACGCGTTTTCCTCTTTTTCAGAGGATCATCGACAGTATTGTTATAAAACAGGGGAGACACCTGAGACATTTATTTATTTAATCAACATTCTTGATGGTCTTGCATATACATGTAGACTGTCAGTTCTTAATGTCCTGGGTTCTTTTATTTCTGATGCTCTTGCGACAATAACCTAGCTTGTGTTTTCTATCCAGTATACTTAACGTTTGCGTTTCCTCAGTTAAAGGGACATTTACTCCATGTTTAAACTTTTTGAAAACAAAATTGTTTTTTTTTTCCGTTCGCTGGCTCTTTAATGATCAGCGGCAAGATCTATACGGGAAATTAGATAAAATCCCGTCCGAAGTCGGACCCATTGACAGGACGTTACACCGAATAAACGTGCATGCCCGCGATAGAACCACAGAAACAGTAATATTCAGGTCATCGGAGTTGCTATGTTATGCATTCACAGATAGCGACAAACAGTAATGAAAAAAAAAACAAGAGCGGCAAATTGTCGCAAGATACGCCCGTCCCACCGCCAGTTGTCGAGGGGAGATAATAATCGTAAAGGGTAGGTAGAGGAAAATAGTAGTGCAGCAGAAATCATGTAAGTGATTGAAATAGGCATGAATGTCTCCTCTAATGTTAAGGAAACATGCATATAAAGTTTCAGGTCATTCCAACATGAAAAGACAAAGTTATATTGTAGAGAAGCATGAAAAGCTGTTAAAAAAAAATGAATAGGGAATAATTCCAAAGGGGCATTAGGTAAGGTTACGGCTCCAGTGCATTGCACTTTTCGTAACTGCAACAGACATGTTTACCAAGTCTCAAGTCAATTTGACTTGAGGTGACAAAGTTCCGTTCCGGACAAGCAAGAAATACTGTAAAAATGAAGATCAAAGTAGAATTACTCAAAATCCGCGCCAGGTAGAGTTATTGTTCTTGCACACTGTACTCCGTAATATTGCGACAAACATGCATACCACGTTTGAAGTCGTTCTGACATGAGATGACAAAGTTATATTCCGGACAAGCACTAAATGCTGTAAAAATGACGATCAAAGGGAAATAACTCACACAGCACGAGGTAGAGTTACACTTCTTGCGCACTGCACTTCCAAATATTGCAATAAATAAGCATACCATATTTCAAGTCATTCCTGCTTAAGATGACAAAGGTATGCTCCAGACAAGCAAGAAATGCTATAAAAATGAAGATCTACAGGGGAATAACTGAAAATTCATATTAGGAAGAGTTATGGTTCTTGTGCACTGCACTCCGTTATTTTTCAACAATCATGCATACCAAATTTGAAGATGTTCAGACTAAAAATGACAAAGTTATATTCTGGAGAAGCAGAAAATGCCGTAGAAATGACAATCAATGGGAAATAACTCAAAGACAGCACGAGGTAGAGTTATGGTTCTTTCGCACTGCACTCCGTATTTTTGCAACAAACACATATGCCAAGTTTCAAGTCAATCGTACTGGAAATAACAAAGTTAAGCTCCGGACAAGCAAGTGGACTGTAAAAATGAAGATCAAAGTGGAATTACTCAAAATCCGCGCTAAGTAGAGTTATTGTTCTTGCACACTGTACTCCGTAATACTGCAACAAACGTGCATACCAAATTTGAAGTCATTCTGACTTGAGATGACAAAGTTATATTCCGGACAAGCACTAAATGCTGTAAAAATGACGATCAAAGGGAAATAACTCAAAGACAGCACGAGGTAGAGTTACATTTCTTGCACGCTGCACTTCCAGATATTGCAATAAATAAGCATACCATATTTCAAGTCATTCCTACTTAAGATGACAAAGTTATACTCCGGACAAGCAAGAAATGGTATAAAAATGAAGGTCAAAGGGGGAATAACTCAAAATTCGTGCTAGGAAGAGGTATGGTTCTTGTGCACTGCACTCCCTAATTTTCAACAATCATGCATACCAAATTTCAAGATGTTCAGACTAGAGATGACAAAGCTATATTCTGGACAAGCAGAAAATGCTGTAAAAATGACGATCAAAGGGAAATAACTCAAAGACAGCACGAGGTAGAGTTATGGTTCTTTCGAACTGCACTCCGTATTATTGCAACAAACACAAATGCCAAGTTCCAAGTCAATGGAGTGGAAATGCCAAAGTTATGCTCCGGACAAGCAGAAAATGCTGTTAAAATGACAATCTAAGGGAAATAACTCAAAGACAGCACGAGGTAGAGTTATGGTTCTTCCGCACTGCACTCCGTATTATTGCAACAAGCACAAATGCCAAGTTTCAAGTCAATCGGACTGGAGATGACAAAGTTATGCTCCGGACAAAGAACTGGACGCACGCCCGCACGCCATGGGTGATCCCATAATACGTCCCGTCTTCGACGGGCGTATAAAAATGCTATTGAAAGCAGGTGGTTTTTTTTTGGCATGTGAATGACGCGTAAAAGCTTGCTTGTTTGGCAAAGAATGACCCTGGAAGCACTTGACTTCCCTGCTGACTGCAATTTACTTGCATATGAAATATATCCTAATCGATATCCCCTACTTACAGCTTTAACAGCGGCCCGACTAAAAAAAGCCGGGGGGGGGGGAACTGTCGAACGTTCAGTCGACACTTGAAATCATACAGTGTGACATTCAAACACGCATCAGCTAGTCTAAAGTCATGCAAAGTAAGTGGCGCGATTTGGAGAAATCCAGGCCACTTCTAAGCAGAACAGTCAAATTTCTTGAGGTCATGTGTGTCGACGTAAAGAAATTGGATTGAACCACTAAATAGCAAGTTAAATTTACTAACTATTATTGGTTATAGTTCTCCTTTAAATTCAGTTTATTATTGCATTATTTCGTTTGAGACATCCCGCTTGAATAGTCTGCAGTCAGCGGTCCATTGTCCGCAGTACGCGACTGTGACAAAGGTCTAGTACCCTAGGTGAACAGACCTCATTGTTACACATGTATGCTAAATAGTGTCTCTTGGACTACGTGGATACAATAGAATTATGAATTTTTGAAAAATGGACATCATTTGTGACAGGTTTTTTCATTAAAAAAGCTACGTCTCGATAGAGAAACGCTGCAAGAAGTGATAGTCTGAGAAGTCTGAGAAACATGACAGATGTGGAGCGGTAAAGATGCTGTTCATGTGCTTTTATTTTACGCTGATTAGTGAACAGTCTGTACATGTTCCCCTATTAAAAAGGCAAATTAGCTCAGACAGAAATAGATGGTTCTGTTTTTTTTTTGCAAGGTGGTCTTCAGGTAAAGGTTTGGGTTGTTAACGCCAGTGTATCAGAGACAGTTTCCATCTGAATAAGAAAGGTCTGAATTTGAGCTGCGTTGGTTTAGTGAACTTACGTGTATTTAACAGTGACTTACTTCATCGCTGTCCGTTGGATATAGGGACCCTGCAAAAGGCAAACCCGCTTTCCTTATTCTGCCAGCCTCTAACTGAAAAGCAAACGGTTAAAGTCTACAGTTTCAGTGGTAGTATCTTTTATTACTTTAAGTACAAAACGTTTTATACCAAATACAAACAACTGCTCTATAACAAAGAACGCTTTCTGAAGGGCACATAATGTTTTTTACATAAAAATATCACAGACAATTTAAAAAAGTTAGTACAGAGTCCAGATACAAAAGACATCCGAATTTGATATAGAAGTCTTTGTGATTACCCATAAATGATTCACTAATTACTAGTACACTTACAGTAACAGAGCTTGTCCAATATACATATATGTGCATCCTTGTCAAGATCTATAATCTGTATTTATTCGCAAAGTAGTAGTGTGCCAAATCAACATTGTTTCCTTGAGCAGTTGACACATTAAGTCTATAAGTTTCTGTAGTGTAGTCTATGTGTGATTCTATAGAGTGCCTAGCATAACAAAAATGACTTTTGTGAGCCACAAATGTGTTTGAGGTAGCGCGTCGGTCTCTCATATCAAAGGTTACGGGTTCAAATCCTCTGATAGTGGTGTTAATCTTTGAAACAACAAACGTCACAACTCAAGTACAAGTAAGGTTATCTGGAAGCGATAGTCGAGTGATTAATACGTATAAGTTGTAAAACTTGTTTCACACTTGATGTAAAATTTATAGGTTTGGGGAAAAAAACTTTTAAGCTGTTGATAATGTTGTATCTACTTCTTCAGAAGAAGACACGATATACTCATTCATTGAATTTACTTATCATTATGAAAAATGAAAACTCTGATTCTATTTCATTCTAACCAAAATACGGGTAATTTGTGGTTGGGTTCACAGAAAGAGCAATTTGAAGATGCTGGATATCAGGATTTCGTTTTTGAGAACTATATCTATCGATGCATCATGTTTCCTGAAAGTACAGCATTCAATACCGTAAAACTGGCATTTTAGGAAAGCCACATTGCATCTCATAAGTACTATTCTAGATATCAATCAATCCGATTCAGCCATACACCAATCATCGAAAAAGTTCAAAAAGATTCTATGAAATACATACTCAACCTTTATACCTACTCAGGTCAGATGTAGATAAAAAATTGGTAAAAACGTATTCCGCTCACCATTCATCTTTGTAAATGTACATGTGGCTTTGGCACTTCTTTATCAAGTGCTTTTTACAATAATATATATGTTACGAAGAAAGTTTTAGGCTCCTTTCTTTGAATGTCAGTTACAATTTATGCCTACATTCGGACTGTGTATCGTGACTAAAATGTGCCATTTGAGACTGGAGCGATATCTACCAATATTTGAAGAGATTTTTTTTTATCAAAACAGTATTAAGAGTACAATATTAGGGTTTTAATACTAACTAGAAATAGTGTTTATATGCATGGCTCTCAACGTGTCAGGTTTGCATCTCAGATTTAGATAATTTGGTGCTTAAGCTCAATGCCAAAAGTTCGTTAATTTTAACTAATGCAAGTATTCAAACAACGGTCAAAAGAAAAGATATAGCAGTCTGATTACACTAAAATTTCATACATGTGTCAGACTTACTACTTTATGTAGTCTCGTCCCAACCTTCCTACCATCTTTGTGTGTCAGCACTTTACCATTCGAGACCGTGGCCATCAACTGGAGAAAATCCTGTTAAAATTTGTAAACAAAACAATATAAACAGTCAATAGTTTTCTCAGCAAATTTCGGACACTTATGTAAATTAAGTAAAGTTTTAGTTCTTTGAAAGACATTAAATGAAGTAAAAACTTCGGGGCAAAGGGCCCGGTTACAAAAAATGAATTTCTGACTTCATCAAAACTGAAAACTGCTGAGTGACGTAAACTTGTCTGAATAATATCTACACTCAGCAAAAATTCTAACCGGCCACTTTTGTTTCTCATGTAAATTTGACCAAGTAACACACAGGTTAATAAATACAAATTACAAAATATATCTGAACGTTAGAAATGGTATTGTAATGAAAAGATTCTCAATTTTACAAACAGAAGGCATCTCTTTTTCATAGAGGGGAAAACACATGGTTTGCGCATGCGTGGTGTCTATCAGCCAAAACGGGTTAAAAAGAGAATCATAAGTTACTAAAATTTTACCAGAAATAAGAAAAAACATGAAAAGTATTTTCTGGACAAAAATATAAAGTGAGAGAAGCGTGTTTTCAAAAAAAAATATATATTTTTCAATGTTCAATGTTCAGTGAATGAATGTTAAATAAGTTCCTTTCAAAAGTACAAGTCAAAAAATCCTTTTCAGACTTCGGGTGAGGTATATTTTGACTCTGGTCAATTATTCTCCAAAAAAATCAAACCGAATGAATTGTTCTTTTTCTGGATAGCAGATGCCAAAAAGGGTCTACGGGGAATTCCAGTTTAACAGTGGCCGTTTAGAAGTGTTGTTAAGTGTATTTAATCACTATTTATAATTCCCCTTAAAATGTTTTTTATGAATGCACAATAGAAATTCTAGATCCTCATGGAGAATTTTAAGTGCAGAGTTAACTCTTTATAAACGAAAACATTTTAGACTCCTCCAAATTGGGAACATTTTTAGAGGACAAATCAAAATGTGGTTCAAATTACAGATTTGAATTTGACAGGATCTAAAACGTGTGGAATAAAGAATATGTTGGTTACGATCAATTTCTCCTTTTTCACACGATGTTTTTTTAAAAGCTCTACCTCAGGGTCGTCAAACTTTAGGATTGTTTTTAAAGGGTTAAACCATTTCCTACATGTACCTTATCAGCATTCCCCACAGGTACACATACGACATCAAAGTTTCTTTCCATCTTTTGCATAAGTTCCAAAACATTGGCATTGCTCTGAAAAATCAGAAATTCTAAGAAATACTGGTAAAAAGTTTCTCTTAAACAGTTACTACTCTCATTCTAAATGTACTTATAGCCATATAAAAATGCTTTTCTTTTGCTCTGCAGTAAACTGCTTGATGGGTGTAACATCGGGTGATTGCTTGTGACAATTGGTTACTCTTATTTTCTTTTACTTCCTTTTTTCCGCCAGTTTGTGGTTTGAAAAGGATAATGTTTAAATTCATGCAAGTTCCTACAAAAGGTCAAATTACATTAGTAAAAACAGCTTCCCTGCTTCATGTTGAGTACTAAGAAGATAGCCTTCGAACTCTGGTCCACCCTTGTAAAGACATTGTGACGCAGAAACTACTGGTTGAAAGAAAACGGGAAAATTGATCAGTCAACTGTAGCAGTTAAATCCCCAAAATGAAGTTGACATTTCTTAAAATTTGCTCCCATAGTATTAGCACAAATTTATCACAAACCGCTAAGCCCATGTAAGATATATTTTGTGATATTTGTGGCTGTTTAACGCTTTAATAATCAAATCAGAGGCTGTGATTATTTGCTTTTTGCCAAAATTTTTAGATTCAGATTCTTAATAGTTATAGTACGTTTATTCATCTGTAATGTTGCCATGTCAGAAAATATTTATAAATAAAAGAGATTATTTTCCTGAAAGCTTCCGCTGGAAACTGTATACATATAAAAAAAATAATGCATACCTCATCTCGCTCTGACAGCGTGAGTTCATCAGGTCCAGCAAGTAAGTTTGTGTCTGTAAGGTGTCCATCCGTGATCAAAACCAGCCTTGGTAATACCGTTATACCATTAGCATCTATACTTCCAAGGCCTGTATTAAGTGCATTGACTAAGTATACTGATTACGGTAACAATTAACATTTGACTATTTTAATCATAAAACGTAAAATACTACTGAATAAAGTCAACATTTTAACTCTTTTGCCATCATGTTTTCAACTTTTCCTACGACAAATGGCATCTCTTTAGCCACACGGAATTTGTCGTTTGCAAAACCTTTCCTAACATCCTGACTGTCTTGGATAGAAAAATCACAAACAGCAGAGAATGAATGTCCAAGATTAGAATGCGCTTTTTCTCTGCTGAGGGCAGCGGTAAGCACTTTTGTGGACATTGCAACTCAAAGTAAGATGGCACAAAGAATGAAGTTTGATCTTTTATCTGCTTTGTCCGACAAGAAAGTTTCACCAAACAAGCTTTGAATTTAGCATTTTTTGTTATTTGTTATTTGTCAATGTCCATCTCGTTTCATAGCTGTCTTATTTATAACGTATATTCAAGTGTTACTCTATTTAGCAAAATGACATTCTCTCCAAGAACATTTATACTAACAGAAGGGGGTTCAAGAGTTATTGAGTGGATACAGTTGTAATATATGTGCTCTTTGAACAGTTACTGTGACTTTGACCTTGGGCAGTATCAGGTGAAACCTCTACTATGTATGTCAATTAATAAAGGTGGGCTCATGTGTTAATTATGTATATCACCCCAAGACAACGTTGAGGTGTGTACTTGAATCAGGTTGGCCGCCTGTCCATCCACCCGACGACTGGTTTCTGTGCCCTGTTCTCTTTCGTTAATTTACAATGAATGTGGTTTAAATCGTACTAGAAGTCTACCTTCCACAAGAACACGTGCAGCTTCAGTTTTTAATTAAAATTGATCGATTATTACAGATGTCATGAGCATTTGACTTTTTACCTGATCCAGTTACAAGGTAATCCACAGGGGTATTTGCCGCCTTCAACAGTTCTAGTTTGAAAGTAAGATTACTGGTTCAGGAGATAAGGAGTATAATTCCCGACCTTCAATTATTGAACAGTCGGCATGGTATTAATACTGCATATCATCTCACTGAGGCATGAGGTCAAAGCTTAACATTCCTTTTTTATCAAAAGAGAGATAAACATGTAGAGCAGATAGGATGGCGTTTATTGACAGACATAGGAGTCGACATACAGACAGAGGCCATTTCTGTAATCCCCTCACCATCTGGCAGCAGAGGATTACAAAGTTATAATCTTCTTGTAATCTTTTCAGTCAACATTCAATTCCAATATTCTGATGTGGCATCTTCCCTGGATAGAAACCTCTTATTAGGCTTCTTGTCTGTCTTCCTCGCAGCCATACTTCACATGATAACCTTCTGGCATTTATATTTTCTGCTAATGGAATTGGAACAGAATAACTCAAGTATTCTATAGATGAAATCATGATCTACCCAAGTGGTCAACAAACATCACTTTACTCTCATGTATACAGCTGAAGTCCATTCACATTACATGTTTGCTTATGGAGTACAAGTATTTGAAAGACAACATATATATGTTTGTGGGACCTCCGTAGTTAGTGGGGTGCAATTTTACTTTGTTTAATTCTTAACCAGACGACAACATTTTGATCTCGTCAAAACTGAAAATATTTGAAGATGTAAAAATAATAATTTACTAAAGGAGTTTTACACTTATTTTATCAACTGTGTGTTAACGTGACAGACGAAAAAAATTCTCACTTATGCAAGTAAAATATGTGCCTTTGAGCGGAGTTTGTCTCTCTCTAGAAGCCTGCAAAATTGCTCTTATCTTGAACTGGCAAAGGCATAGAATGTTTGCTTTACTGTGGAATGTATTCTTAATGTGTATGTTCGCGGTCAAAAAAAGACTATCTGGCCTAACAGTAGCGTACCTACTTTCTCACAATGTAAATATGTTTTTTCTTACGGTAGCACGCTAACCCTATTAGACATACCACCTGCAGTAGTAAATTTCGTGCATTGGAATGAGGAATAAGGTAAGGCTGCAACAGTTGCGTTATGGCTGTTAAAACCTTAATATAGTTTTTACTTTGTTTACATATAACCCCCACCCAAAATAGCTGTTTCCTGAACCTAGATATATAATATGTGGTTATTATTATTAAATGTTTTAGGACTTACGGACAGTGGACTCGAATGCAGCCATTGACAAAAGTAAACCTCCATACATTGGGGAAGGTCCTCCAAGGGAGACTCCCTCTGTAAAACAAAAGGTACACTAGTAAGTACAAACTGTGCTTGTAAATCAGGATTAGGTTACTAAGTATAGTCGGGCCAAGCCTTTGGTCTACTCTTTTACTAGATTTGAAATATTAAGTTTTAAAGGAACATGTGATAATCTGGAAACTTTGTTACAAACATAAAAAGAAAAACTGTTTTATCCTACTCATAATATATTCAAGCAAAAATCAAAACTGCTCACATAGAGTTTTAATTTATCATAAAAGTAATCTTCTACAGGCACGTAAAGTATACACATATTTGCAAGAAACAATGTGACGCGCTGAAATCAAAGAGGCATTTGTAAATGTGCTCAATATATTAGTACATGTATATATGTTTTTCCTTTTTACATGTAAGTAACAGTATTTCCAGCAGTAATATCGGAAATTCTTATCAAAATTTGTAATCCTTAAAGGGACAGAAACCTCAAAATACAAAAATCATGGTGTGCTTTCTGATCTTTGCAGTGCGCAAGTCAATCTGTTATGAAATTTCTAGACTGTAATCACGGAAAAACTTTCAAATGCAACATGGGCCGATTGCATTTAAACAATTTATTTTAGACTGGAACAAGGCCTATCCCAGAAGGAGTAAACGATGGTTTAACGATATGTAGGTTTTGTTAGCAGCACCGCCGTTCTAAAGGCAACAATACACTTCTGTACGTCATTAGAAACGACGAAGCCCATACACAGACTTGAATGCACCACTACCCAGCACGATCAGGTGCTAGTGAATCAACAAGTAGTGCCTAAAAAACCTGTCATTTTTCAAATACATCATTTTTATCATTAAAGAAGAATCAGCGAATACAGAAAATGTCAAAAAATGACCGTTTAGATGTATACTTCTTGATAAGACAAGTCAGCTGCATCCTTATATATGGAATATGTGTTTAATTCTTAACCAGACGACAACATTTTGATCTCGTCAAAACTGAAAATATTTGAAGATGTAAAAATAATAAGCCTTGTTTTTTCAGAATGTCTTCAAAATCCGTCTGCCCCAAAAGCATAAAAAGCAGGGCTTAAATAATAGAAAAGTTAAAGAAGTGTGTCTACCCAAAATAATCAACCATCAAAGCCTTTCATGACTTTGCAATGCATGGATTGAATTTGCGAGAGGCCTAGATAAAAATCAGATTGCACAGAAGTTTTATACCGTCCTCCACTAAACTGTCCTCGTTTTGACCGTAAAATAGAATCAACACATGTAGATGAGGACTCTATTTCTGCAACGGAAATGTTTGTTAACCGTCCGATTTTATGCCGAAAAAAAGGAAAAATCCAGGTATTCTGTTAATCCGGACAATTTCAGTTTTGCGCTGATAAAATTGAAGGCAAATTGCTTAGGGAGCGGAAGGTATGAACTAAGTTGTTTAAGCTGATGGTTGTCTATACTGTCCACAACAGCAAGCTGTGGTAGCGAACGGAAATATAAAGGTTAACAATGCTCAAATTTGACAATTACTTCGGTCATTGTTTTTCTTAACTTGTTTATGGTTTCTTCTTCAGGGATGCTAGAGTGGAAATGTGTTTTCTTTAAACAGATAAAGATAATGGCTAGTTGTCCTAACGGCATTGGACGTGGACATCTGTCAAATGTTAAAACGCTATAGGGAACTTTACAATCCTTTTTCCGGCACCTTGTTTAGAAGTTATAGGAAAAAAGGAAACCAAGTGGGAAAATGAAATATTCCTCGTTATGAGCAATTCTTTCCTTGCCCACAATATTTTACTGGTATTGTTATACATCGTTCCAACCGTTTTCAATGTGGGTTGAAATGAGAAAGGGAAAAAATCGTTGTTTGAGGTTTCGCTTTAGGCTTACATTAATGATTTTTAAAAAGGAGAAAATAAAGGGAACATTGGTTAGTCCTTACCACACGATCCTGTTTCAGCGGGGTTGAAGAAGAAGGCTTGTGAAAACATTGTGATAATTTTCTCGCAATGTTTTCCACCTTTTCCGAGTTAATTTCCACTATTTAATCATGTGTAATTTCTTGACTACAAATGCATTGGATTTGAACAAGCTCAAAATTTTGTCGTGTATTAAGGAGTTATGAATTCGCTAATATATTACACTGACCACATTGTACCAAATTACTTGTCGCCAGATTATTTGTCCTAAGCAATTCATCCAAAATGTACTGAACATGTGATTCCGCATTCTGGCATACTAGACCCAAAATAGAATGTTGACTGTCATCTTCGCCTACTAAAGTGAAATAAGTTTTTGCTTTTTTACCTTAAACCGAAGCCTAAACCTGCCCTCTTGCAGCTTTAGATTTCACGCGTTAAGCTGATAAATTGAACTTGTGGTTTAGCTGAACTATAATAAAGAAAACTCCTAGGTTAAACTTTAAGTACGGGTCTTAGTAAACTATATTTATGCAAAAGAATAGGGTAAAACTTGAGTTTAATCTCGAGGTTATCTTTAAACCTGTATCACGCAATCGGTCTGTTATGTATGTTTATGTATGTTTTCCCGTATCACATACTAGGACCCTTCCCTTTAAAGCCACAAAAATAGGAAAACATCTAACGTGATGTTTAACGAACTTGCTAAATAAAACATGTCTTGGAAAGTACGTGTATGTGTGTTCGGAATGAATCTACTGACCAAAACAATTCTGAAGGGACGTGAAATCTTGAGTTAATCTTTTCAAAACTTCGGTCCTATGTCCAAATGTGACCAAGGCAACACTTTCTGCTTTGATATCGTATTGATAGAGAGATTCCTTGAAACCTGCAATATGAAACAGCAAAGGATTAAAATCAGTGAGTGATAACCATTCAAAGTTAAATGTAACTTGACAGTGGTCCTGTAACACATCTTTTACTTGCTTTTATTGTAAAGATTCCTATATTACATCATGCTCAAATGTTCATGGTAGGAAATTTATTAATGCCTAAAACCTTTAAAGCATTTGAAAACATCGATTGTCATTTTAAATGCAAACTGCAGTATGCAAATGTTTTAGGGCCTTACAACTAGATTTTCATTTAGGTTTAAATCTGCAAGAGCACCGCATGTGGGTTTCAACGTTCGGCTGCAGTTGCTTGATATTTAGTAAAGTCGTAAAAGGGACATAAGTGTGTCAAAGTACTTTTATAATTACCTGCCTTTGTTGTATGGGTTCCGTTATTGATAACCAACAATTATATATCGAGTTTATATACATCTTCAGTAAACATAGAGGTATAATAATGTGCCAAAGTTTTTGCATTAAGTAGACGCAGAGGACGACAGAGCTATGAAAATACCTCGACGATTTCTTCGAAAATAGCCGAACTAAAATGTGAAAGATTTAATTTAAAATGTCTTAAAAGAGAATTTATGTCAACTTGGAAAAGCAAGAATGGTAAAGTTTCAATTATTCTTTGTTACGAATGTTTTCTATCTAAACGTTCAGAATTTACATGTTTTTAATTGGGAGTAGTCCAAAATAGGCTATTTTTCTGCTTGTAAAGTGAATTTTACTATTCGAGAAATGAACAAAATTAGAAATCATTTCGCTTAAAAGCACTTCATTCAAATATCTTTCTTCTTTTAATCGTTTGAGCTTCCGTTAAGTGTCTGAAAAAGGTATGTAAATGCATTGCTAGATTGGACATTTGGCTGTTCTGATCAGAATAACTTTCAAGGTATGGGTTAGTGACAAGCCAAGAACTGCTAAAATTGACACAGAGAAGTAATATTTGAAGGAAATAGCAATGGTCAATTGTATGTTAAACACTGTCGGCAATGTTTCCTAAAAACTTCAGGCAAAATGCATAAAATGATACCCTGCAAATAATAGTAAATTTAAAGATACAACAAACCTTCTACAAGATCTGTGAAGAATGTTTTAGTCTGTTTCCAAGCATTATGTTGTGTCATACTGTAGGAAATATCTACACACACTACGGTGTAAATACCTTCTAGCGATGCGATTCCACTCATTTGTGCTGAAAAAATATATCAGCACGTTAGGTTGACTTAAACTATGAGAAAACATGATTGCAAAAGAACAACATCACAATCACTTATGTCCTCTTATGTGTACAGATTTTCATCCTTATTCGTTGAAAACCTCGATATATACTGACAATTGGACAACTTGCTATAAAATAAACATTGTTTCACCTCAAAGTTTTTTTCGTGTCAAACAGTTACATCAAGAAATTCAATACTCACAAGTTTTAAAAAAAATGAATATATAATCGTTTCAGTCTGCCATAGGAATTCATGTGTAGTAGATATTAAAAAACGGAAGAAATATTTGATTTGTGTCAAGATACAGGACTCTTTTCCCCCTAGGTAACAAATAATATTCCACTAATTCTACTGCAGTTTGACTAGATGACAAGAAAGTTAATCTTGCTGCGACATGTCCTTTGAAGATGTCGAACAATGGTGTGAATATACAATAACACCAAGAACTTATTCCTTAAATCACTGCAGTATGCTAGAAAAACTTAAGTTCAATACATGATTTCCAACGAATTTCCCGAAGTGTGATAGTGAATCAATAAACGTTTGGGTAAGTTCTAACTGCTAAATCATGGATTCACTGCAGCATGAACTTGGCCGACTGGAAGTAACAAATAAGCTTTAAACATTACTAAACGACTAACCCTCCATTTTCTCTCGACTAGCAACCATATGCCAGTCCATAAAGTTGATGGTTCGTTTTTCTCTCTGTTCAATGACATTAACTGTAAAAAAGAAACCTTTAAAATCAATCTGAAAAGTATGCAAGTAACTCTTTAAATGTAGTCAATGTTATAAAGTTATATTATACATGTATATACTTCATCGTGCACAAGAAAACACACAACCCTTTTTCTAAGTGTACTTGGGAGAAAAAAAAGATCAGTTACCAAATATCACATATAAATCGCATTGATGTAGCTTTTTTTTGGTTATTGTTTTGATTGTTCAAAGCTATCATTCACAAGCTACCCACTTCACAGAAATTAAATCAGTTATAAATCTGCTTCTTTTCGATATATGAACCCTTCACTGCTGTAGTTTCCTTTGCGGCCAGGGTAGATCAAGATCTGACGGCGCAAAGTGTGAAGCCTGATCTTTGAGCTAATATGTTCGCTTTGCAGAGAAAGTCTGGAAAAGAGCAACCCTAAAACTGCAAATATCTCGGTCTTATTTAAAGACTGAAAATGTCTGTTTTGTTTATTTGGCGCTCTAAGGGATAAAATATTGATCAACTGATTAAAGGTTTATCATAAGTGTATCTTGTGAATAATGGGACAAAGTTACAGGACACATCTGACTTTACCGTAGGAAACTGGCAGACCTAGTTTTGGTTTTTGGTAGGTCACGACGGTGTGAGTCCGTGAACTTCCACATACAATAATAGCCAAGAAATTATTAAGAGACGGGAAATAAAACCTGTTTGGTTAAAATGATTCTCATAGCCAAATTCATGTTCATCATTTCTTTTGTTTAACCTGCAAAACACGGATAAAGAAATAATGTCAGAAAAAAGGAGTGTTTTACCTCCTAAAGTCTCGGCAGTTTTACCTCCTAAAGTCTCAGCAGGTGGCTTTTTCAGAAAGTTAACTTTTGAAGGCTTCCTGTGGAGTATACGAAGTGTTGAAAGTCGATTATAACGCTTTAATGATATAATGACTGATTTTTAGTATTTTTACGGTAAAAATTATTATTTTGATGCAAAGGAACACAGCCATAATTAAACGTGGGAAAAAAATGACTTTGATTCCATATCATACTATGATTTTAATGTACAGTACTACCAGCTTTAATCCATGAAGAATATCTAATTATGTTCCAGTATGTTTCAAAGCAACGACCATCATGAGTCCGACGATGATGTAGGCATACTTGGTTTGTTAACACAATTTGGACAAAGAATGTAGACTTTTTCAAGTAAACATGAACAGTCTACCACACAAAAGAGCCCGATGTGAGGACGGATTAAAAGGATATATGGACAGATAAGAGAAACCATGCTACATCATAATCTTTTCTTGCCCTCTGCCAGTAGAACTAAGAAAACAATCAACTATCTAAGGAATGTAATAGAGCAATGAAGAATAGATAAATATTGTTCATTTGTAAAAAGTTGCTGTCCTACTACGTTCCACTTTAACTTTACCTTCTAGAGTCATCTATTGATGTCAGAGCCTTTAAGAACTGAGACCTGATTTCTCAACACGGTTATTACCTTGTCAAAATGGTTTAAGCCGTAATATCTCAGAGTGTTGTGTGCAGTCAAAAGCAACTTATTTTGAACAAAGTAATTAGATTGTGCATTTATATATGATAAATTATACTTAACTCTTGTTCTCCTATGAGAATAACTATGTATTACAGTATTGAAAAAAATGATAAATTTTCGTTAAATAATCATAATAATTCATATTTCCACATTCTATTCAGATCTATTCACCTATTTATTTAGACTTATTCAGAAGAGGTTGTATCCTGAGGAAGGACTCCTGAAGTGAAGAAGTTATCCTTTTTCACAACGTTTACATGGTAGACTGAACGTTAACATTCTATTTTTCGATTACTTGTTTTCAGTCTCACGCTTACTGACGCATCTAACTCATTTACTGCTAAATATGATCATCGTTTTACAGCAAATATAGAGACTTCTGATAATGCATTTAATTAGAAATTAATCACCAAATTGTGTAGGTTAAAGATCTAAATAAGATACTTGTGTCAGCCTTGTGGGTGAAAGAGATTTTTTGGAGATCACTACTTACCCTATAGTTGTACTTCCAAATGTCTGTTTGCCTTGAGCATCTCCTGTATACCTTCTCCGAATGTTGGGATTCTCACTTTTCACAAAAGAAGTCTTTAACTTTGATTGCCCTCTATTTAAATCATTTGCTCCTTCTCCTACTACGTTAGATCGTTTACTGCCTTGTATATTTTCTTTTTTCTCTGAGAGTGTCTGTCTTGTACTACCTGTCTTTGTTTTGTCATTAACCTTTGAAAAAGTTCTACACGCCTCTCTAACATCACCATCTAATTTTATCTGAGAATCCTCTTCGCCTGTTTCATAGCCATCCTTAGCAACATGTTCTAATGGTTGTTGGTCTAGTCTATCAGCTTTAATACCAGTTCCATTTTGATCAACACTGTCATGATATGCGTATTCTTTAAAATAAACCTGTTGTCTCTGAGGCAAGATATTCCCATGACTAATTGCATTTGGCATAGATTGAAAAGTTTCAGGTGTTTGTATTTCATCAAGCTTTTCTTTTAAAGTTCTTAAGTTCTTTTTCAATTCTATAATTTCTTCATCTTTCTTCTTTTCCCTTTCATCAAAATGTTTCAACCTCTCCCTGAAATTTTCTAGCTCTGAAAAAAGAAGATAATCATACAATGTTATAGCTCAGTATGAAATCCAGAGACCAAAATAACCTCATAGAAGTTATTTCTAAAAACATCCGTGTTACCAGTGCAAACGACGCAAATGACAACCATATATGAATGAAACGAAAAGTGTAGGGATCGCACAGGTTAGTTAAATATTCTCAAAGACGCCAAATATTCAAATGTAAAGTTCGAATTGCAATATTCTTTTTAACTTTAGTATTATGCTTATAATCTGTCCATTAAAGATATTTAAACGATGATATGATCCTGCGCCCAGTCACTGAACGGTGTATTTCTCGATGTGTTTTTAACACGTGACAAGCTGTTTTTAATACCTATATTAGGTCACATAACACCTTACAATGGTCTTCAATCATCGTCCTCTATCAAAACTTTCATGTTCTAGTAAATTGATTTACCATAAATGATGCAGTTTAGCTGTTTTATTAGTCATAGAATTTAAACTTCAAAATTTTCCACATAAATGTTTTCATTACGAACATATAATTTAATACTTATGACGTATGAGGCAGTCTTAAATTCAATACTCAGCATATTTTCATCTCGCTTTTATGACCATGAACCTATAATCTGATCTTTCAGAGTGTCTTGATTTTGGAGCGACCTAAACAAAAGATGCAAATGACCCTTCTTCTGGTAAAAGAGAACACTTGTGCAAAATAATTTTTGCATCCATCAATAAATGTAAAAGTTCCAGAGCTATGGGACAAGCTCTATGTATTACAAGTCTATCATTTGACCTTTTTTGAAGTTTGACCTCGACCTGGAACCTACCTGGACAAATGATACAAATGGCACTTCTGCAAATAAAGGAGAACATTTGTGCCAATTTATTTTGAATTCTACCCATAGATTTTATCATTCGACTGAACTGAAGTCGTGGCGACTTTGTCTCACTCTCCAGGCTCGGCAAGAATGAACGGTATTGAGTTAAAAAAAAATAGGCTATTTGAAAAAGGCTATTCGGTTAATATACTGAAATATCGTTTCTTCATTCTGAGAAGTGGTGCTGCCAAAAACATATTCCAACTGTGGCATTATAGCAAGATCTAACAAATCTTGTCTACAGACGACTCGGAGGAAGATGGCATCTTAAATCACTGTTGGAAAAGGATATCATTCTGGTTCACAGCACTTTCTCCTTGTCTCACAATGTTTCTACCCAATTAAAGGTAACTTTCATCAGAGTGGCAGGTGCTCTTTTTCTTGTCATTTTTATGAAGACCAAATAAGCTATTAAGTACATGCTCTTATCATTAAGACTCACTGCTCCTTTTCCGAAAAGATTTCCATATTACTCCAAAAAGAACAAGATGTGTCACTGAGAAGCAACTGATGCCCCAAAATTAGTATAACCCTTTTCTGTTAGCTGTGAACATGAATGTTGACTAATGAAAAAAGTCTTACAAACACTTTTGACCATGCTGTGACCTTGACCTTTGAACATGATTCTTGCATGCAACACAGTGCCTTACTGTGGTTGACATTTCTGCATGGTTACACTTATCTGCTGATTAAATAAAAAAGTAACAGACTGCACACAAACATACTATCCCCCCCCCCCCAAAAAAAAAAATCCATTTTTTTTAAATGTGTTTGATCTTCCCTTTACCCCAGCTAATGACATACAGACATAATAATGACACGTGGCACATTGTCTACATGTGAGAGACATTTCTGCACAAGTATGCTGAATTTTATTCATAATTAAAAAGATTACAGGCTGGACACGACCATAAAACTCCGTGTGCCCCCCTCCCTTCTGAAAAAAAAAACATTTTTAACATATTTGACCTTGCTGTTAACTTTACCTTTTGACCTACAGAAATAGTTATTGAACGCAACACATTGTTTTAATGCGGTTGACATTTCTGCAAAGTAATACTGAAATTGACTGATAATTTAAAGAACAAATTCCTTAAAAATTCCTCGTTTAAACGTAATTTATTTGATCTTGCCGTGACCTTGACCCTGGACCTACGGACATCGTTCTTCTGTGCGACACGTTGTCTGCATGTGATTGAGAGTTATACAAAGGCTAACAGAATTCATTTATAAAATAAAAAAGTTACGGCCTGACACAAGGAATACCTACAAAAATCTCATTTGACCTTGCTGTGATCTTGACCATTGACCTCTATGGAAATGACTCTTACTCATAACACATTTTTTGCACGTGTTAAAAACTTGCGTAAACTGAAATTGAAATTAAGTGAAAGGGTAAAAGTTATTGTTCGGATATAAAACATCTCTGACAGACAGACCAAACAAAAACTATTTGGCGCCATCCCCATACAAAATTCTTCGCTTCAAATATTGTTTGTTTTCGTGACTTTTACCATTTTGTTTTATGTCTAACACTGTCCTCTATAACAATATTTCAACTTCTCGTACCTGTCTCTCTTTCTGTGCTGTGGCAAGGGCTGAAAACATAAATTTAAATTTGTAAAATTATGTTTACACATGTCCACTTAAGTTTGAGGATGAGGTGTACGGTGATTTTTTTTTTTATATTATTTTACGCAACAGCTTCGAATGTTCGCTATACAAAAGGTAAAGATGAGGGACTTTGAGGACCATGTAAATCATGCTCAGACCACTGATCCTGTAATATCTGATCTTTGATTTACATCGCTACTGATTGCAACTGATATTCTGGCTAACATAGCATAGTATTTGTAATAATGTTAGTCTTTCTCTAGAAAATGAAAGTGCTTATTCAGTTCAATAGAGACAATTGAAGTCTTTCTTTCCTGAAATAAACACTTCACCTTAATTTTAAATTCAGGAAAATTTGCACTTTCATAAGGAGCATGAAAATAAAAATATTTGAGCCATACTCCAGCAAAAGGGAGCTTAATGCATTTCTGTCATGAATGGTACGGAGAAAGCCATCACATACTAATGGATCCATAAAATCCACTTTTTATCACAAACGACTTAATCATGAGGTAGACCGGTCCTTGGAAAGAGAAAATTTATTAATAGTGAAAAGTTTCGGCCCAGGTCAGCATGCACGACCTGGGTCGGTATTTTTCGTAGATTCATAAAGCCCCGTTTTCACAGAGCATGGCTCATTTATTTGTGTATATGCATACATTCAGGACTTCGTGATACACTGATGTAAATCATTTGGACAAAATAAAGTAATTTTCTTTGTACTGTAAAGTCGCTTTAAATATATCAATATATAGATATATATAGATGGCATAACTTCTTCATTGGTTACCTTTTTTTCTAAATTATTAAAACATTTAAAACGTAGGTATTGAATTCTGAAAATCTAAAATATAATTACTACAATATGAATAATGCTGACTCGTACAGAAAAGCATCTGTAGAAAAAAACAGCCGGGCCTTTTCAAGGATTGTACATGTACGACCTTCGTTTGTTGTTCTGTTTCAAAACGCAGGAAAACTGAGATCAAAATAAAAATACCTATCATATTGTGACATTAAAACTATGCCAGATGTAGAGATTAGAAAACAAGAGGCCCTTGAGGTCCTGAATAGCTCTACTGGTTGTGATTTTGCTTATTTTCTAGCATACGTCATTAATTCATGATTCAAATATGAAAAACAAGAGTGCCGTCGTCACAATATACGCCGCCACATGGCTGCTATTTCAAGCAGCTAGCTATAGAGACTAAAGTGATGGAATTTCTAGCTCAACGGATATATATTGTGTTACTTGTGATCTAAAAGGTTTACGCACGGACTGATGGATGGACAAACGGACGCACAACGGACGACAGGCCATGACATAAGCCCCGCTAGACTTCGTCCAGTGGAGCTAAAAGCTGAAATTATTAAACTAACAACAAGATAAACACGTATAAAAACTGAAGACTCACTGGTCATTGGCATTGATTAACCAATAAAAATATGAAGTTTTATGAAATTATGTCCATTAGTTGGAGATACACTGATGAAAAATTAAATTTGACATGAAGCCCCCTTTTTCTATGACACAGCAATAAATTCCGAAACCCTAACAATATGCGCTAGGTCACATAATCTGTGAAAATTTCATCCAAATCCGTTGAGATATGACCAGTAATTAAAGAGATATTGGTGAAAAATGAAATATAAGATGAAGCCCGCTTTTTCCATGAGGCAGCTATAAATCGCAAAACCTTAGGACACATTGGCTTTCATTGATCAATAAAAAAATGAATTTTCATGAAATTATGTCCATTAGTTGGAGATACATTGATGAAAAATTAAATTTGCCATGAAGCCCCCTTTTTCCATGACACAGCAATAAATTCCAAAACCCTGACAATATGCGCTAGGTCACATGATCTGTAAAAATTTCATCCAAATCCGTTGAGCTATTTCCGGTAATTAAAGAGATATTGGTGAAAAAAGAAATATAACATGAAGCCCCCTTTTTCCATGACGCAGCTATGAATCGCAAAACCTTGACAATATGCGCTAGGTCACATGATGAGAAATATTCTGTGAAAATTTTATCCAGATCCGTCAAGAAATGTGGGAGGAGTTGCGTTCACAAGAAATGGAATGAAATATAACATGAAGCCCCCTTTTTCCATGACGCAGCTATAAATCGCAAAACCTTGACAATATGCACTAGGTCACATGATGAGAAACATTCTGTGAAAATTTTATCCAAATCCGTCAAGAAATGTGGGAGGAGTTGCGTTCACAAGAAATGGACGTACATACGGACGGACGATGGGACGGACGGACGGAGAAAATAACGCCAATATACGTAGCCTTCGGCTGCGTGTAAAAAGCACACACAAAACAAAAACAAGGGGAGGCGTTGTTGCACCTGGGCTTGAACCCTCTATGACAACAATAAAAATAAGCATAGTGAATAGAGCAAATATGTGTAGTGAAATAACTGAAGTACATTTTTTCAAAACCTATCGTTTGCATCCAGCAAAATTAGTAGGGTTTCAGTACTCATTGTATTAAACAATCCCTGCAAGTTTCAAAGAAATGTAATCAATAATATGTGCTGGCTTGAGTTAATAAGACTAAGTCATGAAATGGCTGCTTTTCCTACATTAATTGCTTAAATTTTTTTCATTTTTGATAGGATTAAAACCCTTGATAATACAAGTTATCTGCGCGAGATTCAATGGAAATGGGTAAAAATGCTGACTAATCGCGTAATCAAGAAATTCATATTTTTAACTCTAATGGCTATTTTTCCCTAAGAAATAATTTATTTATTTATTTCAAAACCAGTGAGAGTTTCGTGAAGAGTAAATCACAAACAGCGACTTTATCGCGTAAACAAGAAATGTGAACTTTCAACTTTAAATGGCTACGTTGTTAGAATTTTTTTTAAAGCAATAGGGTTCAACATTTGTTTAACAAAATGTGCAAGTTTAACGAAAAACCAACAACAAATGCAGACAAATCGCATAAACAAGAAAAACACAAACGAACGGACGAACAGACGGACGGATGGACGGACGCCATGACATAAGCTCTGTTGGCTCTCGGACAGTTAAGCTTAAACACAAATTAAGTCCATCTCCTTCTACATTTTCATGTAGATATCTTTATGTGTTGTGGTTGAAAATGAAGGATTAACCATTAATTTTTCACTTACCATATACAAGTATTTAGTCCAGTCAAAGTCTGCTGTAAACGTTGTAGGATAAATCTGTTTGACGATTGAATTTCTTGAATACTTCTCCACATATCACTGTTATCAGTCTGAAATTCACTCTAGAAAGTGAGTGGTTTTACAGAACTATTAAAACTACCTTTGTACATGAATCATAATTGTTTTTCACTGTTCATATAAATTGTGGATAGTGATGTAAATATTGAGATCTGTTAACTTGCTCAAAGCTTGCTTTCTTACCAATGTTCCTTATCGACTTTTTTCTGAAAACCTAATCTGTACTCGTACTATAGTATGAATAGCTTCAAAAGTTGACTGGGCTAAAGGTAGGATTGAGCACTGGCATTTACAGGGTAGATAAAAGTGGCTTTCATGTTTGACTTTAAGAATCGAGGTTGTCTATTTGGCCTTAAAAGAATCAACAAATATTCTTCATGTACATAGCTAATTATATTTTTTTTCCTGTTTTTCAACCTTTCATGTGACATGGAAAAAAGTTAAACCTCGGTGTGCCATGTGCAACTTAAGTTGCCATTAGTTGAAAATGCAAATTTTCCTACGATGTAGTTTAACTTCATATTTCTCGTATGCATTTCATAGCACGTTTGTTTTTCAAAAAGTCCGCTCATAACTAAAGATCATTCATTATGTACCGCACGTCTGTGACGTCAGACTTCCTGTTATGTGTCTTAAACCTTATCCTGCTAAATAAGTTAGATAAAACTTTCAATCCGACAGTAAAAACCCGAATAATGTTATTTCAAACTTATCCTTTCGAGAAAAATATCTCCCTTTCCGACAGTGTAGATCCAAGATCAGACAGCACAGAACGTGAAGTCTGATCTTCATCTACAGTGTCCGCATAGGGTCAGTGAGTCCCCCTTAGCAGCTTGAGGGTTAAATAAATTTGTCCACATCCTAATGAAGACGTAAGCCAAAACGTTGATGATAAAGAATTTTCTTTGAAATTTATATGTGTTGGTATAGATTTATTTCCATTGAAAATGCAGGTAAGACTTTACTTGACAGATAATATCTGATCTTTGATCTGCAAAGTCTGGTGTTGTTTAACTCTTTACCACACAATCCCAAGTATTAACGACCTTAAAGAAGAGGCTTTTTAAAACATTGTGGGACAAGGAGAAAATGCTGGTGACCAGCATTTTCTCCTTTTCCTACAATGTTTTCTATCCTTCCAAAGACAAATTTCAGTTTTTGAGTCACAAACATTCCGTCATCTGCAAATGCTTTAAATTCTGACGAGTCTGAATTTTGTCGTTTGGTAAAGAGTCAACCCTTTAGCAAACGAGAAATCTTAGACATGTCAAAATTGAAAGCGTTTGCAGCAGACAAAATAAATGTGACTGAAGTTGTTTTTGGAAGGAAAGAAAACATTAAGGGAAAAGGAGAACATGCTGGTTACCTTTTTCAAACATTGTTTTTAACAGCCGTTCCGATATTATCACGACCTGATAGAATCTGATAGAATGTATATACAAATCCACCTTTTGCTGATTGTTCGACTCTCCTGCAGATTCCCTATTTTTCAGAATAGGGTCCCTGCAATACAAGGAAACGCGAGGAAATCAATATTTGACCAATAAAGTAGTTGGCCGAGACTTGTTGTCCGCTATTTCGACTCTCACCTAGAACGACTGTTAACGTCGAAGATGTGCAATAGTACTTATACACTTTTTGCCGGTTGCATAGTAAATGTTTAAAGAAGACGTCGAGTTTAAACTGGAGTTTTACGCTTTTCAGTAGCATATACATCACTTTAGTAAGACCAAGACTAAAAGTTCAGCTTGAGGGTTTTCTTTATTACAGTTTACAGGACATTTATGCAGCTACTATATAACCATATCTTAATCTAGGCCTCATGCACATTCAACCGATGTATAACAGTGTTATGAAAGGTTGAATGTTTTGCGTAAACACGTTTCTTTAACCTTGTACAAATTAAGCCTTTGGATAGAAGAATTTTGAAAACATTTGTGGAAAAAGGGAAAATGCTCGTATGATAAAAAAAAAAAAAAAAAAAGAAATTCTCGTCTGGTAAAGAGTTAAAGTCATGTTCCCTATAGAAGTCTGCAACTAGTTCATCTTATCACAGGGTTTACTCAGACAGACATTGTGCCAAGAGATCCATCAGTATATCTTTGCTGTCTGATCTATCAATAAAATCATATAGACCAATAAAACCATAAAGATCATTAAGCACATCAGAATCTAACCCCAATTTAAACTCATTTTAAAATCAGTAGCAGGCTTTGGACCTATGTACGAAAAATTGTAAAAGAAAAACGTTTAAAAATGTTGTGAGAGGGAAATTCTCCTTTACAAATAAAGTTTTTCTTTTTTGTTAAAAAGCTTCCAAATATCGTACCAAAAAGGATTATGTACAACGAAGTCCAAGTAATTTTTTGACAATGGATGAATGTCTAATGTGGTTAGGATAACTTACCATAACATTCATCTGGCCAAATGCTTCTACATTCAAAAAAGACACTGTCCTTATCAGCATCTTCGATATAGAATGGGCAGACGAGAGGAACAATGACCAATGAAGTTTGACAATTGTTAACCTTTATCGTTCTGTTCTCGTGTACACTGTAGACAACCATCAGCTTACACATCTCAGTCCATACCTCCGCTACTTACGCAATTTGTTTTTAAATAGATACGGGAAAAATGAAATTGTGTGGTCAAAGAGAATATCCGAAGTCGTCCTTTTTTGACAGGAAATTTAATAAATGAAAGGGTTAGAAATACATTTCAATGTTGATTAAGTGCCTTCATGTAATTTCATTTAAAATTCAAAAGAGGAAAGTTTAGCGAAAGACCAGTATACAACTACTATGGGATTCGATCTTAATCAAGACCTCAAGCAATTTCAACCTATGTATTGCAATGGCATGAAAAGCTTTGGCGGTTGGTTATTTTGGATAGATGCACTTCTTTAAGGCTTTACAAGATAGATCCTGTTCTTCTATGGCTCTGGGGAAGAAGGATTTAAAAAGCACTGTGGACAAAGGAAAAAAAGCTCGTTCCCAACATTTTTTCCAACAATGTTTTCAACTCTTGCAAATCCATCATTTGATCAACAGTTATTTTTACGTCTGCAAATATTTTGTCTTATGATGGAGTGTACTTAGACGGACATTATACTAAGAGGTCGATCAGTGTATCTGTGCTGCCTGATCTTGGGCAACCTTTTTCGCATATCTGTATTATCTGATTCAGAAATAATAATAATCCAGTCAAAAATACAGAAAAGCACGTAAAGCTACTTCTCGTTGATCCACCAGCAACAGATTGTACTGAATAGCGGCACATTCAAGACTGATCGTGTGTGATCACGAGTAAAAGTGTGTTGTTATTCAACTAGTCCTATGTGCACACAATGTTGTTAATACATTTGACAAAAATGACCTATTTACTTTCCTTAAAAAACCCTTAATCAAACTTATTTTGGTTCTAGAACAACAAATACTCTAACCAATTTCATGAGCATTAGACTGAAAGTGTGGCCTTTAGAGTGAAATAAGGTTTTCCATTGTTTCCTCGCGACATACTTTATCACCAACGGTAACCATTTTTCAAACCATTGACAGGTATTATAGTGACTTTTTATTCCAATGAAGTTTCGTAAACATTTGTATAAATAAGTTTCATGAGTTTTAAATGTGGCCACCAGTGCACACACATTTTTTTTTTCCCTAAGATTTGTTCTATTATCTTATTTTTGGAGTCGAGGTGACCTTCTTTCAAATTTATCTACAGTATTGTAGAGAAAACATTATATAAACAAGATTTGATATGGTGCCCTTTTTTTGGACCTAGGTGGCCAAGGTAAGACTGAGAACACACAACAAAGGACAGAAGCCACGCAATAGACGCATGACACCGCATGATAAAAAAAAAAAGCTCACCTTGAGCACTTTGTGCTGAGGTGGGCTAAGAAACTCTTACAAAATTATTATTAAAGAGGCCCTTATACTCATTTTCAGCCAGTTTTAACTTATTTTGTCTTTATTTTATCAAACTATAGTCATTCTCATATCTTCATGCCAAATATTGCGCCTGACGGTTGCAAGGTTGCTTAGATTACGGTCGATAGAAAATGCATTTCGCTGAGTTGCGGCCTTCCATGTAAACAGACTCGTCGTTTCCGGTTTTTGAATCGAAGATTTCGATATATCCGTCATACACTCGGGTAGATTCGTATGATGATCATGCATTCTGTCACGTGAATATATTTGACCTTCGCCCTGCGTCTAATGAGGTAAACAAAGGAAAATGGAGGCTTCTCTGTTGCAGCCTCGATTTTCAGACGGAGGTCGCAGCCTACGCTCGTAGCCTATATGCAAATTACACCGTATCCGACTCTAGGCGGAAACTAACGATAAATTTCCGTGACGCACCGCCATTGTTTACAGCTTCGATCGCCAGCCAGTTTTCTTCTGACCAATGTTCGGTTTCAAATACAAATCTCCGTGTTTCTTTTTTTCAATTACACCATATATGTTAGTAATTTATCCATGTTTACACAAAGGACCGATTTCTGTACGATTCTAAATTGTTTGAAATTTAACAGCGTTTTTGCTTACCGGCTGTAGAAGGGCATCTTTAATACTCTATTTAAAACTAATTTTACACTATGGGTGATTGCATAATGGATGCTTAACTGTGAACAGTATAACACTTGGGTACCTAGCCTCTAGATTAAATCTGGAGAGTCAAATGGTAGCTTAAGTCCAACTATTCCAAGTCTAACGATCCATGTGTAAGCTAACCTAGGAGTTAAGTTAGTCCCGAAGTAACAAAGCGGTATGTTCAACTATGCACCAGTAAAACTGAATTTATCCATAAAGGCAAGATTATTTCAGATTTAATTCACTCCCCCCCCCTTTTCCCCCACCCCCAACAAAAAAAAAAAAAAAAAAAATGTGTGGCTTATAATGGAATAATCAGGTTGTTAGCCTGTCTGTCTGTGCGTAGAAACACTTAATTGGTCTATAGATTAATACCAGAAAAGGATTTATACTCTATCAAACCCTTGAGGTGTAAATGGGTCCTGGAGTGGTATGGTTCACGGTAGCAGCCCTATTATAATAGTGTCATAAATAGGCTCAAAGGAGCCTTCAGAATGAAGATGTCCAGATTTTTACCAATGGCAAAATACTTTATATTCATTGAACACCAGTGCCAAGAAGTAGGTCAAACCCAGCTTATACTGCTACGCCGAAAAAAGTTCAAACAGATCGCTTGCGGTTTGCAAAATATATTTCTTTTATTTGAAATTTCTTCCTTGCTATTGTCATAAATCAAGTTATATATCTTTTTCATAGAATTGCAGTCATTTTACTGTATTTTAAATGTATTTCAGATATTTTCAAATAATGGACGTATGAATAACATGCTAGTCACATGTTTTCAAACAGTGTTTCAGGATATTATTTTCTGACGTTTAAATATGTAGACTTCCATTTTTGACAATATATTTTGAAGATTTTTTGTAGAGGTCTATTAGATGAAGCTACATGCCAAATTTGGCTGCCCAAGCTCGGCCTTATTGCTTCATACAAGAAGATTTTTAATAATTTTCAACATTTTTCAGTTTTGCTGCCATGGCAACCAGAGTTTTGAAATAAAACTGGAATAAAATTTTGTATAGAAAATTTGAAGATGCCATTTCTGTGAAGTTTTGTCAAAACTGGATGGTTAGTTTCAGAGAAGATGTTTGAAAAAATTAGGGGGACGGGCGGACGGAATCGTGAATTACACAGGGCTATGACACATGTCCGCTGGCCAAAGGCCAGCGGGGCTAATAAAACAAAACATACCTGTGGTGGTGTTGTCCGTGGATGTGGTACTTGCTTGTTGGCAGGTATCCGTTGTATGTTCGAAGAGCCTATGTTGGGCTGGCTTGTGCTTAGCTCGGTGTTTAAACCAAATGGATCATGGTCCATTTCTGCGTTACCAACGCGGGATGTAGGGTTTGCCATCAGATCACCTGTAAAATAACAAAATGGCCATGATGGCCCTAAATCGCGCACTTGGGCCTGTGTATCTTTCGGAACAATCATCAGTATTTGGCTAGAACTGTGTTCACATTGTTTTTTCTATAAGATTTCCCCAGTGACCACTTTTTTAACTGGACTGAGCCATTTTGAAAATCATCCTAGATGTCGTCAAGGCAAATATACTTACCAGCTTTCATCTGTATTGGACCGAAAATGTTTCCTCTAGCATGTCAACGAGGTTTATCTAAGAATTTTCCAAGTGACCCACCATATACTGAGATTGTATAAAGACAAACATACTTACTGACTTTCTTGAGAACTGAACTAAAAACATGGCCTTTACAGGGTAAAAAAAGTTTTGCTAAGAGTTGTTCCAGTGACCTACCTTTTGATCTGACATGACCCGGTATTAAACTCATCCAACCCAGTTTTAAACTCATCCAAAATATCATCGAGACAAACACTCTGACCACCTTTCTCGAGTATTGGGCAGAAAATGTGGCTTTGAGATTGTATATAAGGTTTTGTCAAAGATTTAACCCAGTGACCTACCTTTTGACCCGACATAACCAATTCAAATTAGTATGGAATATCATCAAATCAATCATTCTGGCCAAGTTTCACGATTATTGCATATAAAAAAATGGTGTCTTGTGTACACACGATGTTTTTCAAAGATTTGTCCCAGTGACCTCCTTTTTGACCCGACATCTTTGAAATCATCTAATATACATGTATCTTCAAGACAAAAAAAATCAAAAACTTGCATGAGCATTCGATTGAAATTTTGTTCTCTTGAGTGTACACAGGGCTCTTCAAGGACTTGATCCAGTCACATTCTTTTTGACATGACATGACCTATTTAAAAACTTGTCGGAGATATTAGCAAGACAGACATTCTGACCCAGATTTATGAGTATTGGGCAGAAAATAATTCCTCCAGAGTGTATGACCTGGTAACATAATTTTTTGACCCTATAATTATGACCAATTTTCAAATTCATTTGAGGTATCAAGGCCAATAATCTGGCCAAGTTTCATGAGTATTGGGCAGAATATATTCCCTCTAGAGTGTACACAAGGTTTTTAAAAGATTTTACCAAGTAACCTACTATTTGACCAGACATGATCCATTCTCAAACAGATTCGAGATATTATCAAGACTAACATTCTGATCAGGTTTCGTGAGTTTTGGACTGAAAATGCGGCCTTTAGCGCGTACACAATGTAAAAGTGATAATGGTCGATGCAAAACAGAAGCCGGACGTTGCCACAACAAGTTCACAAAAGCTCACCCTGAGCACTGCGTGCTCAAGTGAGCTAATTAGAAACACTTTGACTTACCCAGAGAAAATACATTGTATATTAGCCTATTTTAATTATGACCACTAAGGATGCTGGGTATAAATGTTGTCAAATTTTGACTTGATAGAAAAAATATCAAAAACAAGAGGGCCATGATAGCCCTGAAGTCGCTCACCTGAGACTTTTGACCAAACAACCCATTTCCTATCTCTTCCGAGACATTATGACAACATTCTAACAACCTTCTTCAGAATTGAACTGAAAATGTGTAGAGTGTACACAAGGTTTTCTAAGATTTGATCTAGTGATCTAGTTGTTCACCCCATGTGACCAATTTTTTTAAGTCAGCTGAGATATTATCAAGACAAACATTCTGACTAAGTTTCATAAGTTTCTGAATCAAAGTGTGTCCTTCAGAGCATTCACAAGATTTTTCAAAGATTTGAACCAGTGACCTTGTTTTGAACCCACAAGACCCATTTTCAAACTCACCTCAGATAACATTAAGACAGACATTCTGACCAACTTTCAAGAGAATTGGACTGAAAATATATCCTCTAAAGCGCACAAAAGGTTGTTCAAAGATTTGACCGAGTGACCTTGCTTTTGACTTGACATAACTTACCTTCTTAATTGTCTGAGGTATAGTTGAGACAAACATTCTGACCAACTTTCAAGAGTATTGGACTAAAAATGTGACCTTTCGAGTGTACACAAGGTTTTTCAAAGATTTAACCGAGTGACTTAGTTTTTGACCCCATGTGATCTATTTTCAAACACCTCAAAGATATCATTTAAACAAAAACTCTGACCAATTTTCAAGAATATTGGACTTAAAATGGGGCCTCCAGAGTATTTTTTAAGACTTGACTTAGTGACCTGGTTTTTGGGAACATATGACATATTTTCATACTAGTCAAAGATATTATTATCAAGAAAAACATTCTTACCAACTTAAAGAATATTGAACTGAAATGTGGCCTCTAGAGCATACACAACGTTTTTCAAAGATTTGACACAGTAACCTAGTTTTTTGACACAACATGACCCACATTTTCTTCTTTTCCCATCATGTTTATTTTCCTACCATACAAATAATACATCACTTTGCACATTTTCTTCTTTTCCCATCATGCTTATTTTCCTATCATACAAATAATATATTACTTTGCACATTGTCTTCTTTTCCCACCATGTTTATTTTCCTATCATACGAATAATCCATTACTTTGCACATTTTCTTCTTTTCCCATCATGTTTATTTTTCCTATCATACAAATAATCTATTACTTTGCACATGTTCAATTTTTCTTCTGCAGAATGTTTTCAACTTGGACAAATCTATGTGTTCTCTTGTGATACAGGTTAAAGTACATTTACAACTCTCGGTACTTGAGCCACATTAGTTATGTCATTGGCAGTTTCTTTCAATATGGTCTGCTGTCTGTCTGATAAAAATGTTACGCATTTGAATGCTTAAGCCAACACTGTAGTTCAAGATCAGACTGCACAGTCTGATGTAGATTTACAGTGTTAACTAATTTCCAGATATGCCAAAAACAGCTTTGAAATCTGAATATCTGTATATCTAGTTCTGACTTAGAGTGTCCATGTAATTTATCTGACACTACAAGTGTTAAGAAACGAAAAAGGAAAGTAGCCAGGAGATAAAGGTACAAATAAACAAGAGCTCTGACACGTAAGAATACTGTCACAAAATAAGCCTTAGACAACACTTGATTCAGCTGAAGGCATCTGTAGTTACAGAGATGAGACTGATCAAAAGGACAAAAGCTAGACGTGCAAATTGATGAAAGTGAATTTCATGAAGAGACTGAATGCCCTGCAAAATAAAAAATTGACATCATTTTGAACATTTAATGTAAATCAGTAGATGTTTTGAAAAGCTCTTGCTACTTATTCATTGTTCATTGTTACCTTACATACTATGCATGTCATAAACTGGACTCCTTAACGTATTAAATGGTAAAAGTTTTATTGTGCTTTCTATACGAACGATACATCTTATTTGAAAGTATAACATATATAGGGCCTAACTTGAGTTGGTGTTTGAGATAAAATTTAGAGTGTAGGAAAAATGTTATTAAGCAAGCCTATGCCGAGCTTAATAACATTTTTTCTTGACGAGTTAAATAAAATTCTATATCAGACGCCAAAGAATGTCAGATTCTTTTTATCACATAACGATATTTCTCAAATTATAGATCAGAAGATGCAAAACCACCTATAGATGCACCCGCGGTAATATCGATAAAACACATTCACTTTTATGAAAAACGTACAAAATGACGTCACACAATTGTTATATCAAACATGTATAAGATAAGAAAGTTTGTGAAGGGTATATTACACTGAAAACAAGGGAGGTTATGTGATAAATACTGAAACACCCTGTAGATGCTCCTTTCCTCTAAAACGGTTAATATAACATGTTTTTCTTTTTGCTCTGGCAACTCTGGCAAACCTCAGTCAAAATACCCTCTCATAAAACTCCACAACATCCAAATTTGGCGGCAATTAAAAGAATTCAATTGCATAACAAAAACTGATAAATGGAGAATCTTTAATATTGTGCCATTGTAGCCCAAAAACTGTCAACAGCAACTCAAACAACAAGACAGGTACGATGCCTATTTTTCTTCTATTTGTTGTGCAAGTGGTCTCAATCTAGACAAGTCTAAGATTTTTTTTATTTTGGTATAGCATTAAGGATAAAGAATTGTCTCGTGTTTCTAGAATCAGCTGTGAGTATATGCATTTCCTTCACATAGCCATTATTTGTTTAACTCTTTACCAAACCATAAAATTACAGACTCGTCCAAATTAAAGGCATTTCCAAACAACAAATTATTTGTTGCTCATTTAATGAGATTTGTTTTTGAAAGGGTAGAAAATATTGTGGGAACCAACATTTTCTTCTTATTCCCACAATGTTTTCTTAAGGCATTTTTCCTCATGGTCATTCAAACACATGACTGTGTATTAAAGGGTTTTAGGTTTTGAGCATGCATGGAAATATAAAACTTGTATCTATATAAAAAAAAATTGTACAACCAAATACATGTTTGTTGGTTCACATTCTGTCTTAAACTTTCCAACTCTTGTCTCTGAGTGCTCTTCAATAATAATTACAGTATCACATAATTTGGCCTAGAAAAATACTGGACAAAAAAGTTAAGGATCATTTTTTTTTTTGGTTTTACCTACCTCTGAGAAAGAAATGTATTTTTGGGTAAAACTGACATCTGAACATTCCTCAATTCACTACTAATAACACCGGGTTGTTGATTTGTCCTTGCATTTTATGGTTGGGTCACCACACGAAAGCAAAACATGATAGTATCAAAAACAAAATTTAACAGCATATGCAGCGGTTTGATAAAAGTCATCGTATTGAACTTTATTTGCTGCTGATTTGAGTGTTTGAGGAAACATTTGCATTTCTTGGTGAGAAGTCTGTGGTGAGGCACCAATTAGGGGACCAGGAAGCCGCTCAAATGACGGGTATGCTGGAAGGAGGCCGTGTATAAGGGGGCGGTAGCTGCAAATTTTAAAGTGTCGCAGAGAGTCATTTCACGACCCTGGAATCATTTCCTTTATACTGGTAATGTTGCTGAAATATCCCGATCGAATCGTCCAATGTGTACTTTAGCCCGCCAGGACAATTATCTGGCGACTATGGCACGCAGGCACAAGCTCAAGTTAGCTGTAAACCTCAATAATGACTTTTTTTAAGCAACTGGGGAGCAAGTAACGTCACAGATGCTTGGCAACAGTCTCCATTCTGCAATTACTGGTTCCGCACGATCGGTTGTTTGAACAGTTTTGACAAAGACGGTGCCAAATGGCAAGGTTAGACTTTGTGCGTAACCACGTCGGCTGGCAACTCTGTCATTGAACCCCAGTTCTCTTCACAGATGATTCTCGCTTCTGTGTTGACTTTAATCATGGCCGGAGAACGATTCGCTGACTGTTGTGTTACAGAACACAACCGCTTTTAAGGTGGATCTGTCATCGTTTTGGCCAGCATCAGTGTTGATGGGAATACAGACTTACAGGTAGTGAATAGTAACCTTACTGGTGTCCAACTTTTAGGTCGTATGCAGGTGCTAATGGAAATGACTTTCTTTTATTGGACCATAATGCAATTCCGCATAGAGCAAGATCAGTGAATGATTATCTTGAAGCTGAGAAAATTGATCGCAGTCATTACCCCAGTTGCTCGAACTTACCCGAACCCTGTTACAGCATGCCTTGGACATGCTCCAGGGGGCAGTTTCTACTCGATCAGTAGTTTCACGCAACCGCCAGAAGCTCGTGATTGCGCTTTACCAGGAATGAGCCGAAATTCAGCACATTCAAAACATGCAAAGGTGAAGCAATGCTAAGATTTGAGTTCGCAGTAGACACACACAGTATTGATCATGGCCTACGAGACATTTGTGGGACAATTTGTTGCTTTATTGTGATACTGCTATCTTGAAATTCATTTTGGATATTTGGAGTGTCTTACCTTTTGTGATTTATTGATTTGATAAAAAAATGAATTTGTTAATTTTGAACTGCAACTGATTCAGTTATTGTTGTTGAGTATTTCTAGTATGTTCATGGTTTATTTTCACGTTTTTCCTGTTTTTGCAATACATTAGAAATAATGACCCTTACCTTTTTTTTGTCCAGTATAATACATAAATATCCTGGTTCATTTCCCTTTACTGAATCCATTACCTTTACCAAACAATATCATCTTTTAACAACCCTGAGGAAAAAACAGTTTGTTGGAATAGAAGAAAATAGTTGAAATGAGCACTTTCTTCATTTCCCACAATGTCTCCTGTTCCATTACAGATTAATCCAATCATTTGTCATCTGTAAAATTTATTGCTTTCAATATGGTAAAGAGTTAATGATGCTTACAAAACTTCTACTACTTTCCCATGTAGATAAAAAAATCAGATTGGTGTAAGGCAGAAAACTCACATTATCTTAGCTTTTAATATCAGTCAAATAATGTGCTGCTTTCATAATATAACGTCACGCATAAACCCCCATCGTTCAACCAATCGGGCTTATACAAGTGCAAATCAATCCGTGATATTTTGAAAGCAAGTAACACAAATTCCATCTCATTTGTATTATTTATAAAATATAAAGAAATTGCGAAATTTATTTTTGGGCTGGAGGTGCACTTTAAGTTCCCTTATTCCCTCCCCTACCCCCATTCCCACAAAAGCTAGACCAATGAGTATTGCACAATATCTTAAACAGACAATAAGCTTGAGAAGTTTGCAATTCCTCGATGAAAATATATCAAGTTGTTGTCTTAACCCTTTACCACACAAACCCCAAGTTTCAGCACCCTTAAAGGTGGCCCTTCAGATTTTGGGACGAAAATTTTACAAAAATACAAAAAAATCATCCTTATACTCCCAAAGCCTTTTAATTTTCATTCATAAAACCCCAGTAGTCGAAAAACATCCGACAACAAGAGAAATTAGAGATTTACTACGGACCAGGTCGACACCGATGGAAAGACGGTCTATTTTTACATGAGCAACTCGCTCATTTACATACCAGAAATACACAGACGAAGCTTCAAACATAGCGTCCGAAGAAGACATTATGGAAAATAATTACATGTTTGTTATGTTATGGAATTTAAGCGTCATTAGTCACGTGCCAGTCACTTGACATTCCCACAATGCTTTTTTGATTTCTGGCGCGAAATCTAAAAATACCTGAAGAGGCTACGTAGCCTTTTAAGGGAACACCATCAAAAAATATTTTCTTTTGTAATTTTATGATTCTTAATTATTGATGATTTGTATTGTTTTTTCATATAAATTACAGTGAAAACCATCCTAAACAATATACCATTCGGCATACCTCGGGTGATTGGAGCCATCAAATCCCTCGGCTGTATCTGGTGGATTGATATGCACCAGATCGGTACATACCCGGAAATACGCCGGTTTACCGTTTTGAAAATTGTAAGGCTCCTCTTAAAAAAGAAAACTTGAGTTTCAATTTTCTATCGAAGTCTTTCTAACTTTATTTCAGTTGAGTTGGCAAACAGTTCGTACATTCATTATTTATCAATTCCGATTAAAGTTTTCGCCGACAGATAAACTGATGTGAATAAATTCATCGAGGTTGTTTATGTCGTTGCTAAACAACTGACAGTAGCGCGCCATGTATAAGATCACGTGATTCGCAGTTCAAATGGAAACGACCGTTGTACGGACGAGGTAAGATGTAGGTACGGAATCGGCCGAGTTGTGACGAGTGATAATATACCTGATACAGTCGATTAGGCAGTAGCAGATCTTGGGGTATAGCGGATAGGCCGTTAATGTTTTACCGAGAAAATCTTCTGTGGGCATGTAATAGAACAAATCTATGTACCATTGAAATGAATGATATTTCCGCAATGGATTGATGATTTTCTTTTTACAATTTGCATTTGTGACGGTATTCTAATCTCACAAAAACCAAAATGGGGCAACCGGAAGTTCCATTTTTTACGCAGGAAAAAATACAGCAGACGAAACCTTCAATCAAATTTTCAGATATGTAAAGTTTAAATCACAAGTTTTTGGTATGAAATGGTGTATAAGTATGTCTTCTTTTACCACAAAGAATACCAACTCTATGTATCAAAGAGTGACATTGAATATTGACCTAAAAATACCGCAACCGATTTGGTCAGTAGCGTATCGGCCATGCGAGGTAATGTGTACATGAAGAACTTCAGAGGGGCCTTCCCAAAATCGATGTTGACTGTCAAACCGATGTAAAATGTGAATTGAACTTAATCTGTTACTATATAACATGCGGATGAAGGTCTAGAAAATAGAAAATATAGGTCACTGTAAAATCAGGACCTGGACTTTGTAATAACGGGGTTTATGTATATATATCTGGTATTGGTTAAAACCAGGTAGATCTATCTCGTCAAAACTGCACCTTGGGGTTGATTTTCATCTCTGATCAAAATGTTTGTAGACTAGTTTATATCTGATGCATAAATTATGATATAGTCTTTGTGACCAATGCATGGTGGAAATTCAGTGCCACTAGCATTTATATCAAATGAGAAACAGACTTTTTACAAAAAAACTTAGTAAGTGTAACTGGTAATTTTTTTTAGCTCAAGCAAGGCTAGCGTGAATTTGTGCATTAATTACAAGTAGTTTTGTCTTGTTTCAGGTACTCATGACTGAACCAGGACCATCTGACAATTGTTTTCCTCAACAAAGAAAATCAACACTCAGTTCTGCATGCAGTGGCATTGCAACTATTTTGACAGTAAACTCAGTAATTTAAGCCTTCAAAATAAAGCCACCACAAGCTGAAACAAAAATAAAGTTATTAGTCAATCGAGAATACTCCAATATGAATGACAAAAATGCTTGTCTAGTGTGGATTCCAGATTTATTGATATTTGATAGAACTCTGCATAAAATGGTTACAGATGAGCAAAGAAATCATATAATTTCTGATGTAGCAGGTTTAACTACTGGTCATCTGCCACTTAGATCATTGGCAAGTTGTTTTAATGATTTATTGCAGACTGTAGCAGATATAATGCCTAGGCAACTAGAGCTTTGAAAACATCATGGAAAAAGGAGAAAATGCTTGTAACCAGCATTTTCTCCTTTTAATTCCCTCAAGGTTTTCAAAATTTTTAGAAACAATAATTTGAGCCATATAATTATAATTTGTCCTCTGCAAATGCTTTCATTTTGGAGCAGTCTAAAACATTGTTGTGTGCTTAAAGAGCTAAATAAAACAATGTCTTCTATGCCAAAAGGCAGTATGAATATTAAGGTTACTGATTATTTATTTTAAGAATTGTATCTGAGATTTCATCAGACAGTCGAAGCTGTTTACATCTTTCCATGGAGCTTATTGTATAAAGCAGCAAACAATAAGCTGTAACTGCATTATAATTGAAAACCCTCCTCTTTTGAAGCATACAACTTGTTAAAATATGTTGTAAACCCACCACATCAGAAAGATATTCTTTGTATGGCACACTTTACTCAATATATTCTGTGTCAGAAGGTAAAACTGTTGTCCTAACCAGCATATCTGCAATAATTAACTTGCTGTGCATTCTTAAATTGGTTTCTTCTTCCTTGTATGATTGTGGATTGTTTTATTGATATTCCTAACAAAAGAATAAACAGCCATCCTAAGATATGATTTAAAACAGAATTTAACATACATATACCTGTTTGGTTTGAAAAAAATGTGACAATTGATGAAAGTACTCATTATGATCAATTTTCGCAACATTGATTTCCATGCAATACAAACCTGTTTATTTCATATTGATGAAGAAAGATGATACGTCATGTACTAACAAAATATGTGGGAACAAACTGTGTTGTACTAATGATGTCAAACTATTGGCTGGAGTCTTTCTAGACAGCATGCTTGTTTTTTATTAGCTTTCAGTGAAAACAATGAATGGTGAAAATGCTCGTCATGAGGAATTCTCACCTGTTGTCAAAACTTTTTTTTTTTTCAAATTGCACCAAAAAAGAATATCGTATAATGGGAGACAGAAATTAATTTAGTTACTGACACAACCATGGGTTACTGATTCATGAATGTGTCAGTATACCGGTTTGACTAGTTTATACGGTTTTTAAATTTTACTTGAGTGCAACAATCGATATCATTAAACAGTGAACTGATGCAATTTACCACTTTTTATCTCTGACTTATGCCTTGAACTTGCCCCCATCCTTCTAATGCTATTTAAAAAGGATGCTGTTTTCTACTTTCAACCATTTTACTGAAGCCAATTAACCTTACAGTCTATTTTGTGGCCTTTTCAATTACAATTACGACACACGAAAAACCTCTCTTGTAGCTGGATTGGCTGGGTTGTGCTGAGACTACGACTGAAACTGTTAAATGTTAAAAACAATCTTGGCCTGTCTGTGAATAAAACTCTGGATCCATGTAAATATATCAAGAGTGCACCACCAACGATTTAATTGTAGATTTACAGCACTTGGCAGCTTTCAGACTGATTTGAGATGACCCCTCAACTACATTATTCTATACTATCCGTTACTACCCAAAGCTATCCGTTATTGACCTAATTAGCGTCTTCGAAATAGAAAGTATTCTGTATCGTTAAACGACTTTTCAGCTAAAAATGTGGACTGATTTTTAAAGATCACATGTTTTGCTGTCGAATGGTATCATTTATTATCCCATACATGATGGATTAAAAACGTACGCAGCGATAATTTCGTTAGCGATCCGCTACTGCCTAAACGACTGTATCATAGATCTCGGATCTGCATTTCAGTTTCCGGTCACTCATACTAAAAATTACTGTAGACGTGTCCAAAATTTTGTAATCTGATAAAGAATTAAATTTTACCTTATTAAGGTTTACATGAAGGCAATCCTAAAGTTCTGGGCATTTAAAAACAGGATATATACAATTATGAGCAAATGACGACAGCTTATAGATCTAGTAAGAAAAACCGACAGGTAAATATTCGCAACAAGTCTCTGATCAAATGAAACATTGGCCTATAATTATAGTTAGAGGACCGAATACTACGTTGACCAAAAACTATTCAAATTATTAATCCAGTGATTGTCACATAGAAAAAAATATAACAAATACTTACCGTTGTTACCACATGTCCACCCCCGCTTCAGTTCAAAATGAAAGTTGGAAATTCCAAAAAGCTGACTAATTACAAGGTATGCTACTCTAATAATATTTCCTCACGCAGATACTAGAGTTCCTTCCCTTGATAATATGAAATTTCTACTGCATTCATTTTCATGAAATTTCTTTTTAGCTTAGTCATGTCGGAAAACACCGAAAATTTGCATAACAAGGATTCTTTCTTTTTAACCAAAAGAGTTTCGACGTATAAAATCAATTAGGTCCAAGGTCAAACTGCTTTTTTTTTTTACAGCAAGCTAGTAATCTACACCGTCAGCAAAAGTCCATTTGGAAGGATTAGGTTTCAAGATCTGACTGCTTTTTTCGTGCAGATTATTATTGTCTACGTAGTCGCGCAGAGCAGTTTAACACTTTACCACACGACAATATTTTAGACTGATACAAATTTACTATACTTGCAGGCCACCAAGTAAAATTATGCTCGATGTCGTAATTTGTCTCCAAAATATTTTTGGTAGAGGAGAATATTATTAGTAGAAATGTTGGTTTTCAGCATTTTTCCCTTTTATCAATGATTTCAAAAGCTCATTTTCTCAGGGTCGTTATAAGTCGGGATTGCTTGGTAAAGGATTAAGGGACAGCCGGAATAGCTCAGTTGGTAGAACGTAGGACTCGTGAACGTGATGTTTCGGGTCACTTGAGGGTGTGGGTTCGATTCACACGATTGGCCATCTAAAATTACTGACAGTCTTGCGGATAAGACATTAAACCGAGGTCCCGTGTGACGGTACTATACACCGAGCACGTTAAAGAACCAGGCGAATTTAGGATGGGATTTGTCCTGTATCTGCACTATCCCCCGTAACAATACTAACAGCCTTCGTGGGGCGTCACCCATATGGACAACCGGTAGCGACGATAAATAAACGCAAATTCAATCAATAAAGGATAAAGGACCGAACAGCAGTGACCCGTTAATGTCTCAATGAAGCAAAACTCAATCCTTAAACTGAAGAATGAATCAATTACAAACCAGTAAATAAAGCTCAAATATAGCAATTTAGATGTTCTTTCCTATGAAGAATCTCGACGTATCTAATGGTGTAAATCCAAGTTCTGTACAGTCTGATAACGGTGCACATACTTTGCAGTTTGATACTGATCTATAAGGGCTACACTGTCCTTTAGTAGACAAAAGGGTTCAGTATAGGTAGATAGATAGATAGGTAGATAGATAGATAGATAGATAGATGTTGGCTGATTGAACGATTTTAAGCCATTACAATTATATAAAAAATGGCAAACAATATCAATTTACTGGTCCGGGCAATGAAATCTGTTCACAACTAAGGAATCATAATTCAATTAGGCTATTATACGATGACAACCAATTAACCCTATAAATATACAGTGTATTGCAAATTTTTATTGAAAATTTGATCGAACTTTTACAACAGTCCGTTAACTAATCTTAAACCCAACCCAATAATCCACACTTTGTCCTTTTCAGTGTTTATCGAAATACTGAGTTGTTTTTCGGCAGATCAGTGCAGGGATCGTAGTTTGCGCTCCCTGATCAGTGGAACAAGTTTAGGTAATATTTAGAATATCAGAACTATATCCCCACTCAGAATTTACACTGTTTCCGGCGGGCAGTCCTGCTTTTCAGTGTTTCGGATGTACGATCACTAGAACAAGATGTATCATCAATGCATAATGTGCTCCGGCGTATAAAAGTTGTTTTCGGCGAAACGTTTACTAGAGCAAATGAGGTATCATCAATGGTGTTTTCCGGTACATTTAGGCATCCCTACTCAGAATTTACCTTGTTTGCGGCGGGCAAACCTGCATTTATGTGTTTTTCGGAGGTACGATAACTAGAACTAGATGTATCATCAATGCATTGCGTTTTCCGGCATAAAAAAGTGGTTTTCGGCGGAACGATTATATGAGCAGATGAAGTATCATCAATGATGATTTCCGGCAAATTTCTGTGCTTTTCGGCGAGTAATGAGTAACATCCTATCCCCATACCCCTAATGACCAGATAACCTTGACCAAACGACACCCATCTATCCATTTGGTATGCTTTCTTTCTGCAGTTTTTGGTGCTATGCGATGGTTTTCAGCGATAAAATTGAGAAAGGATGAGATAATTTCAATGGTATTTTTCGGCGAATTAAAGTGGTTTTCGGCGAGTATAGATTGATAACTTCTTAATCCAATACCCCTTGTTAACATATAACCCCATCCTTTCGAACCGATCTCACTAATGGGTATGTATTTTGCTATAGTTTTGGGTGTTTTCCGGCGTTTTTTTGGCGTTTTCCGGCGTTTTTCGGTCATTAGGTGTTTTTCGGTCTTTCCAGGGACCGTAAAATAGGCAATGCCTAGAAACAGGCAAAAGATACCCTTTTCTCAAACATATTCAAACATTAATCAATACATTTAACTGATCAGTTCAGATATTATGACCATCGCATAGCTCAACTGGTAAAGCGTAAGACTCGCGAACGTGATGTTTCGGGTCACCTGAGTGTGTGTTTGATTCCATCGGCTGGCTATCTAAAAATACTAATAGTCTTTCGGATGAGGCGTTAACCCAAGGTCCCCTGTGACGGTCCTTCCCCTTATTTATATTAATCACTTTGACACCGAATATTTTCAGTCGTTTATTTACTTTTTTTATGCAGGTTTTCAGAGGAGATGTCTTTAATAGCTAGCCGCACAGCAAGGGACAAGATGGAGAAAATCTTAAGTCAATACAATACAAAAAAAAAAAAACAGCTGAAAAGCAGTCTATGTTTTTACCAATTTTAATTATTCTCTTGTAACTTCGAACGCAAAATCAGGTTTCTTTCCCGTAGGCTTGAATATATCCTCGCACGCAAAAGAAACTAAGTACGTGACAAGTTTGGATAACTATAGTTATATCGATCATAGGCATGTCATTTTTGTACCATGTGAAACACGTGCGTCACTTTGTCAAACACTGGACACGTCCGAGCAGTATCGGGTCAAATGTTACGTAACGTCCCAAAATAGGCAAATCACAAGATGCGAAATCGGTCAGATAAACTCTGATTTCTTTCTTGCAAATCCAAGGAGTAATAAAAACACAGAGTGATTACAAAGAAATCAAAAGTCGCAATGCCAAGACTATCTGAGCGTCATCGAATTGAGGCGTTGATGATACTCAATAGAGGCGACTCTATTGATAAAGTTGCGTTTGCCTTTAATTGCCACAGAAACACCATCAGTAATCTGCGAACAAGGTTCCAGCAAACAGGCGCAGTTCCAGATCTACCTCGAAGCGGATAGACTCGCGTTACATACGCCAGATTAGACCGCAACTTGGAACTGACGCACACCAGACGTTGATTCCAAACAACTACCGCTACAGCGAGACAGTACAGTATAAGCAGGGACACCGTTCTGAGGCGTCTTTGTCAATGTGTTCGGCCCCTTAAGATCAACACGGCCTTCCGTCGGGAGCATACTCACTCTACGTCATCGCTTTGCTCGTCTGAACTGGACACAGCAACATCTCTATTGGCGAAGGCATCAGTGGAATGAAAATATTTTCTTTGACAAATCCAGCTTCAACCTTAGTTACCATGATAGTAGAGTGCGGGTGTTTAGAAGAAAAAGCGAGCGATTTGCGGTGTTGAAAGAAACAGGTTTAGCAGGGCAAGGTGATGCTGCGGGGATGGGATAAAGTGGAAAAGGAAAACCGACCTGGTAGTTGTGAATGGCAATCTTAATTACATGTAATGCTACTGGGTATATTATCAGGTGTTGGGACCTGTAGCTGTTCCATTCATCCACCAGCATGCTCCTGCCACATTGTTGCATGACAATGCGCGTCCGCATACGACTCACATTAAATACGAGATAATATGGAATAACATGCCTCCGCACGTCGTACAAGGTTTCTCCGATGCCATGAGACGTCGTATCGTACAGCTTGTATGCCAAAATGGAGGTCATACCCGATATTATTGAAATTATCACAACTACGCCATAAGCAGTCCTTAACCTTAATTTTACTCACAATAACACCAATATCACTATTTGTGTATTTTTTATTTTGTCCTCTACTACGCTTTAACGATTACAAGACGTCTATACAAATCGCCATTTGCAAAAAAAAGTTATACCACCTGGTAGGGAATTAGATAAGTTAAAATTCGGTACCAAACCTATACACATGTAGTTTCATTCATCGATCCCTGGGAAAATAGCCTAAAATTCTATACATACCTTGTTTTGCTTGTGAGTATACATATTATTGGGAGCACTCCGCAGATTTACCCTCTCAGTGTTGCAGGCGACTTCAGAGGCTTTTTCCTCCCCATTTCGGCAAAAAACTGGGCCAGGTCTTAAGCAGCAGAAACTGTTTCAAGAAAATCATAAGGATGGACACCCAGAGCTAACTGACCTCATTATATGCCAGCAAATGTCAAACTCTCTCTGTATGTACACTGGTATACCCTGGGTGAATTTGTTAAGAGTGTAAATGCACCTTACCACACTGTACATCATGTACGCCATTGTGTTGGGATTGAATATACAAACATACGATTCCTGCTTTACCTAAAGATATGAAGTGGCGTAAAGTTATCCAAATACTTAATCAAATCATAAAGTTATGCAGTTCAGTGTTACTTGTTTTCAGACTTAATGCTTGCTTACAAAAACTGCGTAAGCAAATTTCGTGCGAACGCAGTTTAGTGAAAGGTATCCAAGGTCAATAAGATTTACTTACGAGTAAAATATTTTTAGAACTGAAGCAGGGGCTATGCAGCAGAAGCTGTTTGAAGAAAACGCAGAAGGATGGATGGTGAGATGGACAAAACCTAAACAAATCCCCCCGCCTTTTGAAAAGGAAAATAAGTGACCTCTTCATGGCTGGAATGAATATTCTTTTTAATCCTTTATCAAACATAATGACCTTAGCGAAAAATGCCTTTAAAAACATTGTGAGGAAATGAGAAAATGATGGTAACCAGCATTTACTCCTTTTCCTAGAATGTTTTACATTTTTTCAAAGGAATCCGGCCATTTGAGTCACATTAAGTATGTAATCTGCAAAATCTCCGAAATTGGACATGCTTAGAATTTTGTTGTCTGGTTAACTCTTTACCAAACGACAAAATTCTAGACTTATCCAAATTGAATACATTTTCAGCCAACAAATTAAATGCAGCTCAAATGATGATTTCTATCTTTGATTGGGTAAAAAGCATTGTTGGAAAAGGAGAAAATGCTGGTTACCAGCATTTTTTCCTTTCTCTACGATGTTTTCAATAGGCTTCTCTCTCAGGGTCGTTGAAACTCAGGATTGTGTGGTAACGGGTTACGAGGTTTTAAAACCAACGAACAGTTATGTGCCGCAAAAAAAAAGAATACAGTGATGTAAGAGAGAGTAAAGATAGAGAAGCAATTCTGATTTCTTAGAGAAGCAAAGATAATAGCCACAGCTCTGTTTGCAGAACACAAAAGTACAATTTTAGGTAGAATAAAATGACGAGGGTTTTTTTCTTTAGTTATGTATTAATAACAAAACCAGCCGCCTGCTGTCGTGAAATAAATATGTCATATCTAGCTTCTAGTCTTTACACTTTGCTGAATTTCATTGCTATGTTAAACTCTTTACCACACACAAAAAAATAGAAATAAGCAAGTTAAAAACACTTGTGTGGTGTCCGTGGTTGTGAGGTAGAGCGTCGGTCTCATAACCATAAGGTCCCGAGTTCGATACCCGGGAACGGGTGTCAACTTTGGGATTGTTCATTGGCCCACACATTCGGTGTGAGTACTGGTGTAGTTCCCAGGAAGAAGAAACAAGAGACATTAGTGTAAGTTGTAAGAACTTGTTTCTCAGTCGACGTAAAATAAATACGTTTAAACTAACAACACTCTATGATGACAAATTCTATAAAGTTCAAAAGTTGATATCTGTCTCTGAAATTGGAGAAATCATTGTGGTTACCAACATTGTCCCCTTTTCCTAAATCTTTTCAAAAGTTTTTTTTTTTTTTCCATCAGAGTCATTAAAACTCGTGATTGTTTGGTAAAGGGTTCATTCTTTAAAACTGTACACCATTGTATCTACTAAAAAATTCCTCAGTTAATGAAGTATATCAATATTTTTTTTGGACAGATTTTTTTAAAACTTTTCACATACACAGCTCATCAATTACAGTAAACGAAATTACGGGTCACCTTGTTCGGTGCTGAGAAATTTGCCTTATACAGGTCCCAAACTCAACAAATATTAGGTTTTAACATATCTTTAATTGTCAGTTAAACTGAAAAAAATTGTAGAAGAATATACAAATATACAACATTTTAATGAAAACTCATTCATTTGTGCTCAAAAAAGATATGAAAGCCTGGTTTTGAGCATAGTAAATGTGCAGATGTGCGTGTTATATATAGGCTATCGAGTAAGAAAGGGAGATAATTTGACGGATTTTAGGGTTATTTTTTTTAAAAAATACATACTTTCTAGCAGACAGATTTTTCTAAAAATGTCCACAGTTATAGTACTTATAAGTTTGTACAATCAAAGGAAATAACAAATGGTACTTATCCATGTTTTTTCTTAAGAAAACAGTGATGAAATTCACTGTGAAAGTATTTTTCCAAGGAAAATTAGGACTAAAAAAAAAATTCACTTAATGTTTACAACAACCTTTATCCAAATGATTGACAACTAACTGCGCAGTCAATTTGCAACAATGCAGTCAATCATCTTGTTTAGCACACATTTGGTATATATTGTGCAAAAAAGAGCTATTGCTCACAATATTTCAGCAGTTCTGCTCTAGTTCCATTTCAGTTTTGAGGCATTCTACTTGTTATAATTAGAGTGGAAAACACTGTGATTAAAGAAGTCACTGCCCATATAAGCATCTCTTTTAAAATTTGTTTCTTTTTTCACAATGTTTTCAACCAAGCCCTAGACAAGTGATGCTTGGTTTTCATGACAGAATAGAAAATATTGTGGGAAAAGGATAAATAATTTGTAGATAGCAATTTCTAAGTTTCAGCTCAGAGGCAACTTTTCTGGTTTTTCAATACCTAGTATGGATGCGTATGAACATATATGATATACGCCATCTGTCAATTTTTTTTTCCTATGACAATATTTTCAATACAAAGATGTTGCTATTCATCAGATTTTATCTGTATCAAGCATGGTACTTTCTATATGTATCTAATAATTTTGATGACTGATGATTATGTAAGTATACATTTCATTTCAGTTCACTCTTACATAGAAATTAATATAAAACTTGAGGGACTGGATCACTCTACTGCAATTATTTTGCTAATTTTCTGGCTTACATCATTAATTAATGATGCAAAAATGAAAAGACAAACACATACACAAAATAAGGGTGGGGGCCGTTGTTAATAAAAGTGTTCTGTGCAAGTTTCAAAAGAATTGGATCAAAAATGCAGGCTTTATTGTGTAAATAAGAAATGTTAATTTTCACCTGAACATGACTACTTTTCCCTTATAAATTGTCAGATTTTTCTTCAAAATCGATATGGTTCAAGCTATTGGTGATATAAAGCACCTGTACAAATTTGGTGAAATCGAAAAACAAATGTGGACTTTATCGCGTAAACAAAAAATGTAAATTTTCAACTTCAAACAGCTACTTTTCCCTTACTGATTGTCAGGGTTTTTTTTGTACAAAATCTACTGGGTTCTTCACAGAAATCCAACCACAAATGCACTCTTAATTGTGTAAACAAGAAACAGACTAACAAACAGACATACAGATGGACATTGGAAACCACATCATGAAATAGGCTGTGCTGGCTTTAAGCTAGAAGTGCTAAAAATGAGCATTATTTCTTCATGAAATCAATAAGGATGATTTTTCATTTCAACATATGAAATAAAGAATTTGTTGATTGTCAAAACTAGCCAAATTTCCAGTTTTCAGACGACGTATTATAATTGGCTGAAATGATGATGATGACTTTGTCACAGAAAGCGGTAGAAACATCATGAGAAAAAGAGAAAATGCTGGTTTCCAGTATTACTCCTTTTCCAACAGTATATACATGTACCTTCTTGTAACTTGTGTCTTTATTAAAGCTGTAGCACTTGGAATGTTTCATGATATTCTCGGTGACAGTAAAAACAAGTGAAAAATAGAAATATATGAAAGTATATATCAATGATTATACTGCACACCTTGTGGACAATGTAGATCAAGATAAGACTTCACAGAATGTGCCATCTGATCGTGAATCAAAAATGTCCACTACCTTGTTAAATATTCTGGCCAAAACAACCTTGAAATAGCAATGTTTTGGCTGTGCTTCCAAATTGGAAAAGTTCCTTTCATTGCATCATAACTCTAACGGTTAAAAAACGGTTACTTTTATTTACATCTGCTTTGTAGAGGACTAAATCTACTGGTAATCAAGAATAACAATTGTGAGATTGCTTTGAAATACATGTATGCCAGTTAGGCACTGCATTGCAGAGGAATTTACCTCTGACATTAGGAGAAGCAGACATCTACAATTGAACCACTATTGGATTTGTAATAAATAGCTGAATTTAGTATAATAAAGGTATTTTACTAATTTTAAGACTGAAGATGTTTTTATTTTGAAGAGATCTACCAATAAATATAGGCAAAGTTGCATCCCGAGGCTGCAAAGCACAAACCCTGAGGCCCTGTCTAGAATTTGCATGTATATTGTAATTTGCTCTGTAAGATGTTGGGGAAAAAAGTACATCTACATTCACAGAATGATCAAGCTATATTTTTTTTAAAAGGATTATTTTGTCTGTGGCACTTTAGCCAACTACAATACAAATATGGCATTTCAGAACCTTGCAATTGCGAGTATTTGACCCCATCGTTGGAAAAAGGAGCAATTACTTGTGAATACAAGAGCTTCACAGAGCGGCGCATATATGCCCATAGGGGCTTGTCAGTGAAATCGATTAAAATGAAGGATGTACCGTAAAAGAACAACACACTGGACAGTTAGGGATCACATATGAGACCACAGACTTATTTTGCATAATAAGGAAAATAAGTCTTGATCATCTGTAATAGTTCATTGAAAAAAAAAAAACATTTAACCTTCTACCACACAAGAAATTTATAATGTGAGAGTTCAAGGGCAATATAACTCCGGAATACGTTAAGTGATATAACAAAAAAATTGGCGGTACATACAAGATATCAAAGAAATACATCGTGGTAAGTTTCAAGTTATTGTGATGAAATCCACATGGGAAGAAAGCCATTGAAGAAATTAGATATTTTTCCGTTTCAAAAATCAATGGTGGATAACTCTAGAATGCCTAAAGAGATCCAATTGTAAAGAGTCACATGCACAAACTACACATCATAGAGATACATTGTGGTAAGTTTCTAGTTATTCCCAAAAAAACTGTAGGAGAAGATAGCAGCACAAGAAAATGGTTATTTCAGAAATCAAGGGCAGATAACTCTAAGGTGATCCAAATGTAAAGAGTCATATGCACAACTGCACATCATAGAGATTCATTGTGGTGAGTTTCAAGTTATTCCCACAGAACTGTAGGAGTTGCACACACAAGAAATTGTTAACAGACGGATGGACAGACAAACAGATGACCAGGGCCATAACATAATACGACCCTTCGTGCGTATAAAAAAGGCTCCTTTTCCAACAATGCTTTCAACACTATAGACACCCGTCAGTTACATCCCTTTAAGAATTTGTAAAACAGAATTTGTAAGAAAAATTTGTAGCTCCAAATTTAGCATGTACTGGGATAGGAAAAGGGTCCAGTGTTATTTTATTTATTGCCCCTTTACGTAACAATCCAGAGTTTTCACGATCTTGAGAGAAAAGGCTTTTTAAAAACATTGTGGGAAAAGGGGAAAATGCTGGTTACCAGCATTTTCTCCTTTTCCAACAATGCTTTCTACCCTGTCAGAGACAATCCTATCATTTTAGCCACATTTAACGTTGCAAATACTTTCAATTTGGATAGTTCTAAAATTTCATTGTCTGGTAAAGGATTACCATCATGTCCTACAGGATAAGCTCTTAACCACATGAAAACATTTAAAGCTTAACCCTTTACAACACAGCAAAATTTCAGATTTCACCATATTGAAGTAATTTGATTAGGACTATTCAAATGTGTTTCAAATGATAGTTTTCGTTTTCATTAGGTATAAAACATTGTGGGAAAAGGAGAAAATGCTGTTCAACAGCATTTTCTGCTTTTCTCACAATGTTTTCAAAAGCCTTCATTCTCAGGGTTGTTAAGAGTCGGGATTGTGTGGTAAAGGAATAAATATGTGTAACTACTTTCGGGTGACGTGGTAAATATAGCTAAAATGACTGTATTCATCTTCTGAAAGGCAGACATCATTGTTGGTAAAGGAAAAAAAAGGGATTGTTTGATTAAGGGTTAAAACTCATCATGTACTGTCTTGGTAATTTTTTCCTCAGTTTTACTGTTATTACTAGACTGAGACGCTGTGGAGGATTTTGTTATTAATACTACATCTTCTGATGGAATGTTACTGGATTTTGAATCACTTTCTTCTGTATCTTTAGTGGCAGGCTTTACTTGGCTACTGGCTTCTTCCGTTGCTGAAGAAACGGAACCAAAGTCTTCATCGTCAGGTCGTCTGTCCTCCTTTTCTCTTATTACATTTCTAAAACACTGTGGGGCTTGTGATACTAAATCATCCATGTTTACACTGTAAATTTCCTCCCAAGTCAACTTGTCATCATTATTACTGTTTATCAGTTTCAAAATCTACAAATAGAACAGTGAAAAAAGAAAACCATCCAGGCTCTCAACCTTTTACCAAGAAATCACATCTTTTAATTACCCTGAGAAAGGAGGCCTATGAAAACATTGTGGGAAAAGAAAATGCTGGTTATCAGAATTTTCTCCATTTCCAACAATTTTTCTGATCACTTTAGGCACAAATTTCATCATTCTAGCAACATTTTTTTTTTTGAAGTTATCTGCCGCTAGTTTTACCCTTACCAAACTATCCTGTGCTTTCATGACCCTGAGGAAGAGGGCTCTCAAAATCATTGTGGGAAAAGGATAAAATGCTGGTAACCAGCATTTTTTCGTGTTCCCCTAATTAATGCTAACTACTAATTCAGACACAAATCCTTCATTTGAGCCACAGCTTGTTTGTTGTCTGCAAATGCTTTCAGTTTGTACCAGTCTAAAACTTTGTAGTCTGGTGAAGAGTTTACTCCCTTAGCTGCTAACTTGCTACCTCCTGGGATGAATTTTCAGCCAGACCTTTGAAAATTGTCTTCTGATGTAAGAGCTATACTCTGTGAAAAGGGAACTTAATGCATTTGCAAAAGGAATTGATCCAGGTCAGCCTGCATAGTCCACTCACGCTGACCTGGGCCGAAACTTTTTGCTATCTGTCAATTTTCTGCATGTTGAAGGACCTGTCTAACTCATGTTTTACTCCTTTGTTAGACAAAGTGGATTTTGTGGATCCCTAACTAGGTGATGACTTGCTTGGTACAATGCATTAGGAAGATTCATTAAGCTCCCTTTTGCAAGAGCAGGCCTCATTATATCCATTGTCAATATCAATAAAGGTTGAACAGATGAATATTTTTGCAAAGCATAGCGGCAGAAATTACTCATTACATTTTTTTTTTTTTTTCGTATTCTTTTATCAGCCCTTTTGAAAGTGCTAGTATAACACTTAAACACACAAGAGGGTTTTTAAAAACGTCGCAGGAAAAGAAGACAGTGCTGGTAGCCAGCATTTTCTCTATTTTAAACAATGTCTTCCACCCTTTCTACGACAAATCCCATCATTTGAGACACATTTCATATGTTGTCTGGGAATGCTTTCCATTTAGCCATGCCCAGACTTTGGTTATCTGGTAAGGCATTAAAAATATGTCTGCATCGGGTTCTACATATGCAATGATAAATCAGTCGTAAAATAGTCATGGGAGGGTTCTGTTCTGTTCTACAATTACAGTATGTTCACAGTGATAATATTTAACCAACCAATACTGTGTTTTAACGACTCTGAGAAAGTAGCCCAATGAAAACACTGCAGGATTATATTGTTGACTGCAGTTTTGAATTCCTATCTAAAAATACACATCCATACCACCCAATGTATATGATTTGTGCAAGGAAAGATATTTAAGTTTTACCAGACCAAAAAACTTTAGACCTGTCTATAATTAATGCAGTTGGTGACGACAAAACAAATTTGTTTAAAATAATGGGATATGTCTTTGAAAGGATTAAAACATCATGGGATACTAGCATTAACTCCTTTTCCCATGGTAATTTCAGGGACCTTCTTCAGGGCAATGAAAACAATTGGTTAATTGATAAAAAGCATCTAACAAATTACAAGCTTTATGCTTGAAACAGCATAATTATCATAAATATTTGGGGAACTAAAAAGTACTAATCAAGGTTTTCAACGCACATTCTCTTTCTGTATAAAAATCAAAATCTGAATTCAAAGAAAAAATCTCATTTAACTATCAAAAGTTTGATTGGTTGATCTCATCAGTCAGTTTACCTGTTCATTTTCTAACCCTCTACAAATAGATTCAGCTAAAAACTTCTCCCTCTTTATATCTTCTAGATCTTGAAACTGAGAAAACATCTCTGATCTGAAAAGTAAACTAACCCTTCACTAAATAATCCTGAGTTTTAACAACCCTGAGAAAGAAACTTTTGAAAACTATGTTGGAAAAGCAGAAAATGCTGGTAACCAGCATTTTCTCCTTTTCCAACAAAGTTTTCTATCTTTTCAAATAGAAAGTCTCATCCTTTTGGCAACATTTAGTTGTCATCTGTAAATGCATTCAACTTGGACCAGTCTTAAATTTTTTCTGATAAAGATTTAAACTTAAATTCTAACATGACACATGCATTAGGCTCTATAAACACAGTAAAATCTACATCACTCTATATAGAGTGATGTAATTCTGTATAAAGTAAGTCGCCTGTGGCTGTTCCATGTTTTTGCCTTCCGATATTTTAGCAATGAAGGTCACTTGATATAAACAAATCATCATTTTCTGCTCCTTGCCCAGGAGGAAGGAAAATCCACAAGGCTTTACCGATATTAACTGTTTAAATAAAAACTGACAATGATGGAACTATATGAAATGTTACCAGTAAACATATGCAAATCAAGTGTCTTTTCAAGTTGAAGGTTAGTTCAAAATTGACTGGTGTTACATTGGAAATGGGATTGGGAGTGGGTGGAGTAATATTCAGAGCATTCGAAGAAGCTGCGACTCTTGTGCTTGACAATACATTCATTCTTCTTTGTCATTTGAAAGGGAGAAAACATAACAGTAAAAAGGTACATTTTTTTATGTTGTGTTTGATGTCTAAGGTTTTAATGAAATTTTGATTTTTTTCATATTTACCGACTGGGCAGTGGGGTTTTGTTTTGGTAAGTAAGTGGAACAGCCATGGTTTATTAAATGAAATATTATCTGCATCCGCGTTTTTACTCTAGATATGAACTTGTTTTCCTTTGATTAGGCGTTGGTCATGTTAGAATCAAAATAATCTTCTTTCTATCGTGGTTTATCGTTCAATAAACCATGTTGTGAGTTATGAGGTGCAATGACTAACCCACTCAGGCTATAACCCTCGTGGATTATTTATTGTGCCTAATAACTCACAGCCCTGGTTTATTGAACGATAAACCACAATAGAAAGAACATTATTTCTTAAATCTCTTGAAACAAAGGTGAAATTTAACCCTAAACCTTTACATCAATACAAAATATCATGTAAGCTGCTGCTCCACTGTGTACCCTGAAAATCAGTTATTCATAACCATTTAACTTCCAAATGCCCTTATAAATATTGAATCAAGCCTGTTGACACTAATGATTTTACAAAATTTTCAATTCAATTTTTTGATGATCAAAACACACTGCCTATCCAAAATCATTTATTGAAATGAATTGAGTAAAGTTAAAACCTGCCTTTACAACTATTTCAGTTATACCGCAGTGAATGCTCACTCATGTTTTTCTGGATGTCAACAGTATTAACTCTTTACCACACAATCCCAAGTTTTAACAACCCTGAAGGAAAGAGGCTTTTGAAAACATTTTGGGAAAAGGAGATGCTGGTAACCAGCATTTTCTCCTTTTCCCAAAATGTTTTCTACCCTTTCAAAGACAAATCTGACCATTTGAGTCACACTTAAATTGTCCTCTGCACATGCTTTCAATTTAGACTAATCTAAATTTTTGTCATTTGCTTAAGCTTTAAACTTGGGCTCTGCCCAAGAAAAAATGACAAAAGAGGAATATAATCTAAACAAGATAATGTGAATAACATATCCAGCTCCCTAACCCTTTACCAAACAATCCCTGGTTTTTACAACTCTGAGATAGAAGCCTTTTGAAAGCATTGTGGGAAAAGGAGAAAATGCTGGTAACCAGCATTTTCTCCTTTTCCTACAATGTTTTCTACCCTGCTGGAAACAAATTTCAATTTTTGAGTTATGTTTATTTTGTTGTCTGCAAGTGCTTTCAATTTGGACCAGTCTAAAATTTTGTTGTTTGGTAAAGAGTTAAATCTTTACCAAACAACAAATTTTATGCTCATTCAAAATGAAAGGTTTTGCAGATGACAAATCAAATATGATTCAAGTGATGACAGTGTCTTTGGAAGGGGATAAAACATTGTGGGAAAAGTAGAAAATGCTGGTTACCAGCATTTTCTCCTTTTCCTAGAATATTTTTCAATCATCCCATTTTCCAGGGTTGTTAAAACTTGGAATTGTGTGGTGAAGGGTTAGTCTCTGAGCCACAGAATGTCTCTTTATGCGTGTATTGTCTACCATATACATGGATATGTACGTGCATATAGAAAGAATTAAGTTCTTCATAATGCTATTACTGCATTATGTTGACACAACAAACTTATCAAAGGACGTTTAGTATTCTTTCTGCGGAAGCTACATATGGACTGCAACATACGAAAAGTGGCATTTGGACATTTGCGTAAAGTGTCGTTTTGGATCAGCCTGCAGTCGCAAAGCCTGAACCGAAACAACACTTTCAGACTACATTCGATTTTGCCCTACAGTAGGCTTGAGCAAAACAGATATAAAGTAAGAATGAAAAGTATAGTCTCAGATTTGCCTGCGCGGAATGCGCAGGCTGATCCAAGACTACACTTTACGCAAATGTCAGAATGCCCCTTTTCACATTTTGCTTGCCATACGATGTCCAGTGTGAAAAAGTTAACCTTTGCAGTCATAAAGAGGTTTTCCTAATTTGTACTATGTAATGTACGATGCTTAACTCTTTACCAAACGGCAAAGTTTTAGACCTGTCCAAATTGAAAGCATTTGCAGATGACAAAATAAATGTGATTTGAAAACTGAAATTTGTTTTGGGAAGATTAGAAAACACTGTGGGAAAAGGAGAAGATGCTGGTTACCAGCATCTTCTCCTTTTCCCACAATGTTTTCAAAAGGTTTCTTTCTCAAGGTCGTTAAAAGTCGGGATTGTGTGGTAAAGAGTTAAAGGGTTTTTTTTAAACTAATGTCTATTGATACTAACCCCTTACCACACAATCCTGAGTTTTAACAACCCTACTGAAAAGGGCATTTGAAAACACTGTGGGACAAGAAGAAAATGCTGATTATCAGCAATTTCTTCCACAATCTTTTCTACACTTTAAAAGAGATATCTAATTGTTTACTACATTTAATAAGTTGATTGCAAATGCCTTCAATTTGGATGTCTAAATTTTTGTTGTCTGGTAAAGGGTTAATTGAAAAAGCCCACAAAACACAATATATCTGAGGTGTTCTAATAAGATGATGGAAATAACATTTTAGGATTTTTTTTTCAAAACAATTAATATAATAAAGAATTATATACTACCTCAGCTGTTCATTAGGTGATGCCAAATTGAAGTTCTTCAGTGGAATGAAAGGTGCCTTATCAACTTGACTGTCACAGTCTGTTTTGTTAAACCACAACAGATGTGAAAACCAGAAATTTATGGCAAGACTTCGACCAGGTGCTGAACGTATGTGGTGGTACCATCTTGAAAACAAAGGAACTATATATTCATTGAATGGAGTTTTAACCATTTTCTAAAAAGCAAGTTTTAAACTCTTTCAAGTTCAAAACATCTGCAGATAACATATTATTTGGTACAAATGAGCTTTAGCTATCTGAAAGGGTAGAAAACATTGTGGGAAAAGGTGAAAATGCTGCTTACAAGAATTTTCTCTTTTTTCCGAATGTTTTCAAAAGCTTTCTTGCCCAGGGTCGTGAAAACCCGGAATTGTTTGGTAAAGGGTTAAAACGCTCTTAACATTATTTCAGTCACATCACAATGAAAAAGCTCAACTATGCAACTATGTCCTGGGTTTAACCAGTACAAGGCCAGGACTCTGAAGCATGTTGGTCAGGGATACTTTCTGTGCAATCTGATCTTGATCTTCAGCATCTGCCAAAGTGTCTCAAGTCAACTTATTAGTTGATTGTATGGTATCTTTGCCATTGCAACCTCGTTTCAGTTATATGCATGGCCAGTGCACCTATTCATACTTTTCTAATGTTTATTTTTACCAGTGCTTTGTACAGTTTTCTTCTGAAGCTACTGGCTACTTCTCCACGTAACACTGTTGATCCAATGATTGTGGGTGAATCTTGTCACAATGACTATCATTAATTCTTGGAATGAAATTGGCCCAGATTGGGATTCAAGTTTTGGCCTTGAGTGGAACTTGGCAACATGTGAGTTAGTAGATAATCATGTGTATGTATAAGTCTGTAATGCGCAGCAATCAGTCGAGCACCAATCATTCATAAACATGGTTCAGGGTATAGGCTTAACTCTTCAACAAACAACAAAAGTTTTTGACTTGTCTAAATTGCAAGCATTTGCAGACCACAAATTCAGTGTGTCTCAACAGATAGGATTTGTCTTTGAAAAGTCTAAAAACAATATGGGGGAAAAGGAGAATATGGTGGTTATCAGCTTTTTCTCCTTTTCTGATGATGTATTCAAATGCTTTCTTCTCCAGGGTCACCAAACCTTGGGATTGTAAGGTAAAGGGATTTCACCATTACACCCTCTGAAAACAGTGAAGGAGCAGTTCAGATGCTCAAAAAAGCTATCAAAACTTCCGCTTTATACAGTATTTTAACTTAAAAGCACTTTGTCATTTTACTACAATGTTTTAAAAGACTTCTTTGATAAGACTGTAAAAACACCAGTCTTTTTGCTACAGGGTTCAGATTTAATTCTGTACCATATCTTTCTACATAGAAATCAGGGTTGCATTTTATCATTGTTCTTACACTCATTTCCATCGTACAATTATCAATGGACTGCTTTTATCACAGTCTTTTTATCGAACATAATATACTATGTGTAAACACCACATCCTAAAAAAAATCATAGGATTTTTGCCTATCTTGCAACATATTTAATAAATCTGGCATAAGTTCTTTTGTGCTAAAATTGAAGGATAAAACTTAAGAGCAAGATTTAACTCTTTACTGCTCGATAAAATTTTAGACTGGTCGGAATGAAAAGCATTAGCTGACAATGTACCAAATGTAGCAAACTTAACGGAATTTGTCTGTAAAAGGTAAGAAAATGTGGGAAAAGAAGAAAATGCCACAATGCCCACAATGTTTTCCAAATCTCTTTCTCAGGGATGTTGAAACTCCGGAAATGTTTAACAGATTTATGACACTGATAAAACACACTTCGGAATAACATCACAGGCACATACTTGAAGGGTATATAAACACAATCACCCTTAGTCATAGTGATTTCTGCCCAGGGTGCTCCAGCTACACCAGGAAATTTTGCATCATCAACTGCATCCACGTCAACTAGACTATATTGTCCTGTTCTTACAAAGCCATCAGCTTCCACTTTGTCTTTGTGCTTCTGTTAGATACAGGTAACAATACATACAAATCAGTGGTTGACCTGAAATCTCTAGCTGAAGACGAAATTTAAGGCTTGTCAAAGTTAAAAGCATTTGCAGACAACAAATTTAATGTGGTTCAAACTGGATTTTTCGTTGAAAGGCTGAAAAGCATTGTGGAAAAAGGAGAAAATTGTGCTTCCTAGCATTTTCTCCCTTTCCTATTGTGTTTTCAAAAGCTTCATTTCTCAGGGTTGTTGCAAGTCAGTATGGTAAGAGGATAAATCTTTACCTGAATTACATATTAAAAGCATTTTAAAATGTCAAATTTGACACAGCTGAAATGACATTATATTTTTAGATAATACTGTGGAAAAGCCAGCATTTTCCCCTTTTTTCTCAATGACTTCCAAAGCCTTCTTCCTAAAGGTTGATAAAACATGATATTGTTTACTAAAAGGTAAAACTGCAAAGCAAATTGGATAAAAACTTCCAGGCAGATAATATGCAAAAACCACTATTATTACAATAATGAGAACCTGATTTCAACAGAAAACTATTACTATATCCAGTATTGTAGGTATGTGCAGTCTGATCTTCATCTTCAAAGTCCGCAAAGCCAGTAAGTCATCTGTTACGTATTTGTTTCAGGTGTGAATAAGTTACAGATAATCAAAAAGCAATTACATGAAAATGACATAATTTCATTTGTCCTTATCTAGTACAGGGTATTTCATATTATCTGTCTTTATTCTAAGAGTCAATATTTTCTACTACTTTCAATTTAAACCGAATTGTAAGCTGCCAACTTTTTGCAGACATAATCAAATTTCATTTGATATGTAGTACATAGACATTACTCTTATACTCTTATAATAGTTAAGACACTACACTTTTTCTGACAAGTCCATTTTACAACAATGATGTCTACTCTGAGCAATTCTGACATTGAGTTTTCTGTGAGAGTTTTTTCATTACATGTCTTCGACTCCCCCTCCGTTGTTTTTCTAATTTTCTCTCTTGATTGCAGTTTGAAAGTCTTAAGTATCTCCTGACATTGGGCTGTGCACCTTTTATAATGCACCTTACGAGTAAAAGTCTTGAAGGTCAGAGTGTGTAGTCATTTCTGAAAGAAATTAACTTTTGTCTGCATGCTTTTAAAGTCATTCAATTATGCTTCTGGTCATGATTGTGTTGTGTGGCTCCTCCTTGCTAAAATCAAATGCATGTACTAGTACCTGTGTCTTCAATGTTAATACTTTTTTTCTTTTGGCATTGGAATGAAATTCTTCCTCAGAATGTTCAGATAATCCTCCTTATTTACTGTGTAGGCATTGCCCTCGCCATCTTCTAAAAACATGGGAACCACTATACTGTCTGCACTGAAAACAGCCAATGAGGTAATTGTCTCATTGTGTAGCAGCTTTTCAATATGAAAGCCCGATTTCTCTGTTGCTCTTAACCCATTTTGGTGCTTGTAAACCTTCCAAGATAATCTTTAAATAAAGAGTTGACGTTATTTAAAGTCCCAGAATTGACGTTATTCAAGACGCCTATTGTGAAAAAGACTTGTCAGAAAAAGTGTAGTGTATCAAAGAATGTTTAGGTAATGTCTGCTTATTATATATATATCAAATGAAATTTCATTTTGTCTGCAAAAAGGAAGTAGCTTTCCATTTATTTTAAACGTACATGTGTAGACAATATTCATGTTTAGAATAAGGACATATATTATGAAACAACCTGTATAACTGTACTCACTTCATCAATCAAAACAATCGATTTCTCTCCATCTAACAAACATTTCAAGTTGTCCAGCATATCATAGTGTAACACAGACCTTGTTCCTCCACTGCTAAACCAGATATAAGAATCCTGTAAAACTTTCTGAAACCCTCCACATCCCAATGAATAAGGAACAGGGATCTCATCTAGAAAATAAATAGGGTCCGAGTGTAGTTGAAGTGAAATACATGAATATAGTAAACCCTTTACCACACAATCCGGACAAAATTTTAATGACCCTAACAAATAAGGCTTTTAAAAATGTTATTAAAGGAGGAAATGTTGGTAACCAGAATTTTCTCGTTTTCCGACAATGTTTTTTACCCTATCATCATTTGAGTCACCTTTAACTTGTCTGCAAATGCCTCCATTTAGGACTAGGCCAAAATCTTGTTGTCTGGTAAAGGGTTAAACCTGTATTCTGATAGGAAGTAACAAAAAAGGACTCTTACAGTGGGTGTTCTTTAAATGCAAGTTCAATTAAGTTGACTATAGAAGAGATATAGATAAAAGCAAAGCTCTCTTAACCCTTTACCACACTGACTTTTCATCACTGTGAGAAAAAAAATTGAAAACATTGTGGAAAAAGGAGAAAATGTTGGTAACCAGCATTTTCTCCTTTTTCCACAATGTTTTCTACCCTATGAAGGACAAATTTAATGTTTTAAGGAATATGTAATGTGTAAAAAGCTTTCAGTTTGGAAAAGTTTTAAATTTTATCAGTTGGTACAAAAATAAATCAGTTAATTGTTTAAGGCAGGTAGTCAGTAAGTCTCTTAGACAGGTTTGACTGTACAGTCAAGCCTGCACATGTATAAGCCACAGATTGACTTCAGAAAACACCTAGAGCTACTAACTGCATAACCATTTTCCAAACAATCCCAAGTTTTAATGACCATTGGGAAGAAGGCCTTTGAAAGCATTACATGGTGTGAAAAGGAGAAAATACCATTTACCAGCATTTTCTCCTCTTGGCACAATGTTTACTTCTTTTTCTATGACATTTCCATCAACTGAGCTACATTTAGTTTTTTGTCTCCAAACGCTATCAGTTTGGAAAAGTCTAAAACTTTGAGTCAAGTCTTTGCTATATGACCAAATATCTTACTTGTCCAAATTGAAAGCTTTTAAAGCCAGAAACTCAAATGTTGCTCAAAGGATTTATTTCATATTTGATAGAGTAGAGTTGGATGGAGTGGAGTGGAGAGAGAGTTTTACCAATTTTACAAAAGAGAAAAACTAACATTTACGACCTTGAAGACTGATTAATTGCAGTGACTTTTCTGTGTCTTTGCTGATACATACCTAACAATACACTGGTTGTTGAGTTGATCAGGTACATGTCAATTTTCTGATACAAGTCCAGAAATTTAGAAAATGGGAGCTTGCTTCTGGCTTGCTTCCTGTTTTCTTTCTTTGACTTCTCTATCTCTATTGTGTCATTGCCATATTTGTCACTGTGTAACAAGAAATGTTTATCAACTTAATTAAGTCTTTTATCAAATTACAAAATTTTTGTCTTGTTCTTGAAAATTGAAAGCATTTGCATAAGACAAAGTGAATGTTGCTCAAATGATGGAGTTTATCTTTGATATGATAGAAAATATTGTGGGAACAGTAGAAAATGCTGGTTACAAGCATTTTCTCCTTTTCACCCGATGTTTTCAAACGGCTTCTTTTTCAGGGTTGTTATAATACAGGGTTGTTTGGTAAAGGTTAAAAATCTCAACCAATGCCACATAAACACTTTACTAGACAAAAAAAATTTAGACACATCAATTTTGAAAATCTTTGCAAATGACAATACAACTCACCCACAGAAATTGTTATGGAAAAGCAGTCTTTACAGGTTAACAGTCTTTTTGCATTGCATGTTACTGAGAAAACATATTCACATCCAAGGTTTTCTAATTGTGTCAAATTTTCTTTCTGGGTTGTTGCTCTAATTTTGAAACAACAAATCTAATCTCTGACAAAGCGTCAACTTTCTGCAAAATATACCAGAAATACTGATTGTAAGAAAAGTCTCTTCACAAGAATGAGTTGCAGTAGTAATATTCATTTAATCTATTACCAAAAAAGACCATATCTAGACAATACTACAATCTGTTTCAAATAAAATAAATGACCAACAAAAACACTAAAGTAAATACATGAACTATTCTTTTTTTCAAATGCAGTGGAATCTTTCATTGGAAGGGGAGCTCCTGTTCCCTTTATGTTTTTCAAAGGTGAAAAATATACAGGCTAAAGCCTTATAATTTTACATTTGTACAACAATCAGGGTTTTCCCTTGGCAACAAAAATAAGGGGTCATTGTGACCCCCTAGTCAAAAGTAATGGGAGTCATTCTGGAATATGTGGGGGTCACAAACAAAATGTAATTAGGTTAGACAAAAGCTACTGTTTATGGAAAAAAAAATGTGGTTTTTTTTTGTGTGTGTTTTTTATTCACTATAAATCTTTTTATAACCTAATATATGTATTACTACATGATGATAGATGCATAATAGCACTAGAGATTATATAGAGGGGCTTACAATCTAGATTGCATCTTTTTCATCAAGAGTATCTTGCATATGCTTTATTTCAGCCTTTTATTAACAGGCAAAAATGCTCTAGGTACAGACAAGCTCTCGTATCGTTATGTAATTTTAAACTTTCAATGGCATGAACTTGGCAATTAATGTTTTGATGACATGGGTTGAATTGCGGAAGTTTTTGCAGCCACTCTCTGTGGAAAAGGTTACTGCTTCGTTTTTATCACAGGAATTGGCTGTTTAATTGGTGAAAAAACTTGTTGTCATTCTGATTGGGAAATCTCAATGGTTTTTTTTTTTCAAAGAGAATATCCGTTTCGGCCGACAACAAATTATTTTCACCAATAAAACAGCTGATTCCTGTTTCCATACACAGGTCACATTTATGCCGCTGTTTTCAACAAATAACACAGCGCATCTCTTCAGCCAATTTACATTAAACTCTCAGGACCTTGAAATGTTTTTCTGGGTGCTCTTACCAGATGTTTCATCGTTTGACTATTGTTCAGGGGCTCTTCTTTCTTGCAGACCTCAAGAATGACTTCAATCTTTTGATAGAGCCATCTTGTTTTCATTAGAGTTCAACTGGTTAAGTTTAGACACATTTAGAGACTGATGGTATTCTAGTAAAATCGATACACATTCTAATATTTCGTTCCATTTTCTCTTCGTACTCCAGCTTTAATATCTACTCGTGATGTCACAGTGTAGGTAGTAAAAACAATCATTAGTAACCCAAATAGTGTTTGTGCGTCCACAATGATGCATTGTTGAAAAAATTATGGGTCATTTTCCTTAAAACACACAAAATCATGCGTCAAAAACCCCTGCAACAATATATTGAACCTTTACCAATTAATCCTATGTTTTTACCTTAGTTAAAGGGGCCTTTTTTAAAAGGAGTTTTTATCTTTTTTGCCATGTTTGATATGTTGTTTAAAAAAGCTTCTCTTGGACAAACGATGTTGTTGTTCTATGAAAATTAAACAGTGTTATTGGTTTTCAGGGAATATCATGGTCATTGTAAATAACCACAAATAACCACAATCACGTAAAAAGCCACTATCATGTAAGTGACCAACATCACCATACCATTTCCACTGAGGGTCTAATATGGTGATGTATCATGATATATAATCAGTAATTTCCTTTAGTTTCTTAACAAATGATATAAACAATAATTAAACATAAAAAATATCTATTCTAGAACAAATAATTGGCAATCGTAATACGGTAGAGTACATTATTGATAATCTTAATCAATTAAAAAATCTATGCACTCATGACTGGTATCAAGGCAGTCACTATCATGATCCATCAATGCATCAATCTATCATTACACCCCCAATTGTAAAGTCCTACAAGTGGGGCTTACCGTAGATACTCATCAGACCATGTCTTATAAATCTCACAGCCTGTCTTTTCTAGCACATTTTTCATCATCAATGGTTTACCAATTTTCACAAAATGGTGAAAGAACACAAAAGGTGGAGGAAATTTTCCATACAACACCACTGCTCCTTTAGATGGGGCAGAGTGGGATCCTAGAGGTTTGAAATCTTGTGTGACAGTACTTGTAGTAATAAGCATTAACAACAGCAACTTAGCCATTATGTTGCAAGCACATATCATCTGATATAGAAACATCTCTTGATCTGGAATCAGATAAACACAGAATATGAATGTTACAAAATAAACATAGGTCCCGACACAATTTATAAAAGAATACTAACTCTTTAAAGATGCCTGTCTACAGCCGGTGAGCAAAATTGCTGTTAAATTTCAAACAATATAGAATGGTACAGAAATCAGTCCTTTGTGTAAACATGGATAAATTACTGACATATATGGTGTAATTGAAAAAAAGAAACACGGAGATTTGTATTAGAAACCGAACATTGGTCAGAAGAAAACTGGCTGACGATCGAAGCTGTAAACAATGGCGGTGCATCACGGAAATTTATCGTTGGGTTCCGCCTAGAGTCGGATACGGTGTAATTTGCATATAGGCCGCGACCTCCGTCTGAAAATCGAGGCTGCAACAGAAAAGCCTCCATTTTCCTTTGTTTACCTCATTAGATGCAGGGCGAAGGTCAAATATAGTCACGTGACAGAATGCATGATCATCATACTAATCTACCCGAGTGTATAACGGATATATCGTAAATCTTCGATTCAAAAACCAGAAATGACGAGTCTGTTTACACGGAAGGCCACAACTCAGCGAAATGCATTTTCTAAATTCTATCGACCGTAATCTAAGCAACCTTGCAACCGTCAGGCGCAATATTTGGCATGAAGATTAAGAATGACTATAGTTGATAAAATAAAGACAAAATGAGTTAAAATTGGCTGAAAATGAATATAAGGGCCTCTTTAACCATGCAACAGAATTCTAGACTGGTTCATACTAGAAAGATTTAGATTTTAGACACAAAGAATCAAGTGTGTCTTAAATGATAAGATTTGTCTTTGAAAGATTTAAAAACACTATGGGAAAAGGAGAAATGCTGGCAAATATCATTTTCTCACTTTCTCCTTTTACCAAAATCTTGTCTACTCTTTCAAAGACAGATACCATCAATTTGTCATCAGAAAATCCTTCAGCTTGGTAGAGTCCAAATTTGTTGTTTGGTGTAGAGTTAAAATGGTCTGTTGAAAGGTGAAAAACTTTTCTGCAGGAGGCAACAACTTAACCAATGTCTGCAGAAATCAACCTTTCCGGAGTTTTCTCCGGAGAAAATCATTTTCATTCAATTTCAAATTGTGTCCAAAACATGTTTTAAAGAGTCTGATTGCATACGCTTACATCCAAACACAAATAAAAGAGAAAATAAAATATAGAGTATCATTTTTCAAATCTGAATTTTTGACTGTAGCATGGATCTTTAACGAGCACTTTGTTTCACGATTTCCTCAAGTACAATTTGTTTAGGGGACGATTAAGCGATTATATTTTCCTGCTCGTTTAAATTGCGAAAACAACTGCAGATTTGTTCGGAAATATCTCTCACAAAATAATGGTGTGATGTCTGCTTGTCTTTTTTTCACTTAAAATAGTACCATTTGTATCAATGACCTAAAATCAAGTCTGATTTTTGTCAAAGGAAGCTGTAGTTGAGATTGGGCTAGCAAGAATACCACCATTTTTGAATTGTTGTTGTTGTTGGGGGCCCAAAAGGTGTCACACCACTGTATTTTTGCCATATTGAAAATAGAGTGAAATCGACCATCTTTGAAACTTCACAGATCGCTTAATGGCAAACCTTTGGCTTCTCCGTCTCTTGCTTTCCAAAGGACGTCCATAGACCTTCAAAAATGCTTTAAAAATAACATGTCCACCGATCCAATTTTTCGCTAAATCCAAACAAACATTTGTATCCTAGAATTTGTTCTCTCAAAAACACCTGTTCATGGCCATGACCACAATATTTTGTTCCTCGAGTGACACAAAATAGTCCAATCAAAATTCAATAAAAACACATCTAAGTGGTCCCCCACTGCCTAAAATTTGAAACAAATCTTAATTATATATATACCACCAGGCCCTCTCAGCTCAGTGAAACAGTGCAACAAAAGTGCTACTGAAAAAATTCACATGGAACTACATGTACATGTACTTTTGATACTACAACCTGGTCGCAGTCTCTCAGTGGTGCGAAACCAAGGTGTGTTCCCCTGCCCCCATTGGGCAACCCTCGGGTGACCCGGTAATCAAGTCCCTCGGCTATACATGTATCATATAGCTTGATATACAGGTGCACTTATACAGTACATTTCTTCGCCGGAAGGAAATCGCTTTGCCATTTTTTAAATCGTAACACTTCACACAGAAAGCAAACACTAGTCACAGTTTTTGGCCAGAATCATTTTAAATACAAATTCAATTTTGCTGACAGTGTAGATTAATAACAGGCTTGAAAAAAAAAAGCAGTCTGATCTTGGACCTAATCGATTCTATACATCGATTTTTTCTTAAATTCTTTATACCGCAATATCACCAGGTGGCTGAATTCAGCAGAAAATTCGACGCTTTTGGAGAACCGGTTTAATCCTTTACCGAGTTTTTACGTTCTGTGCAGTCTGATTTTGACCTAAACTGTCCGCAAAAGATCCTTGGGTCGCGTTTAACAACCTACAGGTTAGAACATTTCACAGTTCAACCAAAGGCTGACGCCGCTTGCAAAGATAGCGAAGAGGGATCGGGATTAGACTGTACGGACGTACGTACTCTGGTATTAATCTTCTCCGATACTTGGTAGTCTTTAAACCTTAGACTGCTGAGCGCGAGTCACTTACCTTTTGCGGACAGTGTAGATTAAGATCAGATTGCACAGAACGTGGAGTCTTATCTTGGATCTACACTGTCCTATATGGAGATATTATTACTCAAAGCATAACATTGAAATAGCGACATTTGGGGTTTTACCATCGAATTTAAAATGTTTCATTTTAGTTATTTAGCAGGATAAGGGTTAACAGCCTTGAATTCATCCATTTACAGCTTTTACCAAACAGTCTTCCTAGTTTTGAATGAAAGAACAAAAGAAAGAAAGTGTCGGATACAAAGTGGTAATAAACTGCAGGGACTGCATTCACAAACGTTTCTAAATATTGCGGTATTGAAACACTAGCAGTGCCATATTGCAAATAAAAGGCATCGAATATGACGAAGTAAAGGGTTGAAAAAAGAGTGAAATCGTTTATAAAAACAATTTTTCACCCAAACTATTTTAAATGGAAAATATCAAGAAAAAAATTGTGTGTCATTCTGCGGACAAACAAGCACTCTTTCTTGTCCTATCGGTCAATGGTGAGCGTAAAGTGTCGTCTGGGATCAGCCTGCGCAGTCCACGCAAGCTAATCCGAAACGACACTTTCCGCTTTTATGTAATTTTATTTTTTGCGCAAGTCTACTGAAGAACAAAATCTAATGTAGTCGTAAAGTGCCGTCTCGAATTAGCCTGCGCGGACTGCGCAGGCTCATCCGAGACGACACTTTACGCAAGTGTCCGAATGCCCCTTTTCGTGTGTTGCAAGCCAATTATGTACAAACAAAAGTAAAAAATGAATTTAGAAATCCAAAGACATGTTATTGGTACAATTCCAAGTTCATCTATAAATAAGTGATTTGTTGGTTACCCGAGAGCGCCGAATAAACCTTAAAAAAAGACAATGCCAGTGTAGAAATAAGACTTAAATAATTGCAAGTTTAAGGTTGCTCTTGGCCAGATTATCTCAACAAAACGGACAGTGTAGATCAAAGATCAGAATGTTTTTTTTTTGCAGTCTGATATCAATCTTTAGTGGCCGTATAGGCGGCTTTAGTTGTGAAGGCGATTGAGGGTCAATAAAGGCTTCCGTTCCCGTTTGTTTGGTTGGTTTTTAGGCTGACCCCGATCACATGATTAGGCTACTCAACCCCGCACGAGATTACTCAGTGAGTAGTCAACGTTTGAGAGGACAGTATGGTGTTTCGTAGAAAGACCCATACAATTTGATCCAGAAAAAAAAAAGAAGTAAGTGACTTACTTATTCGTAATCTGAAGATATATTTTCATGTATAATCAAAGTACGTGTAAATCAAGATCTAGCATGGTGCACGTGGTTGCAAATTGTGATTGTTTTATTTTCCCGCAAATTATCGCCGGCGTCTGAACTAGTGCTGATCTCTCCTTGCTCCCGCCTTCCGATTTTCTTTTGAATATGTAGCTCTAATAATCAAATCTTATCGTTATTTGTCTTAAAACAATGTTTTCCATGAATAAGACGAAGATCGCAGATATCATAAAAATAATAGTAAAAACAGCTTGGGAAAACTACGCTTTTTGTCTTGAAATCTAAGAAAAGCCAAAAAGGAGCCACTGGCGGTCGATCTTAATTTAAAATCGATGCATATGTGTTACCTAATAAATAACATATTTATTAGTAATAATATTAGGTTACACACATGCATCGATTTTAAACTAAGATTGAGCGCATTTACTAGGTTACACACATGCAACGATTTTGAATTAAGATCGAGCCCAGTGCTAGAAGCATAAAAATGCACATCTTGTAGTGGGTTCACTCTTTATTGCATGGAGATATATTTGAAGGCATCTAGCATAGATTCAGATTACTTTGGGGAAGAATATTGTGGCATGTAGAGAAATTGTTCAGTGTAGGCATCATGGAGACATGTCTTGCTATGATCCCTGCTTAGAAGCAATAATACCTGGAATCCATTAACTCTTTACCAAATGACAAAATTTTGGACTTGACCAAATTCAAAGCATTTGCAGATGACAAAACAAATCTAGATCAACTGTTGATTTTTGTCTTTGACATGGCAGAAAGCATTATGGCAAAAGGAGAAAATGCTGGTTACCAGACAGTCCTGAGTTTTTGGCCCGCCCGAGTGGCTCAGTGGTGAGCGTGTCGGACTCATGACCTGGTGGTTGTGAGTTTGATACCCAGTTGAGGTGAACTTTCTTTCTGGCATATTTTCGCCTCTCACCTCTGCTGAAGCATGTGAGAAAAGTAGTCTGTGGCTTTGGAAAGAAAGTTGTGTTAGTACTGGTGTGAGAAAGCCAGGAAACATATGTGCGTCACCGACCGCCATGATATGACCTTAGCTGTTAAAGTGGCGTTAAACCCCAATACAACCAACCAACAACCTGAGTTTTTGAGACTGTGTGGTAAAACTCAGGACTGTGTGGTACAGAGTTATCCATTCTGGATACAGTGTTATCTGTTCTGGGTGAAATTTGTGGTAGATGATTTTGAAATATCCTTTTATAATAAGGATAGTCAACAATTAAACTCATGTTTGATGAATATGAGTGGAAATATTGTGGCAAAATGCAATATTGCTCATTACTAGCAATTTCTCCTTTGCCACATTATTTATGATAGTTGTATACAGCAAAATGAAAAGCAAATGTTGATGATTATCATTTAACTCTTTATCAAACAACGAAATATTTGCAGGCAACAAATTACTTATGATTTGCACAATGAAATTTGTCTTTAGTAGGGTAGAAGATTTTGAGGAAAAAGCAGCAAATGCTAGTTGCAGCATTGTTTTTTTATCCTTTTCAAAATGTTTTTGAAAGCCTTCTCTGTCAAAATCATTCAAGCATGGGAATGTTTGGAGGAATTTTCTCTAGCCAATTTTCAATGATGATGACCTGTGCAGGTTAAGTCAATAAAATTTTCTGTTCTGTTCAATAGTGAATTAAAAATTTTAGGGTAGGAAAATTCCTACTGCAGTATACTGAGGTGAGTCAAAGAGTATCCATATACCTAATAACTCTTTTAAAGAATCAAATGACAAAATTGTGGTCTTGACTAAATTGAAATCATTTGCAGACGACAACAACAAAAAAAAATGTAGCTCAAAAGACGACTGCTGTCTTTGATAAGGTAGAAAACATGGTTGGAGAAGGAGAAAATGCTGGTAAGCATTTTCTCCTTTTCCAATGTTTTCACATGACTTCTTCCTCAGGGTCATTAAAACTTTGGATTGTGTGGTAAAAGGATAACATAATTAACATTGGTGTATTTATTACCCTTTACCAGAAGACAAAATTACTTACCAGTCCAAATTGCAAGTCTTTAAAGATGAAAAAAATTAATGTAACTCAAATGATGTAATTTGTTTTTGAAGGGGTAGAAAACATGGGTAAAGAGAAAATGCTGGTTATCAGCATTTTCTCCTTTTCCCATAATGTTTTCAAATGAATTCTTCCTCAGGGTCATTAAAACTCCTGAAAATTGGATAAAGGGTTAAAAATATACACTTACAAAGAAATAGATTTTTTCTCAACCTGCAACAACTGGCTTTTTATGTCATTTGTTATTAACTACACAAAAGTATATTTTTTTCTTTGTAGATTTACGATATGACCAGATTTGGACTTTGTCGAGGTAAGAATCACTGTACATGAGGTAATTAAAAGTCAATTTGAGCACATATAAAATTATAGAAAATCTCTCAATGTAATGATGGATAACTTATCAACAATTTCTAAAATTCTGGAATACAATATTTATATTTTGAGACATTGAGGTATGACTTCGATATACTTCTACCTGCTTAAAAATCAAAATTTAAATATAACCTGGTAGTTCTAAACTGATTGTCTGCCATGGTGTCAAGGATGTAAGACAATACGGTTGCCATATACTGTTGAAGGGTAGCAAACTTAGAAAGTTTGAAAAAAAAATCAAAATATGAACTGCACTCAAACTGCCATTTCAATAAGATGCCATACTCTACCTTCAAATTACAACATTCTGCCTCAATTTATGAGGCCATCCCCTGGAATCAGCCACTAATAAATGAAAAAGAAAACATAGTATCATGAATGTTAATCTTACTCTGTCGACAGGCCTACATATTTTGTGTGTGTGTGTGTGTGTGTGTGTGTGTGTGCATGTGTGTGTGTGTGGGTGTTTTTTTTTTTTAGGTAATTTCAATTATACAAAATAAATCGATACAGATCAATACCACATACTTACCAAAAACCCAGAATGACCAACAAATAATGTCTTGCTAAACCTTTAGACTCCTATGTTGATGAAACACACATTATCAGTCTCTAAGACAAACCATCTTAAAGCAATTCCAAATATATTCTGACCCTCATGACATCAGTTTATGCATATTCTTACATTATATCTCTAAATCCTGTAACACCTTTTATGGTTCCAAGACTAAGTAGATCTACTTCTAGTGAAAACTTGATAATATTCCTTGACCACCCCCTTCTTGCTACAACCCAACCGTCAACAAAAATCACAGCTTATAATGTCAATATGACTAGCATTATTTGCAAAGATGCTTCAATAAAATAGGTACATTAACTATCAATTATCTAACATTATCATAGATAAGTTACATTGATCATGTAGATTCGTAGATCAGTCAATAGTTATTTATAGGTCTCACTATATTGCACATTAAAACTTAAAAGTGGTTGTCTTTGCACTAAATATATATATATGTTTTTACACATGATTATCAAAGAATTCATCTAAAAGTGGGGTATTGCAGATGGGACAACCAAAATAATTGAGCAGTTACTCTATCACACATATTACTGCATCATTTATGATTTTACATAGATTATTGAGCCTGAACTTTGTTGATTTTTATCAGTCACAAATACTTAACTGTCACTTTATGTAGAAATGATTAGAATTAGACCGATTATAGCCAGGTATACACATGAATATAATTCAGATTTTCTGCAAGAAACAGATCAGTAAAGAACGTTTATTGTCCCAATGACAGCATGGACCAAGTGCTGGAAAACAAATGGCCTGCTATTGACTTAAAAAATTTATTTTATTAAGTATGAATTACATAATTATTGTCCTCAAAATAACAGTCACTTAACACCAAATTTCATTCAACGTTTAACAGCTACATACAAATAATAAGAATCAAACATGTCAAGAATTTGCATGAAAGCATTTAAATGTACATATATATTGGGTATGACTGTTTGAGTTATAGTCCTGACTCTTATTACTATTATTTTGTTTTGACTCTTAACATTTTAGCTCATACAGTGCTCATCAATGGCTTTTGAGTTACAGAGTAGAGCAGACTAGACTCTTGTTGAAGAACTGTTTGCAGGTTTCTAAAGTTTTAGGTTTATGGCCTATGTATTCAAAGTATTCCATTAGTTGACAGGTACAGAAGACAAAAGTTTACAAAAGATGAATCTTTTAAATTGGCACCATGTCTATAAAATTGATAGGTTTGATACATTTTGAGGTATCCCAACATGATGGGTGTCTTTCAGACACACATGAACTTAAAAACATATTTGAGAGTTAGTAATCCAAAGGGATTTTTAATAGCCACCAAGGTATTGTCAGCATACCTTATTATATGTTGAGGATTTTAACTCCTAAAAATGAAAGTGGATGTAATGCCTTACTACACTTATTGTATATTTTTATTGTGTATTTCTGATCTATTATTAAATGCCTTGTTTAATCCTTTACCAAATGATCCTGCTTCATTGTAATCCTGAAGAAATATTAAGACCTTTAAAAACATTGTGAGAAAAAGAGGAGCAGCATTTTTTTCTTTATCCACAGTGTTTTGCTACCTACAAAGACAATTTGCAGCATTTGAGCCACATGTAATATGTCATCTGCAATGTTTCCAAGTAGACGAATCCAATTTGTCATTTGGTAAAGATCTTAATCTGCAGGGTTCATTTTAGTTTTTGTCTGAGGTGGGTCCTTGGCCTCTAAATAATTTTTGTATAGGCCAAGCTAATTGAGGTAAAATAGTTTTAAGGAAACTAACCAAAACATGGAAAGACAGTTGTAATCAAAATTAAAGATTTGTAAATATGAGAGAATGAAAAAAAAAATCATACTTTCATTATTGACCAAATACTGCAAAAATTTAATTTTAGAGAAACTGGAGATCAACAGACAAGTAATTGTTACTGCACCTGATTGCCCTTTTTGTGGCCAACCCAGCCAACCATTAACTTCTCGTTGCATTGATTTTATACCATCTTTTTTGTACACAAATTTGGTCTGAAATGAACTCTGCATTTCTTTTTACCCAAATCCCAAGCAATTACTACATTGCTAAGGATCTTAGAAATATTATTGATTACAATGTTTGATGTAAAGGATCTTAGATCCAGAAGTAGAAAAGAAATAATTCAGTATCTTGTACAATTTTTGATGTTAAGGATCTTAAATCCAAATTTGATAAGATTGATCATGAAAAAAGCAGAATTTGAATTACAGTTTGATTAGTAGACTAAGTTAAATCTGTTCATGTAAATTCTGAAAATGGCTTGTATAAAGTATACTAATCATCTTTAGAAAAAAAATGTTTCAAATTAACATGCATGAAACAAAATTAGTTTTATACTTCATTGCTCAGAAAGGTTGTCCTTGCCCAACTGATGATTTCCTTGGACTGGTTAGAACCCAGGTTACACAGCAGAGAGATACATGTAGTCAGGACAAAGTTGATTACTGGGTGGGATCCAGGAAAAAATTGTCTTTTGACCAAGATTTTTTAATCACTAACAAAAATATAGAGATAAACTGTCACCAATGACGGACCAAGGCAAGTCAGAAAGGTTTGTCTGTCTAATCAGGGGCAGCAAGATTTTTTAATCACAAACAAACAAAAGTATAGAGATAAACTGTCACCAATGACGGATGAAGACAAGTCAGAAAGGTTTGTCGGTCTATTCAGGGGCAGCAGCTGTGTTTCATTTGCAAAGTTAACCTCATCTGAGCCCTTTTATCAAACCAAAGTACATGTAATTGAAAAACAGTTTTACCAGTTAAAAAAAGACTATTTTCACAAGTTATGTGAATGTATTTATCTTACCTTTAGACTGACAAAGACAACTTCTATATTTTTGTCCTTTTCAATATTCAATATTAGACTTAACTCTGTACCAAACAACAAAATTATAGACTTTGCAAAATTGAAAGCCTTTGCAGACACCATCACTAATACAGCACAAAAGATAAGACCTGCCCTTGAAAGGGTGGAAAACATTGAGGGAAAAGGAGAAACTTCTTGTTACTAGCATTTTCTTCTTTTCCCACAATGTTTGCAAAAGCCTTCCTTTTGGGCTTTAAAACTCAGGATTGTTTGGTACTGGGTTTAAAAGACCACACAGTTTTTGTGTGTGTGTGTGTCAATGTACATAAGGTTCATCTAATGTGAAATGAAAAGGATCTTAACCTGTCAAGTGCCTCTCACTACTACAGACTTTTTTCAGGCTAGTGCAGATCAGGATCAGACTGTATAATGTAGCCTGCTCTTAGATGTGCACTGCCTAATGAGTAAAGTTAGCATTGAAATGACATTTTGTCTAGTCTCTGTCCCATGTATACACAGTTTGTTTGGCACTTGAAGGGTATATCAAATAGGTAAGTAGAGCTTAATGGTACATTTATCTTTATACATTAGATCTACATTTATGTACATATGGATAATTTTTTCGTATGAAATTTTCCTTGATCAAATTATCTTATTATCATTGTCTTAAATTTTTCATTCATTTTTTTCATTCATTCATCCATTTCCTTTCTTTCACATGTGATTCAAAATAGCAGCTTTGCTATTCCTCAGTATGGTACTTGTAGGTTTCAAGTTTATGTGATCTGACTGTCTATAAATGCATCCCTTGCTGACCTTTGTAATAAAGAGGGTATTTTTATCTATCATTATTATACCCCAGCAAAACGAATGTTTTCGGGGTATACTGGAATCAGCCTGTCTGTCAGTGTGTCAGTCCGTGTGTCCGTCTGTGTACAAAATACTAGTAATTGCCTGTTTCTGTCAAAGCGCTGGCAGGGGTATTAAGTCACATTCAGTGACAGCTCAAGTTAAGTTAGGTTGTATTGTATATTTAACCCTTTACCACATAATCCTGAGTTTCAACGACCCTGAAGAGGAAGAATTTTGAATCCATTGTGGACAAAGGAGAAAATGCTGATAATCAGCATTTTTTCCTTTGCCCACAACATTTTCTAGCCTCCAAGGGAAAAGTTCAGTGTTTGAGTCAAACTAGATTTCTCGTCTGCCACTGCTTTCAATTTGGACAAGATTAAGATTTTGTCGTTTGGTAAAGAGTTAATATATTGAGAAGTAAAGTCATGCTTTCTATGTGAATGTAATCTCTGTTTGTTTAAAAACATTTCAAAGATGTTTGCTGTGAAAAGGTTTTAGATCAAACTGGGGAATCAATATCAAATAGATATTGGAGACAATCAAAGACTTGGTGCTTTTAGAAGATTCATTGGCAGGTCTATATATAAATGCATTGACATTGTCTGATTTCAATTCAGTAACACATACAAATCAGCTGTTGGAATGCTTTGAATACCAAAACCAGCCACACCTTGAAAACCTTATAACAAACTTTTCAATGTTTTACTTGATGCTACAGATATTACAACTTATGCATGCAAATTTTTACTGTTTCAATTTAGCAGCTTTTCGTACAAAGTATTTGCATAAAGGTTATTTAAGATAAGAAAATGAATAGACAACAACAATACATTACATTTATGATGTTTAAATTACTATTTTTTTCTATTAAATCAAAACAGTAAGAGAAAACATCTAGTTTGAATTTGCAGTAGTTCAGATCATAAATGCTAGGCTGGTTTCAAACACTTTAGAAATTTACCAGCCAAGTCCAAGTTCATATAGACATAATTGTTAAAGAAACTTGTCATATATCATATTTCCAGTCATGTTTCAAGGTGTCATTTAGAAAACAAAGACATCACAGTTTTCAAGTGTTACTAGATTATTTCAAAGTTCAAATGCAAAAATGAGGATAATGACATTATGTCTTGGTTTCAACAATTTTGGCAAGCCTAGGAACACTTGTTAATTATTGGAACATTTGTTAATTACTCATGAACTTCTAGCCTAGATGACCCTACACATTTAATGTGTCAAAAACATTCGCATACCGGTAAAAGCATAATTCAAGCATACTTCAATAAATACCTTGTAAATAGCATATTTGCAACTTTCAATGTCAACTATGTAATGAGTAAATCATGGGTAGTTATTTCCATTCATCCCTTGGAGATTTGTGGGATTGATTGAGTGGAGTACTGATCATAGTGGATCAAGAACTCTGATAATTTATCTAGATACTTCATTGAAAACAGATTTTTGAAATAGTAAGGTGAAACATATCTGTTTCAGCTGTAAGTAATCAGGTTCCCATCCCGCATGTGTCTGAGCTAATGGTTTTCCACACCAAATAGGGACATTTACACAAATGAACCAAAAAAAAGAAAATAGGAATACAGGAAAAATATAGGAATATTATAATTATCATAAAACAAAAACAACAACCACAAAAAAATAGAAAAAAAAAAAGGAATATCTAAATATAGAAAAGAATAAACAAGTACAAAACTAAAATAGAAAAACTACACACACACACACACACACACACACATATATATAAATGATAAAAAAAAAAAAAGAAATACCGGTAATGTTAATTAAAAAAAAAAAACTTGTGAAAAATGAAAAACTTGAAAAGGAATGAAATAAACCTGAGAATTGAAAAAAAAAAAAAGTATTAATAATAAAAAAGAAAAGAAACATGACAAGAAAGCAATAAAAAATAATTAGGAAAAAATAATAAGTTACAAATAAGAAGAAAAAAAAAAAGAATAAAATAGTAACAGGGAAAAAACTATACAAGAATATATAAATAAAAGAAAATAATAAAGGGGATAAAAAAGATATAGAAACACAAGAACTGCTGCTTTAAATTTAAAATAACACAAAAAATGCAGTTACAATCCAAAAAATGACATTGCCAAGTTTAAACAAACAGCTTTATACATAAAGCAACCTAATTTTTACTCACAAATGCAAAAAAAAGGGGTATAATCTTCATAATGTACCATGGATTGATTTTGAACCGTTTACTGGATAATCCTGAGTTTCAAGGCCCTGAGGATCAAGGCTGAAATTGAAAACACTGCTATCAGCATTTTATCTATTTGACAACATATTATATGTGCTTGTCAAAGACCAATCAAACCATATGAGCCACATATTATTATATAGTCTACAAATGCTTTCAATTTGGACAAAATGAAATGGTCATTTGGAAAAGAGTTACACAAAGAATATGATTTTACTCACCATTAACATTAAAGTAAACCTGAATGTTCATATTGTATTTATACAAGTTGTTTTTCTGTAGGTTTAACAAATAATCACATCTGTGCAGTTTACTTGAATTGTTTATAGGCAAAGTTGTACATCTAGTACTTAAAAAATCTTTACTGCTCTTTTTTCCTTTAGAGATTAACAACTGGAATATGTTTGTTTCTGATACCCCCTGTCCCTGGCAAAAGTATTGCAGAAAGTATCAGAAGCAAGCATTATCCATCCTCATAATCCTTTTCTTTTAGAGTAATGACAGGAATTTGCACACTTAAACAATTTTCATCATGATCTAAAACATACAGATTTGTAAAATGCGAAGGAATCATCAGAAGGGAATTACCTTAGATACAAAGTTAAAAACAAAAAAATATTTAAATTGTTGATTAATAGTCATGAAATAGGATACAGATAATAAACTTAAAATTTTCAGTACTTTGTTAGGGAGGAATCTTTGATTGAAAAATAGAAATATTGACACAAAAGAACTTGAGTTCACTCTATGTTTCAAGAAAATGAAAAGGAATAAATATAAAGTTACAGTACAAAAGTGTGATTAACAAGTTAGATATGCATACCGTCCATTTCAACAGCAGCAAGTCATTCACCCACAAACACATGTGAGCAAGAAAGTCTTGTGAATAGTAAGTTTAAGTTTGATTCCTTTGCAAGTGCAAAGAAATTAAGATTACATGTACATGTATTCATATTAAGATGAAATTAAATTGAAAAACAAATAAGGGTGTGGTTTATTAACTCTTTATAATACACAATTCTGTGCTTTAATTACTGTTAGAAATAAGACTTTTGAAAACACTGAGGAAAAAGGAAAAAAAATGCTGATTATCCTTTTTCCACGATGTGTTCTTCCCATTCAAAGAGAAATTTTTTTATCTGAGTGCCATTTACTTTGTCATCTGCAATTGCTTTCAATTTGGACCATTCTAAAATTTTAAAACCTGTTATCAGAAAGAAAAATTGATTAAATGAATACTTAAAACTACCTTAAACTTGAAGATAAAAATGAGTAAAGCTGCATTTACAGTACAAAAATGAAATTTTCACATTGAGAATGCATACAGTCAGCTTTCTACAGCAGCAGGTCATTTTTCGCTTCTAAACACAGGTTTAAGCAAGAAAAATAGAATTAAGTTACATAAGTTCAGATTTTACGTACAATAGAAATACAATTTAACCAAGAATAGTCATATTGATTTAAAACAATCTAAAGTGTATAAATCAGAAAAGAAACAAAAAAAAAAAGCAAAATAAAATTACTGGAAACAACTTTCCTTACAACTAGCCCACCCCCTTCCCCATTCCCCATCTCCACCCCCATAGAAAAAAAGAACCAGAGCTTGTTTTTTTTTGTTTTCAATTAAAGATCCCATGGTAATACTTGAAAAAGATGACAGACACTTTGCCTGAGGCCGTAATGAGAAAAATCTACAAGTAAAACAGTGCATGACTACATGGTAAGTTACAAACTGTACAGGTAGATTAAGATCAGGCTAAACAGACTATGCATTCTAATCTTAGACTGGTTTTTTTTCACAGATATTCTTCCAAAACAACAATTTGGAAAGAGTAATAGTCTAGATTGTCTTTTAACTCTTTACCAACTGACAAAATTTTAAGTAATTGGAAATTGAAAGCATTTGCAAATGACAAAATCAATGTGACTGAAAAATTAAAACATGTCCTGAGGAAGGTAGAAAACGCTGAGGGAAAAGGAGAAAATTCTAGTTACCATGATTTTCTCCTTTTCCCGCAATGTTTTCAAAAGGCTTCTTTCTCAGGGTTGTTAAAGCTGGGGATGGTGTGGTGAAGGGTTAACCCGCCACCAAACAATCCTGTGTTTTAAAGACCCTGGGGAAAGAAGCCTTTGAAAACATTTTGGGAAAAGAAAAAAATGCTAGTTACCAACATTATTTCCTTTTCCTGCAGTGTTTTTTACCTTATCGCAGACAAAGTGCATTATTTGAGTGATATTTATTTAGTCATTTGCAAAATCTTTCACTCTGGACCAGTCTGGGTCCTGCGTGGCTCAGTGGTAAAGTGCGGGACTGATAACCTGGAGGCCCTGGGTTCAAGCAGCACTAGATCCACTGAGCCTTTCGTGGGAGTGTCCTTCAGCAAGACACTTCAGAGCTCTAGCCTAGTACTGGTAAAATCCAAGAAACACAGGAATATGTGAGCTGTTGCCGTGATATGACTGAAATATTATTGAAAGAGGCATAAAAAACCATTCAATAACAGTCAATCTGGGCCAGTCAAAAATTCAGTTGTTTGGTATTTGAGCCTTTTCCAAACAATCCTTTGTTTTCATGACCCTGATGAAGACCCCTTCTGAAAACATTGTTGAAAAGGGAGGAAACACTGGTAACCAGCATTTTCTCCTTTTGCCACAATATTTTCTAGCCTGTCAAAGAGCCTCAGTTCATCTGTACCGCTTTCAGATTTGTTGCCTGCAGATGCTTTTAATTTAGAAGAGTCTTAAATTTGAAGTTCGGGAAAGGGTTAAAGAGAAAATCAAGAATAGTCATGATTAACCCTTTACCACACAATCCCCACTTTGAATAAACCTTAGAAAGAAAGCTTTTGAAAACATTGTGGGAAAAAGAGAAAATACCAGTAAAGAGCATTTTCTCTTTCCCACAATGTTTTAATTCTACCTTATAAAATACAGATTCCATCAATTAAAGCACACTTAAATTGTTGTCTGCAAGAACTTACAATTTGGACAAGTCTACATTTTGCTTGTGTGGTAAAGAGTTAAATGAAACGTACAAAGATCTGAAAAAACAGAAAAGTAAAAAATAGCAACACAGTGTTACTTTATAAACTTACTCAAAATCATTGCCTTCACAACAATACCCCACCCCCATCCCCCTACCCCTCCTCCAAAATAAAAAACAGAGGTTTTCTTTTATTTTTTCTTAGGGTTTTCAATTCAAGATACCACGGTTTCAAAGTGGCGGTGCTTGGAAAAGATGGAAGACACTTTGTCAGCAGCAGTTATCAGAACAATCTACAACTCAGCAGTGCATCTATATGGTAAGTTGAACAGATCAGGTATTTAACCCTTTACGAAACAATCCCAAGTTTTCCAAATCCAAATAATTTATTCACAATTTCGGCCACCGGCCTATAATGAACATGATACAATAAATTGCACAGTTTGGAGAGAGGTATTACTCGAACAAATTGACCTGAAATTGACCTCTATGCAAAGAATTATTAAAAAGTGAATATTTATATCATCGGGCATAATTAGACGGTAAGGAAATTCTGTTAATGGTACAGTGCCTTAGTCAAAACATGAGAGCATTTGTGGATGACATAGATCAAGATCAGACTACATACATGGAAAGTGCAACTTAGATCTATGTTACTGGCCACGTATTACCAGTTTAAACCAATCATGTTCATTTCTGGTATTTTCATTTTTCTTTAAAGACAAGATAAATGTATCAGCTGCATAAAGAGCTAAAAGTCGTGCACTAAATTCCGCATGCAGACGACATTAGCCGAAGCTAAGTTTGGACATAATTCAAGCGTGTAATATATGATAATAGAGGTCATCTATTTCATGTCAATTTGTTTCAGCAATATTTACAAATAGTTGATATACATGAAATCAATATACATGAATAGCTCTTTCCCAAATAAACATGGATTTTCACCCATCTAGATTGCAGGTCTTTAGAAAACGTTTGAGAAAAGAAGAAATCGCTCATAATGAGCAATTTCTCCCTTTTCAAAAACGCCCTCTATCTTTTAATGAGCTTTTCTCCATTTTTACTGCATACCAAATTGTCATCTGCCAACTCTTTGATTTTGGAAGAGTCTGTAAATTTGCCGTGTTGGGACAGGAATAGTTTCCACTATTTTTACTGCATTTGGACTTGTCATCTGCCAACTCTTGAATTTGGACAAGTAAATAAATTTATCACTTGGGAAAGTTCATCAATAAACTTTCATACATTATTGATTAAATCTACATGATTAACTCTTTACCACACAATGCCAACTTTTAACGACCCTTAGCAAGAAGCCTTTTGAAAACATTGAGGGAAAAGGAGAAAATGCTGGTAACCAGCATTTTCTCCTTTTCCGGCAGCACTTTCTACTCAGTCAAAGGAAAGTTTCCAAATTTGAGCCAACATTGAAATTGTCGTCTGCAAGTGAATTTGGATGGGTCTAACATTTTGTCATGTGGCAAGAAAATAATTGTCGATTCTGCAGTATTGAAATTATTGTCTACTGTAGTGATCTACGTTTTGCGCGTTATTGCTTCCTGGTGGGTACTTACAAGCACTGGACGATAACGAATAACTTAGTATATTAGGCATTATATGCACTACACTGGGAGCATCAATTCAAGTATTTGATAGTAGTTCCTTTCTTAATTGAAAAGCACGGAACAAATAATTTGCCATTAATATGATGCTCTGGTTATTTTTGGTAGACATAATTTTGTAAAAGTTAGCAAGTGATCTATTCTGTAACCATGCAGACGGAAAATACTGTTCCCGAATTTGTTCATATGAGACGCATTTGAGAAAAAAGTGCATTTCGTCTTCAATGACAAGCAAATCTAAACTAAGACATAAGGGACAGTACCTATATTCTCTATCTATGTTTAAATGTCTGCCTTTTTCAATCATAAGTTCATGGCTAGAGCATCTAAAGTTAGCCAGAGTTCTTTTCAACATATAATTCAAATTTACAGAGAGATATTGCTCTACAACTAATAAGGATTTATAATGCTGGTAATGGTCACATTTAGACGAGCTTGTTATATCATAGTGTAGCTTTTGCGCGTAACAGTCAATAAGTCTTTGTCTAAACGAAGCAAGAAAAAGATCAGAATCGCCAACATCTTGAACTATCCATACATATCCAAAGCCGTGCGTAAATAGTAATGACTTTATATGTGTAGCCCACGTGGTCCTACCAGCATATTCAAGTTGTAGCAACAGATCGTAACATTGTTTGAGGTACCTTTGCGAGTTTAAGCGTAAAACGCGTATCCAATATTTGATACAATTTGACATATAAGTAATACATAAAGGAAGACGCCCACATTCACTTAGGGCAATTGCATCCATACAGTGTTTATTAAGAAGACAATACCTCTTACAGAAACCGATATGGACTGATTCTACACGTTTATTGTATGCGTATCCCCAAAGTTCTGATGCGTAGCAGAGAATTGGCTTTATCATCGAGTCAAATATACTGAACATATCAGTAGGATGGATGGACCCAAATTTGCGTTGATATCTAAGTATACTATGCATTGCCTTGGTTGCTTGTAGAGACAGTTTATCTTGGGTTAAAGACCATGACAGTTTGGGCGTGAAGAACATCCCTAGATACTTATAAAAAGGTACAGTTTCTATTAACTTTCCATCCAAGAACCAGCGTTTGTTATTTTGAATTACACCTCCATTTCTGAAGACTAAAATTTTTGTTTTTTCAACATTTATGGACATACCTATTTGTTTACTGTATTCGGAAATAGAATCTATCCGTTTTTGGAGTCGAGTAACAGTATCTGAAAAACTCGATACATCATCAGTGTACATAAGTGCATAAAGGTCCGGTATTTAATTTGATACGAAAATACCACTGTTACATTTATGTTGTATGTATGCTATAAGGTCATTGATGAAAATACTGAAAATCTTAGGACTGGCTACACAGCCTTGCCGGGTACCAACCGTACAATTAAAATAAGTTGTCAGTCCTTGGTCGAGTTTGACACAGGATGGTGTCTTACTATAAATAGATTTCAAGATATCTAAAAACTTTCCATTTACATTAAGTCTTTCTAGGGCCTTCCAAAGTAGGGCGTGTTGAACTCTGTCAAAAGCTTTTTCATAGTCTATAAAAATGCAATAGAAACGCCCATTCTTTTTTGAAATGTATTTTTGAATCAGTGACATTAGTAAAAAACAGTTGTCTACAGTCAAATAACCTTTCCTAAATCGGGCTTGAGCTTCATGTAGTATATTATTCTGATCACACCAGTTACTCAGTCTAGTATTTAGTATAGTCATAAAAATTTTGCATATAGAATCAATGAGAGAGATTGCTCTATAACTATTTGGTTCATCCCTAGGACCTTTCTTATATATCGGAGTTATTATACTTTTGCCCCAATCGGAAGGGAATTGTCCCGATTCAAATATTTCATTAAAAAGTGCACTTAGGTAGGGTAAAATCATGTGTAAGGAATGTTTGTACATTTCAATAATGATACCATCTGGTCCTGGAGCACGATTATTTTTTATAGACTTTACACCATTTATGATTTCCTGGTCAATGATGGGTACATTTAAACTACTACAGTTATGATTATTATTAATGAAACTGAAAAAGTCATCATCTGAACCATTATAATTCCCATCTCTTGCAGTAGAAAATAAGTTACTAAAGTATGTTGACCACTGTTGTGTAGAAACCTGAGATGTTGTTAATGAGTTATTTATATCTTCCTTTAAAAGTTTCCAAAACTGTTTCGGATTTTTCCTAGCAGATACTAGAGCAAGACAGTTCTTAGCAAAATATAATCGTTTCTTTCTTCTACATATGGCTTTAAATCGATTTCTGCTTGTGATGTATGAAAGTTTATCTGCTTCAGAGTTAGACAAGCGAAACATACGGAGGAATCTGTATTTTTCTTGCTTGGCTGTCTTACAATCCTCATCCCACCATTTTGGCTGGGTAGATATCTTAGAGTTATAAAGACCCATTTGCAGGTCCAGTCCGGCTCTTTGATATAGACGCACGAATGATGGAAGAGACTGAGATATAGTTGTGTACGAGCGATTTTGAAGTTCATTGGTAAATTCACGGAATAATTCAGAGAATCTATCAGCGAACTGCTCTTTTAATTCAGTCTTCCATTGCATCCTACTCCAAGTAGAGAGATCATAAGTATCATCAACAGTATTTCCTCCATCATCCGTGACGTCTTGAATACATATATTTAAAGTACAATATACAGGGAAATGATCAGATAGATCTAGGTTACCTATTCCAAATTCAACTGTACGACTAAAAAGGGCTGGTGAAGCGATCATATAATTGACAACACTAAACCCGTTATTGGCTGTACATGTAAAATTACCATCTTTATCGTCAAAGATTCTGCCATTCATAATATGTATATCGGACGTACAGCATAGTTCTAATACAGACAGACCAAATTTGTTTGTTTTGACATCTTTCGAATGTCTGCTTAAATTAAACAGATCAGATGGGTAATCTAGAAAATCATTCTGAAAAACAAAGGAAAGATCGTCGTTCGGAATAAAGTCTAAACCATTAGCAGTCCGAGCATTCAAATCGCCCGCTAATAAAATATCGGTATTTGGATATACAGATTTGACTATATCAATAGTGTCCTGCTATAAATCAATACCGTTTTGACCCTGTGAGTAAAAAGCAGAGTTCTCAGGTGCGACGTAGGAAAATATCAAAACAATATTCCGACAGCTATCTCCCCTTGTTTTTAAATAAAGAAGAACACTTTCATTTATGTTTGGACAAATACGCCTTATCTCATATGTTTTACGAACACTTTCCTGCACAAAAATAGTAACTCCTCCTGAGCCCCGTAAAGCACCAGATTTTCTCTTTCTGATATAATGAAACTGACGGTTGCCATGTAAAAAGTGCTCAAAGTCACTGTCTTCAGTGCCCCATGTTTCTATCATTCCAATAATATCAAATTTCCCACAATAATTTGCGATGAAAACATAGTCTTCGTATTTCTTCAAACCAGCTATATTTCAACAGCATATTTTCAGGTTATCATATATTATCTCAGAATTCCCTCCCTTTAACTGCTCGAAATCATTTCTAATGAGGTGTTGAGATATAGATCGGCCTCGGCCGGTTACCTATTTAGATACTTGCACTGGACGTTCCTGCTCTTCATCAAAGATAAAACGGTTACCTTCAATCACTAGTTTATCATAAGAAAGATAAGCCTTTTTCCCACTTTGTATTGCTTCCAGCATGGCCGGTGTAAGTAGTCGTCGTTGTTTACTGACCCTTTGTGGAAAGTCTTCGCTGATTCCCACTTTCGAATACGGATGAGCTTGATCTTCACTTTCCCATTGCTGCTTCTTGATCGTTCTGTATGTCTGCAAAATTCTATCTTTATCTTTGAAAAAAGAGAATTTGACTATAATCGACCTAGGTTTATTCTTACCGGGCAGCCTATGGGCCCTTTCAATGCTTATTTTTGAGTCATCCATCTCCAGTGTTTCACGTATATATTGTCTGACCTTTTCCTCACTTCCTTCCCATGTTTCGTTTTTAGATTCTGGAATATTGTGGAATTTCAGATTTTCGCGCCTTGACTGAGCTTCTAAATTCTCAACTTTTGCATTCAAATCGTCAACCTTTTTACTCAACTCCATATTTTCTTGTTTAAGTGATGCTGTTTCGTTCTTGAGTTCATTAATTGAATCTTCTAGTTTATCGAACTTTGTGTCAAGCCTTTTAATGCTTCCCTGTATGTCTACCAATATCGGTAGCATTGCTTTATCAGATACACTATTACATGTCAAATTCTCATTGGAATTAAGGTTTAAAGTCGGGCTTTGAAAGCTATTATCATCATTACTAATCTCGTCAGTTTGGTATGTTTGACCACTAATCCAATCATGTATACTGGATTGAGAAGAACGTTGTATAGTGTTGGGGTGTGAAACTGAAACACTTACTGCTTTATGGCTATTTTGGGTAGGAATTGACCCTCACTGTGGTGTTGGTGAATTTCGAGCACTATCTCCATTTCCCACAGCCTTTCAGGAGCGTTATGAGCGAGTAACTCTGTTTGAATCCCGGTAGTTTGAATCTAGGTTGTCTCCCTTGGTCTGTTTAGCGGGGCCCGGGTTCGATTCTACGCATTGAGCCAGTAGTAATGCAAACAGAACTATCCTAATAGAAATAGAGAGAGTTTTAGATACAGAAAGCAGATACAAGTCTCTAATATCTGATTTACGTCGAGCTTTCTGAACGAGACCTCCAATTCTACAGCGCCAGGCCTCTATTGAAATGCCCATACTGTAAATGTAAACAACCCGCTTGTGTAACAAAGGTCTAGGTATGTAGGAAAATGCAATACTCAATGTCCACCGCTTATGTTACGCTCCGGTGATCACACTGACCAATGGTAGTCAGGTAAAATCAATAATGGCGACACCCGTCTTTGTTCAATTTCCACTATCAAAAGTTTAAAAAGCTGTTTTCTGTATTTACTTAGCTTTCTCGCTCAGGACATCATGACCATCGTTACCAGCATATCTTTAAATAACCCTCTGAACAATCTTATGTGCAACAACCATCGTTTTACCAGGAAAATCTGTTAAAATCTCTTCTCTCTCTTCAGAGCAGTGTTTACCTGGCCACGTTCGATTCCTCTCTTAACGACCCTATGGAATAAGGCTTTTGAAAACATTATGGGTCAAAGAGAAAATGCTGTTAACCAGCATTTCTCCTTTACCCATAATGTTTTCTACCCTTTCAAAGACCAGGGTTCATCATTTGGTCCACATTTCTCTGGTCATTTTTGGATGCTTTTAATTTGGACTAGTCTAGAATTTTATTTTGTGGTAGAGGGTCAACCCTTTACCAAACAACAAAATTTTTGGATGTGACCAAATTGAAACCATTTACAGACGACAAAATAAATGTGACTCAAAATTTGAAGTTTGTGTTGGGAAGGGTAGAAAACAGAAAACATTGTGGGAAAAGGAAAAAATGCAGGTTAACAGATTTTCTTCTTTTCCCACAATGTTTTCAAAAGGTCTTTTTCTCAGGGTTGTTAAAAGTCGGGATTGTGTGATATGATCAGATTGAACAGAATATACAATCTGATCTGAGATCTACATTACAATTTTCTGTACAGGTATTTTCTCAAAATGATATGAAATTATAATACATGTATCTTGACAGTCTTTTAAGTCATTACCAAATGAAATTTTTATACTTGGACTAATTGAAAGTATATGTAGACAACAAATTTAAGGTCTACAGCCCCTAACTCATAGGTAAACATCGACATTTTTGTAAAGACTATTCGGCCAGTCTTGGCAGCTTCCGTCTTAGAGTTAGGGGCTGTAGATTTACTAACTCAACAGTAAATATCGTGTAACATCGATGTTTTCATAAAGGCTATTCGGCCAATCTCGGCAGCTTCTGTCTTTTAATTTGTGAGTTAGGGGCTGTAGACCGTAAATATGGCTCAAAAGATGGGTTTGCCTTTGAAAAGGTAAAAAACATGTTTAAAAAAGAGTTTTTTTAAACTTAAGAATGTGTGGTGAAAGTTTAAACTAATGGGAAATATCCACTTAGTTTATTTAGCAACCTGCTGAATAAATTTGCTGCAGGTATCTTTGAGAATACTCTCGTAAAAAAGGCATTTTCAATATTCATTTTAAGGACTACAACCCCTGACTCATCAGTAAATATCGTGTAACATCGACGTTTACGTTACGGCTATTCGACCAATCTTGGCAGCTTTCATCTTCTAATATGAGAGTTAGGGGCCATAGACTCACTAACTCATCAGTAAATATCGTGTAACATCAACGTTTTGTACAGTCTACTCAGCCAATTCGGGCAGCTTCCGTCTTTTAATATGAGAGGGGCCGTAGACCTTAATTTGAATATGCCAGTATGTGGAAAAATGGGGAATATGCCTTTTGCCACAATATTTTCTACAGTACATGTATTTTTTAGCATTACTCAAATGTATTTAACTCTTCCTAATGGCAAATTTTTAGACTTGCCATTTGCAGATGACAAATGTACCTCTTGTATGAAATTGTCCTTGAAAGGGTAAAAAAACCTCATCAGAAGAGGAGAAAATACTAGTATCCAGCATTTTCTGCTTTTACCAAAATGTTTCCAAAAGCTGTCTTACTCAAGGACTTTAATCCTTAGGCTGCTAAGCGCGACTCACTGACCTTTTGCGGACAGTGTAGATCAAGATAAGACTGCACAGAATATGCAGTCTGAACTTGGATCTACACTGTCTTAGAAGGAGTTATTATTTCCCAAAACAAACCTTTGAATTAGCAATATTTGGGTTTTTATACGCCCGTCGAAGACGGGACGTATTATGGGATCACCCATGGCGTGCGGGTGGGCGGGCGTCCGTCTGGACGGGCGGGCGATGTCCAGTTCTTTGTCCGGAGCATAACTTTGTCATCTCCAGTCCGATTGACTGGAAACCTGGCATGTGTGTTTGTTGCAATTATACGGAGTGCAGTGCAAAAGAACCATTACTCTACCTTGTGCTGTCTTTGAGTTATTTCCCTTTGATCGTCATTTTTACAGCATTTTCTGCTTGTCCAGAGCATAACTTTGTCATCTCCAGTCCGATTGACTTGAAACCTGGCATTTGTGTTTGTTGCAATAATACAGAGTGCAGTGCAAAAGAACCATAACTCTACCTTGTGCTGTTTTTGAGTTATTTCCCTTTGATCGTCATTTTTACAGCATTTTCTGCTTCTCCGGAACATAACTCTTGTCATCTCCAGTCCGATTGACATGAAACTTGGTATTTGTGTTTGTTGCAATAATACGGAGTGCAGTGCGAAAGAACCATAACTCTACCTCATGCTGTCTTTGAGTTATTTCCCTTTGATTGTCATTTTTACAGCATTTTCTGCTTGTCCTGAATATTACTTTGTCATCTCTAGTCTGAACATCTTCAAATTTCGTATGCATGATTGTTGAAAATTTACGGAGTGCAGTGCACAAGAACCATAACTCTTCCTAGCATGAATTTTGAGTTATTTCCCTTTGATCATCATTTTTACAGCATTTAGTGCTTGTCCGGAATATAACTTTGTCATCTCAAGTCAGAGTGACTTCAAACTTGGTATGCATATTTGTTGCAATATTACGGAGTACAGTGCGCAAGAACAATAACTCTACCTAGTGCAGGTTTTGAGTAATTCCACTTTGATCTTCATTTTTACAGTATTTCTTGCTTGTCCGGAACGGAACTTTGTCACCTCAAGTCAAATTGACTTGAGACTTTGGTAAACATGTTTGTTGCATTACCTGCCCTTTACGATTATTATACCCCCTCGACAACTGGTGGTGGGACAGGCGTATCTTGCGACAATTTGCCGCTCTTGTTACTATTGAAATGAAAATTTCATACTTGTTTTTTAGCAGGGTTAAAACTTGGGCGCATGGTAAAGGTTTAAAGACCTAGATGCCAATGCCTTGCCTCGCCATTCATTCATTCATTCATTGTGGTACATGCCGAGCCCTGCTAGCTCAGTCGGTAGCATGCAGGACTTGAGAACAGGGCGTCGTGGATTCAGTCCCTCAGCCAATTTCTTTCAGAGGATTGATGATAGTCATCGCAACAGGATTCATTCCTCTCCCACCGCTGACCATTGTCTTGACGATGGTTATGTGGGAAAGCAGCCAGTGGCTTGGAAAGACTATTTCATGCGGAATGATGTTTAAAATAGTGTTAAACACCATACAATCAATCAATTATTGTGGTACTTGTACATGTCTTTTATGTAGGTGTTGATTTTATGCTAACATTATGTATATGTAGAATGATAAATTTTGTTTAGAGTTTATTATTATTCCTTTGAAATCTGTTGCAGGGAGGGAATGATCGAGCTTGCCTATATGGAAATTTCGGGATGATTATCGACTCGAGGTAGGTCAAAGTTGTCAGTCAGTTTTTAGTTGTACCATTGTTAAAGTTTTCTAAATTCACATGTATTTGGCTCGACAGAACTTTTATTAGTAGAGCTAGAAAAGGTTTTAGTGTATTTTTTGTTTCATCATTTTGTGCATAAAATCCCTGTCTGCAATGCACTTCATCTTGGCAGTATGGACACAGTAGGAGGAACACTGGGTGCAAGACATTCATACTTGTCCTGTTTATACAAAGTTTTGCTAGGTTTGAGTTTCCATATAACATCTTTATATTTTCAAATGTGTTTCTTTCTGAATATTTATGACAAATTATAGGTTAAGTCCTAAACACATAATCGCAACTTTTAAAAACCCTACGGCAAAAAAGGCTTTTGAAAACATGGTGGTGAAAGACGAAAATGTTGGTAACCATATCGTGGACAAAAACCATTATTTGACGCACATTTTATTTGTTGTCTTCAAGTTTGGACAAGTCTAAAATTTTTGCTGTTTGGAATGAGTTAAAGCAATTAGGAAATGACTGTTTTAAACTTTTTCACAGTATAGAAGTGTATGTACAATGAAAAAGGAAATTTAATTTTTGAAGGTTTTGTTTCTAAAGCCTTTATTTTCAAATTAAGCACTAAAAGTTCTTTTGATGAATGAGAATACTTTACCGTAGTATAAAGTTAATATAAACAAGTGAGGCTCAGTTAACTGATGGTAGGAATTTCCATTATATACATTGTGATCAGGGACAGGGGTTAAAACCACAGATGGAAGTTTCAACTATCAGGTTGCTGGCAAAACTTTAATTGTAAAGAGGTAGAAATATTCAGTATTATTAAGTATATTAATTATCCATTAAAAAGTTCTTACATGTAAGCTTTAACTCAAGAAGACCTACAGACTGCAAAATCTAGCTGCTGACAATATCTTCCTTGAACTATATGTAAACTCTTAGGTTGAATAGGCATTATGGCATAAACTAACAAATTTAGTTAAAATTGGATTGAAGCTCCTGGAAAACCTACTTTTAGTATAATGGTTAAAAATAAATCAGAGTATTAGACTAAAAGTTCATAAATAAAACATCTTACATTAGGTTCCTATAGGCAAATTTAGTTAAAATTGGATTGAAGCTCCTGGAAAACCTACTTTTAGTATAATGGTTAAAAAACAATCAGAGTATTAGACTAAAAGTTCATAAATAAAACATCTTACATTAGGTTCCTATAGGCAAATGAGGGTCGGCAGACTGACAGTTGGAATTTCCATTTCCAGTACATACATTGTGGCCAGGGACAGGGGTTTTATAAAACAAATGGAAGTTTCAACTATCAGGTTGCTGTCAATAACATTTTCAAATTATATGTAACTACGTCAAATGTACATAAAGTATGAAAGTGTAAAGTTCATTTCAAGGTCAGACATAACAAATCATCAAAAAAGAGATCACTTACACAACTTCTGTACATAAATTTCACTTCAAAAACAAGAAATTTCAGCTATCGGGTTGTTCAAATTAACATTTATCCTTTTTTTTTGTAAATAGGTCAAATGCACATCATGGTATAAAAAAAAAAAAAACTTTCTTACAGTTGAATTAGGCTGCTGGCAAAAAATCATCTATATTTTTAAACAGCATTTTCTCTTTTTTCCCCCACAATATTTTCTTTTGTTTAGAGAATGTTTTAAAGAAAACGGTCATCATACATGCTTCAATTAATTTGTCGTCTGCAGGTGCTTTCATTATGGAAGAGTCTGAGAGTAAAGATTTAACACATTTCCACATAATCCGGACTTTTAACAACCCTCATAAAGAAGGCTTTTGAAAACATAGTGGGAAAAGGAGAAAATGCTGGTAACAAGCATTTTTTCCTTTTCCCACTATGCATTCTACCCTTTCAAAAACAAATTCTGTCGTAACAGCCACATTTAAATTGTTGTCTGCAAATGCTTTGAATTTGGACAAGTCCAAATTTTGATTGTTTGGTAAAGTATTACTTAAGGTCTTTATCAGGAAATCAAACTTTGTACATTTCATTCCCATGATGTGAATATGTTACATCTCTGTTCCTAGTACATCTGGATTGTTGGCTCTTCATGCTGTGTTGTGTCAAAATGAATGAAAAAACAAGTACCAGAAAAACCTCTTCATAACAAACTCTAATAATTTTCTAAAATTTTCTAAATTCAAAATTATTTTTGTTTGTATATCTTTCATGCTTATTTCATACTTTAGAGGAGCTTTTGTGGACAGTGCTATCCCCACATTGATAACCTAGGTACCGGCCTGCAAAAATGTACCTGATATGGCCAGTGTACAGAGAGGATATAGGGCCTTATGCCTTTTCTGTTGCAAAGTATTTGCAGGTAAGATAGTACTGTCATGGAGTGTGTTGGGTACCCTGGTGCAGAGATCATCTATAGAGATTATAGGATCCCTGCCTCGTCTAATTAAAACCTCAACCCAAACAATTTACTTTTTATATTTGCGCCCATCTCTCATGTAAGACTGTCAGGCCATGGCATGTCAGAAAACATTGTAATATAACCCATAGTGACATCAACATGGCCATTTACATGCTGACACCCAGATTGTATGGAGCAAGGAAGAAAATGGCCATTGACATGCCTAGAGAAAAAGCTCCTCCCTATATTGGCCACACCGCGCTAGGTGGACAGTCTTGTCTGATGTCTGGAGTTTATAAAATAAATATTTTTTATTGTGTCAGCATATTAGGTAATGGTTTCTACTTATTCCCATACAGGCTTTTTGGTTTTGATCTTTGAGAAAAAAGGACACAGCAGAGAGTAGAATGGTCATTACAAAGCTGACACCAAAATGAGCATTTGTTTTGAAAAAAATGACCATGAACGTGCCTGTATTTAATTCGCTGAAATATTGGCCACACTGCTATGTGAACGGTCTTGTCTGGTCGAATGTTTGGTGTGTAATGCAGAATGCAATATTGCGTCAGCTTAAAGGGAAAGAAATTAAATAAATTTTACAGTAATGAAGTTATTTCTTGTCATCAAAATTTGTAATTCTTTGAGAGCAACAGGCTAAATCAAATGACCACTTTGGCCTACTTGGGGATGTGGATGTAGTTCCTTACCTCTGTTTTTGTCTTAATTTTAGGTAAAGTACAGATCTAGAGCAAAACAGACAGACTATGGAAGGCAAAAGTGAGATAATTTTTGAAAGTTGAACCATTTGGTGATATACAATAAACAAGTGTAAAAAATACGGTCCCAGCGATTACCACAACATTCTTCACATCCCTACTGGAGACAGATTAACTCTTTACCAAACAACAAATCAAAGGACTGAAAGTCCTGAAAAGCAGATTTGTTGAACAGTTTTAAGCTATGATTTGATGTAACGAAAATTATTTTTTTCTCACATGTAATACATGTATAATTTGTAAGTAATTAGTAGAGTAAGCAAGGGCAACGGGAGTCAAAGTTGTTCTACCAAGTGTGCTTCGCAGCAGCTGTTATTTTACTACTTATAAGAGTATTAATTTGATCCAACAATTTGATGTTTTTTTCTGCTAGTATTATATTTAGGACTGTAAACACGCATAGGACTGGAAAAAAAAAAACCAAGATAGATTTATAAGTGAAAGTTATTTGACAAATATATAGAATACTTCAGTTGTTGATTCGTTGATGAGTAAGACTTAAAAAACTATACAAAATAGGATGATGATATAGAATGATATTTCTGTAAAAACACGTTGTTAAGGTCTACAGTTGTCAATCAGTTTCAGCAATCATGAGCAAATTTGATCAAAGAGTACAATATATTGCTACTTACACATGTATGCAATATGAAATTTGTGTGCCTTCTTCTTGAACTTCTTACCAGAGGACAAGATTTTTGACTCCCCCAAATTAAAACCAACTATTCAGATTTTCATACCCTCAACAAACTCAAAAATGACTTACTGAATTATAGCTGGAAAATCATAAGTAAAGAAGAAAGATAAGATTTAGAAAAAAATATCTAAATTGATATTTCCTCAATGCGCTACTCAGCCTCCTTGGGTATTATTACATTTCATGCCACAGTGTTGGAAAGCTTTGAGGGAATGGTACTTAATCAATAACATGCACCATCAACAAGGATTTATATATTCAAATCAGTATCAAGACATCATATCTGGTGTAATAAAAATAAACAGAGTGACCTATTGCTAAAGTAGCCTACAATTCCATTATCAAACACCCAAAATTGCATCATTTTACTGAATTTAACCATACACTTTATTGAAAAGAAATACATGTATATACCTGGTTGTATTTACTGGCCTTTTACGGAATAATTTGATTTGTGGAAAAAAAAAAAAAAAATAGCTTGCTGTTTAGAGCATAAACAAACAATTCAATAGAAATGGAGCCATCAGATTATGTGGTTTGTATTTGTAAAGGGTAGAAAATATTCTGGAAGAAAAAAAGAAAAGAAATACTGATGTCGTCCTTTCCAACACTATTTTTATAAGCCCTATTACACAGGACTCATAAAACATAGGATTTATTGTGTGTTACAGGGCTAAAAAAACAACAGAAAAATGCTCAAAAATTCTCCCAATTTAACTTTGTATGACACAAAATTCAAGGGTCAAATATAGGCCATGTTTGGACAAACCGTACAGTATTTTGAATACTGATTACATGTATATGTAACAGTTCTGTTAAATAGCCCCAGAGGCTGGGATTGAACCTGGAACCTTCAGGTCCAAACTCCGTAGGCAAACGCTCTACAACATTGCTACAAAAGCTAGCTCTATAACAAGACAGATAAGTGTACCCTTATACAAACACAAGCTATACATTTATATCAATCTGTGGGATAGACTAGTATACAACATGTGGATCCATGTCAGGTTTCCTTGGCATCTGACAACTGGATCTGGAGAAAATTTTGATTGGGGTTTATTTTAACACTTTACTGAACACTCATGTTAACCCTTAGACTGCTAAACTTGACTCACTGACCTTTTGCAGACAGTGTAGATCAAGATCAGACTGCACAGAATGTGCAGTCTGATCTTTGATCTACACTGTCCGATAAGGAGATACTTATCGTCCTCAAAATTACCTTAAATAGCAACCTCTGGGATTTTACTATCGACTTGAAGGTATCATTTGAGTTATTCAGCAGGACAAGGGTTAATAACCCTGAAGGAAATAGACAATTAAAAGCATCATGGGAAAAGGATGAACTTCTGGTAGACAGTATTTTCTCCTGTTCCAACATTGTTTTCATTCATAAGAGTGAACTTCAGCTCATTTGTATCAGTTTCTGAATTGTTGTCTGCAGATACATTTAAAGAGCCAAAACCTTGTCATATGGGGAAGGAATGAATAATGAAATAGCATCCATTTAATTACCATTTTTGATTAAAGAACAAAAAGTAATTTATGCACCAATGGTGGACATAGACTAATCTGAACAATCTTACAAAAATTAACTCCTCTCTAAATGTAGATCTGGGGTCCTGCATGGCTTACTAGTAAAGTTTAGGACTTGTTACCTGATGGCCATATGTTTTTCTGTGGAAGTGTCCTTAGGCAAGACACTTCAGAGCCCTAGCCTAGTACTGCTGAAACCCAGACATACATAAATAAGCTAGTTGTAGCAGTTATATGACTGAAATAATGTTGAAAGCGACATTAAATGCCATTCAATTAATCAAATGTGGATCTAACATTGGCCTCCCGCAAGGTTAACCTTTATCTGATATTTCTGTCAGGCTCACAAAATGTAACTCTTAAGTTTTTGAAAACATTGGTAGACAAACAGATCTTTTTTTCATTCTTACCAAAGTCATTTTTCCCCATTCCATAACACCATAAAGGATACAATGTGTTTTAACTAAGGTAAGTGTGGCTATATTATTCCATTTTGAAGGATGTTCAGAAGGACTAGTGATGGTGGTTTTTGTCTGAAATTATGCTTTAAGTCAGATTGAAAATATCAACAGCTCACCCTAGGGTTTGTAAACATGTGAGCTTAAATAAATACACTAAACATGATGACTATATTTTCCTTTACCATAGCACTTTAAGCATTTCTAAAATCATTATTAATCATCATTATGCAAGACTTTTTTGAAATATTGAAACTTCTGTACTCAGATATCAAGGTTTTGATTTTTAAAACAGCATTTTACAATCCTAGTCAGACTATAAACACAACACTTTCTAAACTTTCATATACATGTAGTGGGTATAATCATATAGACTGCAAACAATTCAAATCTAAAATAGTGTGCCTATAGGAGTGGGATTTTACTATGTTAGGTGGTCTGATCTTAATCTGTTCTTGCTACAAAGGAAACAAAGTGTCCTCATTGTGAAGTATAAAGCATGTATTGTTTTGAAACTAGTATGATTTAGTTTAAACCCTTACAAAACAATCCCGACTTTGAACGACCCTGAGGAAGAAGGCTTTTAAAAAGAATTTGGGAATATGAGAAAATGCTGTTAACCAGCATTTTTCCTTTTCCCACAATATCTCCAGACCTTCCAAAATTAAAATTCATATTTTGAGTCACATTGATTCTGTTATCAGCAAATGCTTTCGACTTGGACAAGTCTCAAATTTTGTTGTGTGGTAAAGAGTTTAAAAAAACACTGGAGTCCTCTCAGGGAAATAGAAACAATAGCTTTTTTTATGTAATTTCTTACTGAAAGCACATTGTCCTTTCCATGACTCTAACACCTAGGAATACCTTCAAGGGTTCTTCCTTATTACTACACAACTTGAAATTGTTAATTTCAAAATGAAATACAAAATCGAACTAGACACAACAATTTGATTGTTCAGATACAATGATTTCTTCTTTCTTTTAAAAAGAAAATTCTTGGTTTTATTCTTGACCTAAAAGAATGTTATGAAATAGTCTGAAAGGTGAAAACTAAATGGTATGTTTAGAATTTTCCAAGCTTTAAGCCATGTGTAATTCATGAGTATTGAATATATCTTCCTTCTGGAAGATAAATGAAAATTCACCTTGTATCATAATAAAGACACAAGTCAAGAAATGATGATTTCACAAAAGAAAAGTAAGGTTAACTCATGCACTGACACAAAACATGAAATTGATTGTAACTACCGTCAAGAATAATTTGACGTTTGACTGATTTCTGGTGGTTACTTTAGTTTCAACACTGTTTCAGTCTTAGAGTGACAACAACCCATTTATTTGTGTACAGCTTGGGTTTTACTAGGGCTAGGCTGATTCTACGCAGTGTCTTGTCTGTAGGCACTCCTACTAAATCCTGCCAACTAGATGAGGATAAAAAATCCGGGGTAACTCAACCGACACCTTCACCAATCAGCCACAGTCTCACAGAACCTCACTAAATAAATGAACAGGATTATGTCATTTCACCGCTATATTGGTGCAAATATAAAAAAAACCCAAAACATAGGCTGTATAGGTTCAAGCTTAGACCTCATATTCTGCACAGTCTGAACTTAGATTATCATTCAGTTTCAAAAAAAAAATACAGATGTAGATTTCTTTTTGAAGTTTTGAGTCATGTCTTAGTGAATTTGAGTCATATTACATAATTGAACCACTGCAGGGACATGTGCAAAAAATAAAAAACATGATGTAGCATGGTAAGATACTTGAAATTCAATATTAACACTGGTTAAACAGCTATTCATTACTTCCAATGCAGTTTTGAGTGAATCCATTTTCATGTTCTGAAGAAAAGAATTAAAATCATCACTCATCACCTGGAAGAACATATTCCAGATATTATTTGCTTTTTGATATCTGCAAATCCCTGCCCTGGGTACAGCTGAAGCAGCCAGAATTGACCAAGATCACACTCAGTGTGACAAGTTGCTTTGCAAAGTAAAAACTGACTACATAACTAAAATGAAATTTTCAAGTCGATAGCACAAATCCAAAAATTTCTATTTCAAAGTTATTTTTGGAGGAAAAATACCTCCTTACTGGGCAGTATAGATCAAAGATCAGACTGCGCATTCGGTGCAATCTGATCTTGATCTACACTGTCTGCAAAAGGTCCTTGGGTAGCACTTAGCAGCCTAAGGGTTAAAGGAATTGATCCCTCTTTAAAACTTTAAAAACTATAGGCATACTGTCATACTGAGGTTTGAATTACTTGCTGTTTACATAGAGCACAGTTACCGTATCTAGTATGGGTTGAGCAGCAGCTCATCATAAATTTGTACTTTATTAAATAAAGTACATATACTTCAATCTCCAAGCATAAAAAATATATCAAAGAATTTAAATCTACATGTCCAAATAGTAAGACGTATAGATCTAGACTAAGATGTATTCCTGTGGACCCTTTATCAAACATCTGTCTGAAAATTCCGCATTCTTAATTCTTTTGCATGAAAGGTAACAAAATAAAATTCAAGCATATTAGAAGGACTATGAATGGACTTTTACACCTTGAAGATAATTGAGTATCTGAGGCTTAAAGTCCAGGATGTTAGGTTAAGTCAGTGGATGTGCAGTTTACTGAGAAGGACACAATTTTCCCTCGAAAATCCTCAGTATAAATTCACGTCACGAGTTCGTACTTGATCGGGGCCGTTTGTAAACGTAGGATTTCTTTATGTACCATCGATAACTGGAGAGAAATTTTGGAAGCAGTCTTGCATAAGTCAAACTTAGACTACACCATCTTCATTTTTTTAAACGTTTCATAGAAATGTTTCAAACAATTCGGAAATTCATCGATAGTGCTATATGAAGGTCGGTAAGGCCTAACCAACAAGGTGCCGAATCGACTTTATGGGTTCTGCGTATTCGTTATCGAAAGGGTTTTAAATCATTTACGGCCCAATTCTAGCTAGCTATCTGAAGATATTTGATATAATACAGAGTTTAAAAATGTATTTCACTAAGAAATTACTGCTTAATCTCCTTGTTTATTTCGACAGCGGACGACACAAGTTGTGAATGAACATTTCTTGAATGAAAATGGGGGCAGTCTGTATAAACAATGTTCATACGTATTAATGGCAATATTTAATGAAAAAAAAAACCCAAACTTTGTTTAAGTATTTAGAGTATTTCAAACTGACAATTTTTGTAGTTTTGACGAAATTTCGATAAAGAAATCAAACATAATTTGTATGATTTGTTCAAAGTCAGAGCTGAATATCATTTGTAGGTCTGCGTTGTTCGTCCCTACGCCAGCTATGCAAAACTGAAAGTGAGCGCGCATGCGTCGTTACGCATGATGTATTTGGTTCCGGCCAAAACGATCACAGTAAGCGGATTTGCTATATAGCAAATCCGCTAAAAAGTAGGCTTGTCCAAATCAGGGATCCTATATATACATGTGTATATACGATCCCTGTCCAAATTGAAAGTGTTTGCAGACAACATGTTAAAAATCTGTCACTCAAATGCAGTGTGATGCGGTTTTTTAACTGCATCACACCCCACTTAACTGACAGATCTTAAATATCAAACACAACCAGTTGATCATCCTCTATGTATCTTGAATTCATTCAAGTTATTCGAAAATATCTGGCTATGGTGACACATGTACAGCCCTAGGGTATACAATCAAATGGTGTGTCTGAAATTAGCCAGTATGGTTATAGGTTAAAATACCCTTTACAGCATAATGCAGAACTTTAATGACCCGGAGAAAAAAGCCTTCTGAAAACATTGTGGGAAAAGGAGAAAAGGCTGTTAACCCTGTCCTTTCAAAGAAAAATCGCAACATTTAAGCCACACTGAAATTGTCGTCTGCAAATGCTTTCAAATTGGACAAGGCTAAAATTTTGTTGTCTAGTAAAGGGTTAAAGAAAAAATAAGAAATGAAGTACATGTACATGTAGTTTGTTTTTGAATTAACCCATTTCCAAAACCCAAAATTTTAGATTTGTCCAATTGGTAAACATTTTCAGAAGACAAATGTGGTTTTGAAAGTATGAAAAACATTGTAAGAAAAGGAGTAAATTACGAGTATGTTTGTCTGCATTTTCTCTTTTTCCTAGAATGTTTTGAGAAGCAATTTAACCGACATTCAATAAAACTTGGAATTGTTTGTTACAGGGGTTTGAACCAAAGTTGATTTTCCTACACTGTACATTTTCCATTTGTTTTTTCACTGGCTATTCCCTACATTACACAGATTGACCTTCACCCTTTATTAGACGACAAATTTGCAGATGACAGTATATGTGGCTCAAATGATGGAATTTGTCTTTCAAGGGGAAAAAAACACTGCGGAAAAGGAGAAAATGCTGGTACCAACGTTTTCTCCTTTTTCCACAATGTTTATAAAAAATCTTTTTACTCGGGGCCATTTAAACATAGGATTGTGTGGTATATTGTTAATTTTCAGCTCTGTCCATATTGTATGATGGAACTACTCTTTTAAAAGTGTTCGAAAACATTGTGGGAAAAGAAACAAATGCTAGTTTACCTAGCTAAACTTGTTACCAGATAATAAAAAAAATCACTTGTCCAAATTAAAAGACTTTGCAGATGATAGAATATGGCTAAAATGGGGGGGGGGGGGGGGGGAAGAGGAAAGAGAAGGGTAAAAAACACTGGGTAAATGAAAGTACACGTAGCATTTTCTTCTTTTCCTACAATGTGTTCAAGAATCCACCAACTCAGGGTCATAAAAACATGTTTAACTCTCACTGCCAATGTCGCCTTGGATAGGTTTTGCGGATGGCGTAGATCAAGATCAGACTGCACAAGATGTGCAGACTGATTTTTAATCTACACCTTCCGCTACCTCATGTTCATCTTTTACTAGAGTCAGCTCCAAACTGAACGTAAATTTATTTAAAGCCTTCTAAAAAGTAAAATGCATTTAACCGGTAGTGAGAGAGTTAACTTATCTTGCTAAATAACTGAAATAAAACTTTTAAGTCGATAGTAAATACACAAATTTTGCTATTTCAAAAGTTTTTTTTTTTTTTAAGGAAAATATACATGTATCCTTATCGGACAGTGTAGATCAAAGTTGTGCAGTCTGATCTTGATCTACACTGTCCGCAAAGAGGTCAGTAAGTCGTGCATAGCAGCCTAAGGTTTAATAGATAAAGGATTCAGTTGTAAGGGGATGTAGTGGAGCGAAATGTTTCTGCCGATTTTGATTGACAGGTCATATCAGCCAATCAAAATGCAGTAGATGCATAGATGATGTTTGTGCTGTCATATGACACAGATTGTCTTGAAAGTAAGATTTAGTTGTTTGGTGTTTGATCCATTTTCCATCATTATTTCAGTCATATCATAGCCATCAACCCACTAATCCATGCACTCCTGGAGTTTCTATAACCAGTACTTTGCACAATATTCCTTCCAAGCTACTGTCTGCCTAACCCGGCACCGTTGAAACAACGTTGTAACTAGTGGTGAGAGTGGAATACATCGTGTAGCAATGACTATTATCAATCTTCTGAAAGTAATTGGCTGAGCTGGGGACTGGAACCAGCCACATCCAGTGTCAAGCCCTGCACGCTACGGCCTGAGGTATTGGGCTCTAGCTACTTTCAGACAAACTCAGTTTAGCCGTGTGAGAGATAAATGGCTACTCTTAATACTCTAAAAGTTTTACACTACCACACCGTCCCAAGATTTAATGATCCTGAGGTAGAAGGCTTTTCAAGGTTGTGCTGGCCAGACCAAAGTAGCGGAGAGTTAAAATTGAAGATCAGACTGCGTAGTGTAATCTTGATCGGCACTGTCTGTATTAGTTAGCAACTATAGCTGAACCTAGCGTTTTAGCCTTTAACCAATCAATTCCGAATTTTTACAACCCCCGAGCTAGAAGACTTTTGAAAACATCGTAGGAAAAGGAGAAAATGCTGGTAACCAACATTTTAACCGAGAATGTTTTTGACTCTTGCAAAGACAAATCCATTTCTTTTAGCCACGTTAGATATATTGTATAGAGCTGCTTTCAACAAGTTTACAATCTTGTCGTCTGCTTAAAGAAGATTTTGGATAAAGAAACGCGATGAAATAAATTTCGATCTTTGACAGAAAAAAAAAAACAACAAATATCAGCTACATTGTATTTCGTCGCCTCCAGGCAAATTTCCGATATAATTCTTTTTCAAGGAGCTTACTTGTCGCCCCGTTTGACTCGTTTGAGATATCCATTCGTTTGGTCCTATGGTTTCTGGATTATCCATTTTTTCTTCATTTCTTATGTTCGCTTACCAAATTTTATTTTTTCTTTAACTTACTTGATCATCTCTAAATCAGTTGGAACAGACACAACGCATATATTGTAGTCGACAACCTATTTCATCACAAACAAAACTTCTGTGCTGTGAGATAGAACTATTATGATCTCCTGTATTCTTACCATAAACACGTTTGATATGAGCATTAAATGATGTCATACCCGTAAAAGCATTATGTGACGTCACGGGTAAAATCTTTGAACTCCAAAAACATGGCTGGCATACACCTTTATGTCGATTCAGCTACCTTTTTCGATGACCGTTGCAAAGCTTAGAATCAAAGCACATGATAATATATTGCTCTCGTCACAACTATGTTGTGAATTCTTGTCAAAGAAGTGAGTGCACATTATGGCAGGGATACAATTTCATAATTCAAAAAAAAAAAACGGATTATACAAAGGCTGGAGGATAAAAGTCAGTCATCAAATTTGTGCAAAGTACTACATGTATGTAAAACTATATGTCGCTTAAAGATTAAAAGGCGCTATCTGCAGTCTTTCAAGATTTTTATTATGATTACATAAACATTGTACCAGACAACATCTTGTCTAAACGACCAAGACAGCTTTTGTCTTGTGGGAAAAGGAAATTTCTTTGAGAAATGGTTATCATTCCTTGGTAACATTTAACCCCTTTACAAGACGACAAAACTTCAGCCTTGTCCAAATTGAAAGCATTTGCAGACGACAAGTGCAATCTGGCTCAAATGGTGCAGTTTCCTTTGAAAAAGAAAACATTGTGGGAAAAGGAGAAAATGCTGGTTATATGCATTTTCTCAATTTCCCACTATTTTCAAAAAGATTCTTTCCCATGGTCGGCATTGTGCAATAAAGGGTCAATTTTTTGTCTGCAAATTGGGACAAGCCTAAAATTTTGTCATTTGGAAAAAAGTGGAGGACATAATTCTGCATCAGTGGTTGTATTTTTGAATCATGATCGTCTGAAAGAGTCTTTGCAAAAGGCGATATTTAAGGTATTTTTGTAAAATATGGATACTTGGCATGAGTCAAGGTTTAAGACACAAATCTATTAACAGTGTCATACCGGTTTAGAAGTGCCATTTATCTGTAATCTGTAGTAAAAAAAGAAATCTCTGTGCAAAGTACAATGTAAAACCATTGCCTTCGTAGACAAATTTGCACAGTTGTAGTATATGAATTACCTTTTACCTAACAACAAAATTTTTACGACCGATTCAGATTGAAAGCATTTGTAGACGACAAATTTATGGTGGTCCAAATGACGAAATTTGTCCTTGATGGGGTAGAAAACATTGTAGGAAATGGAGAAAATGCTGGTTACCAGCACTTTCTTCTTGACTCTGCATAATTTCTTTCCAAGCCAATGGCTGCTTTCCCACATAACCATCGTCGAGACAAGGATCACCGGTGAGAGAGGAATGAATCATGTCGCAATGACTATCATCAAACCTTGGAAAAAAAATTGGCCGAGCCAGGGATCGAACCCACGCCCCCTTTCTTGAGCTACTGGGGCTCAGCACCGTATCCATACATGTCAGTCCCCTATAGCCCTGGGAATTAGCCCCGATATAAGCCCAGCATGACGGTGACATTTTTTTGTTGCAAAGTCTGTGAATCCCCTGCACAAATTCCGAATTTCCCCTATCTTTATATTTAGAAACTGAAGAAAATGATTTGCAGTAATCAATGGTATTTTCAAAATCATTTTCCAGTTTGAAATCATTAATTTATGAGAAGTTTTGGCGCGAAAAGCAGGCTCTATTTCACCACAGATGTACCTTTTTAGCCATTTCCCCCTTGCTATTTTTAACGGCAGAATTTTTAGTTTACGCACCGCGAATTAGATCTATTATATTCAAATATCCTATTCATGATGCTGATGCGTCATGGCAGATCGGTCAATCTTTGAAGAACATGACATGCGCAGACAACGCAGAATAGTCACAACAAAATAAGAATTTGAAAAAAAAAAAGTTTAGAGCGTAAAAATGCTATTTCTTTATATACTCCTTACTTAACAATCTCCAATTGAGAGAATAATAATTACTATTATTTAAAAATACAATGTGCTGTCGGTTGTGATTAATTGAATTTGCGTTTATTTATTATCGCCGCCAGTTGCCCATATGCACGGATAGGAAGCTTCATATTCAGAGCCAATGGCTCTGACGATAAAATGTTGTGTTGGTCTTACGGTTCCGAAAATAGCGGTTCAAAAAACAAATGAAAAACAGGCAAGCTTGTCATTCTTTGTGCTAATGTGTTCATATGTCTTTGAATTTCGAAAAAAGGGGAATGTCATGCAATGCTGTGGTCTTTCAACGTGTTTTCTACACCATGGAAAATTGCAGAATGTGTATAGTTTTGTCTGCTTCTGGTAACCAGCATTTTCTCCTGTTCTCACAATGATTTCTACTTTTTCAAAGACAGACACTATCATTTGAGCTGCATTTAATTTGTTGTGTACAAATGCTTTTAATCTGAGTTCAAATTTCGTTATTTGGTAATGACGGGAAAATGTGCTATATGTAGCAGTTAAATACCTTAGCAATTTAACCCATTGTTTTAAAAAAGAAGGCTTTTGAAATCTCACGGAAAGAAGAAAATGTTTGTGATCGACATTTTCTCATTTTTCCACAATGATTCCTATCTTTTCGAAAGCAAGTTTCACATTTGTATTTCTTCCAATTCTAAACCTCAGCACTAGGCATAGTGTATTAAGTATTCACTATTCGTAATGCTAGGTTGTTTAAACACAATCTCTTGAAAGTAACCAATACATGTAATTGAAGCAGCTAACTTTCTAAGTCACTGATATATATATAGGAGAAGGAGCTTGTACGAGTATTATTCTCTTTTCCGCATACAAACATAGTCTATGTCAATTTTAATCTATTAATCATTCTTTTTGCGGTCATGCTTTTTGCAGGTGCGTCGTTTTTCATATGGAAGAATCAACAATTAGCCCCTTACTGTTTAAGCTAATTCTTACCAATAAACAATTAATATATAAAAGCTGTTAAAAGGGGAACAATTGAAAGAAGGGAGAAACTGTTTGGTTGAGGTAAGAAATAAAGTTGTTTGGAAAAATTGGAGATCAACTGCATGGTCGTGAGAATTCGTATTTTGTTCAACAATAGGTTAATTTTGTTATTTAACTCTTCATCAAACGAGAAAATATTAGATTTGTCCAAATTTAGATTATTTCTTAAGACAAATAAAAGGTGACTAAAACGATGAAATTTGTCTCTAGAAAGATAAAAAACGTGCAAGAAAAGGAGCAAATGCAATAACTTTTTACAAGTTGTTTTCAAAAGCTTTCTACCACAAGATCTCGGGACTTTGTGGTACAGGGTTAAGTATTACCTTTTCCCACAGAGCAATTTCAAGACGATGCTATTTCTCCGGGACTTTTCATGGGTCTACAAGGACTTACACGTAAATGATAATTATGCAGCAGCTAATCTTTTAAGTCACTGGTAAAGGAAAATTCGCTGGTTTTACTCCCTTTTCCTACTATATTCATAGTCTGTGTCAATTTTAATCAATTAGCTATAGTGTTGTCATTCTTTGTACGGTTAATAATCTTTGCAGGCAAAACTGTTTGAGTGATGTCGAAAAAAAATTGTTTTTTTGAAAAGTAGGAGATAAATTGTAAAAAGGTATTGCTCCCGTTTCCATATTTTATCCTAAACAATCACCTGCAGAGGTCGTATTTGTACAGTCATATGTTAAATTTATTATTTAAATCTTTACCAAAAGACGAAATTTCAGACTTGTTCAAATTGAAGTCATTTTTTAAAGACAAATAAAACAAGACTCAAACGATGGGACTTGTCTTTGAAAGAGTTGAAAACATTGCGAGAAAAGGGAAAAATATGTTGGTTACCAGCATTTAAACCATTTTCTTCAATGTTTTCAAAAGCCTTCTATATGACGTGACAGAGGTCAAAAACTGGTTTGAAAATGGCAAGGAAACATGAATTTGTGAGCTGTTGCCAGAAAATACTTTTGATAAGGCATTAATATCTAGAAATTGGTCTTTTCTAATGCCATCCTAAATCAAAAGGCCAGCAGTCTGAGACAGAACGTCTGAGCAGAAAAGACGGCGAGTCTTACTATTCTGAATTAGTGCAACATTTTCGTTTGAAAACTTTGTAATGCAACCATCGGTCTTCAATATCTGTGCGTGCTATCCATTTCAGTACGATACAGTAAACTACTCCCGGGGTTCGCATGTATGTAATGTACATGTAAGTCTCTTTGAATGGTATTGCAAGTCGACCGTAACGACGTAGATGCGTCTTCAACAACGTTACCTAGCATTAGTTTTTTTAAAGTCTTAGTTTACTGGCATACTTTAAGGCCTACTGAAATAATAACAGTGTTTTAAATACACTCAAAGAGAATAACAAGAATAAATATCTATAACAAAGAAAGCTTAGTTTACATGGTTCTTCTCCAAATTCCAAGTGACAGTTAATGCTAATAAGTATCAAAATCCTGCCTGGAATTCGCTCTTCAATCACTCTCTTACGTCGTAATATTAAACTAAAACTAAATGGAAACGCATGACTTTCCGCAACAAAACCAACCCACAGGTTTTACGACATTGAATCTTAAAACAGCTATTTTCGTTGTATTATTGCCATGCAGTCGCATCTTTCGTCTTTCTTAGAAGTACTTCCCTCAACTTCATGTTTAACTATCTATTTTACCGTGAAGATATTAAGGATTTAATAAAGCGATTTCTTTTTATGACAAAAATACACGTCTCAGTTTTGATGTCGACAAGAAAAAGCAATGGCTGGAGCATTTATTGTCATCATGTACACATATGGAGTCTGCAAATGACCTAGATACGCTACACAGTAGAAGGGCAAACAAAAAAAGAAAAACAAATAATGACTATAAAAATACTTGTATTCTTGTAATGCGACGTTTACAGGAATATATATCCCTGTAATTGAAAGTTAGCCATTTCAGGGATGAACCTCTGTCGTTACACGAAGATAATGACGTCCGGTGAGTCTATCCGAAATGTTCTCTTCAACCCTTCAGTTCAACCCATAGGCAAAAACAGGGGCTTTTGCAGACGACATAGATCAAGACTTCACAGTCTGATCTTAGGTCTATATCATCCGCTTGTTTGGTCAAGCCTATAAGATAAAAATCATTCCGAGTTTCATTTGATTGTGTTTTCATTCGTGAGAAGAGGTCGAGCTTTTTTTATATTTGGCACTGAAAGAGTTAACTCTTTACCAAACAACAGAATTTTAGACTGGTCCAAATTGAAAGCATTTGCAGACGACAAAATAAATGTGAATCAAAATTGAAATTTGATTTGGAAAGGGTAGAAAACATTGTGAGAAAAGGAGAAAATGCTGGTTACCAGCATTTTCTCCTTTTCCCACAATGTTTTCAAAAGGCTTTATTCCCAGGGTCGTTAAAAGTCGGGATTGTGTGGTAAAGGGTTAAGACGGCATATCCATTGTCAACAGAATATATGAGTACCATTAACTATTTTGTAGACTGTAGAACTCTGACGGTCGGTGACTTGAACTAGTACTGTGACAACTTGTCAGAAATTCTTCATGGTTCGCAAGTTTAATTCTTGAAAGTTTCGAATGAATTTATTGTTACGCTACATGTCTCCAGAAAAAGAAAACCCTTTTAAGGATAGGACACCCTAAGGGGATTCTTGTCACATCGCCTTTCATCGCCGAAAAAACGTACGGATTCGGGTAAGACTCGGGTAATCCGTAAACTATCGGCCGATACACGCTGGTTCCCCACATCGATTACGGATTACGGGTCCGAGTCTTAGCCGATTCCGTACGATTTTGGCGATGAAAGGCGATGTTACACGAATCCCATTGGGGTGCCCTATCCTTACATTTCTTGCTTTGTATAACGCACTACTGAGGTACAATAAAACCCCTTTTCTCAGAGTACCACTCAGATATTTATTGATTGATTGCTTTTATGGTGTTTAACGTCGTTTCAAGATTATTTCAGTTAAATTGCGGCGGCCAGTGCACCTATCCATGATTTCCTGGAGTTTCTTTAACCAGTGATTGGGACAATATTTTTCCAAAGCCACTGGCTTCTTTCCCTCATCACGTCGCAACTGTGATCAGCGGTGAGAAAGGAATGAATCCTGTCGCAATGACTATCATTAATCCTTGGAAAGTAATGGCCGAGCTGGGTATTCGAATCAGAGGTTCCCTGTTTTTAAGTCACGTAGCGACTGCGCTACTGGGGCAAAACTCGGATATTTGCCCTTAAAGGGCTTTTCACAACTACAGTTGCCTTTCCGGCCAGTGTGGATCAAGATCAGGCTGCACAAAACGTGCCGCCTGATCTTTGATCTAAACTGTCCTCTTCGCTGATACACTCTAGACCAGGGAAATCCTGAAATTGTGTTCATTTTGGTCTTATTTTTAAACTGAAAATATATTTTGGGTTTTTCGGGGCTTTATGAGTAAAAGGTATGTCTGCAGCCTTCTATCGTTTCTTCCTTCGACCTTATTCATGAGATGTACAAACACATAATTATATTAACGCCTGTTTGCGTTTATAAGCGAGCATGTGAGCTGATAGCCTTGGTTCCAGTCCGATCATTTTTTCCTTTTACATATTTATTCTGACTTAGCTTTGTCAAAAATGAGGGTCGTTTTTGACAAAGTAACGTCCAAATATAGAAAAGGCAAAAATGATCAGACTGGAACCCAGATTAGTGTGCTGCGGAAATGTGCACGTTCGAGCACTCGTCCATCATTTATCCCTGGTAAGAATGTCAGGAAAGTTTTCACCCCGTTTTATTATCATATACACATACATTGCTTTTTTATGAACTGTTTTCCAGTGTTACAACATATTATCGAATGAAAAAAAAAAGGCTTGAACCGAAGTTTTTCGGTAATCAGTGGAGAAACGATAACTAGCTGACGGAAATTACTTGTTATTATGTTGTTTATGTCTGCATGTTTTGATCGACCATAGTCTGATAATGCTTGCTTCATCATAATCTGTCAGTAAATTGACAAGTTCACTGTCTCACGCCATCTTGATGTTACTTATTAGATGGATTTGTTTAGTAGTAGGCTATTTAACGCCGATCACAAGAGGTACTTCAGCTTCACACAGTCCTAAGTTTTAACGACCATGAAGAGGGAGACTTTTGAAAACACATTGGAAAAGAAGAAAATTCTGTTAAATTCTGTTAAGCAGCATTTTCCTCTTTTTCCACCATGTTTTCTATCTTTTCAAAGACAAATTCCATGAATTGAATAATATTTCAAATTTCTTGTCTTCTAATGCTTTCGCTTTGGACAGGTCTAAATTTTAATCGTTTAGTTAAGAGTTGTGTCACAATTTGAGTACGTACAGATGTTTGTGTGCTCTGATACGAAGTTTTAAAGCTATTTCACAACCGGATAGTCGCTGGTAATACTCAAATGACCTTTTTTGCAACCTAATCCTTTTTACAGCAATCATTGCTTTGTTTGTTTGCAAAGAGATTTTAAAACCTGTCTCAATTTCGTATTGAGGTTTGAGTGGGCAATCACTGTGTTTAGATAATAATAATAATAATAATAATAATTAAAATAATAATAAGAAGGAAGGTCATGTGGTTGCACACATATATTTCGAGAACAAAGCGGACATTTCCCCCCCCCCCCCTCCAATTTAAATATACCTTTATTCGTCCAAATGTTAATTCGTCTCGGCTTGTTTCGTCCGACCATTTTATACAATTTGATAGGAAAAAGATAACGATAGACCAGGATTTTTCTTCGTAACTTGTTAATACTTTGGATATTATAGACTTTGGTAATGTCGAGTAGGTATAGAGTTGATTCAGTAAAGAGTAATGGTGAAGATACACTGTCCAGAATATCACTGCCATCGTTTTGCATTGGAGTATGGTTCTCTTTAAGATGATTCATATTTATGTCTCTTTGTACGGTGTTTAACACCTTCTTAACATTATTTCAGCTATATCTCGTCAGCCAGTGCACCTATCAATGCTTTCCTAGCGTTTCTTTAACCAGCACTTAGCACAATACTCTTCCTAAGCCACTACTGCTTTCCAACATAACCATCGTCCAAACAATTATCAGCGGTGAAAGAGGAATGAATCCTATCCTGTGAGTAATAGCACCACTGTTTTTTTTTTCAATGTTTATTGTCCCCGTATACTGATGTAGGAGGGTCAGGGATCTATCCCTCTCCACATCTTACAATCTCTGACATTTATACATGTAACAAGGAACAAAAACATTTTTATGTGCAAATAAAAGGTGAAGAAAAAAAAAAAGAAAAACAAACTGGTGAAAATAAAAAAAAAAGAAACTGGAAAGTGAAGAAAAAAGGAGAAAATAGAATGGTGAGGAAAAGATGTAAAGAATAAGTAATAATAAAGGTTCGAATCTTCCCAGCGTTTGAAAATAAAATAGAACAGTAATTAAGTTGTTAATTACCTATTATTCTTTTAGAAAAGACCCAAAATCATTCCAGTTTCTTTCGAATTCTTCTAGTTTTCTTGTTTCAATAGCAACTCTCTTCAAAACTTTATATTTATAGGATATAAAGTTTGCAACACCGGTTAGAGTGGGTGTGTTTTTTGATGTTCGACATCTATAAATATACAGTTTAAAAAGAATGAGGAGAATGTTTTTAGCGCTTTTTGAATTTTTTGTGTAACCAAATAACATTTTACTGATGTCAAGGTCCATGTAAATGGCATTGTCATGTTTCAAGTAATTTGTAATTAATTGTTGAACTTTGGGACAATTCCTGAATAAATGTTCAATTGTTTCTTGATCATTGGAACAAAGTGTGCAGTTCGCAGAATCTATATATTTTATTTCATACAAAAAATAGTTTGTTCCAAGAATACAATGATTTATACGGAATTGGAACCACTGTATGTATGTGTCCCTTGTCGCTAAAAATGGTAAAGAAAAAATTTGTTTCCATTCATTTTTGTCAATATCGATGTCTATTTTTTTTGTCCAAGTTTTTATGCAGGCAGGCTCATCTTTATTTTTATTTAGACATTGGTAGATGCTTTTAGAACCCTGCGAATCTTTAAGAATGATCTGAAGGTATGGTGGCAGATGTGGTTTTTGATGTAAAATCATGTCTTGAGGTTTTATCAACAATTTTTTAAAGTATTCATTAATAGCACATTTTATCTGTATATAATTTAAGTAATTTGCTGATATGTTGTATTTTGTGTTTAACTGACCGAGAGTTAGGAAACAACTATTAATATCAAGTATATCTCCAATGCAGTGAATACCGGCATTGAACAGTTTTTTGAAATAAAAACTTTTTGCAGAGATGTGAATATTGTTATTGTGAAAAATAGGACAACCTGCAATATCAGTACTCTCAATACTGATATTATCGAATAGCTGACTTAGTGCTTTTAGCGTGTCTATCCAAAAAGGGTTATTGATTTTTTTAGTTAGGCTTTTTATGTAATTATTTCCACATAAACACAACTTTTCAATATCGATCAATTCCTTAATGATATTTGCCCATCCACCATTATCTTTGAATAAGCGCCTTATCCAAGTGATTTTAAGTGCTTTAATGTAAACTTCAATATTCAACATTTTTAGTCCGCCTTCTACATAGTCTTTTGTGATTACTGATTTCTTTATTTTATGACAACCCTCCCAAATAAATGAGTAGAAAACCTTGTTTAGTTTCAAAAGCAGTTTTTCAGAAGGATTGGGTAGTGCAAAAAACAAATGGTTCATCTTCGAAATCAGTAGACTCTTCAATACTGTAATTTTACCAATTGGTGTAAGGACACGTCGATTCCATTTTTTTTACTATGTTTTCTATCTCATTAAATTTTGCCAAAAAATTTAAATCAATTATTTTATTTAGGTCTACATGAAAAATGATACCTAGCAATTCAAATTTGTTTTGGCCCCATATTAGTTTCCACTTTGTTTTGATAGTATCAGCACTGTATTTTTTCTTTCCAATCCAAATAACTTTAGTCTTATCAAAATTAATGTTTAAACCGGATAGTTTTGAAAATCTTGATAGAACATTTAATGTTTCGTTTAAGGATCTTTCAGATCCGTCAAGAATAATACTTGTATCATCAGCAAATTGTGAAAGTTTAAATTCTGTTTGATTTATTCTTATTCCTTTTATATGTTTATTATTTCTGATGTTAATAGATAATATTTCGGCACATAAAATGAAGATGTAGCTGGACAAAGGGTCTCCTTGACGACATCCTCTTTCGATTTTGAAAAAGTTAGATAGATATCCACATTGAGAAACTGCTGATTTTGCATCCTGATAAAAAATGTTAAACCATCTTATAACTGATGGTCCAAATCGAAAGGTTTCAAGGGTTTTGTTGATAAAAGACCAAGAAAGACAGTCAAAGGCTTTTTCAAAGTCAATTAAAAGTAAAATTCCAGGAATATCATTTTCTTCAGTGTAATGTAATAGGTCATATATCAATCGTAAATTTTCTCCGATGTATCTGTCTTTTATAAATCCGGACTGGTCAGTGTGGATAAGTTTAGGAAGGAATGATTTTATTCTGTTTGCAATACATCCTGTTCCTATTTTATAAACTGTATTCAACAAAGTAATTGGCCGCCAATTTTTTAAGTATTCTTTTGGTTTATTACCTTTTGGGATACACGTTATCAAACCTTGTGTTTGGGTTTCAGATAATGAATTTACAGTGTATGCCTCGTTCAGCGCTCTTACAACAAAATCTCCCAATTTACCCCAAAAAACTTTGTAAAAGTCAGCGTTAAAACCAGATGTTCCTGGACTTTTATTACTTTTCATATTTTTTAAGGTCTGAGATGCTTCTGTTATAGTAATTCTTCCTTCAATGCTTTCAGATTCTTTAACTGAAAGTCTTGGGATTTCAAGATTAGAAATAAAGCCATCAAAATTTATATCAGAGAAGTCGGACTGATTTGAGGTATAAAGAGTCTCATAAAATGCTTTAATTTCTTGAAGAATTTGTTTTTGATTTGTTGTTTCAGATCCATCATCTTTAATTATTTTTTGTACAGTTTTTGAAATTGTATTTGATTTTTCAAGGCCACAAAAAAATCTTGTTGGCTTTTCACATTCAATATTCCATTTAACTCTTGATCTTATAATCGAACCTTTTATTTTTTCCTGTTGCAATTGCTCAAATTCGTTTGTTAATGAATAGTATTCGTCTAAATTGCTTTGACTGAGATTCTGTTCCAAGAGTTTTATTTTTGATTGAATTTCAAGTTCTCTTTTGTTTTTCACCTTTTTTCTATGTGAACCGTAAGAAATTGACTTGCCTCTTATTTCCATCAATAATGTTTCAAGAAATACTTGATCGTTAATTGTAAATTGAATTTCGGAGTTAGGAATTTCCTTTAAATGATTTCTGTCATATACTGGAAGTGCATATTGTTCTTTTATTTCTTCAATTTTTTGTGTTATTGTATTAATATAATCAAGTTCAGTGAGTAGCGCATTATTATGCTTCCACAGGCCTGACGAATATTGGAATTCATTTATTTGTAGGTGTGTTGAAATAATGGAATGATCAGACATGAAGCTATTTTCTACTGAGGAGGAGATCGTAAAAGTATTTAGGGGTGGCGAAATTAGAAAGAAGTCTAGGCGAGCTTGTTGTATTGGATTGCGTTTTCTCCAAGTGTAACATAGTTTGTCTGGATTAAATTGCCTAAAGGGATCATTAAGATCACGTATAGAAATATGATTTAATAAAATGTCTCTTGACTTTTTGTTGTTAATGTGTTTGTAATTAAAATAGTCTTTCTTAGGATCAATAACTAGGTTAAAATCTCCACAAATCATATAAGAGGCATTTCCAATTCTGTCTATTTTTCCGAAGATGTTATCATAGAAATGAGGTTGATCGGTGTTAGGACCGTAGATAGAGGTGAGGGTAAACCGGAAATCGTTAACGCTTAAGTCGAGAATAACAAAATTACCGTTTTCGTCGTCAGTTATTGATTCGTAAATTTTGAAATTTAGTTTAGAAAACAGAATAGCTACACCTCTACTTTTAGAGTATATGTTTTGATACATATCAGGAGTAAAATGAGTATCTTGTATGCAGTAAATGTCGTGTTTTAAGTTGTGGAGATACTGAAACACTGACAGCCTTTTATTCTTGTTATTGAGACCTCTACAATTCACTGACAAGATTTTTAAACTATTAGCCATATGGAATGATTCTTACAAACAGATAGTTTTTGTAGCCAAAAAGGAATAAAGAATGTTGAGGAAAAACGTGGGAAGAATTCGACACGTAAAAAAAAACATGGAAACAAAACATTGTGCAAAAATTACGCAGCAAAGTACAATGAATAAACAAAATAGTTGGAACAAATATATCAGTAGATCTTGGTCAGTGGGTTTCATAGAAAACAAAGAAGCTTCCAACTGATACAGTTTTTGCTCTGTCTGTCTGTCTCTCTCTCTCTCTTTCTCTCTCTCTCTCTCTCTGTGTAACATTCTGTGTCTGGTGAAAACTAAAGCTGTACTGATAAATTCAAAAAACAAATCGTCTTTCTATATCGAAAGCGAAAATAAAGATTGAATCTCTCTCTCTCTCTCTCTCTCTCTCTCTCTCTCTCTCCCCCTCTCTTGAATTGCTACACAATTTGATTTACATAAAACCTTCAATTTAATCGAAAGCGAAATTAAATGGAAGGTTGAAAGGGCTCTCTCTCTCTCTCTCTCTCTCTCTCTCTCTCTCTCTCTCTCTCTCTCTCTCTCTCTCTCTCCCACTGTTTACCTTTGGGCTACTCAACTTGACCAATGGTGCCTTTGCTAACAGTGTAAATCAGGATCAGACTGCACTAAACTTGCAGTCTGATCCTTGGTCTGCACTATCCAAAGAACGGTTATAAAAGAGGGAAGCGCTGCTGAGTGATTTATCTCTTTTTAGTATAATCTTTGTCAATAACAGGCCATTTTTTAAATTTGATAATTTGATGAGCTCTACTAACTACCATACTTTAAAAATCATTGTATCTATGTAAACTACAGTTTATATTACAGTAGATTGTGAATAATAGCACTACTGATTAAGTCTTGTACTACCTAGCATGACTCATGACGTCTGGGCTAACAGTTCCGATCGGGATCAGCTGCAAAGAACTTTCAGTCCGATCCTGGATCTGTATTATACCAATATAGAAATATTTCTCTCCAGTTGATAGCATTGAACCTGCAATGCTTTTTTTTCTGTTTGCTGGAAAGTTTCCTTTAACTTATTCAGTAGATGAAGGGTTAACTTTTTACCTCATGACATTGTTTCATAACTAGTTTTTCCTGAAAACATTCAGAAGAATATCATTTAGTTTAGTTTTAGTGAGATCATTTCTGTGATAAAGGAGGGAAGTGCTACTGAGGTTTTTATTTTGCACAGACCTTGTTTACAAAAGGTTGTATAGTTAGACTGATAAACTTGATGATTCTAGTGACTATCTAACGATGGAAATCAGGATCTTTTGCGGACAGTGTAGATCAAGATCAGACCTTTGCGGACAGAGTAGATCAAGATCAGACTGCACAGAACATGCAGTCTGATCTTGGAGCTGCACTGTCTGATAAGGAGATATTATTCCCCAAAACAAAACTTTGAAATAGCAATATTTGGATTTTTAATATCGAATTGAAACTTCAATTTTAGTTTTCTGCCTATAAATGCTGTTTGTAAAGGGTCAAGGGACCTATACATGTTATATTTGTATATTTATGTATTTTGGGCCAGAGGCCTATAATATGAATAAAATGTTGACTTGACCTGATTTGAGTTATCGTAATGACTATCTTTATAATTCACATTGAAGATAATCTTAACTGCCCATGGCATATAATTGAGATGTTAAACTTAATTGTTATTTTTTGTACAAAGCATTTCCGCGCTGAAGAAAGCAATTACTAGACTCTGAGCAACAGAGGAACTAACAACCGCAATGGGAGGGAAAAAAAAAATGTTTATCATACCATACTTGTACCCTTATTTTGACTATCCATTACGCTGTTAAACACAACCTTTTGCGGACAAAGTAGATCAAGATCAGACTGCACAGAACGTGCAGTCTGATCTTGGATCTACAATGTCCGATAAGGAGATAAATTATTTTCCCCCAAACAACAATTTTAAAACATCAACATTTATGTTTTTACTATCTTTGCGGACAGTGTAGATCAACAGACTGCACAGTACGTGCAGTCTGATCTTTGATCTACACTGTCCGATAAGTACATATTTATCCAAAATCAATACTTTTCAAATGGCTAAATTTAGGTTTTTACTATCGGCTTAAAAGTTTCTATTCACTTATTTAGTGAAAATACCACTCTAGTGCAAATTATGTTAGATCTGTATATATTTGCAATTTTCAAAAGCACAGTTGGGACCGTGTAGAATAAAGGTCAGACTGCCCGTTATGTGCAGTCTGATCTTGATCTACACCGACCGTAAAAGCTTGTAATTTAGCCGTCGTATATAAAGGATAGAAATGAAGTCTCCCTCTTTCTTGTAAAGATCATCCATTATTTTACCAGAAATAATGATTTCCGGGGATCATTCGTTTGGCAGATAATTGACTCGTCACTGTAAAAATATCTCCAATGCCGGTCGGGTCCGACTGACCTTTGAGCGCGGAGTATAATACATGTCTATCAGAGAGAATGATGGTATTTCTGTAAACAAGACCACGGCAAATGCTTTCAATTTAGACGACTCTTCAATTATGTCGTCTAGTGTAGAGTTAATGAACAAATTGACATTTGAGCCGTACTCCGGAAAAAGGGAGTCTAAAATGTATCTTTGTGATGCACTGTGTCATGCAAGTCATCATAAAATCATAGATCCATAAAATATAATATGCCTAATAACCGGCTGAATCCTGAGGTACAATGGTCCTTGGATATGAAGAAAATTTGATCAAAGGCAAAAAGTTTCGACCGAGGTCGGCGTTTGCGTGCTCCGGAAAAAGGGAGTCTAAAAATGATCATTATGATGCATAACCCCAAGCAATTCATTACATAATTATGGATCGACAAAATCCAATATGTCTAACAACCGGCTGAATTCTGAGGTAGAGGGGTTCTTGGATATGCAGAAAATTGACAAAAGGTAAAAATTTTCGACCCAGGTTTGCGACTGCATGCTCTGGAAAAAGGAATCTAAAATGTATCTTTGTGATGCACTATATAAAGCAAGTCTTCACAGAATTATGGATCCATAACATCCAGTATGTCTTACAACCGGGTGAATCCTGAGTAAGAATGGTTCTTTGACACGGAGAAATTGACAAAAGTCGAGTTTTGACCCAGGTCGGCGTTTGCGTGCTCTAGAAATTGGGGGTCTAATATGTATCATTGTGATGTTATACCATGAAGTGTCATCACAAAATCATGGATCCACAAAATCCAATATGTCTAACAACCGGCTGAATCCTGAGGTAGAAGGGTTCTTGGACATGCAGAAATTGACAAAAAGGCAAAAAGTTTCGACCCAGGTTTGCGACTGCAAGCTCTGGAAAAAAAAAAGAATCTAAAATGTATCTTTGTAATGCATTAAATCAAGCAGTTCATAACGAAATCATGGATCCATAGAATCCAGTATGTCTAACAACCGGCTGAATCCTGGGGTAGAATGGTTCTTTGACATGCAGAAAATTGACCAAAAGCGAGTTTCGACCAAGGTCAGCGTTCGTGGTCCCCGCAGGCTGATCTGGGTCGATACTGTTTACTGATGCATTAAATCCCTTTTAACCCTGGGACAGAAACCTTTTGAAAACATTGTGAGAAAAGGAGAAAAGGCTGGTGACCAGCATTTTCTCCTTTTCCCACAATGTTTTCTATTCTATCAGAGAAAAACTGCAACATTTGAACCACATTGAAATTGCCGTCTGGAAACGCTTTGAATTTGGACAAGGCTAAAATTTTGTCGTCTGGTAAAGGATTAAACAGTAAGGCTCATTTACATTTTCAAACTAATTTTTGCAGGGGTATTGAAAATAGTGTACAGGGTAGATCGCGTACTGGGCGGTCTGATCTTTATTTACACTCGCCACACAGTAGCAAATATGTGAAAAGAACTCTAGGCGCTAAGAATTACAGCCGATTACAGGTTTTAAAATACAATCCGAGTCCATCACACGCTCAAAAACGTGAGGAAGACAAATTAGCGTTCAAGGCAGAGACACGGTCATTTTGAACTTTCTAATATAATTTATTAACACGAGTTGATGATATCGTTAATCAAACGCACTCTAACTACCTGATGGTCTAATGAACGAATTTCGTGACCAAGAATAATAAATCTAGTCTTGATAGGTACTGCTAATTTTTGTATTGCATAATGATGCACCGTATAATTATAAACTAATAACAGCATGGCACGAAGAGAGAGAGAGAGAGAGAGAGAGAGAGAGGGGGGGGAAAGAGGACAGCAAGCGTACTGAAGTATTTGAAAAGTGGAATACATTTTTTTTCTTTCAGGTTCAGTTAACTCTCCTTTCGTCAAACACATTCATCACAAAAATGTCGGCAAAACCACCGGATGTTTCATGCTTACCCGATGTGTTATGGCGGTTGCACAGACAGACAGACGAACAACACGTCGGCTACATTGGTCTTTTGAAAGTCTTTCGGGGAGCATGGGAACGTTATTATAGATTTCACACTTAATTTACACAAAGTCCTTTGACTTTAATATTTTCTTTCAGTATGCACCTTTCGCTTATTAGTTAAGGCTAAAAATTCGGGTAATTCCGCAATGTCTTTCAGCAATCCTAGCATCGAACTTGGGCCTGGTCCGAGATATCAAGACTAATGGTACGTCTAACTTTTACGAGTATATATTGGACTGAAAATCCGGACTCTATCTAGAGCTTAAATAGAAGTTTTTTGGAGATTTGACCCAGTTACCTACTTTATGATCTTACTTGACCCAATTGTGAACTGGTAAGAAATGTTCCATTTCCAAACACCTCCGGGTATCATCAAGACAAACACTTTACCAACTTTCTCAGTATTCTCGGATTCAACTGTTCTTTCGTCAAAAGCGTTTATTCCAAAAATATCGGTAAAACCGTCGGAAGATTAATGTTTCTCGATATGTAATGAATTCGTGGACGCATGGACTAGCGCACGGACTGACAAACGAAGAACGCGTCGGTAACACATCCTCGGAACACAGGTTTAAGCATTACGTTACTCTCCATGCATTGCAGAATGAATCGAAACTGGGTCAACGAGGATGCGGTAACATGGCTATGTTGTAAATCTTTCGGGGAGCACAGAAATGTCATTCTACATTTCACACTTAATTTACACATTTTCGGTTTGAAGTAATATTTTTTTATGAGTATGATCCTTTCGATAATTAGAAAATGCTACAAAACTCGGTTAAATACATATTGTCTTTTACCAATCCTGGGAAAGAGTTTTGACCTAGTGGGCCTTCCACGGTCTTAACCCTTAGGCTGCTAAGCGCGACTCACTGACCTTTAGCGGCCAGTGTAGATCAAGTTCAGACTGCACAGAACGTGCAGTCTGATCTTTGATCTACACTGTCCTATAAGGAGATATTTTTTTTCCAAAAAAATAAAATAGCTTTGAAATAGCAACCTTTACTGTCGACTTGAAGGTGTCATTTAACTGATTCAGCAGGACAGGGGTTAGGAACACTCTTAGTCTTATTCTCCGAGATTGTCTAAATTTGAATGTAACACAACTTTTGATTGGCCATAACCAAAATAGTGAGTACAGACCCTGGGCAGCGGCTTTAACCCTTTCAGCAGCACAGGCTAAAACATGAATGTATGCGGACTGCATAGATCAGGATCTCACTGCACATACAATTCTGTCTAATCTCGAATCTATAGTATCCGCTTGCATTATCAAGTTTACAAAATAAAAAGCTTTCCGAGATCCCGTAGACTGGAATTATTCACCTTTCGAAAGAGGTGGACTCTATATACGAGACAGAAGGGGGCTTTATGCCTTTCCATGATGCATGATACTATACAAGTCATCACATGATTATGGATCCATTTATTCTATTTTGTCTAAAAATAGGCTGACCTCTGAGATAGTCTTGTCCTTGGATGTGCAGAAAATTGACCGATGCAAAAAGTTTCGGCCCAGGTCAGCCTGCGCGAAATGCGCAGGCTGACCTGGGTCTATACTTTTTGCAAATGCATCAAGCCTCCTTTTCACAGAGTATGGTTCATATGTAACGTTAATTTATTGTTCAAAGACAAGTTACTACAAAGAAGCCATATTCATTTTGGAGTCTTCGAACGCTTTCAATCAGAGAAGTCATTTGTTTTGGCCTGGTACTGAACAACAAGTTTACAAGCATTTCCAGGTATGATCATTATGTAAAAGTAGCAATGTTCTTTACCTGGAAAATGAAGTTTTAGTTCATAAATAGGTTAATTCTGGATTAAGCGAAAGCTAGAAAAAGCGAACAAACGAAAGAGAAACGAGAAAAAAAAATATTTGAGTTCAATGAATAGGCTGTCGAAACTAGGGAGCTTATAACAAGCCTTAGCTTATTTCCCCTAGTACTTTGAAACATCTTTGTATATACATGTAATTTACATTGATTGAGTCATTTTCTGTGAAATGGGGGTTTGATGCATCTGCAAAAAGTATCGACCAGTGTCAGTCTGCGCGGACTGCGTAGGCTGAAATGGGTTGAGACTCTTTGTAGTTTGTAAATTTTCTGTATGTCTAAGGACCATTCTTTCCCATGATTCAGTCGGTTGTTAGACAAAATGGATTTTATGAATCCATTATAATAGGACAACTTACTTGGTATAATGCGTCGTGGAGATCCATTGTTTCGGCAATAGTTATGTGGGAAAGCAGCCAGTGACTTGAAAAGAAAATTGTGTGGAGTACTGGTGAAAGAGACTCCAGGAAAGCATGGATAGGTGCACTGGCCGCCGCCATATAACTGAAATAATGTTGAAAACGGCGTTAAACACCTTACAATCAACCATACAATCAAGTATCATGGAGATGTATAGAACCCCCTTTTCCCAGAGCGCTGCTCATTTATACCATGAAATATGTACTCATAGCCTAACACTTTTGACAACCCTAAAGAAGGAGGCATTTGAAAATGAAGTAGTTAAAGTAAGCCACGTTTAATTGCAACTCTCCCTTGTTTTAACCGCGTTTAATTGCAACTCTTCCTTGTTTTAACCGCGTTTAATTGCAACTCTTCCTTGTTTTAACCGCGTTTAATTGTATAGGTAGTTTGAGGTTCATAGGGACCCCCTGAATTTTGAAATCTCTTGAAAAAACCCCAATTAATTTTTATGAAACTTTTCAAAGTCTTTTAAAATGACCTTACCAACTCTCACAGCGACAATTAGAATTTTTCTTCCACAAGAAAGAGCATTTTGCCCATTCCAGCAATGTACAATTTTTGCTCCGATGGTTTCACACAATGACCAGAACAGCAAACGTAACTGGACAAGTGCATGACTTCAGTGCCTCACTTAAGTCAAATATGAGGCCCTGAAATTGTTTTTTTGTACAAATAATAATTATAGTTCCATACCTTACTTTCGATATTCCTTTCGCCACTTTTATACAAATCTTCAAAGTCTAAAATGATTCGCCTAATGTTCTTTTATATCGTGTTTGTTCTCCAAAATTTGGACTCAATTTTATTTTCGGCATGGCTTCGTGTTTTACACGACTTCTGTTGAGATAAGTGTTTTCGAAACCACCTGAAACTTACGCTCTAGGGTCTTTCATGGTTTGTTTTGAATTGTTTTTCGCTATCATTTTTTCAGTTCGCCCAAAATTAGCTCAATTGTATTTTGGTCACAATCATAGGATAGTAATCTTAAAGACAATGTGTCCCTTTTAACCTTAAAATATCATCTACAACAATAATTTGGAGCTGGTTTATAGAACTTAACCAGTTCATACAATTTACCCATCTTCATTTTATTGTTGTATGCCATACCACATGATGTGAGCCAACGTTTGACTGGGTTTCAGTAAAACATCTATGATTGGGCGTGAAAAAGAAAACAAAGTGTAAACAAGTGCGTGCAAGTCTCTGATATTGAACCATTAAAATGTTTTAACCCAAATAAAAATGAGATAAGGGCCTCAAAAATTGAAGTTTTTGCTGTTCAAACAATAGAGGACCACAGTTACAGTACTTGCATGAGAATTGTGTTCATAAACAGGTAAACCCTTTACTCGGAATAGCCTTCAACCCTCCCACCGTTTTTAAGCTGCTTTGTTCATACATTTTAACATTGCATTGAATGCAAAAAAAAAATCAAACTAAGTTATCGAAAATTCTGAAAATTTAACTCAGAGTTGGTATAGTAATATTAGTAAGTGTGCAATTTTTCAAAACAATAGCTAAAGCATTTTTCAAGATATTTCAAAAATCAGGAGATCCCTGTGAACTTCAAACTGTGCCTAGTTTTAGTCACATTTAATTGCAACTCTGCTTAGTTTTAACTACGTATAATTGCAACTTTGCATAGTTTTAAAGTCAGATCAAATCTTTACCACACACTTTGAAGAAAAAGAATTTAACAACTTTTTGAAGAAAAAGAATTTTGAAAACAGTTTGGAAATGGAGAAAAAGCTGGTTACCAGCATTTTTCTCCTTTTTCCACAGTGTTTTCCTCCATATCAAAGAGGTTCAACCCATAAACATCAGTTACAAAATTGTGGTCCGCATTTGCTTTCAATGCTGTCAAGGACTTTAAAGTTAACCCTTTACCAGACAACAAAATTTTGGATTTGTCAAAATCAATAGCATTAATATGATGAAAAATAAAATATGGGTTAAATGATGGAATTTGTTTCATAGGGGGTAGAAAACCAGCATTTTCTCCTTTAACCACAATGTTTCTAAAAGTCTTTTTCTCCAAAGTCGTTAAAACTCTGGATTGTGTGATGAAAGGTTAATGTGACCATAAAACTAGGCAGCGTTGCAAATAAACGTGGCTAATTTTAACTACTTTATTTTCTATTACAAACTTGACATCGTTCCAATATTTAGTTTCCTGATAAATGTTATCTAAAATGATTTTTTTTTTTTAATTCAGGAGGAATACTTTTTTCTAGGGATTAGAGTAACCTTACACCAAACCAAAAGACATAACCGTTACCAGACGGCACAATTTTAGACTTGTCCAAATTGAAAGCATATGCAGCTGACAAATTCAATGTGACTCGAATGCCGAGATACGTCTTCGAAATGCAAAAATAGAAAATGCTGGATACCAGCATTTTCTACTTTTCCCATAATGCTTTCAAAATTCTCTCTTTCGGGGTCGATAAAATCGGGATTGTATGGTATAGCATTAACCATAACTTTAGTGTGACAGATTGACGATTTGAGTTCAGAAAAATGAGCGGACAAGTGTATCTTTGCGTGACGTATTCTGTTTGCTAAATACACATTTTTGGTGTTTTTTTTTCCCTCAAAGTGGTTCTTATTGTTTGTAGTCAAGATACAAAAAAGAAGCCGTTTCTGTTTTTGTAAAAAATGAGTTTACGGAACAAAAGATATGAGAACAGATTTCTCGATAAATTTACCGTTTACCAGACAGTCCAGCATCGTAACAGCCCTGAGAAATTCTGTCAAAGAGCAAATTTGAAAGGGCATCTCGAAACTAAAAATTTCGATTCTATTTATTCGGCTCACTAAAGGATAAGGCCTTTGCGCCTATAGAGCTCTGGCTTTATATCTGCTAAACTTGATCCTACAGATAAAGTGAAACCAGTTTATTTTCTGTTGGATAATTTTCAGCTACTGATTAACATCATGCTGAGAATGTACTTTTGACGATAAGCCACAAAATTTGAGTTAGCCCGTTTCGGTAGTTCAGTGTACCTAACAAGCGCAGGAAGACTTCGAAGGGTTCCAAAGTTCAAAGCCCGGCTCGGTCAACAGAATTGTGTCCTCTCTGAATGTTGATTTGACTTTGTGAAAGAGAGGGAGGGAGGGAGAGAGGGAGAGAGAGAGAGAGAGAGAGAGAGAGAGAGAGGTGGCTTGGAAGGAAAACGTGATCCATGATGAGACCAAAGGGATCTGGCAATTCTGATAGGGGTCTCTACTGCCTTTGGCAGGCAGTAAATTTTCTCCTCAAAGTACATTCCATTCAAACTTGCTAAGGTCTTTTAAAATTAAAGGCTGGACTTAACAAGAGGACGGTATAGGCCCAAGATCAGACTGCACGTTCTGTGCAGTCTGATCTTGAGCTATACCGTCCGCAAAAGTCTGTGTTTTTTAATATGGCATTGGGGGGGTGTAGTGGTAATCTGCACGCTAAGATGTAACATTACATAACGTTAAAGTAACATGATTTACCCAAAAAGTGTATCTCGTTAAATTATAATTCGCTTGGTATATTCTGTATTTTTTTAGTTTATCTTTATTCGAAATCTTTTAAAAGAAGGTTGGAGAGTCTGAGAATATTATGAAAATAAAGGCGCACGTATGGATAGGTTTAACAGGCTTAAACTGAATGTTCCGTTGCACTCTAGTAGCACACTGTTGTCTTTCGTTCCGTTTTTCTGATCTTACGGCGTATTTAGGACATTCAAATAAGATCGGACGTAAGCTGTTATTTAACTAGCATTTGGTGACCTAAGTAACATGTTTTTCTCGACGAGTTTAATGAAATGTTTATCTCTGTTGTACTCCAGCGAATGTCAGATTCTTCCTATCTCATAACTGTATCTAGATTTAAATGCGAAACCTAGGCATTCATGAGACCTACTTACTGTGTTGAAAGGAGTAAACGTTCGTGATAAAATAGTTCCAAAGAAGCTGACATGAGACTTGACTACTTATATTAAAATCTAAGAATAAAGTAAACTAAAACTTTATCTCAATAACCAGTTTTGACAGTTGAATTAACAGGAAAATTTGTGTATGACGTGGTTTGGAAGTAGTGGGAAGAAACACAATGCTTTAAAAGTCATACAATTCGTTTGACACTAAATTTCTAGCTTTTGTTAGTTTTCCATTTTTCATCAACAAAATAACCATATGTCAATATTTAAAACAAGAAATACAAGACGGATAATTTTTGAGGGTCAAAAACCACTTTTCATCCTTGAATTGAAGTCGATCCTGTCCTAAAAATAGAGGATGTCCTCCTTTGCGAGCACCTGTATTTCTCACGTGATCAAACTAGCGTCATCGGCATTTGTCATGTGCTCCTCCGGGTTAAATAATTCATTGTCACACCGTTTTTTAATCGGTCGGCTTCAGCCGGTCGATTAGAGATATAACAAAGCTCAGAAACCTGTCCACTGAAAGTAAACTCATGTAACTGCAACTCGTTACAGTTTTTCCTTACAGCGCTTTAACGCTTTTACCTGGTGTGGTGACCTTAATACAAAAACTTCTTCTAACCCAGATAAGCTCAATCATAGTAACTAGTAGTAAACAGACATTTAAGTAATCCCATACGTAACTTTTCAATTATGTATTAAATGGCGGTTGCAGTTTGTTTAGCGTTGAATTATGTCATTATACCAGTACATGTATTATCAAAATTTGTGGCCGGCAAAAACTTGAAATTTTGCAGCAGTTTACTTTCAACACAGTTACAAGAAATGGGGTAAGTGATAAAGTTGCAACTTTATGAAAGAAACGAAAGCGAATCAAGAGTACATGTATCGGATGATGTACACAGCCGTCTGCTGTCCATATCATTCGGCAAACTTCGAGTGATCCGCTGATCAAGTAATGCATACTAACGGGATTGGCTGAGTTTTGACAAGTGCTGTCCGTATATGTAGCAGCTGTTGAAATGATGAAAGGTCATTTTGGCCTTGAGCAGGGATAAAATTGCAACGGAAAGGAGTTTGTAAGGAAACATTTCTATAAAAGAGTTTGAAAATTTAGATTATTCTGCCCTAGAGCAAACTGGTGTAAATGCAACTCGTAACAGCTGTAAGTTTAAAATAGTAATCGGCCGATGGTCTTTTAATGTTAGTGAGTTTTTTTTTAAACTATTATAAATGGTTGATAGGTACTGTTATCATCGGTGAGAGATCTCTAAAGCTTGATAATGGGTACTGCTGATCAGAATTGTCACATATACTTTATTTGCTGTCGACTGGCAAACATATATTTTAACCTTACCGTTAAACTACTAATTTGTAAAGAACAATTGAAAAAGCGAGGTCCTACGTGGCTCAGTTGTAAGGTGTAGAATTTTCATCCCATACATACAAATAACTACCGTTTAATTTGTGATTTCAAACCATTGTAGTGATTCAGTGTCGACCGACTACAGAGCTGACAGCACTTTGATTTTTTAACAGTAACGTTTTATTTAGCCTATTCAATACGCTCGATTAGCTAGAATGACTAGATGAAACATACTTGGTTTAACCAATCAAGTTGTGTTACTTTCAAATCTAGAAAAATCTTGGAGAATAAGATCAAGAATGTTCTCAAGAATGGTAGGTTAATACAGACCCGGAACTCTTTTAAAAGAACACCCAAACGTGATCAGAGCCGCCACTGGAGACTGAATTAAGACCTCCTGACGATATATTAAAGGCATTATAACGCCCGAGGTGATAGATGATTCCTCTGACGTTCTATAGATACGCTGCTGACAAATTGATGGTATTCGGTGTGCCCAGAGATTTGAATCTGTCTTTCAATGAGGTTTAAGTTTAATCATTAAAACATGTAAAAGTTCGGAAACGAAGAAGATTTTTGACGATTTTTTTTCGGAACGGACGAGTCTTGATACGAAAATAGTAATGGAAAAATATTGTATGCAGTGTTTTGTATGTTCGGTACTGTGGTTTGAAAGAAAAACTATTGTTAACATTTGGATGAAGCCAACGTTTAAGCTTCTCTCCGTACGAAATTGTCAGTGCTTGCAATCATGTACGGAATATGCCTAGAGAAGTCAGCTATGACGACATACAGCCAGCTTCAGAATAAGTTGTGTTTTCACTAACGTTACCTTGCTTTTAAGGTAGATTTTGTGGTGATGTGGTAGTGTTTGCCTTTGGACCGAGAGGCTGATGGTTTGTTCTCCGCCGATGGCAGGTCATATATGATCAAGTTATATCTGACAACCACGGCGGGGCTGTGTAAATAGTATGACCGTCTCTGGACGATTCTTTTCTCACAGAAATTTGCGGTAGAAGTTAATGTGGATGGGACATATGTTACTATGTGTGCATAATCTTCTTCACAGAGGAAATAGCCTTTGTAGCTTTGTGATAGAGTTACATGTACGTTACCAAGAAGTTGTGGTTGTGATCTCCGCCCTGTGCGATATATCTATCAACCCACAATTTGGTCACCTTCGTACTTTGCGAGTAGCTGATGTAAAGTGCATAAATCTCACTATAAGAATGCCACATCGACTGTAAAATAGACAAAACACCCACTAAATCTAGACAGACCATTTTTTTAATTATCATATCAACAAAATTTAACCATTTTTACACTAATGACATCACATGTTTTATTTGAGCCATTTTGATTTTTTTTTTTCTTTCATCGACAAACATTCGATAGAAAACTTAATTTCTGTCACCTAACATTTATTTATACAATATGCAGCGACCGTCTTCATACAAATTCTATAGCGGTATAATACTTAGTGGACTAAATACTTCATGAAATGGACATTCTCAATCAGTCCAAAAGGTGCAGATATTGAATTTCCGAGGTGTTTCAGTCCGAGTATCTGGCAAAAAGGCAGAAAGTGTATATCCAAAATCAGACAGCATGTTCTGTAACTCTCACAATCATTGGTATATATTACTCTCAATCAAGCTGGACCTAAACTTAATGGAATTTTAGGTTTGTGTAAGATATAAATCTAGTTCACTGACCATTTCAAAAAATAAAGAACAGAATCAGAAATTTGCAAATAGTGAAATTGAAAAAGGGCCATAACTCCCATTACGCTTGGTGGATTTTACCCTACATCAAAACTGGGCCATAGTAATGATTATTTACCTGTGTACAACATATAAATCAAATACACTGACGCATTTAAACGATAACGAACGGAAACCAGTTTTAGTGCTCACGGAACATACAGCACGTATGGGCCTACGTAAGGATAGCGGTAATTCTGAATGTCATCATTAAAAAATAACCGTGAATTGAAAAATTGAAAAAAAATATGTGCTCGTGTAATAAGATAAGAGTATTCAGTTATTCGTCGAACTAGACAGCCCCATGTTATCTTCTTCATGGTTGCTATGGTTACTATTATGGTTCACTTTGTACAAGACGAACAAGCACTGCTGCTTGGATCTCTCTCGTTTGCAGGCTTCGTCCGCACACTGACACAGAATGACGACTCTCTTCTTTGGGTTTAGAACGATGTACTGATTTTGTTTGTTGCACAGGGATATATCTTGTACGTGACCGTTCTGGACGACCCGGCGGCATCTCACGGAGGAGCTTGGCCATTCTTTTCTTCTCCAAGACCTGGAAAACATGACAGAAAACGGCACTGAATGAACGGTTACATTTTAGTTTTTGTGGACTTAAAGTCTGAAAACAAGCCTGTCTGTCAGATCAATTATCGTGAACATGCACGCCATGACTGTGTGTGTGTTTCTTTCGGTCTTTTATCAAAAAATAATTAGATTTGAATTTTGATGGCGTCTCGATATAAAATCATGTCAAAAGGAACGTACACGAGCACGATTTTATACTTTGGTATCAGTTTATAAAGAAATATAACACGGTGTAGACGCAGTTTATGAATGCACGTCCTGTGAAGGTGATATTTATGTCGCCTACGTCAAGCAAGGCTAAGATACTCGAAATCCTTGGACTTAACCCCAGTATTATGAGGATCAATGAATTGGTTGGACTATATAAAAAAAAAAACCTATGCCAAATTTTCCTATGCTTTCGAAGGATAAATGCGTTGATTGATCAATTAATTATTATTGTTTTTTTTTTTTCAAAAATATACAAAATGATTACATGAAAATCAAAATATAAACATTTCTATTTTCAATATTTTTATTACCTTATATTAAGGATAAATACCTAAGTTTAGGTTAAAACATATTTATTTAACATCGATTGAGAAACAAGTTCTCACAACTTATACTAATCTCTCTCGATTCTGCTTCCTGGAAACTACACCAGTACTCGCGCCGAGAGCGTGGGTCAATGAAGGGTCCCAAAGTTGACACCCGCTCCCGCGAATCGAACTCGGGACTATTTCATGATTTTTTTCCCCTCAAACTTATCTGTGTGGAGAAAAGGAGAGATACAATGAAGATGTCAGGGTTGCTCAAATGTCAAGTCAGATGTCAGAAGTATGACATTTCAAAAGTATACACTTCATTATTAGTCTTAGCTTGAATCTACGCTAAACAATTAGATTTACAGTGCTGCGGTAATTTTCTTAGCTGCCAAATGAAATGTAGCCTGGCTTTAACCCTTACCAAACTATCTTGTGTCTTAACCATCGTAAAGAATAAATCTTTTGAAAACATCGTGGGAAAAGGAGAAAATGCTGGTAACCAGCATTTTCTCCTTTTCCCACAATGTTTTTGTTCCATTTTTAAGAAAAAATCTAACCGTTGGAGTCGCATCGAACTTGTCGTCTGCAACTGCAGACAAGTCTAAAATTTTGCTGTCGGGTAAAGGTTTAACTCTTTTGCTGTCCCTTAAATGAACTATGTTTTTTTTTTTAAATTTTTTCTGGCGAAAAGTATAATTACACTGAGATATTTAAGTCATAGTTTAAAGTCAAGTAGATCTACCATGAAATACATCCATCCATATACTAAAGATTATACCACCCAATCTGTGCAACCTGATCTCAATCCATACCACCCCAGCCTTTGGAAAACAGCAACACTGTTTACGTCGTAAAAAGGCAATCAGTAGGGTCGAAACAATTTAATTGTGAAATGTACTTTCTAGACGAAAATCAAATTTAACTGATCAGTTATTAACCGAAATACAGAGTCCTTTAGAAGGCCATAGGTCTCGAGTTGATTTTAGTTGTTTTAACTCTTAAGCTGTCGGGTGAGACTCAAGAACCTTTTTGTGGAAATTGTAGGTCAAGACCAGACTGCACAGAACGTGCAGTCTCATCTTGGATCTAACCTGTCCGATAAGGAGATATTTTTCACCAAAGAATAACAAGAAAGAACAATATTTGGGTTCGTACTATGGGCTGGAAAAGTTTCATTTAACTTTTTTAGAAGGCTAAGAGTGAAAAAAGTAGCCTACCTCTCAAGTATGTAAAGTTATTCTTTACCAAACGACCAAAATTTTATTCAGGTCAAAATTGTAAGCATTTGCAGACGACAAAGTCATTCTTACACAAACGATGGTCATTGTCTCTAAAAGAGTAGAAAACACTGAGAAAACGACGAATATCCTGGTTACCAGCATTTTCTCCTTTTCCTACATAGTCTCCAAAACACCTTTTGTGAGGTGTCATTAAGAAACGGGATTGTCTGGTAAAAGGGTCAAAAATAATTTGTAGACTAAAAACAAAATAACTTTACAATTTACGTATATGAAATAACTAGGTACAGTTGCACATGGCACCAATAATCTTACGTTTGAACAAGAATTTCTAGGAATTGTTAACCAAATAAGGAAGTTTGTCGTTAAATACACACATAAAGTTAAATTCTAAAAATCGGTCAACTTGAATCTGGGCGAGTAGGCATATAATGAAGCATGTACTGTCCTCAGTCATGCATGATGTATTGTCCTCATGGTCATGCATTCATTGTCATATACTCATTTTTTTGTCTTCACGGTCATATTTCAGTTTTTGTCCTCAGCGTTATGTATCTACATGTATGTATTGTCCTCACAGTCATGTATTCATGTACTGCCCTCACAGTCATGTACTCAACGATATGTATCTACATGTATGTATTGTACTCACAGTCATGTATTCATGTATTGCCCTCACAGTCATGTAATCACCGTTATGTATCTACATGTATTAATTGTCCTCACAGTCATGTATTCATTTACTGCCATCACAGTCATGTATTCATATTTTGTCCTCATAGACATGTATTCATGTTTTGTCCTCAAAGTAATATAATCGTTTATTTTCCTCACAGCCATGCATCATGTATTCTCCTCACAGTTATGTATTCACGTATTTTTCTCATAGTCATATATTCATGTATTGTTCTCACAGTCATGTATTTGTATTGTCCTAACCGTCATGTATCATGTTTTGTCCCCCCAGTTATGTATTCATGTTTTGCACTCACAATCATGTATTCGTACAGAAGTATTGTCCTCACAGTTATATTCATGTATTGTTCTCACAGTCAGGTATTCATGTAATGTATTCATATAGTCATGTATTCATGTATCAAACCTTTGATGTAGAAAAAGACAAGGTTTTTTGTGGATAGTTTGAATCAAGATCAGACTACACAAAACGGGCATTCTAATCTTTTCTCTACATCATCCATCTTTTTGCCAGAACATTTTATAAAATAATCTGGAGAAAATAAAAAACCTAGAAATATTTATGTTCTGTCAAAACCACTTAATGTGATAAACGGCCAAATTGTAATACATTTTGTAATCTTTATTACAAAAGTTGTTTTGGTTGAAATTATATTTTTATAAACGACAAACAAATTGAAACAAATTTTCAAAAGAGCTTTTTTCACAATTGGCAGGTTTTTTTTTTAAAAACTGTTCTTGGTTCCCATAATTTTAAAATTAAGACCAAATAGCAATTCGTCGAATTAATTTCTTTTTCCAGACAAAACTCTAAATTAGGTCAACAATTCATCTTGAACTGGAAGCCATGCATTTATTAAAGGTGTCCTCAGAATTCAGAAATCCTATTAAAACTTTGTGTTTCATTATGTAAGTGGTTCTGACAAACCTTTGATCTGCTTTCCTAATTGAAAAAGTCTATTTCAGTTATTTAGCGCTATAAGATTAAAGGAATTTATCAAAGTTGTCTGTATTAAAGTAATTTCAGAACATAATAAATAATTGCAAATCTAGGACAACTGGTTGTTTTTTAGAATATTTTCACAAAACAACAAACTTTAAGCCTGACCAAACGACATGACCAAACTGAAAGCATTTGCAGACGACAAATCAAATGTGGCCAAAGTGGTGAGATTTGTCTTTGTGGGAAAACAAGGAAAACGCTGTGCACCAGCATTTCCTTGTTTTTTCTCAATGCAATTCCAAAACTTTCGTCTTCAAGGTCGTTAAAAAAAAAAAACGGGGGGGGGGGGGGTGGGGGGGGGGGTGTCTGTTAAAGAATTAGTCTGTCTGGCTGCGTTGTTTTAACTCTTATCCTGCTGAATAACTAAAAATGAAATTTTCAAAAATTCGATGGTAAAAAACCCAAGTATTGCTATTTCAAAGTTATATTTTGGGGAATGATATCTCGTTATCGGACAGTGTAGATCAAAGATCAGACTGCACGTTCTGTGCAGTCTGATCTTGATCTACACTGTCCGCAAAAGGTCTGTGAGTCGCGCTTAGCAGCTTAAGGGTTAAAATATCGAAACATTCTGAACTTTCTGCAGATACGAAAATGAACTATACCAAACCCTACACGGAGTTGTGAAAAAAAAAAGGAAAATTATGTCAAGTTATTCAAAACTCGCGTGCCCTCCGTATAATCTTCCTGTAAAAAGATAACACTTAATGTTTATGGAAATAAGAGAAAATGCGAACTAATATTCATGCAATAAAAATATCCAAATTATCTAATATTACTAATATTTAAGTGGGGTACTTATCTCTAGCCGTTCATGCGCCATATGCAAAAAAGAAGGGTTTTTGTTGGTGGTACAGATTAAGATGAGATTGCACAGAACGTGAATTCTGATCTTTGATCTATACCGTCATCTTGTTTTTAATAAGCCAATGAGAAAAAAAGAAACTTTCGGCCTTCGAAAGTGTTTAGTTTGATATATTTAGCGTTAAAAGACTAAGTATTCTTTCGATTTCGGATTTGCGTGCCACTGTGAATAATGACAATAATAATTGAGTCATGCTTTGTGAAAAGGGGGCTCAGTGCATCTACAAAAAGTATTGACCCAGTGTTGACCTGGGTCAAAACTTGTTGTTTTGCTATCGGTAAATTTTCTGCATACCAAAGGAGCAGTGTTGGTTGTTGGACTAAATGGATTTTATGTGATGTCACCTGTTGGTAATAAATGCATCACGAAGATGCATCACACCCCCTTTTGTCAGAGCATGGCTCAATTATTATAATAGAAGCCAACAGAAAGAATTAATTCTTAGCGCGTTGAGAATAATGGTATGAACTTTTGTTGACAATGTAGGTCAAGATCGGACGAGGAGTCTGATCTTGCAACTCTACCGTGCAATATAGCTTAAGATATCTTGGTCAAACGTAATAAAAAGGTTCTGTTACTATTAGGCTGCCAAGGAGTACTAGATGTGCTTTCACTAATGTGGATCAAGATCTGACTTTACAGGTTGTGCGATCTGGTCTGTCACTATCAGGATGCACAGAACGTGCGGTTTGACTTTGATCTACGTTCTCTGATACGATGAGATTTTTTTACGGAATTACTTCGAAATCGCAGTATTTGGCTTTTCTTAACGTAGACTGGAAACTTTCTTATAGATAATGTAGCAGTTAAAGGGTTACGCCTGACGAAACATATCCATTTAATTTAATCTTTTTCGCTTTTAGAGTTACCCTGTTTGAAATTTATAGACGTCCGTAAAGAATCTGTTTAGATTAGCTCCCTCAGCGACGTAGGTGATCTACCATTTTCAGACAAATTTACTCGTACATCGACACCGTCTGTTGCTCATTTTCAAACTACGGCAAAGAGGTCAAGTCGGTTATTGTATTGCGTATGTACGAAATTTGCCGAGAGCGGTTGACAAAGACTGTCGGATTTTACCGATTTTCATTTAACCTGAGTACGTTTATGGAAAATAATAGTATAATCCTCAATTCTATTTAAATGAATAATTTTGACGACATGTTTGAAACAAATTATATATTCGACAAACTGAAAAGTAGGTGTTTGTATGAAAAATACATCTGAGAAAATGTGAAAATAATGTATAATGAAATATCATATTTTTTTTTGCAATTGCTTGTAAGTAGAAGAACTTTTTAATGACAACATAAGATAGTAATAATAGAAGGAAGAGAAGAAGGAAGAAAAGCAAGAAGAAGAAGAGGTTCGCTGTAAAATGTTATACTAGCGGAAAAGAGTTCCTGTGCATGTCATAATGTGCTATAAAATAGAAGTATGTTTGTAAGCTGTACCCAAACCATTAAATAAAAATGATCCCAAATATAGAATTGTTAAAACATGTGTCGTCGCTTTCGTGCAACCATATGATTATCTGGCAGACATAAGTCTTAAAAATGCACAGTTTGCTTCCGGTTGCTGACTTTTCTTCTATTTTTATCATCTGATCACGCGTAGTCTTTGAGTACCTTTGGGAAGTCAGAAAAACAAAAGTGTTTTGATTTTTTATTCGTATGAGAGATGCCACGTCTATCAGAAAATGAGTGTATTCGTGCCGTCGGCATGCTTGAAAGAGAGAGAGCACGGATTGAGGTATCTAGACAGTTCCAAGTGCATAGAAACACTGTACAATCTCTATAGAGACGTTAACAAAACACGGGCAGCGTTCAAGATGGCTTACGGCCAAGGCGACTCAATGTGACTTCACGACGTATAGACATCCATATCAACTGTACCTTTGGAACCACTTTCACACAGCAGTATTTACTGCTCTCAGCATCCCTGGTCCATGATCAATCAGTGGACGGTCTGTTAGAAATCGGCTGCAACAGCATGGTATACGCCAGATACGTCCTGCCATATGCCCTGTGTTACATCGACACCATCCGACAACTTGTTTGGCCTGGTACAGACAACGCATTCGTTTCAGGAGAAAAGACTGGGCAGATAACCTGTTTTTCGATGAGACTCGTTTCCAGTCGTACAGTAATAATGGTCGACGTCGTGTCTATCGACGTCCCGGTGAACAGTATTCAGACAAACGTGCAGTTCAACGCGTGCCTTTTGGCAGGGGATTGTGATGCTTTGGGAAGGAATAACCGCAACTCACAGACCCTAAATGTGCATTGTCTATCGTTACGTAATTGCAGTCCGGCACCGTCGTGTCATCATTCACCCCTGCGTTTTGACGTTTCTTAAAGCACACGGAAGTAACATCAAGTTATAACGAAACAACTGTTGTTCACATGTCGTTCGTGTCATGTTGGCTTTTTTGAGACAAAACAACGTTCATATTCTGCCTTGGACAGCTGTATCGCCAGATTTTTCGCCAAAAGGATGTGTGTGGGAGAATATGGAACGACGTCGACGACGTCTTCCTAACCAACTGATAATAGTGCTGGAACTCGAAAGAGACCTTTCTCAGATATGATCTGCTGTTTAACAGGCTACACTGACAGACATGGTGCGATTCATGCGAAATCAGTGCGTGGAATCCATTGTAGCTAACGGCGGACACACAAGACAATAGTTTGTACTCAACGTGTTAGCGTTACGTCATTTGACGGGCTGTAATGCCCATGGATGTTTTCTCAACAGCAACTCTGCTTTATTATCAAATTGTTCAAGCCTTGATACTTACTTAAATTCAATAGATTGACACCAATCCCCCTTTTCAGTACAGTTATATGCGTTATCTTTAGCGATGCACAGGAACTTTTTTCCGCTAGTATATGTACAAAAAACAAAGTCGACCCTTATCCTGTACCATGACGGTTTTTATCCTGTAGATAATTCAGACCCAAGTAAGCCTGTTCGTACGTGTAGTCTGATCTTGATCTATACTCTCCGCTTCTACATGATTGTGGTTAATCATAAGATCTCAATTTCGATAAACATGTTAACAAAACCTGCTTCTGTTACAGTAAACTAAATATATTCGGCACGATAAGGTCTGATCTTGCTCTACAAAACTTCGCCGCTTTATCGGTACTTTCGATCATGCGAATCCAATCCGATGCCAATAAACTTGATGAAATTTATTTTTGAAGATTTCTGAAGATGTCAACCAATTCGAACCCAAGTTCTGACGACCCTGTGAAAGGAGCATTTTGAAATCATTGTGGAAAAAGAAGAAAATGCTGATAACTAGCATTTTCTCCTTCTTTTCCCACAATGTTTTCTACCCTTTAAATAAAAAATTCAAATTTTGGGTCACATCTACATGTATTTTGTCGTCTGCAGCAACTTTGAATTTATACAGGGGTAAAATTCTGTCATCTGGTAAAGAGTTAACCCCTAGGCTGCTTAGCTCAACTCACTGGCCTTTTGCGGATAGTGTAGATCAAGATCAGACTGCACAGAACATGCAGTCTGATCTTGGATCTACACTCTCCCAAAAGGAGATGTCTTTCTCAAAAAATACTATTGAAATAGCAAAACTTGGGTTTTTGCTGTCGGCTTGAAAGTGTCATTTGAAGTTATTTAGCAGGATAAAAGTTAACGAAAGATAACATGGCCTGCAACACGCGAAAAGGGGCATTCGGACATTTGCGTAAAGTGTTGTTTTGGGTCAGCCTGCGCAGTCCGCGCAGGCTAATCCAAAACGACACTTTCCGTTTTTATGTAATTTTCTGTTTTGCAGCAAATCTGCTGTAGCACAAAATCTAATGTAGTCGTAAAGTGCCGTCTCGGATTGCGCAAGCTGATATGAGACGACACTTTACGCAAATGTCCGAATGCCCCTTTTCGCGTGTTGCAAGCCAATTATAACAAACTAAGGATGAGCAATATAAGCGGTAATGTATAGCGATGACAAATGCCATGATTCAAGAGCCCCATATTACCGATAAATTGAACAAAACTGTGAATAACAAGTTATAAGTCGTGATATTTATAGGAATTCCAAATCGCTAAAGAATTTCTTTGCCGAAATGTTGAGAATTCTGTTCCTTTGATCCAAATCTATTGAACTTTTATAGCGTTTATAGTTTTATAACCTTAACATTTAACATTATCCTGTTTTTTTTTGTTAAAGCTTAGGTAATATTACGGTGGTCAGTGCACCTACGCATGTGCTTTTTGTCTTTCTCACACCAGAACTAATACAACTTTCTTTCCAAGCCACTGACTACTTTTCTCACATGCATCTCACATGCGAAGCGAAAAATCGCCGTAAAGAAAGTTTGTCTCAATCGGGTATGGAACCCACAACCCCCAGGCCATGACTCAGAGACACTAACCACTGGGCTTCCGTGTTTTTACGGTCCTGAGAAAGGAGGCTTTTGAAAACGCTGTGGAGAAGGGAGAACAGACAGGTTACAAGTTACTGATTACATGTTTCCTACCTTTTTGAAGACGAATCTTATTAGAATTTATGCAACTTTTAATTTTTTCTTTGCAAATTATGCCTTCCAATTTGGGCGTGTTTAATCTTTTTTCGTCTAGTAAAGTGTTTAGCATGGAATTTTGTTTCTGAAGACTTTTTAATACTTTGAAGTCTTTTGAAACGATAAGACTTGATAGAAGTAAGCACCGATATAAATCTGAATTACAGGTGAACACTTTAAACCTTTTACCATACAATCCCGAGTTTTAACAACCCCGAGACAGAAAAGGCTTTTGAAAACATTGAGAGAAAAGGAGAAAATCCTGGTAACTAGCATTTTTTCCTTTCCTCACAATGTTTCTGCCTGTTAGCACTAATAGTATCATTTTATAGACGTTTCAATTGTCGTCTGTAGATTCCTTCAATATGGACTATTCCAAGATTTTGTTTTGTAGTCAGGGTTTAACTGCTTGGAAAACTAAAAGGACTTTTCCACGTAATAGCAAACGCTCCAAGAGTGCGTTTTTAAACTTATCTCGGACAGTGTGTGTAGATCCAAGATTAATGACACATATTCTGGTAGGCATTTAGGCTAAAAGGATCGTTTCACGTTACTATCATTCTGTTACTTGGCAAGTATCATACATGCGGAGACATATAAAACCCCCTTTCGCTAGAGCAAGGCTAAACTGATAATACCATTCTTAAAGTGAATTAATTAGAACTACCGCTGCATTTGTTTCATTGATATCACGACAACAGTTATTTTAATAAACTGTTTTTCATCGGTCTGGGCTTCAGAAGTAGGAGGTTTCTGACAAGGGGAAACTCCACACGAACATCGCGCCAAGCACCGATCGAACCAGTTACTAGAGATTACAGGTCAAAGAGATATCGACACTTGAACCAAAATACTTGATTATGTAACCTTTTCGAAACAACTTCGAGTTTTATCGACACAGAGAAAGACGGCTTTTGAAAACATTGTGGACAAAAAGATTACTTGGTTAGTATCAAGTATATGTTAGTAATTTGTTAGTAACCAGCATCTCTCCTTTTCCCACGATGTTGTCTACACTTATAAAGACAATTCCCACCATTTAAGTCACATGGAATTTATTATTTGCTAGTAAATATGTTCAGAATCAATGAGTCTTAAGTCCTCTTGTCTGATAAAGAATTAAGAGAATAAAATAAAACCGACCATTCCCTTTGAACTTTGATGTGAGTTTTATTATCATCAAAGATTTGTATTAGATTAAAAAAAAAAAGATTATTTTATCAAGATATACGAGAAATCTGTAGGAGACCGAAGATCAACCCTTATCCTGCCAAATAAGCAATATAAAACTTACAAGCTGACAGTAAAAACTCGAATAATGTTTTTTGAAACTTATGTTTTTGGTGAAAAATATCTCCTTATCGGACAGTGTAGATCAATGACCAGACTGCAGGTTATATGCAGTCTAATCTTGATCTACAATGTCCGCAAAAAGTAAGTGAGTCACGCCTAGCAGCTTAAGGATTAACCCCCGTAAGTATCAAGTGGATGATTAATGGCACATGTTCACATTTATTGTAATTCTACAAGGCATTAATGCTTTATACTCTATAGCTCAACTTAAGCTGTTTTTGCAGGCAATGTAAATCAGGATCAGACTGCACAAGAGATCAGTCTGACTTTCGATCTACGCTTTCTGATCTATCAACAAATTTTCTGACAAAAAAAAAGCTTTTTTAGTGAAATAATTTACTCTTTTTTTTTGTGAAAGAGTAGGTTCGATTTCATTTATTCAGCTTTAAAAGAGTTAAATCGTATATAATATTACAGTTAAGTTTAATTTATTAGCTTTTTCCAGGAAAACCACTGTCTTGTAGTCCTTTGGTTGCTCCACGTGACTTAAAGTGCTTTCTACGGAAACTACGGGAAAGTGTAGAGAAAGATCAGACTGCAGAGAACGTGCAGTCTGATCTTAGATCTGCAACGATCTGATTGCATAGAACGAAGCAAGAGAATCTTTGACCTACGCTGTACTATATTCCGTGAGATATCTGCACAAAACAACCCTCGGTGCTTAGTTAAAGTTGGCTCTCACCGTCTGATTAAAAAACTTTCGTTACTTTAATGTGCTAAAGGATTATTAAAGTTCTCTTAAACAAGCTTTGACACGTGTAACAATTCGTAGATTTTTTTTTCGCCTTGCAGCAGATTGCTTTGAAATAAGAAGAAATGCCTTGATACTTTTGTTTGTATATTGAAGGTTGAAGCGGCTTCTCTGATAATTCGTATATATGGATAGCTCCTGTAACTTTCTACATTCAATTCAGTTCATATTCAAAATTCAAAATACTTTATTGGGCTCCAATTTTTACAACAAAAGATGTAAAGGCTATAAGTAAGCCTTCCTTTCCCTCGTGTTTGGTAATTATTCTTCCATCAATTTGACAGGGTAACTAAGTTTGTGCCTACTTCGCATTGTCTTTATTCGTGAACCAGTCTGCAAGAGATTCAGTTGGGAAAGATTACTTTCGCTTATTTTCTATATCAAGATATACATGAGTGTTTATGTATTATCATTTTTACCAAACGAGTCGACTAAAATTGTAGGACGCGAGCCTTGTACATTCTAGTCAGCAAGTTTGATAATAATGATGATAATACATAAACACAAATGTGAGATTCTATTTATCACATAAAACGAATGAAAGACAAATGTGTATCCTACATCATCTTCAACCTATATACCGTTAACGTGTCCATGTTTACAGGTGTAGTTTGGTTTGAAATGTGTACATGCACAAGAAGATAGCTCTGTGACATGTACATCGAAAGTAGAGTGATAAATAGAACTTAGTCCACAATTTTCTTGACTTTAAATGACTTACGCTGCATTTCTTGTTTTATTGAACATGAAAATCATAGTATCTTCCCGCACGTATACGGCTTAGCAACATCGACGTCATTTTTCCCGCGAAATGGCGCAGTAGCACAAATTCCTGCACGTGCTTCAGTTGGTTTCGCCGGCATCATGCGCTCATAACTACATAAGTAATCAGAGCCGGAGACAAAAAAAAAAAAAACGATAATACACTAGTGTATTATCGAAAATAAGTCATGGGTTTAATACATTGCTGGAGGCAGTTTTATGTGATAAATTCAGTTAAATTTCTGCTTAACTTTCAATTGTTATGAAATACCCAACATTCCGGCAATTCAGAAATGGTAAAGTGTTAGTAACAGTGTTAGTAAGTGAGACAGATTAGAGACAATAACTCAAAAAGTTCACAACTTCTTACCGAAAACTGGTATATGGGGGAAAATGAATCTTCATGACATACCTAAACGAACACGATGAAAATATGGCGCCTTTTTGTATTCTATATAGATGTGTTGGCTGTTTTCGCAGTGACTATGACGTAAGTGCGAAGCTGGACAACAGGGCGGTAAGCATGCTTTCGCCCGACTGACCTTGGGCTATGCACCTTGCACAAATGGAATGCTCCGTAAATCATCGGATTCAGTAGACTGTTTGAAAGTCCAATGAAGGACAACGCCGCCATGATGGTATCCGGCATTTTCCGGATGTTGAGGAATGTAAAACAGGTAAACAACACGTAATACGGGGTCCAGCAAACTATAAATGCGACAACAATCACGATGGACATCCTTAATGCTTTCCGCTTGGCTTTCTGGAATAGATGACTCCGTACCTGTCCCCGGAACTGTCCGTGCTCCGAGGACACCGAACTGGATTCTGGCTCTGAAAGTAGAATTATTAAATAAAAATAAAACAGGAAATAAAGTCGAATAATGAATTTACTCTTTACCAGACAACACAATTTTATACATGTCCAAAATGAAGGCATTTGCCGCCAACATTTAAAATATATACCCAAATAAAAAATATCTTTACCCAAGGAAATAAAAAATTGCAGAAAAGGGAGAAAACTTTAATTACCAGCATATTCTCTTATTCCCACAATGTTTTAAAAAGTTGTTTTCTCAGTAATACTGGTATACAGTAATTTTCTTTGTAAAGGGCTAAAGTACCGGTATACCACATAAAGCTGGATTGTTCAATGGAAACACTGTGATCGACTAAATCATCTCTTGGGTAGTACGAAAGTACTAGGGTACGAAACTGGCTTTTTGTTCTTGACCGTGACCTACCTCCAGTTTATAGAAAAGTTAGGGGTTTGCTTGTAAAAGGAGAAGAATTAACTTGTCGCCTATGATTATTCAAGAGTTGACATCTTGTAAGAGCTAAATGGAATTGTAATCCGATTCTGAGGGACTTAAAATAAGACCCAACAATTACTTTGTACGTGTGAATACAGGCATGTATGAATACAGAGCTTTATTTATTGACATGTGACATTGAAAATTGCCGTTTCTATATCTTTTACCTTGTCCACAGTAACTGTATGCGCAGACAAATGCAGTGTCAAAGAAACAATGGAATCAGTCTTTGAAGGTTTGAAAAAAATTGAGGGAAAAAGGAGAAACCCTTTAATATATAACCCCGTATCTCGATGACCCTGGGGAAGAAAGCTTTTGAAAACATTGTGAGGAAAGGAGAAAATGCTGATAACCTGCATTTTCTCCTTTTCCCACAGTATATTCTATCTATCTTTAGCAAGTAGAAAAGTTTGTTCAATTTAGCCAGGTTTAACCCTTTACCACATAATGCCGAGGTTAAGCAACCCTACGAAAATAACCTTTTGAAAACATAGTAAGAAAAGGAGAAAATGCTGGTAGCCAGCATTTTCTCCTTTTCCAGTTATGTTTTCTACCCTGTCTGATACAATTTTCACCTGTTGCGCAAAATTTGGTTTTCCGTCTGCAAGTGCGCTGAAATTAAACCAGTCTAAAATTTGGCCGTTTGGTAAAGATTTAATATGTTTTCTGCAAATGCTTTTCTTTTGGACAAATCTTGTTATTTGACAAAGAGTAAACATTTTACGGAGCGAGAGTGACATTATGAATGATTGACGTAACCTTTAAATTCCTTGATGTTGTTTTCTTCTAACAAGAAACTATCCAAAATCAATTATACCGTCCATTATCATTTATCCGATTGCATATTCTGTGCGGTATGACCTAGATCTATTCTCTCTTAGACAACATCTAAATCGTCTTTGAAATCAGAAGGTATAAGATAAAATGGGGAAAAAAGTATTACATGACGAATATTATGTTATAGTACCTTTCCTAGAGCTTGTGTTGGCTTCTTACAGCGTGGGGAATTTTCGTATTTCTTGAGACAGAAGGTCGAACGAGAAGTCAAAATTTTCTAATAGAAGCGAGAAGGAAATGCAAACCCAGGAAAGTTATTACAGCATGATGCTCTTTAAATATTAAATTTCGCAATTATTGAAATTTCATTCTAACATGACACGTGAATTCGGCACTATATACACAGTGCAAAGAAAGCTTGGTAAAATCTACGTTATTCTATAATTGGCTTGCAACACGCAAAAAGGGGCATTGGGACATTTGCGTAAAGTGTCGTCTTGGATCAGCCTGCGCAGTCCGCGCAGGCTGATCCGAGACGGCACTTTACGACTACATTAGATTTTGTCCCTCAGTAGACTTGCGCAAAACAGAAAATTATATAAAAACGGAAAGGGTCGTTTCGGATTAGTCTGCGCGGAGTGCGCAGGCTGATCCGAAATGACACTGTACGCAAATGTTCGAATGCCCCTTTTCGCGTGTTGCAGGCCATATAGAGTGACGTCATTCTGTATAGAGTTACGTCATTCTGTATAAAGTAAGTGTCAGAAATAATCTGTAAGGTACAGGCAGTACCACATGTTGTATATAGTTTAATGACTATCATTGTGAGTACCGGGAGTACTTTGATCATTTGATGCTTTAGTGCTATTTTTGGAATACATTGTTTCTTTTGAATAAATCATAGATTTTAATTTCAATCAGTGTTAATGTTGTGTTGAATAATATGCATTTTTGTTTTATTATATTCTGCAATAAGTTCATTGTAATTTCACAGTTAAAGTCTTGGTATATTATCAGATCAAGAAATCATGACACTTTAAGAAACACAACATTTTGACCCCGTTCATTCGACTTATAATTGGTGAATATAAATAGTGCCAAATTCATCAGAGTTCCACGTTGTTACAACAATATACTGCGACAGCAGTTTCTCTCCGCAACCCAGTACAGAGAAATCACTCTTTTCAAGCTATAGACATAGGCGACACAAGGCTGAGCAGATCGACAGAAGCTCAGCATTCGTTTATCCCGTCTACAACACTGAGGAGTAAACGACGCTCGTCTACGCTTCAAACAGCCCAGCTTCAGAGAGTTACAGACTCACTCCAAACACGTTAGACTGACTCGGGAGTTGTTCCGAACGAAACAGCCGAGGTTCAGACTCATTCCAAGCACAACTCGGGGAGTTGCTTCAACACGTCCCATATAGACCCAGCCTCAAACTGACCTGTTCCAAGCAGTTTGAAGCTGAGAAGTCTTGTCTCACAGTTCCAGCCTAGGCAGTGAGGGTTGAACAGATCGGTCTGAAACACAGACCGACAGCGGTTCAGCGCAACACCGTTCCTGGCCAGCTTCAGACAGACTTGAAGTGCTTCACAGGTACTTGTTTGAAGACGTTTGAAGCCGAATAAGACTGACAGGGTGTTTGAAGCCAAGACACGAACGACAGTTTGAAGCAACGGTCATACTCCGTCCGTGTTAAACCAAAGACATAAGTTTGAGCTTGGCACTTTGTCTCCATAGACTGTATAAGACAGTCGTTTGGCGTCCGACGGATAATCTACCAAGACAGTATTTTGATGCTTTTGTGTTTTTAGTTTCAAATCAATTGAGGCCAGATAGCCTGAGGAAAATTCTATATATCACCAGAACTGTACATATTCCCTGGTAAGACATTGTCACCTACAAACCCACTCATCGTCATCATATCTCTTGACAGTAAGTAAGTAAGTCATTCAATGGAATATAATCTGCATCCGCGTTTTTACTCTAAATATGAACTTGTTTTCCTTTCATTAAGAGTTGGTCATGTTAGAATCGAGTTGTTTATTCATTGCGCCTCATAACTCACAATGTGTATTATTGAACGATAAACCACGATAGAAAGAAGATTATTTCTTAATTCGAAAACGGTAGATCTAATAAATTAAAAACAAATACCTGTTTAGAAAGTAAACACCCTTTTTGACCCATAGGCTGCTAGGAGCGACTCAGTGACCTTTTGCGGACAGTGTTGATTAAGATCAGACTGCACAGAACGTGCAGTCTGGTCTTTCATCTACACTGTCCGATACGGCAATTTCATTCCGGTGAAATCAACTTTAAAATCGCAATATTTGGGTTTCCATTATTGAGTGGATATTTTAGTTTCATTTATCTGGAAGCTTCAGGGCTGACGAATACCATAAAATGATATTTTGACCAATTAAATAAGATACCAAGCTGAAAGTTGTCCGCACACGGGTTACGTCATCATACCATATTAGAATCCTTATTTAACTTTGTGTCAATACTATTATTTTTCTGTCTTATCTGATTTTCTCTATGTGCGATGTTGGTATCTGAGCTGAAAAATCTATCGCTATGTAATAAAGATAAAGCCGGAAAATCTACAGCTATGTGATAAAGATAAAGCCGGAAAACCTATAGCTATGTGATAAAGATAGAACCGGAAAATCTATAGCTATGTGATAAAGATAAAGCCGGAAAATGTACAGCTATGCTATAAAGATAAAGTCGCAAAAACCTATAGCTATGTGATAAAGATAAAGCCGGAGAAATCTATAGGTAGGTGATAAAGATAAAGCTTACCCCTGAAATCCTTGGATTTCCTAGTGATTGTTCCTGATATCAGACCATAGGCCGTTCCCATAATCAATAAAGGGATGATAAAACTAAACAAGGCAGTAACAATGTTGTACACTTTCTTGCCCCATGCCACCTCGTAACCGTGATCTACACATTGTAAAAATTCTTCTTCCCAAGGGCCCCGTACAACCTTGAATATGAATATCTGAAAGAAAGAAAAATAACAGAACAAGGCTCATAAGATTTTGTTTTGTTAGGATCTAGCAAGAACAGCTTATCTATTCCTGAAGGTTTTGAATTTGTAAGGAGAACATTTGAATATTTGTTCTTTTATTTGATTGTGATATCAATATTAAGTCTTGATATTACATCTTTTGTTGCCAAAACGAGAAAAAAAGGGAGACTTTTTTTTTCTTAATCAGAGTACAATCTGGTCGCAAGTGCAAAGGCTTTCTGTTCATCTTTGAGGAAAATAACATAGCTACATTTACACATTTGATCTACATTGTACCTCAAAAAGCTATTTGTTCGCCGTAAGCTGTATTGCTTTAATCCTTATCCTGCTAAATAAGTTAAAACTTTCAAGCCGAAAATAAAAACCTGAATGATGTTATTTCAAACTTACTTTTTAGAGTAACGTATCTCCATGTTGGACAGTGTAGATCAAAGATCAGACTGCACGTTCTGTGCAGTCTGATCTTGATCAACACTGTCCGCAAAAAGTCGAGCTCAGCAGTCTAAGGGTTAAAACAATTTTTAGGTCATTCTACATGCTGTCCGTTGTTTCACGCTGATAAAACATGTGAACCATGCTCTATGGAAAGGGGACTTAATACATCTGCAAAAAGTATTGACCCATGTCAGCCTGCGCTGTCCGCGCAGGCTGACATGGGTCAAACATTTTTGCTGTTTAGAATTTTTTTGCATGTCCATGGACCCTTCTACCTCCAGATTCAGTCAATTTTTAGACTAAATAGATTTTTATGGATCCATAATTATGTGATGACTTGCCTGGTAGAATACATCACATAGATACATTAAACCGCCTTTTGCCAGAACATCGCTCATGTAAATGTTACACAAGGAGCGGAAAATCAACCTTTTTATACCCTTTTATAGCGCAAAGAATTAAAAGTAGACATTCTCAATCAATACAACAACGAAAACTACAAAGAAAAACACCAAATATTATGATTTCAAACTTGTTTTCAGCGGAAAGTTCTCATCGTTTCGGACAGTGTAGATCTATGATCAGACTGCACGTTCTGTGCAGTCTGATCTTGGATCTACACTGTCTGTAAAAGATGCACCGAATCGTGCTCTGGAACCAAAGGGCTAACAAGCAGAAAGTTAATCTCCTTGCAAGTTTTATCACTGTAATTGACAGCATGTTGCAGATATTATAGAAATTTTCCCCAAGCAAAATGCATCTATTTTCTGTCAGTAAAAATAATGACGATGCTCAACGCTTCATCAAAACATCTTATATTTTAACGACGCTGAAGAAAAAAAAAAAAGATTTGAAAACATTGTTGGTAAAAAAGGAGAAAATGTTGGTGACCAGCATTTTCTCCTTTCTCCACAATGTTTTGTTATCTCATCATTTGAGTACCATTTAATTTGTCGTCTGCAAATGCTTTCAATTTGAGCGAGCCTAAAAATTTGTCGTATGACAAAGAGGTGAAAAGTGCATCCAAGTCGGCTTGTGTTTTTTTACGCGGAAATAAATATTATACTCATTATGGTACGTTTCACGTCATTTCTCGATGGCCTACATAATCTTTAACGTTCTAGTAGTAACAAGAAATATCTTTAAAAAAAGATAGCCGGCGTAAATTTGCCCGCAAATAGGCAGGGGCCCTTAAAATAAACATATCTACATTTTTTACCAATCACAAATTTTTACTTATTCATTTGTTATCAGAACTAAAAATTAGGTCAAAAGCCAGCACATCCAGCTTCGCCGAAACATTGGAATGAAATTTTTAATCTTTTACCTTCATATAATCAGAACGAGCAGCTTTTATGCAGCTTTTGTGCACGGTTTAGATCAAGATCAGACTGTACATTAAGTCCAGTTTGATCTCGAAATTACGCCGTCCAGTATTCGAGTTTTCACCGACAAAATGTTCTATATTTGCTATGGAAATGTATTCTAGGATCTAGAAACTCGACTCAGTGTGCTTTAGCAGACAGCGCAGATTAAGATCAGACTATATAGAACGTGCAGTCTGATCTTAGATCCCTACGGTCAGTGATGGATAAATGTCTTTCTGCGAAAATAATTTTGAAATCGATACATTAAATTTTGGTATCTAAAAATTGCCAGTAAACTTTCATTCCATTGTTCAAGCATTTTTAAGTGTTAACCCTTCTGGCAGAAATGGTGAAAACAGCGGCTTTTGCGGACGGCAAAGATCAAGATCAGACTGCACAAAACATGCTGTCTGATCTTGGATCTATACCACCCATTTTTAGTCAGGTATATTAGGTGAAGATATTTATGAAACTGAATCGTATTTTCAGCTGTCGAAAAGAGGTCAAGTTTAACCTCTTTTACCACACAGTCCTGACTTTTAACGACCCTGAGGAGGAAGCCTTTTGAAAACATTGTGAGAAAAGGAGAAAATGCTGGTAACCAGCATTTTCTGCTTTTCCCACAATGTTTTCTGCTCTATCAAGGAAAAAATTGTGTCATTTTTGCCACCTTTAGTTTGTCGTCTGCAATTCTTTCAATTTAGACATTCTAAAATTTTGTCGTTTGGTAATGAGTTTTTATCAATGTTTGGCGCTGACACTGACATTGACAAGTTGAACAAAAACGGAAGATTTTTCTGCCATGGAACCAATCTATCGACGCAGAATTCCGTATAAAACCAAGACTGAATAGAAATCTGACACGAGAAAAAACAGTGGCAGATTTCCCAAGAGAACGTGCTTCGTAAAACAATGTCTATTTAAAGTAGTTCTCTCTATTTCTGGAATACAAAAAGTTATAAACCGACAAACTTTTCTGCAATTTTTAAATATGAACGATCCTTCTGCGAGCGTTCACATAATAAAAAAAACATTTGGTCTAAACAACAATAGGTATCGAAACTGTCTTGTCTCAGCAGTCTTATAGTCTTTAACCTATATACTGATAAATAAATTAAATGAAACTTTCAAGTCCATAGTAAAAACATGATTGATGATACATGTATTTTAATTCTTATTTATTTATTTATTTGAAAAATATCTTTATATCGGACAGTATAGATCCAAGATCGGACAGAATGTTCTGTGCAGTCCGATCTTAATCTACACTGTCTGCAAAAGGTAAGTGAGTCGAGCTGAGTAAAGTTAAATATTTACCAAACGACAAAAGTTTTGAGTTTTCCAAATTGAAAGCATTTGCAGACGACAAAATAAATGTGACTCAAAATTTCAAAAGCTGTTGTTCAAAAGGTAAGAACACATTGTGGAAAAAAGGAGAAAATGCTGGTTACCGGCATTTTCTTCTTTTTCCACAATGTTTTCAAAAGGCGTCTTGTTCAGTGTCCTTAAAACTTTGAATTGTTTGGTAATGTGCTGAACCGAAACTTAACTTTTCTTAACCGTTTATCAAAACAAAAGGGGTTTCAGGGACCTCCATGAATATGGTTGTGACAACACTGTGGGACAGGAAAACGCTGAGTACCAGTATTTTATTTTTTTTATCCCTTTTCCACATTGCTTTTATCTCATCAAAGATCAGTCATTCGAGCCACATTTAATCTGTAAATTGCAAACGCTTTGAAAATTTACAAGTCCAAAATTATGAAGTTTGGTTAAGGGCTAACCAATTTTTTTTTCTTCCTTTTCCAACAATGTTTTCGACTCTTTCAGCCAAAAATACCATCACTGAAGTCACACTTCCTTTTTTCATCTGCAGGTGCTTCCATTTTGGACAAGTCTAAAATTTTTGTCGTCAATTTAAGAAATAATCTTCTTTCCATCGTGGTTTAACGTTCAATAAACCACAGTTGTGAGTTATGAGGCACAATAAATAATCCACAAGGGCGATAGCCCGAATGGTTTATTCATTGTGCCTCATAACTCACAACGTGGTTTATTGAACGATAAACCACGATAGAAAGAAGATTATTTCGATTCTAAGATGACCAACTCTTAATGAAAGGAAAACAAATTCATACTTAGCTAAAAACGCGGATGCTGATTATATTCCATTGAATAACTTACTTACTTTATACAGAATGACGTCACTCTATATAGAATGACGTCACTCTACATAGAATAACTTAGATTTTACCACGCTTTCGTTGCACTGTGTTTATAGAACCGAATTCACGTGTCATGTTAGAATGAAGAATTAACCCTGTACGAAACAATCCCGAGTTTTAACGACCACGAGGCAAAAGGCTGGTAACTTTCATTTCTCCTTTTCCAGCAATGTTTTGTTACCCTTTCAAAGACAAACTCCTCAGACTGAGCCAACATTTGGTTGCATGTGTGCTAATCCTTTGAGTCTGGAAAAAAGAGGGTTTCATGTATCTAAGTGATACATGATACCAAGCAGGTCATCACATGCTAAATTCTTAATCCACGAAATCATTTTTTTCCCAATAAGTGATGAAACATGAGGTAGAATGGTCATTCGACGTGTAGAAAAATGACATAAGCAAAACGTTTCAAACCGTGCAGGCTGACCTGAGTCGATACTTTTTGCAGCTGCCTTAAACCCCCTTTTTCACAAAGTATCGTTCATATCTACAAGAGACTTCCTCAGACATTATTAGTTGTACGGCCAGGTGGCAGTGGACTTGAAAACTTGTTCACGGCTGTGGAGAATGATGTCGCCCCGAGCCGAAGGCGAGGTGGCGACATTATTCTCCACAGCCGTGAACAAGTTTCCAAGTCCCCTGCCACCTGACCGTACAACGAATTTATTATACTGCAAAGTTTTATCATTCCAACGTGTGTTAAGCGAAATTTATCTGTTTTTTTGGTTTCAAAAATTGAGTACGCTGACGGGGTAGAATTTCCCTTCTGAGTGCCCCAATTCAATGAAAAATGACGTCACTGGGCACTGACGTCACTGAAACCTTTGAAAAACGTGCATTTTGGCATAGGGGTTCGTAGTTTGATTCCTGGCACCCATAGACTATATATTATAAACAAGGGATTTAACTGTATGCAGTCTGTTACTCGCCCCCGGTTACAAAAAACAAGGTATCTTTTCTACCCCATCAGTTATTCTCCTATTTTTTTCTACAGCTGAGAGCTAAAACATTTTTCTACCAGAAAAACACAACTTTTTGTCAGTGGCTAATGCAGTCTGGCTGATACATTCGCTCGAACTTGTCAACTCGCTCAAAAATCTTTGCCATTGACACGGGTTCGTACATCCGTTTTCAAGATATAAAATGCACTTTAGATCCAATGAAACGCAGCATTAGCGGCACCCACCCTTTAAACATGTTTAAAAATACTACTGACCTATAGTCTTTATCTTCAATAACGACGAAACGCCTCAAAATTCGTTGAATTTGTGATCCACGTTCTTATTTCAAACAGCTGCAGCCATCTTCTGTCATGTGACATTGTTTGGAACGAGAAATTTCATCGGTTGATATGTACTAACAGTCGTGAATTCAACCAATGAAATTTCGTACAGCTGCTCACACCTTTTTGTCACATGAAAGTACGGTGACACTGTTTGGAACGAGAAATTTCATTGGTTTATATACGCGAACGTCAGTGTCGAATGTACGAACCCGTGTCAATGGCGAAGATTTTTGAGCGAGTTTACAAGTTCGAGCGAATGTATCAGCCAGACTGCATTAGCCACTGACAAACAGTTGTGTTTTTCTGGTAGAAAAATGTTTTAGCTCTCAGCTATAGAAAAAATTAGGAAAATAACTGATGGGGTAGAACAGATACGTTGTTTTTTTGTAACCGGGGCGAGTAACGGGCTGCATACAGTTAAATCCCTTGTTTTAGTCTATGGGTGACAGGAGTCAAACTACGGACCCCTATGCATTTTGGTGCATAATCTTGATCGACGCCGCCATTTTGGATATCGTGTTGAAAGTGTAGTCATGTATACGGGGCTCCCGAAAGGGAAACTGCTTTTACGTTGGTTTTGCCAGCGGACATGATATATATGTTCGGGGCATATTATCCAATCAGATCACGAGAAATTTCTTTGCAGTATAATAAAATTTGCAGCACACCTCTTTAAAACATCCACATAACTTTCAGGCAGTGTTTCATAAAGTCATGAATGCATTGAACATATAGTAACAGACAGAAAAAAAAAAACTCTTCGCTTAGAGAAACTTATTATTTTGAACACAAAAATAAACAATAAAGTGACCCGCTACAAGACACAAAATGATGAATTTAGGAGGCAGGAAAGTCTATATATATTTTTTTTTAAATTCCTTGTTTTCGCTTTTCCCTTGTACAGTTATATAATTTCATGAATATTTCAGTATGTTAAGTTTGTAGACTGTAGAATACTAGAATGAACAAATTGCAAGTCCTGATCCTTTAGTTGCTACATAATAACGGAATCCAATCAGGGCCACGGTTGAACGTCACTTCCTCTATAACGCGACAACGCAATAGTTATCACGTTTTTGGAGCAAGGTTTAATTTCGTAGTTCTCGCTTGTTTATTTTTTTGTCTGATCGCACTCCACCGCCATAATTATCACGTCGTTGGTCTCAAAAATATATAATTCAGTTTCTTAATTCTCATTTCCCCCCCCCCACCACCTTGCTCCTTTGTTAAAACGTCTTCGGGGAATGTCATCTGTCAAAGGGAAGCCACTCTGGAGTCTTGATATAGCAGGTGCTTTTCATGACAAGTATTTAGCTCTAGGTCACTTTCTCAAAGGTTACTATAAGTACAACATCACAAAAGACTGCAACAGGCAGCAACACTTAACTCTTTCAACGCCAAATATATAAACTCGATTCTTTTCGAGGCCTGAAAATCGAATCCACTTAGACTCAGAAGGATTTTAATCTCATAGGCTCGACTAAACAAGCGGACGGAATAGATCCAAGATCAGACTGCACGTTCTGTGCAGTCTGATCTTGATCTATGTCGTCTGCAAAAGTCCCTGTTTTCGCCTATGGCGCCGAAAAGGTAAAAAAAAAAAAACTCGTATGTGTGTTACGGGAGACCACTCCTTCATGCATGGCTTCATCCCGATTCAAATACAATACCTAACATCTGCGTTAGGAAGAATTCTCTTTAGCTCAGTGGTTATGGTATTGGCCTTTCGTCCGGGCGTTCTAGGTTCGAATCCTACCCGGTCCCTGTATTTCTGCTATGCATTTGTTCATCTGTTTCTTTGTTACGGACTTTGTTCGTAAGAATGTGTTACCGTAAGATGACAGTCTACTAGTTCAAGAAGTATGTGCAAGACACCTGGCATAGATTGTTATACATCTTGTGGGCTCTGGCAAAATTGGGTTTAGTGCGTCTCCTTGATGCATGATATCAGGCAAGTCATCACATAAGTATGGATCCATAACATTGTATATAACAATCAACTGAATGATGAGGTAAACTGGTCCTTTGACATGTTGAAAATTGACCCGCAGCAAAAGGTTCGACCCATGTCAGCCTGCGCGGACTGCGCAGACTGACATGAATCGATACTTTCTGAATATGCAACATTTTCAACGGTATTTTGGACTCGGGCGTTTTCCCGGATAAGTGGTCAGAAGGTATCATAATTCCGATCCATAAAAAAGGTGCGACAGATAACGTTAATAATTACCGAGGGATTACACTTCTCAGTTAATTATCTAAGTTATTTACAACTATTCTGAACAACATAATTACAAAGTTTTGCGAAGATCACTGTCATATCGGACGATCAGTTTGGCTTCAAAAAGGGTTTATCGACATCTGATGCAATTTTTATTTTACTGAACATTGTCCAGAATTTTCTTAACGAAAATATACGATTATATTGTGCGTTTGTTGACCTAAAAAAATGTTTCGATTCGATAAACAGACAAGCGCTTTGGTTTAAATTGTATCGAAGTGGCTTCCAGGGGAAGCTACTCCGTATTATCCGAGATATGTATAGTAAAGTCAGTTCTTGTGTTCGAAGTCTTAATGAAACGTCCGACTTCTTTGATTTTTCAACTGGATTGAGACAGGGGGAGACAATTTCACCCATCTTGGTATCACTCTTCCAGGAAGATTTGGAGCTCTTCTTACAACAGTATCCTGACTCTGGCATAAAATTGGACCAGTTGATTATTATTATCCTCCTTTTTGCAGATGATATGGTAATTTTCGGTAAATCCCCAGAAGAACTGCAGGCTAACTTAGACTATACGATTACTGGGATTTAGTAAGTCTAAAGCTATCGAACGAATACATCTTAAGTTTTGTAAACGCATTTTACAAGTACGAACAAGTACGAGTACGATGGCAGTCTATGGTGAGCTCGATCGATTTCCGATGTATACTACGGTATCATTAGATTATTAAAGATGCCCGTCTACAGCCGGTGAGCAAAAACGCTGTTTTTCAAACAATTTAGAATGGTACAGAAATCAGTCCTTTGTGTAAACATAGATAAATTACTGACATATAGGTGTACTTGAAAAAAAGAAACACAGAGATTTGTATTAGAAACCGAACATTGGTCAGAAGAAAACTGGCTGACGATCGGTGCTGTAAACAATGGCGGTGCGTCACGGAAATTTATCGTTGGTTTCCGCCTAGAGTCGGATACGGTGTAATTTGCATATATAGGCCGCGACCTCCGTCTGAAAATCGAGGCTGCAACAGAGAAGCCTCCATTTACCTTCGTTTACCTCATTAGACACAGGGCGAAGGTCAAATATAGTCACGTGACAGAATGCATGATCATCATACGAATCTACCCGAGTGTATAACGGATATATCGAAATCTTCGATTCAAACACCGGAAACGACGAGTCTGTTTATATGGCATTTTCTATCGACCGTAATCTAAGCAACCTTGCAACCGTGAGGCGCAATATTTGGCATAAAGATATGAGAATGACTATAGTTTGATAAAATAAACACAAAATGAGTTAAAACTGGCAGAAAATGAGTATCAGGGCCTCTTTAAGTATTGGTTCAAAGTGTTGCAAACCGAAAATATTATATATTGAAAAGTGTTTATCTACAGTCAGTACACGATTTTACATGTGGTAAAAGAAATTGGGTTTTTAACGTTAATCGTGTTCCAGATATTTATGGCTTTTCGGATGTTTTTAATAATCCTGCGTCCCATAACCCATTACTTATTTTGAGCCTTTTGAAGGAGAAAATGGTAGATTGTTTCAAACAAGAATGGTTTTCACATATCAGGGACAGTAGCTCTTTAATACTGTACAAAAACATAAAATCGTCACTTTGTTTTGAAGAGTATTTAAATATTTTACCTCTTTCACTTCGCTCCCACCTTTGTCGAGTTAGAATCTCTGCACACTCTCTACGAATTCAAACAGGCAGTTTTTCTAACCACAGAACACCGCGAAATGAAAGAATATGTTTATTATGCAATATGAACGAGGTGGAGGACGAATTCCACTTTATGTTTACATGTCCAAAGTATAGTCTTCTACGTAGGCAGTACATAGATAATTTCTATTTTAGAAGTCCAAGCATGTATAAGTTGATTGAACTTTTCAGCAAAGAAGAAAAAAGAATAATTTCAAATGTAGCACTTAATATCAAATCTGCATTATCAGTGCGATTTCATATTTTGTATAACTAATGGTTTTGTCATCACTATTATTAGTATAATGTAAGCTTTATATAAACATATAAATCATCATCTTTTTACAAATTAAGTGCAAATCCTTTGTATGTCATCCTCACTTAAGAAAATGTTTTTTTTTTTTCCTGTTTAGGAGAGAGAGAGAGAGAGAGAGAGAGAGAGAGGGGGGGGGAGACAGAGAGAGAGAGAGAGAGAGAGAGAGAGAGAGAGAGAGAGAGAGAGACGGTGAGCGGTTAGAGAGAGAGAGAGAGACAGATGGTGTAGTAGAGAAATGGTGTGATAGAGAGAGACGGTGAGAGAGAGAGAGAGAGAGAAAGAGAGAGAGAGGGAGAGAGACCTTGACAAATGTTTTGTTATATACATTATGCAATATTGACTATGTACACTTGTACTTGTCCAATAAAATATCTGTTCTGCATTAAGCCCCTTTTTCAAAGAGCAAGGCTTATATGTTTTCTAATATGGCGATTAGTATTGTATTGTCCTTTTTTTGATTTGGCCAATTCAGGTTTCCGTATATATCTCAATGCACATTAAAGTTCAGAGAAGCCTGAGGACGAATTCTTAAACAATTCAAAAGCTATTTTACTTTTCAGGAATAGACTTCAGATTGGTTACGACAGTCTGTCTTGACGAGCAGCTGAACAGACGGGTAGGCAATGTTTTTGAAGTTGGTCTGCTGCATGACGTAAACTGGTCGTCTGCAGCTGGAAACATTTAACTCTTTACCAAACGACAAAATTTTAGAGTCTTCCAAATTGAAGCATTAGCAGACGGCAAAAGAAATGTGACTTTAAAATTGAAATTTGTTTTTGGAAGGGTTGAAAACATTGTTGGAAAAGGAGAAAATGCTGGGAAGCAGAATTTTCTCATTTTTTCCATATTGTTTCCAAAATTATTCTTCTTTAGGGTAGTTAAAACTTGGGATTTTTTGGGGTGAAATGTTGTGCTGTGTTGTTTACAGTAGTAAATGTCAAAACAAGAAATTCCGCGAACTGTTCATGCAATTAAATATCAGTTTGATTCTCCAGACGAATGAGATGTAGTCTCCATTATCATCAAAAGCATCATTAGAAGGAAAACGCTAAATTTGGAAATTTAAGATACTTCGATAATCAGATAAGCTCCATAATCCCTTTATGTACATGTACCTGCGACGCACGCTAACTAGTATAAGTTTTATTGATTGATATCGGATGAAAAGTTACACCTGTTGTTAAAGAGAAAAGACTTTAAAGTACATGTAATCTGAAACAATTGTAAAAACCGCTGTAGCTGTACGTAACAAGTCGTTTTCATTTCGCATTTCAAAAGCTAACTGTGAAAGACAGAAGCCTACAGTCTAAACTTTAGGGAAATGGGTTAAAATTTTAAGATTATTTTGTCGGCAACATTAGCGCGGCTTTTGATCATATCTATAAATTAATGAGTTCAAAGGAACTCCATCGCCGTCTAATTATGCAATTTCCTGTAAATCTACGGAAGCCTATTCCATCCATTTCAGATCTTCCCTCTCCATGTTTACAAATTCTTATAAACATAACATAACATAATCTTTATTTGGCATAAAATACAACAGATTTATAGCCAATACAAAATACAGTTAAACAAGATAAGCACGAGATGTGAAGAGACAAAAATGTATATCAGTACAATTTGGAAAAAAAAGTGAGTGTCGGCAATACATGAAGTACTTCATGTTTTCCGAAGGAATTAGGGAAAAAAATAGATACAAATTACGTTGATAACCAAAAAATTGACATAATAGAAGTTAGACACATCTAAAACTATCTGCTGCAGAGCGCGCCTAAAAACGGCATTGCAAACGATGTGGATCCGGATCAGACCGCACACAATGTGCAATCTGATCACTAATCCGCAAAGTCTGATAAATTAACGTTTCGAACTATTGAAATTTCAGCTTTTTCTTTCCCTGACAGTTTTCATGTACATTTATACATGACTTGACAAAATAAATAAATAATTGCGAATAATATAAACTACTATCGAACATATCGTGCTCGATTCGTGTACTATTCGCGGCTGGCTGATTTGGCGTGAAATGGCTGTCTATATCTGTCTTTGGTGAAAAACTTGCTTTCCTTTTCTCAGTCCTTTTCCTTCTTTTTCTTTGGCTTTTCGTCAATGTTTGTTGTTCCGACATGTATTTACTCCTTTAAATTGCTTTTCATATAAAAATTACCCTTGAAAAGTCTATCCAAACGAAATTAAATCCAAAAAAATAGAGAGCTTGTTAAACGTGCTTCACACCCGTGCTCGTGACGTCAATTACAAACGACAATGGGTTGATTCACGTCTTAAATACGCTTCGCGCATTTTGATTGGTCAAAACGGGGCGAAAACCCTTTACCGACATTAACGACTTTAAACGACCCTGGGAAAGAAGTCTTTTGAACACACTGTGGGAAAAGGAGAAAATGCTGGTAACCAGCATTTTTTTCCTTTTCCCACAATGTTTTCTACTCTATCAAAGAAAAATTGCACCATCTGAGCCACATTGAAATTGTAATCTGCAAATGCTTTCAACTTAGACAAGGCTAAAATTTTGTAGTCTGGTAAAGGATTAAGCATTGTCCCAGGCGACAGATTCCATTTTCATAGACAAATTGTGGGCTCCTTTAACAGCTAAAACTGGCAACATATTTTTCTCTCTCTTTTTTTTTTTATGTCGGATTTACATGTAGTCTATGCTGGGTATTCTAAGCTTGACGTCATTTATGACAAAATTTCTGAAAAAAATATGGCATCTTTGACCTTTTTTTGCAGTACCCAGGACTGACTGTGCATACACATGTTGGATACTTAAACCTACCGGTTCTTTAACCCTTAGACAGCTAAGCGCGACTTACTGACCTTTTGCGGACAGTGTAGATCAAAGATCAGACTGCACGTTCTGTGCAGTCTGATCTTTGATCTACACTGTCCGATAAGGACATATTCCTCCCCCCCCCCCCCCGAAAATAAAAACAAACAAAAAAACTTTGAAACAGCAAAATTTGGGTTTTTAAACATCGGCTTAATTTTTCATTTCATTTATTTAGCAGGATAAGGTTTAAGTGGTATTTAAAGTCTACGGCCCCTAACTCTCATATTAAAAGATGGAAGCTGCCGAGATTGGCCGAACAGCTTTTACGAAAACGTCGATTTTACATATTTTACCGATGAGTTAGTGAGTCAAGGCCCCTAACCCTCATAGTAAAAGACGGAAGCTGCCGAGATTGGCCAAATAGCCTTTTCGAAAACGTCGATGTTTACCGATGAAGGGGCGAAACTAATCTTCATATAGCGATGAATCGTACACGGAATCAGATATAAGTATCAAATGTCGTGAAACGTAAGAAATACAGTAAAAATTCAGCACCATTCCAACTGGAGCAAAATCATGCATTTTGAAACTTTTTCGGCATGTTAACAGTAAAATTCTCTAGCAGATATTTTACGTTCACTGCATGCCAAACTGAAATTCAATCGAAAGTAGAATAGATTGCTATTAAATTGAAGTAGACGTTTAAAAATCGACATAGTTGATCCAAAAAGACAGAATAAAGACACCTGGACTCAGTTTGATTAATACACTGGACCAGGACTCAACAAAAAACTTGACCAGAATGTCGCTACTTGGTCATTGATCAGAATAAATGGGTTGTAATGACAAAATATCAACGTTAGTGTATTTACATATAAATTTTGTTGCATATCTGAAGCCTCCGACTTCCTGACGACGTTTACAAAGAAAAAATATGCACAACAATGTGTTGTAAATGCCAATGCGTTAGAAATATACTTCGTGAATGCGTGTTTGAAATATTATCTTCTGGTGCATGCCGTATGTTCTCAATTAGGATTTTCTTGGTTGTTTTTTTCGTTGACGATTTCGGTAAACATTACATGTGCATTTACAAACCATTCTTAACCATTATCCCGCCGAATTTAATATTTTGACGATTACATAAATAGACTTCGCTAAGTTTATTGGCATTGAGCTAGGCTTATATGACCCAAGTCTACTGATAAAGCAGCGGAGAGTGTAGAGCAAGATCAAACTGCACGTATGCGCATGCTGATCTTGCATTACACTCTGCAAAATACATATTTGGTCGCGAACGGCGGAATAAGGGTTAAGAACGTTCTTTGTCTCATTCTCCGTGATTTTCCAAATTTGAAAGTAATACGACTTATGATTGGCTAAACCATTTGGTTTAGCCAATCAGAAGGTGTAACTTTCAATTTGGAAAAACCTCTGGAGAATAAGACTGAGAATGTCCTTAAGAATGGTTGGTGAATACGCACCAGGTCCTAGCTAGTTTCGTAGTCAAGCCAAGTAAATGTCTTGCAACTGAGAACTAAGAGGGAGACATTTGTACACAATTATAATGTGATCAGTTAATAATGGCTATACTAGGAATCTCTCGTCGCCAACGACAATTACATATGCTTTTGGGGGCAGTGTAGGTCAGGATCAGACTGCACAGAAAATGCATTCTTATCTTTGATCAACATTGTCTGTGGATCGACACTTTGTCCTATATTCTTACAAAAACAATCTTGCAATTGAAACAAGTTGTCATTTTTTATCGACTATAATATTATATATTTCGCTCATTTGGCACTCAAATGGTATATAATATGTAACTGTCTATGTTCCTGATTTATCAAGGCTAATTTTGATTCAGAGGAGCAAACATCTGCCAACAATGGACAATACAATACTGCTGTTCAAATATACAAGAAGCGTAGAACATGAATAGAATAGTAAAACTGTCTCTCACTGTTACAGCGGTATGTCTGATTGTCTCGATACGCGCCTGTTCGTGTCTTAGTGTCGAGAGATTTGACTAAATAGGAAGGGCAATTTGTTCTATGATGTAACAGAATTTCCTGGTAATAATGAAATATAGATCTTCTTTTCATGCTTTTCGGTTGTTTATCGTGAAATAATGGTGAATTCGGGTTTGATAATTTTGCAGTTTTGTCCAGTGAATTTTACCGATTTGATAAAGTCACTGGTACGCAACTCCCCTGTACTTTGCCCTTTAAAACGCATCAGATCTTTTTTTGGACAGTGACTGAATCTTCATGATTCGAGTAACCTAAAAGAAATCTTACCTCTTTAAAAATGTTTATAATCCTGTTAAATTCAGGTTTATGAGTTATGTTGATTTGTTGTGTTACTTCGAATGTAAAAAAATGGCGGACACTAATGACACTAACGCGGAAGGATATGTTTGAAAGAAGTGTGGAATAAAGATTAAAAAATGTTAATTTGAAAACGGATGTTTGTCTTTTTAGATAATTCACTGAATGTGATTTTCCCCCAAATTGATTAAAACACAATATTGTCATTCTCGTGAAGTAGAAAATATCTTCTCATTGTAATGCGGTCTATTGTGGGATGTATGCCTCGTGGAATTGCTGAAAACAGCTGTGCTAGATTTTGATTAAAGTCCGAACAAAATAAAAAAAAGCATGAAATATTTTTTTCCGAATACTTGTATTTGTTTTTCAGAGTATTTGCTTCTATTTCATCTCGTGCACATCATACTGTAATATTTTCTCCCGTGGCTGCGCCACTCGTGAAGATATTACTGATGACATTCACTCGAAGAAATAAATTTCGATCTTTCACCGAAAAAGAACAAATATCCTCTATGTTCTGAAACTGTCGAGACAGGTAGCTGTACTTCTGGTACAACGGAACACACCGCCGAGCCTCGGTAGCTCAGTCAATAGCGTACAGGACTTGAGAACAGGGGGTCAGGGGTTCGATCCCCGGCTCGGTCAATTCCTTTCCAAGGATTGATGATAGTCATTGCGACAGGATTCATTCCTCTCTCACCGCTGACCATTGTTTCGACGATGATTATGCTGGCTAGCACCCAGTGGCTTGGAAAGAATATTGTGCGGAGTACAGGAAAGTATGGATAGGTGCACAGGACGCCGCGATATAACTGACATAATGTTAAAAACGGCGTTAAACGCCATACAATCAAACAATCAACGGAACGCACCGTGGAGATACTGCAAGGATCTTTGAAATTTCACATTCACACATTGCCATACTATTGTTCGTCTAACAGCAAACCAGTTTGGATACATTTTCGCACACGGGGGAATTTCTGGTTGAAAATGGTTTCTCTTTTCGACACAATGTTATCAAAGTCGTCCCCTGCCAAATTCCGTATTTAATGGTCAAGGATAAGAAAAGCAATCCGGATCCGTATTCACAAACTTTTTTTTTTTTTTTTTTTTTTTTAATCATTTTTTTTTTTTAAACGTTCTTTGACTAATTGTGCAGGATTTTCTAAAATTGAAAGTAACACAACGTCTGATTGGCTAAACCGTTTAGTTTAGCCAATCAGAAGTTGTGTTGCTTTCAAATTTAGAAAATTTTGAAGAATAAGACAAAGAACGTTCTTTAGATGGTCGGTAAATACGGACCCTCAACACAAGATTTATGTAATTTTTTATTATCGATCCAGAAGACTGTGGGTTTTGATACATAGAGGATATTTGTTTGTTTCGGTGAAAGATCGAAATTTATTTCATCGAGTGAACATCATCGGTAATATTTTCACGAGTGGCGCAGCCACTAGTGAAAATATTACGATGGTGTTCACGAGACGCAGCCACGAGTGAAAATATTACCGATGATATCCACAAGATGAAATATATTTCGATCTTTCACCGAAAAAAACAAATATTCTATTTATTTCATGCTTTTAACCCTTTTTGGGAGGAACTTACATCCAAATCCAAAACAGTTCTTTTCGGTTATTCCCCGTGGCGTACCCCCTCCGCATAGCAACGCATTACAATATTACGTCAAGCGCGAGAAATGTATGGTAAATTACGTCATATTTCCATCTGATTGTGAGGCACGCGCATTTTACCTAGGTAACTAGTGCGCGGGAACAACTGTTTCCGCCTTCAATTGAAGAGTTAGAATATAAAAATCGCTATTTTCACTGGTCGTAACCATGAAATATCGAAAAATATTTCACCGATATTTCTCGATAAACTACCGGAAAGCATGAAATAAATGTTGTATATTGAGAGAAAAGTGTCATCCACGCACTTTATCAGTCCTTGTCAGATTTTAACCTTTATGTTGCTAAATAAGTGGAATGAAACTTTCGAGCCGGTAGTATAGTCCCAAATTTTGTTATTGCAAAAGTATTTTTTGAGGAAAGATATCTCCTTATCGGACATTGTAGATCCAAGATCAGACTGCACGTTCTGTGCAGTCTGATCTTGATCTGCACTGTCCGCAAAAGGTCAGTGAGTCGCGTTCAGAAGCCTAAAGGTTAAGTATTGAAGTAGGCTTGGGATGAAGTGCTATTTTCGCGGCCTGTCATACTGGTCAAAACACTTGTATATGTAGCGGAGAGTGAATTAGATAATGCTCTCACTTCTGCCTTGTAAACATATACCTTCAGAGTGCCTTTCTCAACTCTAGTATCCTTCATAACTGTAGATGCATTTGCGTCCAATAAAGATCAAGATCAGACTGCAGGAAATGTGCAATATGATCTTGATCTTGATCTTCACTGTCCGCTATGTTAACATATTCTTTAATATCTAGAAACCGCTTTGAAATTGTAACATTCACCCTTTGTTACACTACTGTGAACATTCTTATCGTGTATTTTTCGCGTACTAAAGGTTACTGCTAATTAAGTATCCCTTTACCTCACAATCCCGAGTTTTAACGATCCTGAGGAAGAAGTCTTTTGAAAACACTGTGGAAAAGGAGAAAATGCTGTTAACCAGTGTTTTCTCCTTTTCCCACGATGTTTTTTACCAAACCAAGGACAGAAAAAAAAAAATAAAATAAAAAAATAAATAAATAAATAAAATCATATGAAAAACATTTGAATAATCGTATGTAAATTCCTTTATAATAGAATAAGTCTAAAAGTTTGCTCAATATGGGGAAGGGGTAGTATAGATTTGTCACTAAACAGGATGTACTTTTACTTCAAGACACTTTGAGTTCGAAAATGTCACAAAATATCGGGCAATGCTGATGAAAGATAAACACTGCAGAATAATGCATAAATTGTACAGGTCTCATGCTAATTAAACCCTAGGCTGCTCAGCGCGACTCACTGACCTTTTGCGGACAGTGTAGATCAAAGATCAGACTGCACAGAACGTGCAGTCTGATCTTTGATCTACACTGTCCGATAATTAGGTATTTTTCTCCAAGTTTGAAATAGCATTATTTGGGATTTTACTATCACAATGAAAGTTTTATTTTAACTTATTTAGCAGGATAAGGGTTAAAGTGTACTTAAAGTGTAAGTCTTGTTAACCCTTTACCACACAATCTCGACTTTTAACTACCTTATAGAAGAAGGCAAGAAGGCTTTTAAAAACATTGTGGGAAAAGGAGAAAATGCTGGTAACCAGCATTTTCTCCTTTTCCCATAATATTTTCTGCGGCATCTAAGACAGAGATCATGAGCTACATTTAATTTGTCGTCTGCAAATGCTTAAAATTTGGTTGAGTCTACAATTTTGATGTTTGGTAAAGAGTTGATGCTGAAAAAAAAAAATGAAGTTATGACTTATTTTAAAAGGGGAACAGGAAGCCCTAAAGGGTAAGAAATAACTGCATCTGGTGTATAAGCTATTATAACAATTATATAACTTTAAAATTTCATGCTTAGCAAAGTTGAATATGAAACAAGTTATATAAACATTGGCCCAGGCTGATCTCTATCTTTATGCATATCTCTGACCATATAGTATCGTAATGAATTCTTGAGTTACAATATTTCAATATTTAGTGCATTTATTCATTGGATGGGGTGGTGGGGCAAAGGCGGTGATGAAATTATTTGAATGGTGCTCTGAGAGAACGGCGCATAATTAGTTTTCGTTATGCTTTATACTAAGCAAGTCGTCGCAAAATGTAGACCCATATCATCTAAAACCGGCTGAACCTTGATCTAGAATGGTCCTTTGACTTAAAGAAAATTTCTCTCGAATTATTTAAGCTTATACGTATAATTAATGTTTACAACCTTCATTAATATACTTGTGACTAATGACGTTTTCACGCCATACAAGGCATTATTTTTAAGCTACTGGCTACTTTTCCTACATTCACAAAGTCGAAATAATGTCTAGTGGTAAGAGCAGAATAAATGCTGCCAAACCGAATTTGATCAAATATCTCGAAAAGAAGTAGACCCAGCACAAATTAGAACTTCAAACGCTTTTTAACAAATGCATTAAGTAAAGTATTTCCACTAACAGCTCGGCCAAATTCCTTCCGAGGATTGATTATAGCCATTACATCTTCTCTCGCCGCTGAACCTTGTTTCGACGGTGTCTATATGGGAGGGTAGCTAGTGCCTCGGAAATAAAGTTATGCATACTAATGGTAAAAGAAATCCTAGGAAAGCATGGATAGGTGCACTGGCCGTTGCGATATAACTGAAATAATTTTGAAAACAACACTGAATTCTCGTCCTATCCAAAAATACAAATGAAATAGTGGACAAGTAAATGAACCTCCAGCAAAGCATGGATAGGTGCAAGGACGCTGCGATATAACCGAAAATTATGTTGAAAACGTTATTGAACATCAAACATAAAATTATATTTCCAATGAGTATCTGGGTCTAGGCTATGCTTCAAACATGGTAAGCCGCTGTATACATGTCACGTGCATCATGGGGAACGTCACCGCTATCGTCAATCTGTATTTGTTCAAATCCTATCAAATCATGTAATTCTATACGGAAATAGAGAAATTTCTCCCGGATAGAGATTAATTTTTTCCCGATACATTCCCGTATCCGTTTATCGCTGAATGCAATCAAAGCTGTCGGGATGGGTGCCAGAAAACATGTCCCTTAACTCTTTCATAGCGATAGGAGATTTTGCAGACAGCACAGATCAAGATCAGACTGCACAAATCGTGAAGTGTAATTCCTTGCCAATACTATTCGCCTGTTCAGTAAATCCATTAAAAAAAATAGATATCTTGGTTTCAGTGGATTGTAGAGAGCCATCGAAAGAGATGGGGTTAACGTATATTTCTCGCTGAAAGAGTTAGCTCCAGTGTGGCCTAAGTGAATCGGCATCGTGAATCAGTGACTAAACTTTTGCATTTTACTTGTTCAATTCAATTAATCTTACCAAATAACTGAAAGTGTAGAACCAAGATCCGACTGCAAGTTCTCTGCAACCTTATCTAGAATCTACACTGTCCTTAGAAATAACTATAGCCATGTCTGGCATCATAAGGGTTTACATTTTTCTCAATCTATGTGTTTACCGAACGATCGATTTTCGCATGAAATGTCAATCTGAAGGTAATCCTGACGTGGAAGTATTTAATGGTATTTGAGATTGGTTTTTGTCAGGAAATAAGTAAGGCGATCACCAGTTCAGGAATGCCGATATCGGGTCCGAGATCTCTTGGTCCGTATTCTACAATTATTCTTGAGAACATTTTTGGTCTTGTTTTCTAAATTTGAAAGTAACACAATTTCTGATTGGCTAAACCAAATTTGAACGTAACAGCAGTTCTGATTGGCTAAACCAAATGGTTTAGCCAATCAGAACTGCTGTTACGTTCAAATTTAGAAAATTCTGGAAAATAAGACTAAGAATGTTCTTAAGAATCTGAATGGTTGTTGAATACGGACCCTGCATGGTGTCTGTCTATTTTTGTGTTTATTCTGTCCACCAAGTGTCGTCTTCCTTCTTTTGTTGCCTATTAGAATTGAGCCATACTCTATGAAAAGGTTGTTTAAAGGCCCAGTAAAGGTCAAAATATCAAAGCAGGTGTCATAATACATTTAAATTTAAATCATACCATGTAAAAGTATGAAAATATAGTGAAGATGACAGTCTGTTATTGTGTGGTCGGGTCATGTGTTAATCGCTGGCAGAAAAAAAGAATTTTAAAATCAGGCAAAAAAATAAATAAAGGCACAGCTACCTGGCAGGTTTTAACCTAGTTTTTTAAATTAATTTCTCTGTCAGCAACTAACACTTGGACCGACCATACTCTTACGAACAAAGTCCATAATAAAGAAACAAATGAATAAATGCATGGCTGAAATACAAACCGCATCTGGCAGGATTCGAACCCACGGCGGACAAGATCCTCGTTTTTCGAGGTTTAAAAGACCAATACCATAAAGAGATATCTCCCTAACGCAGTTGCCAGGTATTGTATTTAAATCGGGACGAAGCCATGCATGAAGGAGTGGTGTCCCGTAACAATACAATGACAGATTGTCATCTTCATAATAATTTCCATACTTTTAAATGGCATGATATAAATTCAATTGCATTTAATTTAAACACCCGCTTTGTTTACTTTTGGGCTTTATTGTTATTTTAATGAACCTGCAATAAGTATGGACTCCTGTCAGCCTTTGTAGACTGAGCAAGATGATCTGAATCGACATTTTTGCTTTTTCATAGGTGTAGGTTTAATCTGATCTCCAATCTTTTCTGCCACTACAAAGATGGACCCCATCGACTAAGCCACATTTAATATCTTCAGTTTGGACAAGTCTAATATTATTTGTCAACAAGTAATCCAAGAATACCTTTCAAGGCCGACTGAGTGCTTGATGCCATTTGTATAGCCCCACAAAACTTCTTTATTCTAATAAAAAAGAAAACTCAAACATCCTTGTAATACCCTTCATAGCAGATTAAGTACTACAAAAAGAAAAATATAGGCCAAGGGCTTTGATGAAACTAAACTCTGAAAGTGTGCTAGCTCGTAGAAGTGTGAAAATACATATTCAATAGAAACGGAGAGATTTCGTGGGAGAACATCGGTTTTGTCTCGTATTTCGTAATGGTCAACAACCTCTCTTCAATCTACATACTTAAAGGTGTGTATTTAGATTTTTCATATCTCTCCAAATTAAAAAATATATATATCACTGAAATTTATATGAAAAACCAATACAAATCATCAATAATTAAGAATCATAAAATTACAAAAAAATTTTTTTTTGATGGTGTTCCCTTAAAAGGCTACGTAGCCTCTTAAGGTATTTTTAGATTTCGCGCCAGAAATCAAAAAAGCATTGTGGGAATGTCAAGTGGCTGGCACGTGACTAATGACGCTTAAATTCCATAACATAACAAACATGTAATTATTTTCCATAATGTCTTCTTCGGACGCTATGTTTGAAGCTTCGTCTGTGTATTTCCGGTATGTAGATGAGCGAGTTGCTCATGTAAAAATAGACCGTGTTTCCCGTCGGTGTCGACCTGGGCTGTAGTAAATCTCTAATTTCTCTTGCTGTCGGATGGTTTTCAACTACTGGGGTTTTATGAATGAAAATTAAAAGGCTTTGGGAGTATTAGGATGATTTTTTTTGTATTTTTGTAAAATTTTCATCCCAAAAAGTAAACGACAGAGTTGAAGACCGGTTAGATTGAAAGTATTTGCAGACAACATATTAGAGATGCAAAAATAAATAAAAAATGTCATTGATAGGGTAGAAAACATTGCACAATGTTTTAAAAAGCTTTCTTCCCAAGGGTCTTTAAAAGTCGGGATTGTGTGGTAAATTCTTCACCGTTTATGAAACGACAGAATGATTTTAGACCGGTCAGAAATGAAAGCATTTGCTGACAACATATCAAAGAGTGCCCAAATAAAAGAAAAATGGCCTTGATATGGTAGAAAACATTGCAGGAGAAGGAGAAAACGCTTGTTATCAGCATTTTCTCCTTTTTGCACAATGTTTTAAAAAGACTTTCTTACGGGTAAAAAAGAAAAACTCGTTGTTTGGTAAAGGGGTAAGTCCTTTGTAAGCGAATTTATATTCCAGACAATCACGCAAAAGTATTTTACTCCGTCTACCGGCGTATTAGCCTTTGACCCTTGTGCTGTCGAGTTCAATTTCTGATTACAAAAATAGATTTCGTTGCATTCATTAGCAGTGAATGGGATTTATATAGCCGAAACTACGGAGAGACCAGAGGAGAGTGTAGAGCAAGATCAGACTGTATGTATGTGTAGGCTGATCTTGTTTTACTTTCTACGTAAAATGCAATTATGGTCGCGAATGGTAGGGTAAAATTAAACCACTCCGTGTTCTTACCACTCTGCGGAAGAAGGCCATTGAAAATATTGTAGCTAAAGGAGAAAGTGCTGGCTACCGGAATTCCTCCTTTTTCCACACAGTTTTCTATCCATTTAAAGACAAATCTCATCATTTGAGGCTGACCTGGATCGAAACTTTTTGCTATTTGTCAATTTTCTATATGTCCAAGGACCAGTCTATCTCCGGATCCAGTCGATTGTTGGACTGAATGGACTCTATGGATCCATAATTATGTGATGACTTGATTGGTATAATACATTACGGAGATCCATTAAGCCCCCTTTTGCAAGAGCATGGCTCATTTTATATGTTCTCAGTGTCGCTAAAGCCCGGGCTTGTTTGGTGTAGGGTTTAGGTCATACACTATATCAAAGAAACGAATGCCAGAAGCAAATTTGCATAGAATATTAATTTTGCTCTAAATTCCTCATGCCATAATCTAATGGGGAAATTGTCTGGAAAGCAGAAATTCTTCATCTCAATCCATTGCCTTTCAAGTCAGACATTAAATAGAGTGAAGAAATTATCATTACTTTAGTAGGATATTATGCAATTACTCCTTACACTGGTAAACAGTATGAAACGAGTATTTTAACTCAGACGAAAAAATCAAGCTTTTATAAAAGCAAGATATTTTTTGCCAGAGTATCTCCCAAAGTACCGGACAATGGATATCCAAGATTAACCGGCAAGTCCGGTACCATATGACCATATGATCTTGATCTACACTGTCCGCAAAAATAGGTTCAGCTGGTCGAAGACTTTAAAAGGTTGATGATATATTTGTTGTATAATTACGTTCTATTTCGGGAATATAGATTCCATATGTAAGGCTATAATTTACATGTAAATAACGCAAAAATTCTCATCTGTACTTTTGTGTTGTTTTATGTGCTGAAAATGGCGGTTGAATAAACCCTCAGGGCAGCTAGGAAATACTCTAAATGTTTGTGCGGCTGGTGTATACCCAAGATTGGGTGGAGCAATGGTGCAGTAGTAAAACGCTGGACTATCAATCCTAAGGTCTGAGTTTCGTATAGCACCGATACACGCGAGGCTACCCCTAGGTTTGAAACCCAGAGATAGTCTCGCATGTATCGGTGCTATACGCCGGGCACGTAAAAGAACCAAGGAGGTCAATTCGAAGAAAAGCTAGGGGCTTGTACCCGGATCTCCTTGTATCTGATTCTTTCTCTCTGATGGTCCACACCATATATGCCTAGAGCACAGAGGGACCTAGATCCAACAAAGTTGTCGAATACCCAAGATCAGACTGCGCAGAACGTGCGGTCTGATCTTGGATCCACACTCTCTGATACGATCAGATATATTCGGCGAAACAAAACTTGAAACATCTAGAATTGGGTTCTTTATTGTTTTGCTTGTAATTTTAAACTAATTTATAAAGCAGTTTAGAGGGTAATAAATTCAGGATAAAAGCATTATTATAAAATGCTTTGTAGTCTCTGTAAACGCTCAAATTCGGATGTTTTACAACTTGTCCAAAATGTACTTTCTAGACTTACATCTAAAGTCCTTTTTCTTCAGTACGCACGTGCATTAAAGATACATCCTTACAGGCAGAGATAAAATACGCTTTTAAAACTTGATAGACTGTAGAATGGTTCAGAATTTAGTTGGCTGTGTAAACATATATAAATTACCGATATATATGGTGTAAGGGATAAGTACACATATCGGAAATCTTTGATTTAAAGCAAGAAACGTCACAACAGTGGTTTCTTTGATGGCCTCCAGAAAATGAAATGCATTTTTCTATCGATTGTAATCTGTGAAACCTTGCAACCGTCAGGGGCAACATTTGGCATGAATATACAATGATGATTATATTTCAATAACATAAAGATTAAATAGGTTAAAAAGTGGCTTAAAACGAATATAGATGTATCTTAAAATATTCTTCGCAAAGAGAGTCGATCAAGGTCAAGCTATGCATTCGTACAGATCTGACCTTACTTTTCTCTCCGTCATACCAAAGTAATCAGATAACCCTTTACCAAACAATTTCACGTTTTCATGACCCCGGGGAATATTCAAAGCTTTTGAAAATATCGTGGGAAAAGTAAAAAAATGCTGGTAACCAGCCTTTTCGAACATATTTTTCTATCCTTTCTACGACTGGTCCGATTATTTGAGCCACATATTAATAATTGTCTGCAAATGCTTGAGAGAGAGGGAGAGAGAGAGAGAGACAGACAGTCAGACAGACAGACAGACAGACAGACAGACAGATTAAGGAGAGAGATAAGAGAGGGATAACGAGAGAGAGAGATAAAGTGAGTTATAGACCAGTGGGAGTCAATTTCGGTTGTGAAGAAAACACGTCCGTCCCTTGGGAGAATTGTACATAAGAAACCAATCTAACGTATTGCTGGGATACATATCATATGTACAGCTTATTAGAATCGCGTCATTCAGTCTCTAATAAAGACGTAGGAAAAAGACAGAATTGATCCGTTCGTGAAAGATTGAACTCGTGGTCAAAGTCTCGTGACCTCTATCGTCCTTTGCACAGTGACCAGACTAAAAGCAGTCTGTAGGTCATTGCTTTCTGATGGTTGTCTCCTCTTTAAGATACTGAATTAATTGTATAATGTGTATGCAGGGCTTGAAATCAGGTGATGGGTGGTTCGAATCCTCAGCTAGGCGAATTTATTTCCGAGGATTGATGTTATAGTCATTGAGACAGGATTCGTTCTTCTTTCACGACTGATCATTGTTTCGACAATGGTTTTGTAAGAAAAGCATCTTGGGACATGGGAAGAAAATTGTGCAAACTACAAGTAAAAGAAATTCCAGGAAAGGTTGGAATGGCGCACTGGTGCTGCATTATAACTGAAATAATGTTGAAAAAAGCGTTGAACACTATAGAAACAAACAAACAAAATAATGGTTTATGTTTTACACTAGCAACTTAGTGGGTTGCAAACACTGATAAGTTATATTGATGATATCAAGCCAGCGGAATAACGATTCAGAAGGATTTCCTAAGGTTAGATTGTGATAAAACTGTCCCACAAGAAGACAACGAATAATAATGTCACGTGTTACCGAGGCCATGTGCCATGACATTGACTCAGACCAAAAGATTCCAGAGATATCCTTGCCAATTCTAGATAAACATTGCGAACAATTTTCAAGTCGGTTATTGACAACCACAACCAACAAAACGTACAGAAGTTTCATTTCAGCCATGCTGTGTGAAAAGTAGGCTTAATGTATCTGCAAAAAGTATCGATTCATGTGAGCCTGAACAGTCCGTGCAGGCTGACCTGGGTCGAAACATTTTGCTATTGGTCAGTTTTCTACATGAAAAAGGACCAGTTTAGTTCATGATTCAGTTGATTGTTGGACAAAATTGGTTTTGTGGATCCATAAGTATGTGATGACTTGCCTAGTATAATGCGTCACGGAGATACATTAAGCCCCCCCCCCCCCGTTCACAGAGTATGAATCATATATGTATTTCCTATTTTCATAAATATTTCAGCTACATCATCGCTGCAAGTGCATCTGTCCATGCGATCCAAGAAAAAATAATGCAGAAGTACACTTAAAAAGCTTTCCATTCCTCAAGCTGCTTTCCCTAGTCAAAGCAATGTTTACAGATCAAAAAGGTTGTCATAACAACCTTAGTTTAAACATATTTATTTTACATCGATTGAGAAACAAGTTCTTACAACTTATATTTATCTCTCTCGATTCTGCTTTCTGGGAACTACACCAGTACTCGCGCCGAATGTGTGGGCCAATGAAAAATCCCAAAGTTGACACCCGCTCCCGGGTATCGAACTCAGGACCTTATGGTAACGAGGCCGACGCTCTACCTCACAACCACGGACACCACAACTTCATAACAACTTTCATCGACCCTCGGACAGAGTAAAGATCGGATATGTACTAGATGAATTTGAAAATATCATAGTCAAATGTGGTAGAATGAAATAAATTTTAACAGAAGAATGCAGGTGAAAACATCGTGACAAAAGGAGAAATTTACCCTTTTCTTTAGAACATTCAAAAGCGGTTAGTTGCAAGGCGAAAAAAGTCTTTCTTTTTTGATCTGCATTGTCTATGATTATTTTTGTTATATTTTAACCCGCAAAGACTTTAAATACATACTGTAATATTCAAGTTTTATTTACTGACAAAAAAAGTCCATTTTTTCGACGAGACATCCAAACCGTTTACCATTTACCAAAACGACCCAGAGCTTTTATGCTCCTCAGGGAATAAAGCTTTTGAAAACATCGTGGAGAAAGGAGAAAATCCTAGTAACCAGCAGGGTCTCCTTTTCCCACGATATTTTCTACTCTTTCAAAGACAAATCCGATCACATAATTCACCTTTTTTATGCTTTTGTTGTCTGCAAACATTTTCCATTTGGAAATGATTCAAATTTTATCCAATGATAAAGAGTTAAGGAGATAGAAAACGTGTAAATGTGTTATTGATGTATTTTATTATGGTTAGACAATATTATGGTTCCCTCGTGCCCCTGGAGTACAAGAGTTATGGCCCCCATATTTCCTAATATCGGAATCACCTCTTTAACCTTGTCAGAATATTGCCACTTTGCATGTAAATGTTCTGTCTTTGACGGCCAACCTGTCAAAGTATTTATTTGGTTAACTACAATAGACATGAGGGACGCTATCAGAAAAGGGCTTAACGCTTATCCTACCGGTTGCAACTATGGACTTATTTTGCGAAAAGTTTAAAGCAAGATCAGCCTGCACATACGTGCAGTCTGATCTTGCTTTATACTCTCCGCTGCTCTATCAGCAGTTTTGGTCTTTTAAATCATATTTAGAGCCAACGCAACGAAACCTTTTTTCGAAATGGTCGAAAATTGAAGTTCGGCAGGATAAGTGTGAATGCATCTCCGTGAGGCATTATATCAGGCAAGTCATACCGTAATTAAGGGTCCATAAAACCACTTTTGTTTAACAACTAGCAGAACCATGAGGTGGAATGGTCATTGTACATGCAAAAACTTTACCAACAGCAAAAAGTTTCGACCCATGTAAGCCTGCGCGGACTGCGATGCTTTCTGCAGTTGCACTATTTTAAACCACCTTTCACAAAGTATGACTGATATTTAACATAAAACACCCAATGCCTTTGAGGCTAGATTAGACAAAATCTTAAATAATTGACACGAGAAGAGACAAACTGCAAGGACAGTACAATACCCCCCGTCATCCTCCTTTTCGTTTTATTAATTTATGTAAGATACATCTATATTCGTTTTCAGCAAGTTTTTAACCCATTTCACCTTTATTTTATAAAACTATAACCATTCTTGTATCTTCATGCCAAATGTTGCCCCTGATGGCCGCAAGGTTGCATAGATTACGACGGATAGGAAATGTATTTTATGTTTTGGAGGCCTTCAAAGCAATAGTGTTGTCTTTTCCGCTTTTAAAAGAGGACACATCCCTTGAGTTTTTCCATCCATTACACAATATATAATGGTAATTTATTTATGCTTACACAGCTGAGCCATTCTACACACTTTCAAGTTTTAACAGCGTTTTTTTTTCTATAGCTGTAGGGATGCACCTTTAACTTTTTCAGTGCCAAATGTTAACCCTTCACCTTCTAAGTACATGTAGGTAAATTGAAACTTTCAAGGTGATAGTATTGAACAAAATATTGCTATTTTAAAGTTAATTTTGGAGAAAAATATCTCCTTATTGTACAGTGTAGATTAAGATCAGACTGCAAGTTCTGTGCAGTCGGATCTTGATCTACACTGTCAGCAAAAGAGAATTGGGTCACACTTAGCAGCCTTAGGGTTAAATTCAGTCTGCTTCAAGACGAAAAAAGGTGTTGTCTGCAGATGGTCACGTCTTATTAGAGACAGGCCGAGACTGCTTAGATTAGAAACCTGTCTGGGCAGTAAACACGACGCTGCATCTATAATGACCATAAAGCCCGGTGACATGAGACACCCTAATTCAATTAGGAATGGCGTTGTGGTTTAACTCTTTAACACACAATCCCGGATTTCAACGACCATGAAAAAGAAAAGTTTTGAAAACGTTGTGGAAAAAGAGAAAATGCTGGTAACCAGCATTTTTTTTTTTTTTTTTTCTTTTCAAAAACAAATTTTAGTTTTTGAGCCCCATTTGATTTGTAATCTGCAAATGCTTTCATTTTGTACAAGTCTAAAATGTTGTGGTCTGGTAAAGATTTAACTCTTTACCTACCAACAGAACTTAAGACTTGTTTAAATTCCATTCATTTGTAGATGGCAAAATGAAATATGGCTCAAGTAATGGATTTTGTTTTGGAAACAGCAGAAAACATGTACGTAAGGACGAAAATGTGGTAACCAGACTGTACCCATTTTTCACCATGTTTAAAAAGCTGCCTCCATCAGGGTCGCTAGAAGACGGGATGGTTCTGTCAAGGACTGACCCTGTCGGTGGTAACGGCTCTATAAGCTACTTTAGTGGACAACACAGTTTACGATAAGATTATACAGAAGGTGCAATCTGATCTTGGTATATACACTTTACGATATTTATGATATATTTTGGCAGTAAAAAGGTCTCAAAATCTTAGTAAATATTTAGTTTTTACTTACTGTATATATTTGCTTAACTTTTTTGGTCCTTAAATAGTTAAGTAAGTCTGTAATATCATTTAAGAAGCAAAACAAGAAGCCCCTAAAATACTATAAAAGGTTTCTATCACAAGAGAGACAAAGAAGCTCTATGCATCACCGGCAACGTGCATACTTAACCCTTAGACTACTAAGAGCGACTCAAAGACCTTTTGCGTACAGTGTAGATCAAGATCAGACTGCACAGAACTTGCAGCCTGATCTTGAATCTACACTGTCCGATAGGGAAATAATTATCTTTCCCCCAAAAAATACCTTTGAAAATCGCAAAATTTGGATTTTTACTATCGGCATGAAAGTTTTATTTCTCTTATTTGCAAAAAGTATCGACCCAGGTTAGCCTGCGCGGACTGCCCAGGCTAACCTTGGTCGATACTTTTTGCTATTGGTCAATTTTCTGCAAGTCAAAGGACCATTCTACCTCATAATTCAGTCGGTTGTTAGACAAAATTGACTCTTTGGATCCATAATTATGTAATGTCTTGCTTGGTACAATGCATCACGGAAATACAATAAGCCCCCTTTTGCCAGAGCAAGACTCATATATAAAATGAGAACTTCTAGCAGACAACTGCAAAACCTAGATTTATACGATTTCAAACTTCTTTTCGCCAAAAAGATCTAACCTTATCTGACAGTGTAGATCCAAGGTCAAACTTCACATTCTGAGCTGTCCTCGAGAACTAGTTCCCCAAGTCAAAGAAGCTTCAACTCAGACTTTCACAAAAATCATCAAATCAACACACATACACAAACAAAAAAATACGTCAGTCTTTTTATTCATTTATTTATTTGTTTTATTTAATTATTTATTTATTTATTTATTTATTTTTTGTGAAAAGAGCGCAGGAGAAGTGCTTCTTTGTGCCTAGTTTTCAAGCAAGACAATTTTTGACTACAACAACCCAGAAACAGTTCGAAGTGTTGTGTTGTGTCGGCAAACGTAAAATCAGGCTCTCCCTGGTGTCAATGCAATTTGACGAACACACTCGTAGTTTTGAACATAAGAGTCGGCGACACGCAAATTCTCTCGATCCAATTCAGCAATTTATCATTTTTCACCATCCTTGTTTGACTTGGGAATACGACTCACTACGGTGAAATCATCGACGTCTATATTAGAGGCTCCCCATTCCGGCATCTCGTGTATGATAAAGTCTATAATACTTAGCGCGACTTTAACTCAACTCAACTTAAATATATATATTATGTTATTCGGCAGATAAAGATTTTGCCATTGACCATTTACAAAAATAACAACATGAAATATAGCTTAAACATGTACATCTACAATCTAGAAAATTCAGAAAACGTAGTTATGATTATTCGCAACTTATAGGAGTATCCATTAATGATACCAAAGAGTATTTATAAAGCTGTCTCTTATATCTAGTATTTCAGAGTAGCTGCTTTTGAAGACACCTTTAGAAGTGACTGCTAAGAATGTGCAGCCCGATCTGTGATCTACATTGTCTGTCTGGTTTTGGATGTATCAAGATAATTCAATCTTGACTCTTACAGTGCCAAGAAAATATAAACGCGATCTCTTGGGACGGCTAAAAATACAATCCAATGGCGTATTTATACTGTAAAAATGTTACCTTTGTCGACGCCAAATAACTTGTCCAACTTTTTTCCAGCCTAAAAATTAAAGTCGATCGTGATTTTAGAGACTCGTTGTTATAATTTAGAATGAAGGTCTAGAGCGAAGAGAGTTCGTCCTAGATGAGAGTGCACGGTATTCAGGGCCTTAACCCTAACTGACCATTCTTAATTTCCCTATTGGTCTTATTCCAGGTTTAAAAAGTAACGCAACTTCTAATTAGCTAATCAGAATTTGGGTTACTTTCAAATTTAGAAAATTCTTGAGAATAAGACTATTGTCTTAAGATATTTCTGCGCCCTCCGAAAAAGCTATAATACCTTTCACAGTCAATTTGTGAATCAGTACGCTATTTAAGTCTTAGTCCGCTAAACACCACTTGAGGACCTTTTGCGGACAGTGTAGGTCAAGATCAGACTGCACAAAACGTGCAGTCTGATCTTGATCTACACTGTCCGATAAGGAGATCTTTTTCCCCATTTAAGCCTTAAGCTGCTATACGCAACTTGATGACCTTTAACGGACAGTTTAGATCCAAGATCAGACGGCACAGAACTTGCAGTCTGATCTTGGATCTACTTTTTGCGAAAAGGAGATATTTTCAGCCCAAAAATAATTTGAAAAGGCAACATTTGGGTCTTTACCATCGGCTTGAAAGTTTCACTTGACGTATTTAGCAGGGTAAAAGCTAAGAAATCATCATGGTGTGAAGAATCAAACATGCACAGAAAATTCTTAGTGAAAAAACAACTACTAATATGTCTGGAACCGTGTTTTTTCGTGAGTTAAGATCAATCATACAATTTAGTACCGACTTTCCCTTGCAGAAATAAACAAGACGTTGTGGCAGAGACGTAATTACATTTTTTTAATTACAAACAGAACACCTTAATTGGGGAATATACTTGAATTAACTTGCCATGTTTCGTATGTTTGTTATCTAGTGTAGTTCAGAGACCACATAATCATTCTGAGATATGCCATTTTAACAGCTTAGGTCAGTGACGCACCCATGTGTTTCCTGGCTTTCTCACACCAGTACTGACACAACTTTCTTTCCAAAGCCACTAACTACTTTTCTCACATGCATCAGAGGTGAGAGGGGGAAAAACGCCGGAAAGAACGTTCGCCGCAACCGGGTATCGAACCTGCAACCTCCAGGTCACGAGTCAGAAACACTAACCACTAAGCTACCTGGCCGGACTTGCTCTATTACAGGAGTATTGAAACAGTACTGACAAAAGCTTAAAATAATGCAGAGAAAACTGACTCTTGCTGTGCTACGGACGACAAAAAGTATCTTAAGCGGATGAAGTAGAATAAGATCAGGACTGCATAGAAGTGCAATCTGATCTTGATCGACATCATCCGTCAAATGCATTTTAAAGGGGGGGGGGTAGTAATTCTAACAAAAATAGGTTTTGACGGCGTAGATCAAGATCACAGTGTACAGGCTGCTCTCTATATACACTCTAGACGAGTATTAACGTTTATCCTGCTAAATGACTAAAACGAAGTTTTCAATTCGATAGTAAGATACCTAAACATTTGCTATTTCAAAGTTATGTTTTGGGGAATAATATCTCCTTATCGGACGGTGTAGATCCAAGATCAGACTGCACGTTCTGTGCAGTCTGATCTTGATCTACACAGTTCGCAAAAGGTCAGTGAGTCGCACTTAGCAGCCTAAGAGTTAAAGATACACCTATACTTGTTTTCAGCCAGTTTTAAGCCAGTTTTTAACCCATTTCATTTATGAATCTATAATCATTCTTTTCTCTTCATGCCAAATGTTGCCCATGATGGCTGCAAGGTTGTACAAATTACGACGCAGAGAAAATGCATTTCATGCTTTGGAGGCCTTCCAAGCTATCGCTGTTGTCGTTTCCGGTTTTAAATGAGGGCAAATCCCTTCAGTTTCTTTATCCCGACACCATATGTATTGATTATTTATCCATGTTTATGCAGCTGACCAATATCTGAACAATTATACACACTATAAAATTTTAACTGGCTTTTTTTCTCCCTGGCTGTAGAGATGTCGGACAGTCGCGGGTATGACGAAAATACTGTTGAAAATCAACAAACCAACCAACCAACCAACGATGCAATCAATTAAGCAACTAACCTTCTTACAAACAAACAACCAAATAAACGAAACGAACAAAACCACAGTGTAGGACCGGAAGTATGCATTGTATACATGTGACTTTGAATTTTGTACAGTGACGGTCTGTCACTTGGGTGTTAAAAATTGTGTTAACAAGGTAAGTCAAGCTTGTGCTTTTTCATTTATTTTGATAGTTATTATAGAATATTTATATCCAGTTATTTGTTTGTTATGTATAGACCATATCAGGAACGTACGGTGGCACAAAAGTGACATGTAAGATATATTTTATACTACGTGCGCACGCAGTAGCTAATACGTGCGCACGTAATAAGTAATACGTGCGCACGCAGTAGTATTACGTGCGCACGCAGTAGCTAATACGTGCGCACGTAATAACTAATACGTGCGCACGCAGTAGCTATTACGTGCGCACGTAATAAGTAATACGTGCGCACGCAGTAGTATTACGTGCGCACGTATCAGTTATTACGTGCGCACGTAATAGCTAAAATGACATGGAAGATATATTTTATACTACGTGCGCACGCAGTAGCTAATACGTGCGCACGTAATAAGTAATACGTGCGCACGCAGTAGTATTACGTGCGCACGTATTAGTTATTACGTGCGCACGTAATAACTAATACGTGCGCACGTAATAGCTAAAGTGACATGGAAGATATATTTTATACTACGTGCGCACGCAGTAGTATTACGTGCGCACGTATTAGTTATTACGTGCGCACGTAATAACTAATACGTGCGCACGTAATAGCTAAAGTGACATGGAAGATATATTTTATACTACGTGCGCACGCAGTAGCTAATACGTGCGCACGTAATAAGTAATACGTGCGCACGCAGTAGTATTACGTGCGCACGTATTAGTTATTACGTGCGCACGTAATAACTAATACGTGCGCACGTAATAGCTAAAGTGACATGGAAGATATATTTTATACTACGTGCGCACGCAGTAGCTAATACGTGCGCACGTAATAAGTAATACGTGCGCACGCAGTAGTATTACGTGCGCACGTATTAGTTATTACGTGCGCACGTAATAACTAATACGTGCGCACGTAATAGCTAAAGTGACATGGAAGATATATTTTATACTACGTGCGCACGCAGTAGCTAATACGTGCGCACGTAATAGTTATTACGTGCGCACGTATTAGTTATTACGTGCGCACGTATTAGCTACTGCGTGCGCACGTATTACTACTGCGTGCGCACGTATTACTTATTACGTGCGCACGTATTAGCTACTGCGTGCGCACGTAGTATAAAATATATCTTCCATGTCACTTTTGTGCCACCGTAGGAACGCGTATGTGCGGTGTGAACCATTTTTTTAGAGCAATGGGGATGCCTTGTTGACCGTGCTAAAAATACAGATGATTTTTTCCCAAAATAACAGTTTCTTTATTCATATTTTTGTGAAAACATGTCATTTAAGGTTTGGTAATAAAGTCGACTACAATCTTCCTTATCCTTCGTTTAAAATGAAATGGTGCGTTGAGAAACTTACGGTTGTATGGTTAGTTGCCTGAGATCTATTAACCACTTACTAGTATTATACAAGTGTCTGTACAAATTTCTTTTCTCAACGTGCCATTTTAAACGAAAGATAAGGAAGATCGTAGTTGATTTTATTACCAAACCTTGTCATATTTTCACAGAAATATTAATAAAGAAACTGTTTATATGTTTTTCGTTGAGGAAACAGGTTTTTACCGCTGAGTAATCTAATAAAAACGATACTGTTTGGTGAAAAATCATCTGTATTTTTAGCACGGTCAAATGATCAAGACAGTCCCATTGCTCTAGGGAAGGCGCACAGCGCACATACATGTTCCTGACATGGTCTATACATAACAAACAAGTAACTGGGTATGCTGTATTTTATAACAACTACGAAAACAAAAAAAAAAATTTTTTTTTTAATTTATGGTGTGAACACAATTATAAGGCCCAAGTGACAGACCGTCACTGTACAGAATCCCATATCACATAGAATACATACTTCCGGTCCGACACTGCGAAAATCTCTTCATTCACTACAAAAGTGCTTTGCAGACAGTGTAGTTCAAGGCCACTCTGTATTGAACGAGCACTTTGATCTTGACGGTTTAACGCCGCCTCTCGCTATCTCGCTATTTAATCTGACAAAAACAATCTTGAAATTGTATTTACCTCACATCTCAATTACTGACTTGGTATTTTAGCACTTGCACAGCTGAACTAATACATTTCTAAACAATGACAGAAGTTTAAAATATTTCCATGTACTAGGTCCTTTTCCCCGAGCAGACACACTTAGCATTTCGGACGGTGTGGATCCAAGATCAACGTTTTTGCGGACAATGTAGATCCAAGATCAGACTGCACATTTTGTGCAGTCTGATCTTGATCTACAATGTCCGCAAGATCGTCTTAAATCGTGCTATACAGCAGAAGGTCGAATGGTGAGACGGAACAAAGCTTTGTACTTTTGTGAATAGTACTCTTAGCTTGAAATAAGTGGGTGAAGGTTATCATTCATTGCCACTAGCAACATACGTTCAGTAGGATCTTTGGCCTACACCGCCCGATAATTGGGTTCCGTCTTGAAAATGATAAAAAAAAAGCTATTTTCTCAATTCATTCAGTAAAATTGTATTTTTTACGACCTCGGGAATATTACGACATTGTTTACTCGGTAATGGAGGTGTGAAATGAAGCAGTATTACCCACGTGACAATATTTCAATATTATATTGGGTAAAATTGATTATAAAATAAGTCTCAAAAGGTACAAAGATTCCTTAAGAGTGTAATAAAAGAATATTTGTACTTTTTTCAAGAACTTTGTTTCAGACCTGCTTCAAGTCTATACCACACGAGCAAAATATACACTTGTCTAAATTAAAAGCATTTGTGAACGACAGTTTAAATGTAGCTCAAACAATCGAATTTGCCTTTGAAAGGGTAAAAATATTGTGGGAAAAGGAGAAAATGCTGTTTACCAGCATGTTCTCCTTATCAACTTATTTTTCAAAAGACTTTTTTTCTTCAGGGTCGTAAGGAGTTAAAACTTCAAAATGAGATCCCCACCCAACAACCCAAGTCATATCTCTGAGCTCCTCATTTGTTCCAAAATCTATAAAATATCTCTGAACTCTTAATTCGGTCGCTCTGTTGAAAGGCAGCGATCCGGAGACGATGAAAAGGGTCCTGGAGTTAAAGGGTTCGAACCAGGGCACCAGGACTCGGCACAGTTCTTTCCGAGTATTGATGAAAGTCATTATACCCCCCTCCCCCGCAAAATTCCATCTGAGGTTCATGTCCGTATGGACTAAAGTGGTAGCGAATGGATAACGATCTTAAAGATGTAAATGACTCTCCGAAATTTGCCTTCTGAGACAGCAATTACGGGGGCTTTATATTGCTAATTTCATGCATTACCGGTACCGTAGTTGGACATCCGCTAAAAGTTAGCTATACCCTTTTGGCTACTAAGTGCTCCTTGCCGCTTTTCCAGACAGTGTAGATAAAGATCAGAGTGCTATATTGTCCATGTAAGTGTATTTTGTTATTTATGTGGAAAGGATTTGAAGTAATATTTCGGGTTTTACCATCAGCTTCATATTTCATTTTGATTTACTTGAACCCCGGACCATACTACCCCGACTGTTAACATACCTTAGGAAAAAAAGCTTTTGGAAACATTGTTGGAAAAGGAGAAAATGCTGGTAACCAGCATTTTCTCCTTTTCCCACAATGATTTCTACCATTTCAAAGACAACCCCATCATTTGATCTACTTTTAATTTGTCGTATGCAAACAGTTTCAGTACGTACGAGTACAAAATATGTTGCTGTTTAGGCAAGAGTTGAAGAGTTAAAGATCCTTCGTAGCGTGCTTCAACCCATCGTCGATCCTACATGTTTAGTCTCTATGTTTACAATACACTTCATATCGTGGGAAGCTTGAATCTCGTTTTCATAAATATTCATGAGCTGACACAGCTACAGCTAAACCAATAAAAAATCGTGTTTTAATTCAAAACTCTTCAAAACGGAGGCTTGCTGTGACGATAAATTGGAGGATTACTAAAATTGGACAAAGATCTGAATTCAAACCATTTTTAACTGCATTTTAACTCTACTTGTACTTCGAACTAATTGCGTGTACATGTATCTACATTTCAAAGAATCGCAACCTCTGGCTGGCTAAGTCATATGATTTAATTAATATCTGTTACTCTCTAGATCTAGAACCAGATTCAGAATGCTGTTTACAATGGTTGGAGAATATAATTTTGTTCAAATAATTTCAAATATTCTAACTGATTGGTCGAAAATTCCGGCCTACTGTCATCACGGAACAAATAAAATGCTACACTAGTTATCCATGAGAACAAGTCAAACGGTTTTGTCAGCCTAATGTTGCACGGAATTTGCAAAATGTGTCGCATTCAAAGTACCCTTGGTACCCAACCAAAATACTGATTGCCAGTAGCCAGTTATCGCATGCTCATGTACTCGAATTTTCTCTATTTTGATAGCCGAGTCCAAATGCAAAGCTCCAAGTAAACGAGAAGTCAACTCTGGCGATATTTTTCCCTGTCTCTCTTTGTTCCACGCAATATTAGCACATAATTATTGTGCTATGTTTAATAACACTTTATTTCTTTTTATTTCAGCACGTGTGACCTTTACGAGTAATGGTATGTCTTATAATCATAAAAAGTTAGTCTCAAAGGATAGTTTCCAAACCGAACTTTCCAATAAATCATTCTTTCGCCCGCAATTAGAGTCATATTTCACGAAACGTCACATGAGGTTCTCTCTTAGGCCTATGTGTAATTAAGATACGTTATTTTTGTCGTTAACCCAGTACTATCCAGACTTTTTTAGACATATCAAAACTGTATAATCCTGTCAGCGTTTAATCAGGACTCTTTTGCTGGCGACAGAACTTGAACTGACGTGTAGTCACTTGTGAACATCCGCTTGTTCAGGCTCTCTGAGTTTCAATGAACTGTATTTTCAGTAAAACCTTCACCATCATCATTCTCATACCTACCCGCCCTATCTGTGGCTTTATGTTTTTGTTATGAAAACTGTGGTTGTCGTTTTTCCGTTCTTACATGTTCAGAATTATGTCAGGTTAACTGGTTTGCATTAAGAAACAAGGAAATGATTTGAAGCATCGTGCCATGACCATAACAGAAGGCCAAGTTTAAATGTTGGGAATGAGTTGCAATGGGTTTGATATAATATGCTTAAAAGTCTTAAACTATGCAATGAAGAGCCCTGGTTTTTTTCCTTATTCTTTTATCCATTTTGTTTCCCTTCTATGTTATCTTTGAAATGAAGGTCATTTGTGTGTTACCATGTACTATTAATGTTCTTGTCATTAACATATTTTTTGGCGTAAAGGTCATGCAAATTATCATCATTCACATGGCAATCCTTTGATTGCTCAGATTATCTTGTTCTTACATACATGTATGTATAACTTCTTGTTTTCTACCTGCATAGCTTCAAGGCTATGTCTTCTTTAATCAATTACATTGTATTCTTGTGATTTATAATCTGTGTAAATTCAAAAAAAAAAAAATTTTTTTTTTAGTTTTTTGTTTGGTATTGTACACATTTAAGAGAGACAGAAGCTTTTTTGATATTTTAGCTGGCCAGTTATCATTTACCTTGTCTGATAGATGATTAGTGTCTCTCCTTATTTCTGCTATGGGTAAAAGGCCTATGCATGAGTTTTGTTTTTCTCTCTTTCTATCAAACATGTATATAAAGGTACCTGTCGTGTGTCAAAAAGAAAATGCCTGCTGCAATATACTTAGACTATGCTTAGCTCCACCTCATCCAATATCAGCATAACTGTAGTATTGTGCATGAACAGATGAACATTTTTTTTTTTTTGCATTTGGTATCACGATCATGGGCTTACTGTCATTTCCAGGATTTTGTTTCCCATATTACAAATGATAGATTTCATTTTACTGTGCTATTCCATATAAGTGATGCACCAATAATTGCCTATCTGTAGCAAGAACTGATCAGTGGGGAGATCGTTTCTTCTTTTCTGACTTGATTTCTCATTCGCAAAGTCTGTGCTGTGAAGGGAAGTCTCTGTAGCTCGACAAAAGTAAATTCTGTTTTGCGAAATGCTACCTTGGAATCATTTAGAGAATAACAAACCTAGAGTGTTTCAAAAATGGTTTTATGCATGCCCTCTTTGCGTACATTTTGATGTTTTTCAATTGTTGTAAAAATGTCATAGTGTGAACAGAACATAAATGCTATTGAATTTTCACAATGTTTTCATTGGTACATCCCCATGTCATAGACATGCAGTACGTGTATAGATTAATATAGAGTATAAATCATAGCAATGATTTAGTTAACATATTGAAATATATTCTAACCAAGCAATGAGAAAGATGATAACAATGTTGACTTCACGAATGTGGTAAAATTGGGTGATAGTGGATAGATTTTCATATAGCATGGAATGATCTGTTGTAAACATCATTGTTATCATTTCAATGAAAGGCAACTTCATATTAGTCTGGAACTCTATGAAGAAAAAGATGTACACAACTTTATTCACTGGGTTTAATACAATACCAATCAATGTGGCAAATTACTGTTGATTATAGAAGTGATAAATGCAATCCTGATGTCAGTGAGTTCTTATGGGTCAACAGCAAGAAATATCTTAAATTCCAGCAAATAGCGTAAGATTTTAAAAAAAAGCTCAACATTTGTAACTATTAATACTCTGACTTTCTCGCTGAAACAGCTTATAGATAGGATAAATTATATTGGTAAGGCACAATGTTTGTCACGGAATCTATTCTGTATCACTGAGATCATAATAATTATTGATGATTTTGTATGCTATGAATATGATTTTGGGTACCAGCTATTTTACGCTCACAAACGTGGCAAAGAACAGTTCTCTCAGTACTTTGATTCAAACAAAGTTGCTTCTTTTTGTGTAAAACAGCTGTTTTGACAAAAAATATGAGTGAATAAACCCATCTGAACATGTTTCTGACATATTAAATGTAGAATAAAATGAAAATTTACCCTGAACTGCTATTCAATGATATCTCGTATGCAACAGTGCACTTGATGACCTTTGACCTCTATAACTCGCAAAAGCCCCACTCGCCAGGTGGCAGACTTTGACAAAGTGCTCAGGAGACCTTGGGGTTACAGAAAATAATAGTGCCGAAAATTCCCCCCGGGGGGGTGGGGGGCTATTGGTGGCTCAAGGTCTACAGTATTTGATAGAGTGATTCTGTATTTAGTTGATTTGTATGGCAAATCCGCCAGCTGGCATCGAACTGGCCGGAAACAAATACATCATGCGTAACGACACAATGTGCGATACATTCAGTTTTGATTATAGTTTCGCTTCAGTTTTTCTGTATTTTTCATTTTTCAAAGATAAATAAGGCTTTTGAAAACACAGATCTCATCGTCAGTTTTGGCTCAACTGAGTTCGAGCTAAAACTTAAAAGTGTTTTCACTGTTTACCAAACGAGAAAAGACTTGCCCATTTTGAAAGCATTTACAGACGACAAATTAAATGTGGCTAAAATGATGGCATTTGTCTTAAAACAAAGGTGGAGAACATTGTAAGAAAAGGAGAAAATGATGGTTTTGTCTTTTTCCGCATTGTTTTAAAAAGTCTTTTTGTAAAAAGACAGAATTGTTGGGTAATTGATTTTAACAATCCAGAAAGCTAGAAAACTGTTCTACCTAGTAAAGACACATAGATTACCCCTTGACTTTCTAAATAACTTACGTGAAACTTTCAAGTCAAAAGTGAAAAAACCTAAATTAGGCTATTTCAAAGTTATTTTCGGGGAAAAATATCTCATTATCGGACAGTGTAGATCCAAGATCAGACTGCATGTTCTGTGGCCATTGAGTTGCGCTTAGCAGCCTAAATGTTAATAGGAGTAATGAAAAATTCAACTTTAAAAGTTAGCCTATGTGTACTGGTATTTAACCTACATTTACATAACAAATAATTCTATCATACCCCGCTTAGTTTAGCACGAACTAGCCTGGATAAAAGCTAGTGCGGCTATTTCAAGACAATATTGAAGCCTGATAAGTTATAGGCACTTTAGAGAAAAGAATGGAACAAATTTACTTGCGATTCAAGGAAATATATTATGTACTGACCAGTACTTACACATCTTAAGGGTAGGTAGGAATCTTCATCAGCTTAACTACATGTAACATAAAAGGAAACGGCCACTAAAATGTTTGTCGATAGTGCGTAAGCCAAGTATGAATAGAGACAAGATAGTAAGTTCAAAAGACTCAAAGTTTTGAAAAGCAAATTTTTGAAACAGTATTAAGCTAATGAAAAATTAAATTTCCATCACATATAATACATACGAAATACTAAGTTGTAGTAACTATCCTGCTGCTTATATTTGAATCGAGCAGTTCGAGAAAGTTGATATTGCGCGAGATTGAAGATCGAGCGAGATGTCAAAATTTTTTCTTACGCAGCGAGAAGCAAATACAAGCACCAGGAAAGTTACTACAACATAATATTCTTTTTATCTTATACCTACAACTTTCAACGACAAAATTTTGCGAATATCAACATTTTATTAAAAAACGGTAAACAAAGTGAGACAAATAATGATGTAGAGGATAGTAACTCTTTATATCAATGGTGGATTAATATTATGGCGTAACATTTTGACCAGTAAAATTGCAAATTAACGCATGCTTAGTCCGTGCGCGAGTTATGTCATCATATGGCCTGCAACACGCGAAAAGGGACATTCGGACATTTGCGTAAAGTATCGTCTCGGATCAACCTGCGCAGTTCGCGCAGGCTAATCCGAAACGACACTTTCCGTTTTTATGTACTTTTCTGTTTTGCGCAAGTCTACTGTAGCACAAAATCTAATGTAGTCGTAAAGTGCCGTCTCGGAACAGCCTGCGCGGACTGCGCAGGCTGATCCGAGACGACACTTTACGCAAATGTCTGAAAGCCCCTTTTCGCATGTTGCAAGCCATATCATATTTGCAACTGTATTTGACAGTGTGTGTATACGGATTTTCTTTCTGTCGTGTGTGTTATTTTATTCGCTTGCGAAGCATGTATTGGAGCCGGAAAATTTACTGGTATATAATAAATATATATAATTATGTTAGTGGAGTTAGCAAGGGCAAGGAAAGCGGAAGTTGTTCTGCCAATCGGCCAGCACAGCAAGTACATGTAGAATTTTAAAATGAAGGAGTATCAATCTGACGCAGTTTTCGGCTGGTGTTAGATTTTGACTGTATACACGTGTAGGACTGAATATACTTTGGTGACAGAAGCGAGGTTGTGCTGCACCATCCAAAACTGAGAGTAGAATGAGTAGAGGGCAAGCGTGTATGACAGTATTTGGTAGCGGTCAGACTTATCACAGTAAGCGGATTTGCTATACAAATCCGGTAGTTAACAGTTCATTCATCGTTTCACTGCCACTGCAGACTGAATACCTTTTGCAGACGGCATAGGTCAAGATAAGACTGCACAAAACGTGCAGTCTGATCATTGATTAACACAGTGACGTCCGCTATCTGATACTAGACTAAGACCAAATTCATCTACATTTATAGTGGAAATCTGCGTTTTAGACATGAAGCAGTCTAACTGATTTAGTTGTTTGCGTAAGGGTTGATAGGACAGGGCAAATAATCGCAAGCAGAAATACTCGAGGTTTTCTGTATTTTGATCAGCCTAGTCCAAGTGCCAAAGAAGTAAACGGGAAATAAAAGGGAAGTTAACTCAAGCGATATTATAGAAACCATAAAAGGAATAAAAACACCATTAACACTTAAAGCTGAATAATTGAAAAAGATTCTTTCATTCATTAAAAGAAGACCTTGATATTTCAGTCCCAATTTCCAGGCGTTTTGGTCAGATTATATCATAAAAAATGGAACAGAGTAGATCCAGGCTCAGAATGTAAGTTCTGAATAATCTGATCTTGACTTACACTGTCCAGAAAGAACAAGAAAATGCTAATATTACGTTAGGTTTCATATAGACCCGTCAAAAAGACGCCATCCATTGTGTCACCCACTAACATGTATGGGTATATTTATTTCCTTATTCATCATTAAAACTTGTTTGGCACACTTTGTTTGACAGAGACCACAAACTACAAATTGTCTGTGAAAGTCGGGCCACTCCTGGGAGTATAGGGACATGATTAACTCTTTACCAGACGACAAAATGAAAGACTCGGCCATATTGAAAGTGTTTACAGATGACAATTTCAGCCTGGCCAAAATGATAGTAACTAAGTATATTTAAAAGGGAAGGAGATGTTGTGGGTATGGGAGGAAATGTTGGGTACCAGCATTTTCTTCGTGTCCCACAAGGTTTTCAAGGGCGTTTTTCGTTAAAACACTGGATTGTTTGATACAAGATTAAATGATCCTAAATCGTAACATACATGTACATACATTTCCTTTGCACCGTGAAAAGTTATCCTCAATTACTTTTTTCCGGTGGACATATCCTGGCATTGTCAAAGTGTATGACTGGAAATGTAGGCCGCTTCACCGTCATTAAAATGCAACTCCGCTACGAAAAAGTAAATCTTTAAAGTCAAAGAACCATTTTTGAAAATTAATACAGTATATTGAAAATACTTGAGACTTGACACTGCTTGCGATATTGCTAGGTCAATAAATTAGCGAACTTTTCCATTTAAACAAAGTATTTCTCAAGACCAATTCGAAGTTTTCTGACATCGACTTCGTCTGCGTACACCAATGTCCAGGCTCAGCGCAATTGCCATAATGGTTATCTTAAATTCCTGTAATAAAATGTATTAGTAGTTATAAAAATATACCCCCCCCGCCAAAAAATAAAAAAAAATAAAAAATTCTCGATTTTTTTATTGTATGTATGAAAAATCTATTTCCTCATAATTCTAAAGAAAATAAATTTCATTATCCCACTAACCAACGCATTGATTAACAACGGTGCTCACTAACCAACGCATGAACTAATATATATCATGGCCCCCATATGTGTCAACGCAAGATAAGTTTATGCATGAGGGACTAACCTAATTACTATAATCATTTTACATAAATTCAAAAATAAATTAATGGATAAAATTTTTTGAATTTTTTTAAATTTTAAGTTATAAAATAATTCAAGATGAGTGTGCTAGATAGATTTAAAGATTATAAAATTATACAAAACCTAACAAGAGTTCTTGAAAATAAACATTGGTTAGAGAGAATATATTTAGAAAATAAAAAATTAAATATAACTTTAAATTATAATTTACTAGATTCGCAAATGTCTGACCCAATTGTTATATTAAAGAAATTAATACCATACAATTATTACTTACATAGTAAACAAAAGTTGATTGAATCTGATTTTATCACAACTATTTTTATGGTTTGGCCAGACCAATGCCTTTGTAATGAAAACCCTAATCGTCAAAAAGGTAAAAATATGTATGCTGTCATTAAAATACCATTTTGTAGAAGTAATAATTTTATTGGTGATTATAAAGATGCTTTGTTGGAAATAGTTGAAGATAAAGATAGAGAACCGGTTCCAACTAATTATTATATATATCCTATGACAACATTTAGAAATGATATTCATCCTGAATATAATAATGAATGTGTTGTTAGAGAGTATATAGAGGCATATAATAAAAGTGGTGTAAGCACAGGTTATATAGAGTGTTATGATTATTTTTGGGTTGGATTAGAAACTCTTACTACAGGAAGTAATAATTCAACATTAGGCTATACAGAATTAAAAGAAGTTAAAAAACCAAAAAAAGCAAAAAATTTTTTTTTGGAGGATGAATGTTGTATATGTAAAGGTAAAAAACCTAGTAAAGTATTTGATTGTGGTCATGCATGTATATGTGATGGGTGTAATGAAATAGGTGAATTAACATATGAATTATTTATATGCCCAATGTGTAGAACATAATCTTTTGTTAAAAGAAAAAATTTTTTGAAAAATTTAGATGAAATAAATTATAAAAAAAATAAGTATGAGCGCCTTACATACAAATGAAGTTTTTTACGATGTACTTGATACAATGCCACCTAAAGCAAAAGTACTAAATTGGCTTACCTCTGATGAATTAAATAAATTAGAAGAGCATATCCAATCTAAATATAATGAAATACCTGTTTATAACCACCGAGAAAGAAACGTATATATCCCTGGAATTTACGGTAATGATTATGTTAAAACTTTACAAAATGCAAAAGCAGTTATATATTATTGTTTTAGCGTAGAATTAAAAAAAGAACATGAAATTAATTTAAGAATGCAATTTGGACTTTATAACAATACATCACCAACAAAAAGAAGAGTAGGTATATTTTGGGGAGGGGTTTATAATGAAGGTGATTATGCAAATTATTTACATTGGTATCATAGGCTAATAGAAAATATGTCTTATGAAGACGCATTAACTCCTGAAGGATTAAATGTGATTGAAGAAGATTTTCATAAACTATCTCCATTTATAGAATTTGGAGAAATAATTCCTACAGAAACCCAGTATGATTTTGAATTTGTGCCCGCAGAAGATGAAAGGAATCAATATATGGTTTTATCTGACAAATTTTCACAAATTATAATATCTTGCCTAAAAGGATCAAATGGTTCAAAAACTTTTTATTTAGAATCTTGCGTTATATGCGGTGAAACTAAACCTAACGTGCTATATTGTCTTTGTGGTCATATACCGATATGTGAAAAATGTAATAAACTTACAACTAATAAATGCCCCATATGTAGAACAGAATCTTATGTTAAAAGAATTTTGTAAAATATTTAATAATGACTAAATAAATATATAATATATTTTTTTATAATATATTATATATATCTACAAGTCTATTTCTATCAAAATAGATATGTAACCGTGTGTTACTTCACGATTATCTGTTCTCGAAATAAAGTTTATTATATCGCATTTATTTACCTCCAACGCCCTTGGGAAAGTCGTACAGCTACAAATTTCACGTTCTTTTTTAATAATAGAGTAATCAACCTGTTCATTTCCGTTTACCGTTATATTAACTTTTACCTCTTCTAGTGCATGACGGTCCCTTTTAACGATTGTTAAACTTCCACTTATAATTCTACCTGGCACATTCATACAATAACCCCCTAAACCGTGTCTTTTACCCGAATTACCATTACCGAATGAAAACTCATAATTACCGTTTAAAATTGATCCCTGTTCTTCAGCCCACACGGTTATAACAGGTTTTGGTTTATATGCTCTGAAGAAACGCTCCATATATTCTCTAGTGACAGCATCTTTTTCATTTCTTGGGTCCGCTATATTATATATTCTTAAATTATTCATATCAATATTTTGGTTTACTGTTAGTTCTCCATTTGCTTTCATTGAGAAAGATTTATACATAGCCCCTTGGCCACCTCTAATATTTTTAACGAGGTCATCAACATAACCTTTAGTGGTAACCGAATCTTGGGATATGGGGTTTGGTTATCCAGTAATTTGGTTACCATTCATATCTATTCCACCATCTATTGAATAGGATCCATCTCGGTTTCTCGTTAAAGCTTTTTCACCCGTGGTAGCCTCCTCAATCCTAGTATCCACGTAAAACTTATTAGAGGCTTGATCGTGTCTCGTGGGGGTCCCGAGATTGTTAATTACTCGTCCTCCCATTGAGATTGCATCATCTGCCTCATACCACCTTCCGTCTTTATAAACAAAGGCTCTATCAACATTATCCACATATTTTTTAGTAGCAGCTTCGCCCGGTTCTTTTGGGTCCTTAACATTTCTTATCGGATTAAAACCCATATTTAAATATCCAGTAAAGTGGTATCCTCCGTTTTCATTCAACAACCCTGAGTTGGCGTCAACATAATCCTTAGTTGCAACATCATGAGAATTTACTGGATTACTAACCCTCGTTAATGTATTGCCGTTCATGTCTATAGCACCAGTAACAACAGTTGTTCCATCTTTACGTAAAAAATTATTATTTATGTAAGCGAGTGACACACCATCACCGCTTGTTTCACCATCATCTTTCATTCTTCCAAATTTGTCAACAGGCATTTTTTTATATAGCACTAAAAAAGTTTATTTAAAACATTTTGAAACCGGTTACCTCTAGATAACTCTTTTAGAATGTATAAACATAAATGACCGCAAAATACTTGCCCAGCTTGTTGTAATTGGTCAGTATTGTACTGTATTGGACTTTTTAAATAATCTCGAATTTCAATAGGTGGTTGTATACCATAACTATCGAAATAAATTTTAGTTTTACCATTTTTATACCAAGCGACCCAATGTGTACCAGGCCCATCACTTTTATCAAAGTTTACTATACCACATTCTTTTTTACTCGGTTTTCTCGGTAGTGAGTCTAGTAAAAAAACTCCTCTAAAATAAGGAATCTTTAATTTTTTAACAGCATCCTCTAATTCGAAATTGTTCAACGGTTTATTCGGTAAAATTACGTTTTCAATCGAAATATTTATCATTTTTTTATAGTTAAATATTTCTAATATCTTTATTGTCAACCCACGAATTAAATTCATCGGGATAACCTTTCCACTTCACGAGAGATTTCTTTTTTCCTTTTTTAATAACCTTTTCTATCCTATACACCTCTTGACTGGTTTTCTGCAGTTCAGGTTCATAAAAGGTACCTTGTATTTCTTCTCCATTAAAATCTTTAATTTTATATGTTATAGGTGATGTATGTTTAACCTCAGAAACTGTAAAAACCTCCTCAGTCCATCTTGTTGTATAACCTTTCTCAAAAGTCTTTTTCTTTTTAGTTATCCTTACTTTGTCTCCAACAGAGAAATTAGGATTAGAGTCTCTTATTTCAAGATTATCAGGGTAAAGATTTCTCCAAACTCTCGTTTCATTTTCTTTTTTACTAGCGTCTACCGGAGTCATCTTAATAGATGAATGCCTCGTGTTATTATATTCTTTAACTAAATCCGGTAGCACATTAATGTAAACGTTTGTAGAGTTAGCGGAGAAATACTTCCACATTTTTTCTTTCATTGTTCTAATCCATCTCTCAACCACACTAGATTTTTCCTCATTTTCGGTAGAATATAATTCAACCAAGTCTTTTACATCTTTGTTATAAAACTCTTTACCCTTATCTACCCACATTTTTTCAGGTTTTCTCTCCTTAAAAATACTTTTTAATGCTATAGCAACAGATTTTCCTGTTTTATCTTTTAATGGCACCAGATATCCATATTTAGAAAAGATATCAATGACAGCGAGAAGGTATTTAACACCACGATTAAGCTTAGAAAATGCTTGCATGTCTACTAAATCCGCAGCCCATATCCTATCTATACCGTTTACTCTAACTCTCCTTTTCTTAAAATTTCTTTTTACGGGTTTATGTAATTCTTCAGCTAAATTTTTTTTTTTACTCCCATTCCAAATTTCATTTTCGTTCCAATGAGTCTACTTACCAAACCTCTTTCCATTTTTTCTCTAATACTAGGATTGTAAATCCCTTCTAACTCCGTTAACATATTCTTATCACACACTGCGTTTCTTGTAGCAGTATCATTGTGTTGAAGATAGCAAACATCATGATTATAAGCGGCTTTATCAACACGGTTTATTGGTTTACTCCATTCCTTCGGTGTTAAATCTGGATTGAGTCTTTTATTTAGTTTAGTACCTGGCCCTGTAAAGTTGTGCCCTGGTAGATGCATTTCAACGGGTAAATTATTTATAAATTTATTTAATATACTACTCCCGGTGGTTTTTTTTTTTATAAATTGCGATTTAGTTATTCCACAAATAACACATTTCCCCTGCATCATATTTCTACCATTTTTAGAAACAGAATATTTTATATTATTCGTATCTGTATGTTTTTTACATTTAACGCAATACATCTTGTTTTATATATAAAAAATAAAAGTATTTAAATAAAAATGGATATTATGAACTTATCATGGAATGAAGTAGTACCAAAGAGATTTAATCACCCCCTTTTACCAAAAAGTATTAGGGGTTTAATTATAGGTAAATCAGGATGTGGTAAAACTACTTTATTGTTAAACCTTTTACTCAGACCGGGATGGCTTGACTACAACGATTTGAGTGTTTTTGGAAAAAGCCTTTTTCAACCAGAATACAAAATACTAAAAAAGGCTTTTGAAGAAAAACTACCAAAAGAATGTATCTTAAGATTGTTTAACATGCGTGATGAGATACAAAAAACAGACGCTCCACCATCAGTTTTAGTTGAAGAATGGGCTAAAACGATTAAAGACAAATCGGATATAAATTGCAACTTCTTTGAAAATGGTAGTGATGTACCTGACCCGAGAGAGTTAAACTCAGGAAATAAAAATTTAATGATTTTCGATGATTTACTTTTAGAAAAGCAAAATAAATGTGAGTGTTACTACATTCGAGGAAGGCATAGTAATGTTGACTGCTTTTACCTCTCACAGAATTATTTTAGACTAGATAGACAAACTATTAGAGAAAACGCTAATTTTATTTGTCTTTTCCAACAAGACCTAACAAACCTTAATCATTTACATAGAGACCATGTAGGTGACGATATGCCTAAGGGTGAGTTTAGAAGGTTTTGTAAAAAGACATGGGAAAAACAACATGGTTTTGTTATAATTGACTTAACCAGTGGAAAATATAATGGGAAGTATAGAAGCGGTTTTGATAATTTTTACTTTCCTGAATTAGTATAAAAAAATATTTAAATATTATAAAATGGAAGAACTTTTAGAACAAATTGTAAAAAATACTAGCAACAAAACATCATTTCAAATCATAGTAAGCGACAACAAAACAAGTATTAGAACAAGGTTTAATCCTCCAATTCAACTGGAAAAGGATAAAGTATATGAAATAGCTATGGTAAACCTTGAAACTTACTACTCTTTTCCAAACATTGATGAAACGAACAACACATTCGTTTATTCTCCAGACAATGGCACCACATGGGTTAAAATAAAAATACCTGAAGGAAGTTACGACCTCGTTGACATTAATGATACGATTTGTCAGGAAATGAGAAAAAATGGTCATTACGATAGAGTTAATGAAGAGTATCCTATTAACTTTTCTGCGAACACTAATACCCTAAAGTCTGTTCTTATTATTGATGATGGTTATCAAGTAGATTTTAATCAACCAGGTTCCATCGCTAAAGTATTAGGATTTACTCGAGCTAAATATTCGCAAGGATTTCATGAGTCAGAGAATGTAGTGAACATTCTTAGCATAAATAGTTTACTCGTTAACATAGATATTATTTCAGGAAGTTACGTTAATGGTTCAACAAAAAATACTATTTACTCTTTTTTCCCAGATGTTGCACCTGGATATAAGATAATTGAGTCACCAGTTAATTTAGTATACTTACCAATAACGTTAGATGAAATACATAACCTAAATGTAAATATTACTGACCAAGATGGTAATTTACTAAATCTTAGAGGTGAAAATTTAACGATTAGGTTTCATATTAGAGAAGCGAGATGAGCTAAATAAAAAAATACTCGTATATAAAATGACAAGTTACACTAATGTTAAAGTAAATATATCTGAAGGACAAAAGCAAAAACTTCAACATGCTGTTAAAGCTAGTTGCCCAGTAAGTATTCGTTTAGGCCATGAAGATTTACAAGGTAATGATGTTTTAGCAATTACCAATTCACAAGCGAAGAAAATGGCTAAAGCCTATGAGGATGGTGTGGGTATAACTATTAGAATGACTACAAAACAACTTAAACATAACATGAAAATAGAAGGGGGTTTCCTCGGAATGTTAGCTGGGTTGGCTGCTAGAGCTTTACCGATGCTTGCAAAAACCGTTTTACCAGCTTTAGGTGTTGGTGCTCTTTCTGGATTAGCTCAAACAGGTGTTCAAAAAGCTATGGGGTCAGGTCTTTACCTTAAAAAAGGAGGATGTGTTTGCCAAGTTGAAACTGATGGAAGTGGATTATACTTAAAACCATACAAAGGTAAAGGATTAGATTCCGTTGGTGATGGGTTGTATTTAAAGCAAGGAGGAAAAATGTATGATGGAAAAGGGCTTTTACTTGGACCTAATAGTCCATTTGCTAATATCCCTATCCTAGGGGCTATATTGTAATATTTAAATATTATTTACAACAAATAAAAATGGATATTCATAAATTTGGTATAAAACCTAATATTACTACCCAACATAAAACTATATTTTGGAAACCTCGTTTAAATGGAATAAGATACCCTCCCTTAAAGCAAGATTCTCTAAAATGGAAAATATACTCACAACTAACTATCAAGATTCCTCCTAATGATGGTAAGAGAGTTCCGTTAGAATTTGGTTATATAGCTACACGAGGAGTTGTAGTGATATCTATTAGTAATAAATGGAAAGATAGTTTAACCATTTCTAATGGTATACATCTTGATAATGATGTTAATGATATCTTAGTCTACATTTATAATTTCTCACAAAAACCAATCGAAATACCCGAGGGAGAGTTATTCTGCTATCTAAAATATTTGCCATAAAAAAAATTATTATATTAATAAAATGACAGATACAAATCAGGAACACCCTAATAAATTATATCCCCCACTACCCAAAGAACGGGTTACCCCTAACGCTCCACCTAATGAAGATATTGAAATGGAAACAATGGATAATGGCCATTCTTATAGACTTAAAAAAATATCTGAGGTTTTAGATTTTCTCAAAAAGGAAATAACTGAAAGGGAAAGATTGAATAAGAAATATAGTAGGATGGCTAAAGCAGTTGATAATGTTGAAGGTGGATTGGTTGTTGTTTCATTAGCGTTAGGTGGTGTAGGTGTTGTTTTGCTTTCAACTGTTGCAGCGGCACCCGTTGCTGTAGGTTTGGAAGTTGCTGCTGGTGTAATCGGTCTTTCTTCATTGGTTAGTAAAGTATTTGTTAGGAAAACTACTAATAAAGCTGAAAAACATTTGAAAATTCAAACTCTTGCTGCTGCTAAGCTTAATACTATAGCTAATCATGTATCAAAGGCTTTAATGGATAATCTTATATCTGATGATGAGTTTAAGTTGATAATGGATGAAATGAATAAATATGAAGAAATGAAGAGTGAAATAAGAACTAGCTTTAAAAAGAAGGTAACACTTGAAGAAAAGGAAAGTTTGATTGAAAAAGGGAGGGAAGAAGCGAGGGATTCCTTTCGGAGGCTCGTTGAGAAAAACCATGGTGGAAAGCTTCCCTTTTAAATTACCTAAATTACCAAGTTTTAGATGTAAATGTCAATGTGAAATAGGGGATAATGATGATGAATAAATATATAAGAACATTATATATGCTCTTATATATTAAAATTACGTTAAAAACTGCGATAAAAACTACGTTAAAAACTGCGATAAAAACTACGTTAAAAACTGCGATAAAAACTACGTTAAAAACTGCAATAAAAACTACGTTAAAAACTGCAATAAAAACTACGTTAAAATCTATGATAAAATCTACGTTAAAAAAATATGTTGCTAATTAAAAATGTCATTTCTAAAAATAACTGACCCTGTAAAAAGAGACTTAATTGTAAAAGAGTATCTCGAAACAAAAAAGATTATTCGAGATAATCAACTAGCAGAGAGAACAGGTGAACGAGAATTACAAACTGACCTTTCAAAGTTTTTTAGACCTATTACAGAAACGCAAAAAACTACAACAAAGGAGATTACAGAGGGGCTTAAACCTATTAAAGAAGGTATCGAACAGTTACCACAGGCTATTAATCTACCAGCTTATCCATCAATAGAAGCTTATCCCTCTGGAAAAAAACCAAATCTTGAGGAATATCAAGGTACATTTGAAATTGGACCACTTGCAGAGGAGTATCTAACAAAAGCTCTTACTGAAGGTGATGCTGATAAAACATGGGGATTATATGATAAAGATAAAAAATTTTATATTGGCCGCAAAATGGTCGCAATTGAGGGTGATGATATTGCTATTGGTAAAGATATATATATAGGAACACCTGGTTTATGGGAGTTAATTGTCGCTAAAGAACCAAATGAAAATATTTATACGAATGAGGATTATACAAATTATTCGGAAATAATGAGACGGACCAGCGCTCTTCATAGAGGTAACGACCCAGATAATCCACGTCCTAAAAGTTCTAGAAGTAAAAAATGGATGGATTTACTTAATCCTATTTGGTATAATAGGAAAAAGTATGAAGGAAAAGGAATTGTTATCCCATCTGACCCTAACGCATTACTAGAAAGACTAGACCTGTTGATGGCAAGTAAAGAAGCAGGTAATACAGGTGTAAGAAACGAGTTAGTAAGCATTTGTGATGAATTAAAAAGACAAGGTGTTATAAATTCGCACTCTTATAAAAAATTAATGTCTTTACTATAAAAAAAGATGATAATCACTAAGAAACATGGATTTAAAACAAGGTATTCATACGGTGGTTCCGGAATCTTTGATAGTATTGCTAACTTTTTAGCGAGGCTTTTTACTAGTAGTGCAGCTAAACAAATTGCGTCTTCTGCTCTTGATGTAGGAAAGAGTGTAGCTAAGGAAGGAGCAAAGAAAGCTTTAGAGGTTGGAAAAAGTGCAGCAGTAGAAGCAGGGAAAAAATTAGTTACGAAAGCTTTAACACCAAAATCGAAGCAAATTTTACAAAAATATAATACAGCACCAAAACCTAATGATACTCCTAAAACACAAAGCATTAGCACATTAATAGATGGAAGTGCCATTGCTATTCAAGACTTAGTTAAAAGATTAAACAGTGGAGCGGGTATTAAAACAGTATGAAGAAAAAAATATAAATAAGTTAAGAAAATTATATTCATTATAAAAAAGAATGCCTATATTAAATTTTAATCGTGTAGATCATAAAAAATACAATAGTGCTACTATTGAAATAACAGGCGCTTCTTTAAACATAGAAGAAGATTGTGATATCCTCGAAATTAATAAAACGAAACATGGCCATAAAAATGCTGTTGTGAAGTTATCTTCTGAAAAGATAACCAAGATGAAAGAGATTGAGGAAAAGGTGAATAAATATTTAAAAAATCAAGGTATACCTGAAATAACACTTGTATACGGTAATAAAGTTTATCCTAAAGCTAGTCTGGATACTGCAAAAAGTATTAAACTTCGAGGTGTGTTTGTTAATGGTATTAATGAGTCTTATCCCCAGCTTTGGTTTGTAATTTAAGTAACACAATTATAATTTTTATCTCATTTAAAAATTATAATCACTATTATAAAATGGACATTTTAAGAATCACTGAACCAATTTTAAAAGATGATAGTATTGTTGAGTATGAACACCATGAGTATGAACCAATCACCGGTACCAATCTCAACTACTCAGGAGGAGATATTAGGATTAACATCGAGACCCAAGATATTTTTACTCATCCTAGTGAAAGTTATTTACTTATTGTAGGCGAATTAGTAAGAAGTGATAATGGAGCAGTTTATGATGCTAACACTAATATTTCTTTAACAAACAATGGCCTCATGTATCTTTTTAAAAATATTAAGTATCAACTTTCGGGTATGGAGATTGAATCTGTATTGAATCCTGGTCAGGCTACTACAATGCTTGGGTTGTTAAAATATCCGGATGATTTCTCTAAATCACAAGGGTTAAATCAATTATGGTATAAAGATACAGCAGCTAACGCGGGTGCCGGAAACGCTGGTTTTATTATAAGAAGAAATTATATTATTAATGACCCTCTTCCAAGAGGTACCTTTAGCTTCAGAGTTCCATTAAAACATATATTTGGTTTTTGTGATGATTATGATAAGATATTGTATGGAATGAAGCAAACTCTCACATTAACGAGAAATGATGATAATGATGCAGTCTTTCGAGATGGTGTTGCTCCTGCTGATGGTAGAATTAATTTACTTAAAGTATCTTGGTTTATACCTCATGTGTTACCCTCAGATGAAGAGAAAATGCAACTTTATAAAATTATTGAGAAAAAAGAAAAAATACCAGTTGGATATAGAATGAGACAGTGTGACTCTATTGCGGTTCCCGAGTCAACATCATTTACCTGGAGACTTGCTGTTAAATCATCACCTGAAGTGCCACGTTTTATCATTGTTGGTTTTCAAACTGGTAAAAGCGGTGACCAACAACAAAATCCAGCCATATTTGACCATAGAAACGTTAAAAACATTTATGTTACGTTAAATTCTACTAGATATCCCGCTGTTGATTATAATCTCAGTTTTACCGCAAACCAATTTAGTAGAGTGTATGGGGACGCTTCTCTATTTAGGTCTAAGTTTTATAACATGAATGAAATGGTGTCAAACCCTAACATTACTCCCTCAGATTATAAAACCCTTTATCCTTTGTTTTTGTTTGATGTTTCCAAACAGAGTGAGAAATTGAAATACTCTGTCACTGATATCCAAATCAAAGCGAGTTTTACTGAAAATGTGCTTGCGAATACAGAGGCATATGCTGTTATTATTAGTGATAGGTTAATTAACTTCCAGTCTGATGGAAATAAAATGAGCGTAGTGTATTAAGATGTTTTTTTTATATAAAAAAATGATAAAGGTTACAGATTTAAAAAAAATTCTTAAAGAAAATAATATAAATTTCTACTCATACTGGAATAAAAAGCGTTTAGTTGAGTTGGTGAAAGAACATGGATTGTTTCCGAGTGAATCACCTAAAGAAGAAAAAAGTAAAGACTCTAAGTTTGATAGATTAAAAACTATTATGAAAAATCCTAAAAAAGTTAGTTTAGAGGATGTTGAAACTGGAGAAATAAAAACCTTTCCATCAATTTATAAGGCAGGTCAATTTATAGACCGTAGTCCACAAACGATTGAGAATTGGAATGGGAGGGTTTGGAAAGATAAATATAAGATTAACGTTTATTAAGTTCCCAAAGTCGCCAACCAAGTTTTCTTATTGTTTTTTTATTTAAATCTGGTTTAATACCATTACGAACGAGTATTTCAACTAACTCATGTTTAGGGCAATTGCGTCTACATCTTTCACCATATTTTCTAAGTACTAAGGTTTCACATAATTCTACTAATTCAGTTTTATAATATCTTTTCATAAATTCTCTTTTCATAATAAATTCTTCTTCACCCCACATTTTTATATATATTAATAAGATTAATATATATAATTCAAAAAAATTTTTTTTGATAATAGGTTAAAGAAATTATATTTACTTTTATAAAATGCCTTGGCTTAATAGAATTTCTAATATAGCTAGAAGAGCTGCATTAAATGTTGGGAGGGCCGTAACGAATGTTATACCTCAATCAATCCAACGTAGAATAAATAATTTTACTAATTGGTTAACTGGTAATGTTGAAGAAAACCAATTACCACAAGTTTTTGATGAAATTGTTCAGAATGTTAGAGAGAATTATCCACCAAGACAACCGTTTGAGGTTAGAATAGAGCGCTCAGCATTTAGAGAGTATGCTAATCAATATGTTATAGAGGGTAGAGGAAATTATAACCCACAAAGATTTTTCGCAGAAACGTGGACGCCTCTTATAAATACTCTTCGAAATAATTTACGAACAAAGGTTAAACTTGTACTTAGGTGTAAAATGTGGTTAATGACAGATATTGAGCAAGGCCCTGTGGAACGTGCTTTTCATAGCAGTCAACATTTAAATTTAAACAGTGAAGAAATAGAGGATTTATTGAATACAATGATAGATGAAGTTTTAGAAAATTTAGCTAATTTCCAAAGAGAAGGTAGTGGTTGGACTTTTGGGAGTATCGTAAAACTAGAAATACATACAAACATTTATGATCCTTTAAGAGCTAATGGTTGGTTATCCTTACCAAAATGGATTGCTACCAAACAAGCAGTTATTAATATGAAAAATGAAGATAATAAATGTTTTTTATGGAGTGTTTTAAGAGGGCTTAATCCAAAAGAAACTCACTCAGAAAGAGTTGATAAAGCTTTGAAAGAAAAAGAAAGTAGTTTAAATATGAAGGGAATAGAGTATCCTGTTTCGTTAAAGGATATCAATAAGTTTGAACAACGAAATCCTGAAATTAGTGTAAATGTATATGGGTATCAGGAAGGAATAAAAAAAACTATTTATCCTTTAAGAGTTACCAAAGAGGAAAAAGATAAACATGTTGACCTTCTTTTTATTAAAATCGGGGAAAACACACACTACGCTCTTATAAATAATTTCCATAGATTAATTAGAAGCCAAATAACAAAAGCCCATAAACATATAGAAATTTGTAAACGATGCTTAAATCATTTCACTACTAAAGAACTTTTGGAAAAACACAAACAATATTGTAATGAATTCGAGCCTATTACTTTAGAGATGCCAAAACCAGGTGAAAAGTTAACTTTTAAAAATTATTGCAAAAAATTAACGATTCCCTTTAGTGTATATGCTGATTTTGAAAGTGTTTTAAAACCTATGCAAACATGTCAACCAAACCCAGAAAAAAGTTATACTATACAATATCAGCAACATATACCTTATAGTTTTTATTATATTATAAAATGTTTTGATGATAATGTTATACCACCTATAGTAAGAAGTTATGTTGGAGAAAAAGCTGATGAAAAATTTATAGATTATTTAGAAAATAATATAAAAGAAATTCATCAACAATATCACCAAAAACCAAAACCTATTATAATTACACCAGAGGAAGAAAAAGAATATAAAAAAGAAACACATTGTTGGATATGTAATGAAGAATTCACTGATGATGTTAGAAATTGTAAGGTAAGAGACCATTGTCATTTTACAGATAAATATAGAGGTGCCGCACATAGTGAATGCAATTTAGAAGCTAGAAATTTTAACTTTACTCCGGTATACCTACATAATCTTAGTGGATATGATGCTCATCTTTTTATTAAATACCTTGGTAAATCTGAAGGGAAAATTGACTGCATTCCAAACAATGAAGAAAAATATATTAGTTTTAGTAAAGAAATTTGGGTTGGAAAAAATATAAAACATAAAATTAGATTTCTTGATAGCTTTAAGTTCATGAGTTCTAGTTTAGATAAGCTTTCGAGTAACTTAGAAGAAAACCAATTAAAAATTTTATCGAGATATTTTAATGCTAATGAGTTGCCTTTGGTTAGGAGAAAAGGAGTTTTCCCTTATGAATATTTAGATTCATTTGATAAACTTAAAGAAGAGAAATTACCACCTAAAAAAGCATTTTACTCTAGTTTAAACAAAGAAGGAATTAGTGATGAAGATTATGCTCATGCACAAAAGGTTTGGAAAACTTTTAACATAAAAACGTTGAAGAATTACTTAGAACTTTACAATAAAATAGATGTATTGCTTCTAGCGGATGTTTTTGAGAATTTTAGAGATGTTTGTCGTGAAAACTATGATTTAGACCCTAGTTGGTATTTCACTGCTCCTGGTTTAGCTTGGGATGCAGCATTAAAAATAACTGAAATAAGTCTAGAACTTTTAAGTGATCCTGATATGCTTTTAATGGTTGAAAATGGTATTAGAGGAGGTGTTAGTATGTGTAGTAAAAGATATGCAAAAGCAAATAATAAGTATATGGGTAATATGCATGACCCTGGTAAACCATCGAACTATTTAATATATGTTGATGCAAATAGTCTTTATCCTTGGGCAATGAGTAAACCACTTCCTACTCATGGATTTAAATGGATGAAAGATGGGGAATTAGAAAAATGGTATAAATATACATGCATATTAGAAGTAGATTTAGAATATCCAAAAGAATTACATGATTTACATAGTGACTTTCCTTTAGCGCCTGAACGTTTAAAAATAGACAAAGTAGAAAAACTTATTCCGAATTTAGGTAATAAAAAGAATTATGTTATTCATTATGAAGCTTTAAGAACATGCATTGAGTTAGGTTTAAAACTTACTAAAATACACCGAGGAATTAAATTTGTAGAAAGTCCTTGGTTAAAACCATACATTGATAAAAATATTAGTTTAAGAAAAGCATCAAAAAATGATTTTGAGAAAGATTTCTTTAAGTTAATGAATAATTCAGTTTTTGGTAAGACTATGGAAAACCTTAGAAATAGGGTAAATATAAAATTAGTTAATAATAAGGAGAGTTATAGGAAATTAATAGCAAAACCAAACTTTGACCGTAGAACAATATTTAATGAAAATTTATCAGCGGTACATATGAAAAAAACTAGTTTAAAATATGATAAACCTATTTATTTAGGATTAAGCATTTTAGACATTAGTAAAACACATATGCAAAAAACTTATTATAATTACTTTAAACCTAAGTATGGTGAAAAGGTTAGAATGTGTTATACTGATACAGATAGTTTTATTCTCGAAATAGAAACTGAGGATTTATATAAGGATATTGAAAAAGATGTGGTTGAAATGTTCGATACAAGCAATTATCCAAAAGACCATTTCTTAAAAAATGATTGTAATGCTAGAGTAGTTGGAATGTTTAAAGATGAGTTAGGTGGTGAAATTATGACTGAGTTTGTTGGCCTTAGAGCAAAAATGTATGCTTATAAAACTTTAGATGATATAGAAGATAAAAGATGTAAAGGTGTTAAACAATCAGTTGTTAAGAAAGAGATAACCGTTAATAATTTCAAAGAGTGTTTGTTTACAGAAAAGGATCAGTATAGAGAAATGAGTGTTTTAAGAAGTAGGGAGCATAATATATATACTGAAAAGTTAAATAAAAAAGCGTTAGGGTCAAGTGATGATAAAAGGTTTGTTTTGAAAGACAAGATTGATACTTTAGCTTGGTGGCATTATAAAATAATATTAATACTTCAGCTTGGGGGAGGGGGGTTATAGAATATAATTTAATTTTACGAATTAAATTATATTTAAATCATAATACTTCTTAATACTTTATTTTCTAGGTTAAGTATATCTTCTGTATATGTTGCGTTATTTCTTCTGTATATGTTGCGTTATTTCTTCTTATTTTACAAACTTTTGGATGCTTCATTGATTCTCTTTTATCAAACTTTTCAAAAGTTTGTATTACATAGCTACATATTAATTGGTTTTTAGTTAATTTTCTATCTAATTTAATTCCCAAATGGAAATTAACCTCATTTATTAAACCTTTTTTAGATGTATTTTGTCTCATACGAAGTTGAGACAAAATTTGTAGTTTTAGATCCGCATATTGGTTAATTTCAGGATCTATAGAATCAAAAATAGTATTTGTGTAATTAGCTAGAAGTATGGCAAATGTTGCTAATAATTCTTTATCTGAAATTAAATTTTTAAATTTATCTTTAGCTATTTCCATATTTATTAAATTTTCTTCCATGTTATCTATAGGCTTCATTAAACTTTTATTTTTATCTAAGTTTAACACTTTTAAAAACTCTTTTAACGGTTCCATCTTGAATTATTTTATAACTTAAAATTTAAAAAAATTCAAAAAATTTTATCCATTAATTTATTTTTGAATTTATGTAAAATGATTATAGTAATTAGGTTAGTCCCTCATGCATAGACTTATCTTGCGTTGACACATATGGGGGCCATGATATATATTAGTTCATGCGTTGGTTAGTGAGCACCGTTGTTAATCAATGCGTTGGTTAGTGGGATAATGAAATTTATTTTCTTTAGAATTATGAGGAAATAGATTTTTCATACATACAATAAAAAAATCGAGAATTTTTTATTTTTTTTTTATTTTTTGGCGGGGGGGGGTATATTTTTATAACTACTTGTATTCATTATAACATACATATGTTTGCCTTTTCTGTGCGTTAAAATAGACTTGTAGTACCTTCAAAATTATGCTACAAACCTCGCTACAGCATCTTTTACACTCTTCAGAGCGTCGTTAAATACTCAAGTTGACTTGTTTGAAGTGTTACAGTACATAAAAACCGGTCTAAGATTTCAATCTTTAAAGTCGTAGTACCGTTCTTGAAAATTTTTACATTTTAAGTGAAAATACTTGACACTTAGATATATATGCGATTTCTCCAGGTTAATAAATTCGCGAATGTTTCCTTTGAATAGAGTATTTCTCAAGATCAATTTCAAGTTTCTTAAATAACCTCCGATTATGTGCACAAATGACTAGGCTCAACACAGTTTACCGTAATAATTATCGTCAAAGTCCTATCATTTTTGTCAAATTGTTAAAACGTTGAAATGGGTATGAATCAATACACACTTTCATTTTTCTTTTAAGTTTTCTATTATCAGAAGATTTGCAGGTATAATACTCTTAAGTCCTGCTTTTTCTGTGTTATAACTGACTTACAGTATCTTAAAGATTTTGTCACAAACCTCCACCCAACATCTTTTACAGTCTTCATATCGTCGTTGTTTACTTGAGTTGACTAGTTTGAAGTGTTACAGTTCATGAAAAAACAAAAAACAATTAGTATCCACCTCTGTTAAGCAAGTAATTTATGTATTGTAAGCATTAAGCAAGTTCACGGAAAATACAAAAATTTTGAACTGTACCCATACTAAGAAAGCACCCATCTTGAGCAAACTCAATTTAGATGTTTCTATAGGCATTTGCGTTTTCCTCGCAATGACTTCTATTCTTTTAAAGATAGAAATCAGTATTTGGGTCACATTTATTTTTTCGTCCGTAAAGAGTTAAAGCAGTCATAACTGCTAAGTCGAATAATTTTAATCTGTCACTTGTAGCTTATTAATTGAGCAAGCTTAGCGCTCCCTATACTGACATATAAAGCATATAAAGCACATAGGTCGCATGTGGTACCGAAGGAAATTAACTGTTCAATGCGTTTAGAAATGTGCTTGGCATCGCTACCGGTGTTACTGTTTTTGTCTGGCGTTGGGTTATGGAATATGACAGCGTAATATATTTTGTACTCTTGCGTTGAATTGTCTAGCTGGTGTAGAATTATGCAATGGTACTAGATTTGTAGATTGGTTTGGCGAGAGACGCCAAATACAGTCCTATATTATGCCCATCACACGTAGCTATTGAACAGAGATTAATTGTACGGAAATTATATGTCTCGGCCATATAACTCTTTTCCTGCCTACAATTTTATCAAAATCTTTATCTGCTACAATCATTAAAACAATTTACAAGATATGAGTGTTTATCTTTTTTTCTAAATTCATTCAAGTGGCATGTAGTCAATCAAGTGGCCAATAGCCAAAAGGTAAGAAAAATGGCCTAAGAAGATTTGGGTGATAAAAATGAAATGATTTTATACGAAAGTGATATCTTGCTTGATACAATGCATTACTGAGATGTATTAAGCCCCCTTTTGACAGAACATGGCTCATATAGGTTGTTGCTGGTTACCAGCATTTTCTTATTTTCCCACAATGATTTTAAAAATCCTTCTACCCAAGGGTCAATGAAGCTTAGGATTTTTTTGTATAAGCTTGAAAAAAAGTATTGGAAGATCTTGGACCTTTTTTATGTGTTGAATATATCTGTGTCTCACCTATTTGATTTGAAAGGATTAAAGCTGACTAGTTTCATCTAAATGTTATCTTAGACTTTCAGATGGAATGACATTTTTTTGCAAAGATTGTTCAAATACACATATATACAGACAAGCTAAATGCCTAATTGTGAATGTCTTTAAAAAAAAAAAAGTCGGCTAAAGACGTCAATAAATAGGCCTATTATTCAGCCATCATTGTGTATTAACAATAAGAAATTTTAGATCTTTAAGTAAATACCGGCGAGGAATAGAACGGTTTCAGTTTGCTAGAAGAACAGTCTAAGATGAAATCTACAGCAAATTATTAATGATGGCCCCCGCTTATATAATTACAGGGCTTTATATTCATCTATCTATGAATCGTGCTCTGTTAAAATGGGGTTAAATATGCAAAAAAAGTATCGATCCAGTCCGCAGTCCGCGCAGGCTGCCCTGTATCGAAACTTTTTGCTTTTGGTTAATTTTCTGCATGTCAAGGACCACTCTACCCCAACATTCGACCGTTTTTAGACAAATTAGGTTTTACCGATCAGTAATTATGTATTGACTTGCTTGGTTTAGGAAGCAAATATAGAACAAAGTGGTTCCCATAACATCCTCTTATTTCTTCTTAAAATTAATATTTGTTTCTTCACAAACAATTATGTTTCAAACAAATAATATCTGCTGTAAAAAGGAGCACAGAACCCTGGAATAAACGTTACTTTAGGAAAATTTTGACAGTTATAATCCTTTGAATGGCAAAACTCGAAGTTCTTTCGACTAAATAGAAGTCACATTTTCATTCCTTTTTTGGTTATTTAGGGGCTGAATAATACATACGCAAGCTTTTCGTAAATGTCACAAAAACTAGTTCGATTGTGATTCTGAAAGTAATTCAGTGATTGCAGTGATCAAAATCTTTATTTCTCTAAAAAGTGTATTTGAAGAAGACACTGTTGAGCTTCAACATGAACAAGAAATATCTTTAAAAATGATAGACGGCGTAAATTTGCCAGCAACTAGGTAGGGGCCGTAAAAGTAACATGTTTACATTTTTGACCAATCATAAATTTCTATTTATTCATTTGTAATCAATACCAAGAGGTAGGTCAAAAACCAGCGCATTCAGCTACGCCGAAAAGGATTCCAACGAAAGGTATATCAGCAGGATTGGTTTTAATAACACAATATGGGAATACTGCAAAAGGTCAACTATCGGCCATATGGTCTTACTAAGTCTAACAAACTTAATCACGCTCAAGGTCTCCACATTGTTGCCGGAGAGTACCAATCTCACACTGGGGTATAATTCACGTAAATTGTAAAATTACGGTTTTTATCCGAAATATGTCGTCAATACTTCTCTGGCCACTAGATAGATAACTTCCACGTTTGTCGAGGCCTGAAAACAAAATGTGACAGCAAGTAAAGAGACGACCGCTCGTACAGTGTAGACTGCGAGCTCTGAGCAATGTACTCCGATCTAAGCCGTTCGAAAAAGTTCAAGGTGATGAGACGTTCAATAGAATATGAGCCACACTCTGTGAAAAAGGGGCTTAATACATCTGCAAAAAGTATCAACCCAGGTCAGCCTGCGCAGTCCGCGCAGGCTGACCTGGGCCGAAATTTTTTGCTATTGGTCAATTTTCTGTATGTCCAAGGACCAGTTAACCTCATGATTTACTTGATTGTTATATAATTATCTGGTGACTTACTTGGTGTCATGCATCACAAAGATACATTAAGTCCCTTTTGCCAGAGCATGGCTCATATTGTTTTATGTCAGCTGACAAATCGTTGGTCCATTACATCAATAAAAGAAACGTAGCACTAATCGCGAGAAGAGCATTAACAATCTTCCAAATACCCATACGAAAAGCCTACGAAAATTAAAGATACATCCCCACAGCCAGGAAGAAAAAACGCTGTAAAACTTTATAGTGTGTTTAATGATTCAGATATTGGTCATTTGTGTAAATATGGGTAAATAGTCGATAAATATGGAATACGGGATAAAGAAACTCAATGGATCTATCCTAATTTAAAACCGGAAACGACAACAGTGATAGCTTGGAAGGACTCCAAAGCATGAAATGCATTTTCTATCCGTCGTAATCTGTGCAACCTTGCAGCCGTCAGAGGCAACATTTGGCATGAAGACATAATAAGGATTATAGTTTCATAAAATAAGGATGGAATGGGTTAAAAACTGGCTGAAACTGGTTGAAAACGAATACAGGTGTATCTTTAAGAAGTAAAGTATGAATGCACATAAAAGGACATCACTTTGGCTTACATGGCTCAGCTAAATGTCTTTAAAAATGACGACTTTTTTGTGACCCCATGTTGCCTTAAGCGGTTTATAGCTCCGACGTCATAACAATAAATTATTTCCTTTTGTACGAATGAGAATTAAATATTCTTAACCCTTAACCTGCTAAATAACTTAAACGAAATCCTCAACACGATAGTAAAAACCTGAATGTTGCTACTTCAAAGTCATTTTTTGTAGGGAAGGGGGGGGGGGGTTATCTCCTTATCGGACAGTGTAGATCAAAGATCAGACTGCACGTTCTGTGCAGTCTGATATTGATCTTCACTGTCTACAAAAAGGTCCTTCAGTCGCGCTTAGCAGCCTAAAGGTTAATTTTTTCAGCATTCAAGTCATCTTTCGAAGCTTTTGAAGACAATCTGAGACAAGATCATGGCCCGTATTCACCAACCATTCTAAACATCATCTTTACAATTTTTGATTGGCTTAACCGAACGGTTTCTTAATTGAAAACAGTTAGGCTATAACTACTATTTACAAGTTTTAGTGAATTCCAGCAAAGCTTGCACTGAATTTGCAGTTTGATTTTGTTGCGTGCTGCAAGAATTTTGATTTAAACTCCTTGACACTTTTTAAAAGTATTACCAAAAAGGCCTCTGAATCAGAAGATTATTACCGATCGAAAACATCCCGTTCTCCTCATATCTTCCAAACAATTAAGACTGCATTATTAGCGATGATATACTGTAGTTATGATCAACCTCAGGAAATATTCCGGTCTGGTATTACTTAGATAAAAACAAAAGCACTACAAAATATATACTATTCGGGTCTTTTTTGACTCTTTGAAGACGAATTTTTTTTAATCGCCATATTAATATGCGAATTTTAACGTCTAAATATATCGTCACAAAATAGACGAAATGGTTTTAGAACCTTTCTAGGGACGTTCCAGATCCAAGATCAACCCGCATGTTCTGTGCAGTCGTTCTTGATCTGCACCTTCTACAGAATCTACGAAATAACCACCTATATATCCAATGGTTTCTGACGGGATAAACACATATCTTGATTCTACACTGTCCGCAAAAGGTCAGTGAGTCGCGCTTAGCAGCCTAAGGGTTTACTTGACAAATAAATCAAATGAAAATTTCCAGCCTATAGTAAAAACCAAAGTACGGTAATTTACATAAAAAAATCGCCAGACAACTTTTATTGCTTTAGAAAGTGTAGACCCAAGATCAGACTGCACGTTCTGTGTAGTCCTGTCTTAATCTACAATGTCCGCAAGTTTTAAGTGCATAAAATCGCGCTGAGAAGCATAAAGGGTATTTTGTATCACCTCTGCAGTAAATGATCATTTGAAATATATGATGTCTTGGATGTTTGTTCCGATGAAAACATCTATGTTTACGTACATCTGTACTTTGATTCCGGAAACCAGGTCCAGATGCAAAGATATTTACAATCACAATCTCAGCACGCATCTTTGTATTTTCTCAGAAAATACTGAAAATTATTTACCTTACAAATTATTGTCAACAATTATGTACACGTATTTACATTCAATCTTAACAAAATTAGCTCAATTTAGGAATAATACGAACTGCTTCTTGGCAATACATATACATGTATTTATTTGTTTATACTATTTTTTCCTTGGAAAAATATCCGCATTCTTGTTTAATTTTATTTCAAATTTCCACATGAAACGGCCTTTTGAAAAAGAAGTTTGCAAATGCGATTTTTTCCATCTGTCATGATGTTTCTATCATCCATATATATCCATTTTGAAGTACATGGGTGAATACCAAAGGAATATAGCGAAGTTGAACATTTTGTTTCAAATATCCGCATTCTTGTTTAATTTTATTTCAAATTTCCACAAGAAACGGCCTTTTGAAATAAAGTTTTCAAATGCGATTTTTTTCCATCTTTCATGATGTTTCTGTGAAGTTTTAGATAAAAAGCATCCATATATATCCATTTTGAAGTACATGGGTGAATACTAAAGGAATATAGCGAAGTTGAACATTTTATTTCAAATATCCGTTTTATTTCAAAAGTGGTTCTTACAGGAGCATCGCGTTTAAAATCAACAAATTCATAGGCGATGGCCCTAACAGTATTCCGTAATCTATCGTTGGAACTTCTTGCATGAACTATTCAACAAGACAGTTTGTCTATAATCAGACAAAAGTCTTTTATTTATCGAGGAGAAATCTGCATGCACAAATCGTGGCCATCTCCAAGACGTCAGGATAATCTGTCTATCAGGAAAATTTGTATATCGCTAAGATAATCTGTCTGTCGTGACCACAGTTTTACTTCGATGATTCATGATTCAAGTACATGTAGCCGTCGCAATGATAACCAACTATACAGTTAAGAAAAATTAACAATTGCCGATCGTTAGCATAGTCTACCAGTAGACAGGGCATTCTGAAACTTGACAAGACAATCCATTGGTTCAGAAGTACAACAAGTCTGTCGATAGGAAAACCAGTCTGTCGGTAGGACAGCTATGCCTAATGATAGGACAACAAGTTTGTTGATAGGACAGCCAACCTATTGATAGGACAACCAGTCTGTCGACAGATCAATCCACCCGTCGATAGGACAACCAGTCTGTTGATAGGATAGCCAGCCTTTTGATAGGACAACCAGCCGATTGATAGGACAGCCGGCCTATTGATTGGACAACCAGTCTGTTGACAGGACAACCAGTCTGTTGATAGGACAACCAGCCTGTCGGTAGGACAACCAGTCTGTTGATAGGACAGCTAGCCTGTCGGTAGGACAACCAGTCTGTTGACAGATCAATCCATCTGTCGATAGGACAACCGGTCTGTTGAAAGGGAAATCTATCTGACGGTAAAATAACCCAGCAGAGTTCAAGACAAATTGTCTGTCATCGGATCTATCAATCATTAGTCATGTTGATCTATCTGCCGCCATTATAATCCATTCGTCATCATAAAAAAATGTATCTTGTATATGGTACAATCCGTCTTTTGTCAGTACCATTTGTTTATTGTCTGGACAAATCCACCGTTTTAAGGACAGTCTCGAACTCCTTACCAAATGAAATCATTTCTAATCCTTATTCTGCTAAATAAACTAAAGAATTCAAGCCACTAGAGAAATCTCGCTGTATCGGACAATGTGGATCGAAGATCAGACTGCACGTTCTGTGCAGTTTTAACGACGTATATCACAAATGTTCGCGCGCATCCTACTGTGCATGTGTTTTTGTCATGGATAGTGAATGAAAAATGCACTTATGTATTTTTCGCACATATGATAATTCTATTGGTGCACTGAAACAAGTAGCACTTTCTTCGGGAAGTATTAGTAAAAAGAACAAAAATGAATCTGTGAACTGTCACCGTGAAATGATTTAAATACTGTTGACACGGCGTTACACACCAAACAAGCAAACAAAAGCGGGAAATTTAAAGCTGCGCAAGAAAAGCTGTTTCCACTTTGAAAATTATTGTGGGAAAAGGAGAAATCGCTCCTAATGAGCAATTTCTCCCTTTCCCACTGTGTCTGCTGAGCTTTTGTCCTATTTTTTCGTAGGAAAAAGTAACTTCCACCGTGAACTTCATCCATGTTTTCTGACGAAATAAGCACGGATTGGTGCCATTTTCATTTTTTCTTATTGTTTAGAATTATAAATACTATACGTGTGGATTTTAAGAAAAATCTGTCCGTTAGAATGTATGTATTTACCAAGAATTAACCCTTAATTCGGTCAAATTATCTCCCTTTTTAACTCAGTGTTCTATATATAACGTCGTTAAAACATTTGCAGACTACAAATTAAATGCGTCAAAAATTATCGAATATGTTTTTGAAACAGTAGGAAACATTGCGGGAAAAGGAGAAAATCCTGATAAGAAGCATTTTCTCCCTTTCAAACAATACTTTAAAACAGTTTTTTTCCCCTCCGACCCGTTTAAACACGGGATTATTCGGTAAAGGGTTAGGACGATCAGGGCAGTCCATCCGAGTACACATTTCTTTTCTCTGTCTTATACCACCTTCACACTTACGGATTTTTCTTACGAGTCCTTACGGATTGCCAACTCGTAGTCAATCGCAAGCATCCGTACATAACTCGTTCGCATCCGTTAATGACTCGTCACAACTCGCAGACACTCGTGAGGTTCCGTGAAAGTAGAGACAAAATTTTTGACATGTCAAAAATTTTCTTACGAGTGTCCACGGATAAAATTTTCCGTAATTAACTCGTATATAACTTGTAACAATCCGTAAGTATCGTAAACCGGTTGTAACCCTCCGTAAACTACCCGCAAGAATCCGTAAATGTCTCGTAAACAATTTGTTTTACGATTTGTTACGGTTAGTTTACGATTCTTTCACGGAATATTACGAGTGCTTAAGTGACGTTACCGATTTTAATTGCGTTCAGTTACGATTGCTTTACGGATTGACAAGACTTAATTACGAGCAATTTATGGATATGTAAGAGTACTTTACAAATAAATACGTATACTTTACGATTTAGAAATGGTATAAAAGCGTGCAAAATTGAACAGTTCCTTTCAGTTGTTATCGAGACGTCACAGAGGCCTGATCTCTTCGATATACACTATTGATATACAGTATCTACAAGCATGGGTCCAAAGAAAGCAAAAAAGGCAGCCATCAGAAAAAAAGCGGACGCGTTCACCCTCCTTAGAACCACCACCGCCACAGCTAGAGCCCGCTGAAGTAGAAAACCTGCGTGTTAGCCAGGTCCTGCACCAAAGTCTTCTGCGTGCTGAACGTCTCTTCTGCCTAGGAATATCTACTTGCTGCTGGGCATCTTCCCGTTCTGCTAGTTGAAGGAGAAAGAATTGTAGAAAGTGTTGATATAATTGCAATCTGTTTCTCTCGTATGCCATGTTGTCTCGCTGGATGTCAGCTGTTGAATGATGATACACAGAGAATTGCATGCTTTTTGCACACAAAAAAAAAACAAGACTCGTAAATATTCCTAACTTACTCGCAACTATTCGGAACAAAACGTTAACATGTCGTAATTTACACGTAAATGACTAGATTAATCGTAACCATCCGTAATATACTCGTAACATTCCGTAAACAGCTGTCGTAACATGCTCGTATTTGTCCGTAATAACTCGGAACAAATCGTAGATATTTGCCGTAAATACATCGTAACAACCCGTAATAAATCGTAAATGGACATTAATTACTCGTAAACCGCTCGTAAAAGCGGCCAGATCGTAACAATCCGTGTACTTTTACGGATATGTGACATCCGTAAGGACTCGTAAGAAAAATCCGTAAGTGTGAAGGGGGTATTACATTGACCTCTGAAGTAGTTGCTGATTCTTAGTATCCGCAGGTGAAGCCCGGCAGGTCAGTCTGTAACATACGGGACATGGAACCATGGGATCGTTGGTTCGATTCCTTAGGTCGGCCACTTTCCCATACAGGAATAATTGTTGTCATTGCAACAGGATTCATTCCTCTCTTACTGCTAAATCTTTATGTTGAAAAGTATCCGCTGGCTTGAGAATAGTTTTGTGAAAATTACTGGTAAAAGAAATTCCAGGAAAGCATGGATAGGTGCACAAGTCGTCGCGATGCAACTGAAATAATGTTGAAAACGGTGTTAACCCTTTACCACACAATCCCGATTTTTAACAACCTTAGGGGAGAGGCCTTTTGAAAACATTGTGAACAAAAAAGAAAATGCTGTTAACTAGCATTTTCTCCTTTTTCCACAATGTTTTCTACCCTATCAAAAACCAACTTCAGCATTTGAGCTACATTTCAATTTTCACCTTCAAAAGTAGTAACTTTGGACAAATCTACTTTTTTGTCGTGTGATAAAGAGCTAAACACTGCAAAAACACACAAAAGATATCCGAGGTCTGAATACGTCGGTCAATTGGTTTGACTCTGCTCGTGTGAACATTATATGGCCTGCAACACGCGAAAAGGGGCATTCGGACATTTGCGTAAAGTGTCGTCTCGGATCAGCCTGCGCAGTTCGCGCAGACTAATCCGAAACGACATTTTCCGTTTTTATGTAATTTTCTGTTTTGTGCAAGTCTACTGTAGCACAAAATCTAATGTAGTCGTAAAATGCCGTCTCGGATTAGCCTGCGCGGACTGCGCAGGCTGATCCGAGACGACACTTTACGCAAATGTCCGAATGCCCCTTTTCGCGTGTTGCAAGCCAATTATAGATAAGCCATGCCCTGGTAAAAGGAGTATAATGTGTCTTCGTGCTGCATCATACCAAGCAAGTCATCACAATAAATATGTATCCAAAAAACCCATCTCGTCTAACAACGGACTGACTCCTGGGGTAGAATGGTCGTTGGAAATACTGAAAAAAAATACCAAAAGCAAAAAGTATCGACCTAGGTCAGCCTGCGCGGACTGCGCAGGCTGACCTGGGTCGATACTTTTTGCAGATGCATTAAGCCCCCTTCTCGCAGAGCATGTCTTATATTTTGTTATTCCGACTATAGAAAAAAAAAAAAGCTTATCAAGAAAAAATCCATTGATTCTTGGTCCTAGCCTTTGAGACTAAACCACAGCGTACATCTGGAGTCTCGTATCTTACATTTTTCGTCTGGAATCTAAATATCCTGAACCACTGAAACACTGAGCGTAACTTACACTTCCCTTGCAGGCATAGTAGATTATGATCAGATTGCACAAAGGTACAGACTGGACTTAGATCTACATTGCCCGTTTTATTGTTAGATACTGGTATATCTGCCGAAACAGCCCTAAAGTTACCAAAACCGCCCAAGAGTTACAATTTCCTGTTGTTTTTTTTTTTTATAAAATACAGAATGAAGATAAATATTTCCAAATCCAATACCCTAAGAGTCAATTCTTCATTCTGCCGTCGAGTGATATTAAATTTATCGCTACAACTTCAATCTGGCAATTTTCTTTTATTACTAAGACCCCGACCCACGCTGCAGATATCGAATTCAAACTATTTACCAAACGACAAAATTTTAGACTGGTTCAAGTTGGAGGTGTTTACCGAAGAAAAGTGAGATATAGCTCATTTTATGGGATCTGTCTTTGAAAGAATTGGAAACAATATGGGAAACGGATAAAATGCTGGTAACCGACATTTTCTCATTTTCCAGCAATGAATTCAAAATACTTCTTCCACCTAGTTTTCAAAACGCATGGTTCTTTTGTAAAGGATGTAACAGATTCATAATGTTCAGTTCATGGGATAATATGGCAACATTATATTCCAAACTATTTCAATCAGATTGTGAAATGAGGATCAGCAGCCTATCGACTTGTTCGTTTCAATTTCTTGCCGGACGACAAAATCTGGGCTCGTCCAAATTGAAAGGATTTGCTGACGACAACTTAAGTATGGCTCAAATCAATGGATTGGTCTTTGAAAGGGTAAAAAAAAAAAGTTGTTGAAAATGGAGAAAATGTTGATTACCAGCATTTTCTCTACATTGTTTTCTATATCCTTGTTTCCAAAGGCCTTTAAAACACAGGATTGTTTTGGTAAAGGGTTAAACATTCTGATCTTGTCCACAATATCCAGATACATGTATGCAAAGAATTCTTTTTGGGTCAAGTATTTCTCTGAAGTTTTTTGAATTACCATACTTCGATAAATTGCAGACATTTTCAAGGCTTCTATTCTTTTCCCAGAAAGTTGTTTTCTAAGCTCAGGTCGATTTGTTCAAAGTATCACAATGTCATTGGTGTGTCCCTTCCGGTGACAAGGACTCTCGGTTAGTCACGTGATTATACCATCGATCCGTCTGTATTCTTCCGCATGACTTCGGGGGACGTATTGAAAATTACTGTACTTTATGCCGGGAAAAAACTCCTTGATATCTTTACAAATTCTTTCTTTTTTGTGCACCACTGCTGGTTAATGGAAATGCAAACCCTACGGGAACATCTATGTTACAAAGTAGACAAAGATCAAATGCACTAATCTGAATGAACAAAAATATAAAAGCGATCGTCAGGGAGCCCCTTCCTTTACACCAACAGTAATAATAAAATAGTAATAACAATAGTAATTATAATAATACTAATACAACAACAACTACTACTACTACCACTACTACTACTGTACTACTAGTAATGATAATAATAATAATATTCATTCTCATTCTCTTTATTTCCTCCGGTGGAGATTAATTGAACATGTTACTATTTATGTAAACGTAGCATAACACAAGAAATGGAGAAAAAAATAAGAGAAAGCATAACGTGCATATATAATTGCATATATAGACATGACTATTGTGTTACTGTCACTTATATCTGTCACATTCCAAATATTCCAGAGAGTGACCTATGTATTATTCGCGTATGGTCCGTGAAAACATCTGTAAATGAACTCTTTTGTTTTTTTTTAATGATGTTGTTGGCAATAACTGAAGAAGGGCTTGCGCCAAAAATTATCATCAGGAAATCTTCATACATTTCTGCATAAATCATCAAGGAGATTAGCCTTTTGTGAATACGTTGATGCGAACTCGACCAGTCTGTGCTTGATGTTATCTAAAATCACCCGACCACACCGACCACATCGCCCTCAGGGATAGTTGTCCATAGTTTTGCAACAAACATTATTTTTTTTACGGTAATCCCGCATTATAGAGACAGTGCATGGTTGGATTGATCTATGTAGACGGGAAAATCTGGAGAAATCAGCTGATCGCATGCATATCAACCATTTATCAGTTTCCCTTTTCTCTATGGTGCGAATAATAAAAATAAAAAGATAGTAATAAATAATAAACTGTCCTTGTTCCCAGTCCGGGTTTTTTTTTTTTCTTAATAAAAGGTACGTTAAACTACTGGGTTTGCTATTTCATTTCAAACACAGTTTCCCTTGTACATCATGTTCGTTTAAGAAATCACAGGGAAAAAAGAGCTCCCAAGAAATAACAAAATTGCTCAAAGTTTTCACAGAAATCGTCGAATCAATGCAAGAAAGACATTTTAGAACTGTCCGTCTGTTTTCTCTGATAAAATAGTACAGCAGAAGAGCTAGCTGTCAATCTTTTACTTGTTTTGTTTTTGACTCGGAAGTAGTTCGCGCTGGGGCTACAGGTCATACGACTACGACCCGGAAGTATTTCGCACTGGTACGACAATACGTATCTGCTGTATCTACAAGAAGAATATAGTACGTCGGCGACTGATTCTTGATTCGTGTTAAAAGATAAAACAGGCCATTGTGTATGACGTTATGATTAAATAATTTGTCTTGCATCAAAATCTTTAATAACTTGTCAATTAGTTAAAGAAAAAAAAAAGAAAAGAACACGGCAGCAAACGCAATTAATCTAAATCCATTTTATCATCTAATTTTGTTGACGGCCTCAACGATATCGAAGTCGAAAACCTTTTGAAAATGTTCTTAAAAGACTGTTTGATACAAGCAGTTGCTTCTTTTTACGTCTATGTTTTAAAAGTCACTTCACAGTAAATAGAAACTGTCCTTGTTCCAAGTCCATTTTTTTATTTTTAATTTTTTTTCCAGATCATAAAAAAAAAAAAAAAAAAAAAAAAAAATTACCAGTTGCTTTTCAAAACAAAGCTTTCCTGTGAGGAAATCGTCAATGATACAGAGCCCATATAACATGGACTTTGATGATGATGGTGATGATAATGATGACGATGATCTGGTAGTAACGATGAAGCTAATGATTACATTTAGATATCACACAACACTTGGATGTGTTTTCTTTTCATATGTGTGTTTTTGGGCCGATGGCCTTTATTTACAAAATAAATAATTTGATTTGATTTGATATGGTAACCGGTTTAGTATCTGAATGTAAATAACCCAATTTTTTTACTTGGATTACGAACAGTGTAGATCAGCGTTAGACTGTAACCATATTGTAAAGTTTTCACATTTTCAGAGAAGTTCTGTGAAAACCGGCAGTGAAATAGCAATATGTAACTATTTTTCTCGACTTTAAAGAAAAAAATCAATAACTAGGGCTACAGTTGTTAACTTGATCATTATAAACCTTCAAAAATGGTATCGTATTGCCTCCTGTCGAAGACTTTTTTGGCACATAGAAGACTTTTGAAAACCTATGGCAAAAGGAGAAATTGCTCGTGACGAGCAATTTCTCCTTTTACCACAATGTTTTCGAGTCGTATTCATGTATCTTATACGAGTACATGTCTGGTACGTACAAAAAAAAAAGCCTGTTTTTCAGACCAAATTTTCACATACATCTCCCCTATTTATGTACCCAAATCTTATCAAATCACCCAATTTTCATGGGAATATAGGCAAATTAGATTTTTTCCCACTCTAGATCGATTGTAATGTCCGTTTATCAGCAGAGAACGTTAAAAGTATCGCGGCCGGTGCCAGAAAAAAATGGTGGTTTAATAGCGGTACGATTTATTTCGTTACTAAAAGACCGATTCCTGCATGAATTGCCAATTTCTTCACAATCCTATTTTAGACGATTCTAACGATCTCTGTAATTGGTTTTTCCTATTGTCTGTGAGGTAAATCGATCCTATTCGGGTTAATGTCGAAAATTTCTGGGTTTATCTTTAACTCTTAGGCTGCTATAAGCGACACCATGCGCTATTTGCGGAAACTGTAGAACAAGATCAGACTGCACACAACGTCCGTATCCACCAACCATATTTGAAAACATTTTTAGTCTTATTCTCAAGCATTTTCTAAAATTGAAAGTAACACAACTTCTGATTGGCCAGGCCAAACGGTTTAACCAATCAGATGGTGTATTACTTTCTAAATGTAGAATTAGACAAAGTCTGTTCTTAAGAATGGTTGGTAAATACGGACACTGGTGAAAGGGCATATAAAATCGCAATATCTAATGTCCTTCAGTGGCTAGACTTTTATTTGTTTGATTATCCATCAGGCTATTAAGCACAACTAAATGAGCTTTTGTGGACAGTGTAGATCAAGATCAGATTGCACAGAACTGCATTTACACTGTCCGATAGGGATTTTTTTTTTTTTCTTCTTCTTCTTCTTCTACTCTCTCTCTCTCTCTCTCTCTAAAAAAAGTTTGAAATAGCAACATTCAGGTTTTAACTATCGACATGAAAGTTTTGTTTAACATATTCAGCAGTATAAGGACTAAGCAGTTTAAGGACTAAAACTCTACTAACTCTACTATTACAGTAGCAAGTATATTTCATAAATTGGTCTGTAACATGCAAAAAGGGGCATTTGGACATTTGCGTAAAGTGTCGTCGCGGATCAGCTTGCGCAGTCCGCGCAGGCTAATCCGAGACGGCACTTTACGTCAACATTAGATTTTGTCCTACAGTAGGCTTGCGTGAAACAGAAAATCTCACATGATCGGAAAGTGTCGTCTCGGATTAGTCTGCGCGGACTGCGCAGGCTGATCCGGGACGACACTTTACGCAAATGTCCCCTTTTCGCTTGTTGCAGGCCATATATGCTTCAGAACACAGTATGGATTAAGACTAGAGTGCATATTCTATGCAGTTTGGTCTGTATCCACACTGTCCGCCAAATTGTTTCTTTTTTTTTTGTAATAGATGTGAGAGGTGTTTTTTTTTCTCTATATATACTTGCTGAGAGGTAAATCGTTCATATACGGACCAAAGTCAATAATTCCTATTTTGTTACCGTAAACTTTGACGCGAAGAAAGCTATGTCTCTGCTTAAACCTTTACCAGATAATCCCGAAAGGTTCTGAAAACATTGTTAGAAAAGGAGAAAATGCTGGTAACCATTGTTTTCTATCATATCAAAGACAATATTCATCAATAAAACCACATTTTAAAAATTCGTCGTCAGCAAAAGCTTTTAATTTGACCGAGTCCAAAATTTTGTTGTTTCGTACAGGGTTAAGTCACGGTGCTGACAAAGATCAGACCGTATGTTCATCGGAGTTCCATCTTGGTTCGGACTGTCCACGAAAGAGAGAAGGTTTTTTTTTTACCTCCGCATTATCTACATAGCAAATCATTCTTGCACGAACTATAAATATTGAAATGTTTGTCTTAACTCGTTCAGAGATATAGGCGACAACAGGGGCTCTTGCGGACGGCATTGATCAAGATCTTATTGCACATAACGTGCATAGATCAAGATCAGACTTTACTTAACGTGCAGTTTGATCTTGGATCTATACCGTCTGCATGTTTAGTTAAGCCTATTAGACGAAAATCTTTCTGAGTTTCAATGGATTTGTAATTTAAGCTTTCGAAAAAGGTCGAGTTTAACTGATGCTGAAAGACTTAACCTTTCACCCTCTAACTAAGTTAAATGAAATCTTCAACTCGATAGTAGAAACCCAAATTTGCTATTTAAAAGGCATATCTCCTTATTGGACAGTATAGATCCAAGATCAGACTGCACGTTCTGTGCAGTCTGATCTTGATCTACACTGTCCGCATAAGGTCCTCAAATCGAGCTTAGCAGCCACAGGGTTAAAAGATTTAAGATGCAGTAACGGAGGACGACTGTACTTGTGCGACGGAGAAATAATCGACCGACAAATATTTGAAATCCTAAGTTGTAATTTTAAAAGGTCTGCAATCTTCAACAATCTCTAGACAGCAAGACGAAAGGAACTAATAAAACAACAGAAGCCTGCAACGTTTTGCGCTTTGTCTTTTCGATCGTCATGAGCGACAAAAAGTAGCTATTACGGATGACATGGATCATGAAAAGGTTGCACAGAACGTGCAGTCTGATCTTAGATCTACATCTATACCACTTGGTCCTGAATTATGACCTAAAGTTATCTTTTTTGTCGCGAAATCGGATTTTTTGCCGTAACCCTTAGGCGACTCACTGACCTTTTGCAAACAGTGTAGATTAAGATCAGACTGCGAAGAATAGGCAGTACGATCTCAGATCGTACCTTTTTATGTTGACATATTCTGGGGAAAGGGAAATGAAACATTATTAAAGTATTTCTTTACTGCCTGAAAAAATCCAGTTCCTTGTACTTTTATTTGGCTCGATCAAGTTACAAGTTACTTAACACTTTCATTTCCAAATATATAACATCGAGCTCTTTTAACAGTTGAAGAAACAATCCAATGAATTAAAGAATAATATCTGTCTTATACGCCTGACTATGCAAGCGGACGGTATAGATCCAAGATCAGACTGCACGTTCTGTGCAGTCTGATCTTGATCTATACCGTCCGCAAAGTGGCCATTGTTTTTCGCCTCTGACGCAGTTCTAAAGGTTTAAAGATAACGTATAGGAGGCGAGCAATTAAGCGCTAAAGAACGTCAAATCTTACAAGTTTCTACCGAAATAAAGGCTTTTAGTATCCACAATTGATATAATTGTTCTCGCTTACGAAATCGTTCCTTATCTGTTCTCAAATCATAAAATTGTTACACAAGTTAGAATTTTCTTTTTAATTAATTTATGACCGTATTTCGTAGACTCCGCGGCGGCTAACTGGTAACTCTTTACAAGTCGACAAAGTTTTATACTTGTCCGAATGAAAGCATTTGAAGTGATTTGTCATTAAAGGGGAAAAAAAAAATGTCGGCGACAGATAGGATTGGGCTCAAATGATGCGATTTGTCTTTGAAAGAGTAGAAAAAAAGAATGTTGGGAAAGAAAGAAAACCGCTTACCAGCATTTTCCTCTTTTCTCTTTCTTACCCAGGGTCGTTATAATAGGGGTTGTTTGGAAAACGGTTAAGTTAAACTTGTAATCTAGAGGTTTGGATTGGATACCTGCTTCTGGCGCAGGTTCCGTTAGATATTCATGTGCAAAGCACTGCGCAGTTCGAGCCTAAAGCTGGTCACGGAATCTTAAATCTAAGAGCGCTATGAACAGCTCACGTCGTTTTTGCTGACATTGTTATGTAGATCAAGATCAGACTGCCTATCGGCTACAGTGTAGATCAAGATCAGACTGACGATATAATCCATTCTGCATTAGATCTACACCACCGACTATTTGATTCTTAATCTATTACCACACAATCCTGTGTGTGAACGACCCTGAGGGAGAAACTTTTTGAAAACATTGTAGGAAAAGGAGAAAATGCTGGTTACCAGCATTAATTTTCTCCTTTTCCAGCAATGTTTTCTAACCTTTCAGAGACAATTTCCACTGTTTGTGATACTTTTAATCTGATGTCTGCAAATGCTTCGGATTTGGACAAGCTCGAAATTTCGTCGTTTGGGAAAAAGTTAACCGTGGAAAAAAATTGCCAAAAAAATGTCTTGGTTTGCAGTGACACTATAGTTTTACCCCTCTAGAGAGACAGAAAAAAATGAATTCAACCATTAGACTGCTAAGCGCGACTCACTGACCTTTTTTGCGGACAGTGTAGATCAAGATCAGACTGCACAGAACGTGCAGTCTGATCTGGTATCTACACTGTCCAATAAGGACATGTTATCCCCCCTCCCCCCCCCCAAAAAAAAGACAAATTGAAATAACATTATTCGGGTTTTTACTATCGACTTGAAAGTTTCATTTCATTTATTTACCAGGGTAAGGGTGGATTCGTTCTTTTGCTGCCAAGTTAATGAATGAAATTTTTTCCGAGGTCTAAAAGAAGATTTCATTTGCAAGATGTTGGGGATTTTTGTTATATTTGAGTATATGATAACGGATGGTATAACTCTAAGATCAGACTGCACGTCCTGTGTAGTCTGATCTTGATCTATGCCCTCCGTAGAAGCCTTTATTTTCACATGTTGCACTGACAAAAGGGATAACCCCTCACTGCTCAATGCCGACTTTTAACGACCCTGAGAAAGAAGCCTTTTGAAAACATTGTGGAAAAATGAGAAAATGCTGGTAACCAGCATTTTCTACTTTTACCACAATGTTTTTTCTACGCTATTAACGAAAAATTGCACCATTTGAGCCACATTGAAATTGTCGTCTGCAAATGCTTTCAATTTGGACAAAGCTAAAATTTTTTCGTCTGGTAAAGGGTTAAAAAGCTTGAAAGAATATTACGGGAAACTTAGAACCGCCGATTGAATCTCTGTGGAATACAATTAGATGACGCCGTGATAGTCCACGAAAGAATATAAATAAAGCTATCTTAGACATACTGAAAATATCTTGTTATGAAATAAGATTTATTGTACAAACTAATTTAATGGAATTTCTTGAGAAAGCATTTCCTTAATTGCTATCTAAGACGTATATCACTACCTGCAACATAATGAAATTATTTCGGCTTTCGAAGGATCCTGCGTGGCTCAGTGGTAAAGTGAAGGACTCATAAACTGAAGGCCTCGGGTTCTAGCCTCACAGGAAGCATCGGAATTTTCGTCGGAGTGTCCTTGGGCAAGACATCTGAGAGCCCTGGCCTAGTACTTTTGAAACCAAGGACATACATGAATATTTGAGCTGGCGCTGTAAAATGACTGAAATAATATTGAAAGCGGCGTAAAACACCATTCAAATAATCAATCAATCAGTTGATTTCCGAAACTATGAATCACGGAATCATGATGGGTCCGGCGTGGCTCAGTGGTAAAGTGTAGGACTCGTGACCTGGAGGCCCCGGGTTCGATCCTCACTGAATCCAGTCTGTTTTTCGTGGGAGTTTCCTTGGGCAAGACACCTCAAAACCTAGCCTAGTACTGGTAAAACCCAGGAAAAACATATATGAGCTGTCGCCATGATATAACTGAAATAATGTTGAAAGCGGCGTAAAACACCATTTAACCAATCAATCACCGAATCATAGGTTTGATCAAACAAGTGGAGGGTAAAGTTCTAAGACCAGACTGCGCGTTTTGTTAGTCTTATCTTGATATAAATGGTCCAGAAAATCGAATTAAGTCAAGCTTAGCGGCCTAAGGGTTAATTTGGAGACTAGATTGTAAACCCTTTTCTATACGATACCTAGTCTTGATGTCTAATATCATTGGAAAAGGTTCAAGGTTAGAAAACCACAATATTTTACTTTTTCCACAGTCTACCCTTTCCAAGTAAAATCACATCGTTTGAGCCACATTCAACTCTTTACAATACGACAAATTTCAGCTTGGTCCAAATTGAAAGCATTGAAAGATGAAATATTAAGTGTTACTTAAAACATAAAAGTTTTCGATTGAAAGTGTAGCAAACATTATGGGAAAAGGAGAAAATGTTTATTAGCACTGTTTTCTCATGTTTGTGTAAAGACTTTTCTGTCAAGGTCGTTGTAAGTCGGGATTGTTTGGTAAAGGGTAACATGTTGTTAAAGACGACAAACATTTTTTCGTGCGGTAAAGAGTCCAATCTAGGTAACAGTAACAAGTTGTTATTTTGAGAAAATGCACGAACCAGTATTTCTTCCATTTTCCATACGGTTTTCCAGCCTTTCATCAAATGACCCCATCGTTTTAGTCACATTTAACACGTCCTCTGCAAAGCTTTTCTCACTATGTTTTCTACCATTTCGTAGAAAAAAAATCATATCTTGTGAGTCACATTTAGCTCGTACTCTGCAAAGAAGAGGCCATCTAGCTTTGTCGTCTGGTAAAGATGTACATTTATAATGAATTTAACCCTTTATGATACAATCACGAGTTTTAACGGCCTCGAAGAAAGAAGACGTTTGAAAACATTGCAGGAAAAGGAGAAAATGCTGGAAACCAGCATTTTCTCCTTTTCCCACAATGTTTTCTATCCTTACAAAAACATGTTTCGATTTTTGAGTTACATTTATGTTGTCGTCTGCAAAAACTTTCAATTTGGACAAGTCTGAAATTTAGTCGTTTGGTAAAGAATTGAACGACCCTACGGGGAAAGTCTTTTGAAAACATTACGGAAACAAGTGAAAATGTTGTTAACCAGCATTTTCTCCTTTTTCCCACGATGTTTTCTACTCTTTCAAAGGAAACTTTCGTCATCTTCGCCACGCCCAATTTATCGTCTGGAAATAATTTGAATCTGAACAAGTCTAAAATACTGTAGTTTGGTAAAGAGCTAAGTGCGATCCAATGACCTTTTGCGGACAGTGTCGATCAAAATCAGACTGCACGTCGTGCAGTCTGATTTTTGATCTACTCTGTCCGATAAGAACATACATGTATACCCCCATGACTTTGAAATAGCAATATTTGGGTTTTTACTGTGGGCTTGCAAAGTTTCACTTTACTTATTTAGCGAGATAAGGGTGAAATAAGTGTGCAGTGTGCAAAATGATTCGCTAATTTAGACTACTGTAACAAATTGTAATCAAGTTCTTAACAGGACGCAGGCAAATATAATGACTCTCACTGGGGTTTTTTGTTTGAAGTGTTAATACCGGGAATACAGCGTAGGATTGGTACAAAACCACTGTAAATTAGCTTAAAAAGGTGAGGCTATTATGACAATGTTGCGGTAGTTCATTTCTGAAATAAAAAGGAGCTTCTGCTGGTGTTAATTAGAAAAAAAAAATGAATATTGCTAGGATTATGCTGAATAACGGTAACAAGATATGTTATCTGTCAGAAAGAGACAGACCGACAGACAGACAGACAGACAGAGGAGGAGGGGCTTAAATTATCACCTCCAAGTCCGGGTACGCTCAGTCGGTAGCGCACAGGACTTGAGAACACGGGGTTGCTGGTTCGATCCCGGCTCGGTCAATTTCTTTCCGAGGACTAACGATAGTCATTGGGACAGGATTCATTCCCCCCTCACTGCTGACCATTGTCTCGACAATGGTTATGTGGGAAAGCAGCCAGTGGCTTGGAAAGAATATTGTGCGGAGTACTGGTGAGAGAAACTCCAGGAAAGCATGGATAGGTGCACTCGCAGTCGCGATATAATGAAATAATGTTGAAAACGGCATTAAACGCCAAACAATCAATCAGTCAACTCATCACCTCATATAACAGGTAAGCAGTAAACAACTTCGAAAGCACGCTTGTTTCATTGGGGCTGTTTGATTAAAAAAGACTTGACCTTGTTTTCAAGATACCTAATGGTGACACCATGTGTAAAAATCCAATCCTAGTTAAACCCTTCAACTGCTACAAGGCTAGAGAGAGATTTTCAGTTAGAAGTCACGACCCGATTTCACGACCAAATTCCATAGGCTACATCGAGAAAGTATAGATCTACATTACACGATCTTGGACAGTGTAGATCAAAGATCAGACTGCACGTTCCGTGCAGTGTGGTCTTGATCTTCATTGCCCCAAAAGCACCGTAAGTTGTGCTCAACGGTCTACGGGTTCATTAACGTTAAAGTTGAAGTCATGTCATAAAAAGACGGAGTTTAATTACGCAGAGGACGGTGGTTGTTTGATAAAACTAAGATCGCAAGTAACTACTAATAAACTCTCTTACCAAGATGATATTGGACCCGACCCAATGATTCGTTGACAATAAAATAGGTTATGTAGGGAGGGAAGTCACAAACAAAGATACAACAATTCTGAACATTTCGAGAGGAACCAGGAGGAAAACAAGTTTCAATGATTAGTATTACATGTGTTTTTTTAAGCCTATGAAAGCTTATAAATGTATGCATCTAAAAGAGAAGTATATGAGAAGTATATGCTCTTTGAATACGGGGCTTAATGCTTCTGCAAAAAGTACCGACCCATGTCAGCCCGCGCAGTCCGCGCAGGCTGACATGAGCCGAAACTCTTTGCTATCTTTCAATTTTCTGCGTGTCAAAGGACCAGTCTACCGCCTTATTCAGTCGGCTGGGAAAAAAAAGAAGGATTTTAGGGGATGCATAATTATGTGATGACTTGCATGGTATAATGCATCAAAGAGATGCATTAAGCCCCCTTTTTACAAAGCATGGTTCATATTATGTATGTATCAAGAGATTCTGTCTTCATAGACATGTGAATAAAGGGGTTTTCCTTCCCCGATATAAAAAGAAAATGTCATATGGCGATACCTCGCATTAATATATTTTGTCAGGCAAGGGGCTATCAAATAGGTTAACGGACAGTGCAGCTCGAAAACTGTGTCGCACGTTTTCTGTAATCTGTCCAAGATCTACACTACAACCACAGCAACGAAAACTACCGTCGGCTAGACTAGAGTTAAAGAACAACCTTAGTATATAGGGTTAGTGCATCAAGCTGTGGTGTGCCGTGATGAACAAGAAATGTATATTACACCGTGATTTCTTAATCCTGAATCTGCTAAATTAAAGAAATAAAACTTTCAAGCCGATAGTAAAAACCAAAGTGATGCTATATCAAAGGTATATTTTGGGGAAAAAATCTCCGTATCGGACAGTGTAGATCAAGATCAGATTGCACGTTCGGTGCAGTCTGATCTTGATCTACATTGTCCTCAAAACGTCCTTGTGTTGCTCTTGGCAGCTTTAGGGTTAACCCTGTAAATACACAAAAAAAGAAATGGTCGAAAAACATTCCTAGAAAAGGATTCCCTTTTATTAAAATAAAAAAGTAGTTGTTCATGGTCTCAAGTTTTCGATAAATTAGAAAAAAAACTAAACGGTTTTTTTTTTTTCAAAAATGAATTCTCATTTTCTGTCGTAATTTTAGTCTTCTCAAGCTGGAACCGAAACGCGAGTATCATTATACGCTTAGACAGTTATACAAAATTGACGGGAGAAAAACCGAATAAGAACAACGTATGCATAATTGAAAACATCAGCTGCGGGCCCTAATAGATTGTTTTAACCTCGGCACGTAGTTCTTTTTATTCCGTCTACAAAAAAAAAAATCATACAACGCTTTGCTATTTTAGACAAAGCTTGCCGGGAAGAAAAGATGAACGACTCATAAGAGCTGCGATGACTTGTGAATAATCTAACTTTGGGAGGAAATCTTAACCCATAGGCTGCGAACCACGACCAAAGGACCTTTTGCGGAGAGCGTAGATCAAGATCAGACTGCACAGAACATGCAGTCTGATCTTGGATCTACACTGTCCGATAAGGAGATATTTTTCCCCCAAAGAAATTACTCTGAATAAGTAAAATAGTAGAATTATGGGTTTTACTATTGGCTTGAAAGTTTCATTTCACTTATTTAGCAGGTTGAGGGTTACAATGTTGCATTTATTTGTCAGAAATTCTTTCATAAGAATATTTTGCCTCAAGTCAGAAGCGCAACAATCACTGAATTGTCCTACAGAAGGATTTCCTAATTAGTTGCGCAATTCTAAAACTGTTAACACATATCTTGCTGAATAAGTGAAATGAAACTTTCAAGCTTATAGTGAAAACCCAAACGTTGCCACTTCAAATGTATTTCTTGGAGAAACATATCTCCTTATCGGACATTGTAGATCCAAGATCAGACTGCACGTTCTGTGCAGTCTGATCTTGATCTACACTGTCCGCAAAAGGTCAGTGAGTCGCGCTTAGTAGCCTAGAGGTGAAGGCACATTTCTAGAACGGGCGCAAGGGATTTTATCACACTCGTGCACTCGTACTGGAAAGCGTTTCGCGCTTACGGAATCCGGTGGATAGAGTAAGATAACCTGGCCTGATCATACAGCTTCTTTCATTATTCATTTGATTGATTGATGTCTTCTTATAGTATTCTTTCGGTACATTTTCCTCATTTAGACATTCTAAACATTTCTTTCATTAATTATTTAATAATTCTTCCTTATAACCTGAGACATACAGGATATATTTACACGCACCTAAAACGTTTAGGTTTATTTTACTTTTAAGTACCGACCTTAAAGTTCCCTATTTACTCATTTCAAGCCGAATGTAGAATTGTGTTTAAATCAATAAAATAGCAATATCTATAGCCCTAAAGAATGAAAAGAAGTTTCAGATTTGTTATTGGAAATGAATCTTGTATGGGAGAAAATTACGTCTAGTCAAAATTGTAAACAATGGGGGAGTCATTTACATACCCCCAATATAAAAATAGAAAGCTAGACTACTCGTTGTTTCAACACAGGAAATCACGCACTCGTCAATTTGTAGGATCATGCCTTTTCCCCTTCTTTCAGCAATCCAAAAACGCTAAATATTAATGTTCAAATACGAACTTTACATTTCTACTGTCTTTGAAATCATTCCACTGCTTTCTCGATATAAAATTCCAACATCCTCGACTATTATTGCTGCTGTCACTGTGTAGAATATCTCGACTCCATTTTCTTACCAGGCGCATGAATAATTATGCAAGACGCATATCGTACACAGTCACGTGACAAGCATCATGCGATATCCTGGATTGAAGAGTCGATAGCCTCCAAGTCAAAAATTGCATTTTCTTTTCGTCGTACGTAGTCTATGCAATCTTGCAACCGCCAGGTGGAGTATTTGTCATGAAGCCATGAGAATGACTATAGTTTCATAAATTCCAACGAAATTTGATGTATTTGGATTAAAATGAGTAAATAGGGAACTTTAAAGTTAAGCATCCAGTTTCATAGAAGAACTTAAAACAATTTAGACCAAAAAATAATAATTCAGACCCTGTTCGAGCAAGTTTATGTGAAGTGCGACTATCTAAACTAATTTAAATAGACTGTTCTTTTTTCGGTCTGAACGCTTATGATCGTTGTTTTTTCCGGTTGTTACTGTTGAAAGACAGCCCACTTCATTTCTCATCTTAGGCTAGATGCTTCTAGCACAGGTTTTGAAAAAAAAAAATTAAGCGGTAAAAATTTATCCATAGTGAAATGTTTCGACCAAGGGACGCCTGCACGGACTGCCTAGGATGATATGGGTCTGTACTTTATGTTTCAATGTATTAAACTCCCTTTTCACAGAGCACAACTGAAATATCAGAGTCAGGCTATGTGAAAAGGGGGTCCATTTGCAAAAAGGACTGACAAAGGTCAGTCAGTGTAGACTGCACAGGCTGACCTTGGTCGAAACTTTGCAACTGTTAAATTTTCTGCATGTCAAAGAACCATTCTACCTCATGATTTAGTCGGCTGTCAGATAAAATCTATTTTATGGATCCATAGTTGTACCATGACTTGCTTGGTATAATGTATCATGAAGATGCATTAAACCCCCTTTTTTCCAGAACATGGCTCATATTTCATTGAAATGATGAACAAAAACAGAACAATAACATTTCCTTATTTTCATAACCGATGAATATTTATTGAAATTCATTTTATTTAATTATTCTAACTCTGTTACATATATTTTGATACCATGTGTAATTTACTTTAAATGGATGTCATTTCTAACTACATTTGTAATGAAAATAGACTTGTCATCTGTGCATAAATGTATATAGGTGGAGGGGGTAGGGGAACGTAGTATTTACACGTTCAAAGGTCGCATTATTATTATTATTATTTTTATTATTATTATTCGTTGATTAACTATTAATTTTAGACACTATTTACTCTTTTGTAAAATATTCCAATGCCATTCAATAGTGTAACATTTGACGAACTCAAAAGTTCAACTAATTTGTACATGCTTGGTTTCTTGTAGTAATATTTCTCAAAGTAGAATTGATTTCTTTGTGAAATGGGCAAACCAACAGGAAATGGTACTCGTCTTCAGTTTCGGTTAAATATCCTGTTTTTTCGTTCTACATTACTGTGTCTTCCCGTTTCAATTAATAATGAACATATCTGTTCTCCAATAACAATGCCTTACTTTAATGAACTTGATGTTGATACTTAAAAAAAAGTCTTGTATTACTTTTAGGGGCGGGATTGACATCGGGTTATTTTAGTTTAGCCATGTAGTCCGATGTCCATGACATCAAAGTCTTTTGAACACAACCAGTTAATTTTCTGTCGTATGTAAGTATTAATAAAACTAACTAAATTGATTTACCTACATTGTATGTATCCTAGTTTTGTTCGTGGAGTGACACCCGTCTACTCTTTTCTACTATGAGTGATGTTATTTTGTTTCTATATGATATTTAAAAATGTTTTCACCATTTTGTGCAACTTAAGTAAGTAAATTGTATGGAATGGTGCAAAACGGCTGTGAACAAAGAAGAAACGATTTGATAGCATTTCGTCCGAATGAGGGGGGTAGTTTTGTAGAACATGTACTGAAACGGCTTGGGACCATTAAGTTAATGATCCAGTAGAGAAAATTACAGCATAAGACTAAAGGGGCATTCAGTAATTACTTCGGCAGACCGAATAACCGCTTCAGGGGATTTTTACTAGTATGATGAACTTTGTACTAGCATAGAAAATAATATCATGAAGTGGTGTAACTGTCCTATCAGTGGATATCTGTGAAGGAAACTAACGATACAGATAGTATGTAATGCAGGGTTATCATTCTCTGGGCCGTTGATCGATTTCTTGAATAGAAAAATTGTTAGAATGTCTTAGAATTGCAGAATTTCATGTCGACTGATTTGTGACACTACAAGTTAATCATGTTAATTTAAAACTGCTCCAGAATAAGCGCCCATTCAACGACGTATACAGTGCATGTCTAAGCGAAGTTGCGTATTGACTGTGTGAAAGGTAGATGGATCTATGAAACATCGTCATTCAAAGCGCTGACCGTTCATTTGAGACTATCGTTAAAGACGCAAACAATAAACTGGCGCTGACCTTTCATTTGAGATTATCGTGAAAGACGCAAACAGTAAACTGAGACCGCTATTTAAAACTGCATCACTGAACCAAACCATATGACTGCAATTTTAATCGCGTTAAAAATCAAAGCGTTAATAGCACTGATGGCTAGGGGCGATGTGACAGGATTTATTCCTCTCTCACCGCTGACATTTGTTTCGACGATGGTTATGTGGGAAAGCAGCCAGTGCCTTGAAAAGAATATTGTGCGGCGTACTGGTACAAGAAACTCCAGGAAAGCATGGACAGGTGCACTGGCCACCGCGATATAACAGAAATAATTTGAAAACGGCGTTAAACACCATACAATCAAAGCATTGAAAGTCGTAAATTTTGAAAATCTTGCTCCGAAAAAACTTCGATGTCCGACAGCATTTTAACCATGTGCAGACGAGATGGATACGAGTAAAACGCGGATAAAAGGTACCGACCGAAAGACGGATTTTTGACACCTTAAAGTTTGCGTCCACGCGTAGATTTTCCAGCAGTCGAGTTTCTGCGGCTAGGAACAGAATTAGAACTACTAAAATATTTGGTAAATGCGCATAGTTTCATTTTTATACGCCCGAAGGGTCGTATTATGTTATGGCCCCGGTCGTCCGTCCTTCCGTCCGTCCGTTAGCAATTTCTTGTGTGCTCAACTCCTCCTACAGTTTCCATTGGAATAAGTTCAAACTTACCACAATGAATCTCTATCATGTGTAGATGTGCATGTGACTCTTTACATTTAGATCTCTTTAGGTGTTCTAGAGTTATCTGCCCTTGAATTCTCAAATAACCAATTTCTAACGAGCCCCCTCTGGCGTACATGCGCCGCTTTGCAAAGCTGAGCTGCTCCTGTCTGAAGTTTCTGCGGTTTAGTTTAAACATATTTTATTGCCAAGTTAGGTTACAAAAATAAAATGTACAATACAGAACAATATACATAAAAATCTAACGACTAGGCAAAAGGGTCTGACCACAAGTTCTCGAAACTTAGATTCGGTCATTCCCTTTATGAAATTACAATTTTTTAGAGTCGCCCATTTTCACTTTTGGCTTTCTAACATTTCACTATGTTTTTATTTTTTCTTTGGACGACAATTTTGTTCCAGTTACTCACTAACATGGTAATGGCAATTAACAAGTCAAGTTATAAAAGTGAAAAACAAATAAATACGTTTCTTGAAATAAAAAAAAAAGGGAAAAGAAAAACCTCAGATTTTAAGATTATAACTAAATGATTACTAGTAGATGAATCGAAAGTCAGTGGGGTCCAAAGATCCGGGCGAATTGGTTAGATATTTATCGTTTGCTGCTGCAGGATTACTTGAATCGTCCAGTATCCTTTATATAAGTTAGTACAGTCGTAAATATCTTTTAAGTTGTCGTCGAAACTAAGAGTATCGGATCCATACAATAAAATGATTATATTTATTGGATGAAATCGACGTAAATTTTGAAAGAGATTATTTCTCTGTTCTGTGTATTGTGTGCATCTGAAGAAATAATGTTCAGCATCTTCTTGATCGTAACTGCACCTACACCTTGCATTTTGAGATATATAATTCGAGAAAAGGTCAAAGTTCAGATTGCTGCATCTGTTACGGATCCTTGTATGTATGACAGATAGATGGCGTCTACCGACAAAAAAGTGTTTTGGAACAACAGAAACATGAAAGGTTTGTAGGATACGAGATTTAAACTGCGACAAAGATTGCAGGGATTTAATATCGTCAGGGAGTTCGTTCCATAGAATAACTGCTGATGGAATGAAAGACTTCGCCATCAATTCGGTTCGACAAGCAACTAAATCGATATCATTAGCATTGCGAAGTAAATAATTAGTTCTTGTGTTAACATTTAAAGGAAAGATATCGTTTAAGTATTGTGGAGACTGGCCGTTGATGATTTTATAAATGAGTACAAGTTTCTGGTATTTGCGCCTGTTGTCTAACGTTAACCAACCAATTTCTTTGTACAGGTCAAGAGTAGAAGCTGATCTTGTAATACCGGTTACTATTCTTGCGGTCTCAACTTGAATTTTTTCCAGACGATCCTTTTCCGTCATAGTACAATTATCCCAGACTACTGAGGAGTATTCAAGAAGTGGTCGCAAAAAAGATGCATATATTCGGTTGAGAGAATCTCTCTATAGCCTAAATTTTAAAGATCTCATAATTCCCAGGATTTTTGTTTGCAGACTGAGTTACATTATCAATATGTTCACGCCATTTACCACTACTACTTAGAGTCAATCCAAGGTGTTTATAATTCGTAATAAACTGAATTGGAACATCGTTAAACAATATATCTGGTAGCTGAACATTTCTGTTTGTGAAGTGCATAGCAACGGTTTTTGAGGGATTAAATGACACCAGCCACTGTTTTGCCCATTTTGATGTAATAAGCAGGTCATGTTTTAAAATGCCCTCAATATCTGCAATTTGGGTGGCTGTACAAGCTAGTGAGGTGACATATGCAAACAAGCGAGATATACTTAAGAGATTGTGTGATGCATGTGAGAAAAGTAGTCAGTCGCTTTGGAAAGAAAGTTGTGTCAGTACTGGTGTGAGAAAGCCAGGAAACGCATGGGTGCGTCACTGACCGCCGTGATATGACCTAAGCTGTTAAAATGGCGTTAAACTCCAATACAAACCAAACCAGACAGGCAGACAGACAGACAGACAATCTTTTAATGGCTCAAATTAACAAAATGTAAATACATGAACACAATAGCATTATAGAAAAATAACATAAATAACACAAACATAAATTGTGACAAGAGAAGGTAGGTTAGTGAATGTGAATTTGGGGTTGACACTTATTACCATTTCAATTGAAGTTCAAGGCTTTTGTGTTGCGTCTTAAACTAGAAGGATATGCGTTTAAATCATCAAATCATTGTTGAATTTAGCATGCTGTTATTAAATGACGGCAGAGAGAGAGAGAGAGAGAGAGGGGGGGGGGGCAAGACACAACTGCAGGTTGATCCCGGTCCTCGCTGTCAGCAGTCAGATCAAATCGTAACTATACACCAATAGAAATTGCGCTCATTGCGCTCATTAGCAATGTTTGTCGATCATTGCGGGACTATCATATACAAAGTACATAATTGACCGATCTAGGTGGGACTGTCATTGACGGTGTTAACAAGTGCCTGGGATACGTTTGACTGTTATCCACAACGTTTACAATCGAACGATTTTCGTTGGACTCTCATTTATAACGTAAGCAGTTGACCGATCTTTGTTCGACTCTCATTTACACCGTTAACAATTTACCAATCTATGTTTGGGTTGTCAGTTACAACAATCCATGCAGAACTGTCATTTACAAGATTAACAATTTGCAGATCATTTGTGGAACTTCCGTTTGAAGCGTTCATAATTTACCGATATATGTTGGACCGTCATTCACAACGTTAACAATTTACAAATTTATTTGGAACTGTCACTATAACGTTAGCAGTTTACCGATATTTGCTGTACTGTAACTTATAACCTTTACAATGTACCGATCTATTTGGGACGGTCATTTACATTTTTAACAACTTACTAATCTATCGGTTATATCTATAACGCTAACAGTTGACAGGTCTTTGTTGGAGTATCATGTACAACGTTAACAATATACTATGTGGGACCGTACTTTACAGCTTTAACAATTTACAGATCTGTGTGTGACTGCCATATACAAAGTTCACAGTTTACCGATCTTATGTGGCACTGTCATTTGTAACAGTAATAATTTACTGATCTTTGTTGGACTGTCATCAAAAACGCTAAAAATTTACAGTTCTGTATGTGACTGTAATTTACAACGTTTATGAATTGTTAATCTATGAGTGACTGTCATTTACAACGTTTACAATTTATTGATCTATTTGGGACCGTCATTTACAACATTAACAATTTACAGATCTGTATGGGACCATTATTTACAGTGTTAAGGAGCCGTCACACCATGACGTTCTGGTCAACGTTTTCTGACGTTTGAGGAAACGTTGGTAGTCGCCCATGGTAGCTGGGATAGCTCCAGAAGAGCGTTGTGTGAACGCTAGTGAACGTCGGTGATCGCCGGGAATCGGCGGAGAACGCTGGTCCAGAAAAAAGGTTTTGAACATGCACAAAAGTTCTCACTGACACCAGCGTTCTTCAACGTTTAATTTTAAACGCTGAAGAACGTTTAAGAACGTTCGTGGAACGTTTTAGTAACGTTCACCGAGCACTCCACGCGTTCGGCTATCGTTAGTCAGTCGTTACTCTAGCGTTACTTGGTTGTTACTAATCGTTTGCTTTGCAGTGAACGACTCACTGGCGACCTGTCAACGACCGCTGAACGGTCCCTAGCGGACGCAGCGTGTGACTAAAGTGAAACGAACGTCCTTTTGGCGTCCACTGAGCGTCATTCGAAATAATACGCCAACAAGACGCTATTCTGTCGTTATTCACACGTTAGTCACACGCTCAACACGCTCGGCTAACGTTGACAAATCGTTCGTCGCTCGCCAGTGGCACGTTAGCATACGATAATAGTTTTCAGGGGTATTTTACTTGGTCGCTGTTACACGCTTCTCGTGCGTTAGATAGACGCTAGTCATGCGTTAGGCACACGTTAATAACACGCCAGATGTGCCATCCTCATTCTAGAACGCTAAAAAATCGAACGATTGAAATGTTCAGAGAACGTTGACCAGAACGTCATGGTGTGACGGCTCCTTTAATGATTTATCTATCTATGTGGAACTGTCACTTACAAATTTAACATTTTACCAGTCTATGTGGCACTGCTATTTCGATCATTAACAGTTTACCGATCTTTGTTTGACTGTCATTAACAGCGTTAAAAATTTACCAGTTTTTGTATGGCTACAATTTACAACGTTAATGATTTACCAATCTATGTGTGACTGTAATTTGCAACGTCAACAATTTATCGATCTATATGGGACTGTCACCTACATTGTTACCGGTCTTTGCAATACTGTAATTGTTAACATGAACAATTTCCCGATCTACATGGCACTGTCATTTACATCTTTAACAATTTACCGATTTGTGTTGGACTGTAATTTATAACAATAACAATTGGCAGATCTATGCGGGACTGTGATTTACAATGTTAAAAACCGATCTACGTAGGACTGCCATTTAAAATTTTTACATATTACCAATCTATGTGGGACTGTCATTTGTAACGTTAGCAGTTTACGTATCTATTTAGACTGTAATTTACCTCGTTAAGAATTTACAGATCAATGTGGGATCTTCATTTACAACCTTAACAATGTATTGATCTATGTGGTACTCTAATATCGAACGTTTACAATTTATCGAACTATGAGGGACTGTCATTTACATTGTTAACTTTTTACCGATCTATGTGAGCCTGTCATTTACAATGTTAGTAATTTATCGATCTATGTAGGACTGTCATTTATAACGTTATTAAATTATCGATTCATATCCGTCAGTTGTCATGTGACCGTAAAAGTGGACACCTGCTATCTTGAAATGTGACTAATGATTGGATGAAGTATCTTCAACGAAAAACAAAAGCAAAACAATAAAAAACAAAACAAATATCCGAATCTTAGATTTTTGTAAATAGTTTTATCATGTGAACTAATTTTTCCCCATTTCTTATAGATCTATGTTTAAAACACTAAAACTAGAAATATCAGTCTCCGTTGCACTAATTTTTTTACGTGGGTAAATGTCACGATTATGACATCATTTGTGGCGTCATTATTACAGCTGCATATTATAGCATTAGGACGATTTGTAAACACATTTCTTGGTTTACATTCATAGGAAAAGAGATGTGATAGATTTATATGTGCGTTATTTCGAACGAAATATTCTGTTCAGTCGGATAGACTGCACAGGACGTGAGGTCTGATCTTGGATCTACACTGTCTAATAAAAAGATACGAGGGGTGATCAGAAAGAACGTGGACCAGTGCCGGTATCGGAATATCGTTATAAAAAATAACTTGGAGTGTTTACTATTTTTGAAAGTAACCTCCTTTGAGTTCTATGCACTTATTCATTCTTGATTTCCACGCGCGAAACACGTGTGCGAGCGCGTCACGTGACATTACTCCTAAGGACCCGGGCATAGCGAGGGTTAGTTCCTCTTTGCTCTCGTAGTGCGTTCCACATAGAGAATCTTTCAAAACAGGAACTAGTCAGAGGTCACATGGAGTCAGGATTAAATTATAAAGGGTGTTGGCTAGTGTTTCTATGTTTAGTTTTTGCAAAGTTGCCTGTCCAAGTGCGGCTTTGTGAGCTAGGGCGTTATCTTAGTGTAAAGTGACGTCACTCCGTTGGACTTCAGGCTGTTTTTTTCGTATGGTGTTTGTGAAATTTATTTGAATAATGTGGGCATAAAACTCAGTATTAACTGTAGTATGTATAGATACAACATGATGTAGAAGAAAAAAAGGAGAACAGAAATACATGATGTATAACTTTACCAAGTGACAAAGAAAGGTTGGCTTTACCAGCGGAAGGCGATGATGGATGTTTCCATACACTGCTTTGTTGTTTAGATTCAGTCTCGTTAAAGTGTGCCTATGTTCCATTGCATGTTGCAATACGATCAGTAAAGTTTGACCCCTCTACCCTAATGCGTTCTGAAATTTCTTAACAGATTTCGACCTTAACCCCCATTTTCTTGGGCGTCAGTTGCCGAGGTACCCACCTTGTGCAAACACGCGACATTCTAAGATTCTCTGTCAGAATCTCCTGAGCACTTCTATATGAAATGTTGAATGTGTCAGCTATTTCCCTGACAGTATCTCGGCGATCTTGTTTAACATGCTGCTCTACATCTGTTATGAATTTGTCTGAGACTGATGTTGATGGACGGCCAGATTTAGGGTCATCTTTAACAGTGTCGCACTTTGTCTAAATCGGTCCGATCCATGTACGAATATCAGATTCCTTGAGTGCAGAGTCCCCTTCAACTGTTTCTAATTCGGTTTTGATTTCCGATAAATACTTTCCGAGTTTGGCGTAAAACTTTATGATTACTCTCGGCTCAAATAAAACGTCATCAGACATTTTGGACCACTAATGCGCTATATGACGTCATCAAAATGACGTCATACTTTACCTGCTTGATTATGACGACAATTTAAAGCTTGAGTCAGTTACCAGATAATTAATGCTCATCTATGCAAATTTTTATAATCCTCCGTGTAGTAGTTTTCAAAATAACGAGGTGGTCCACGATCTTTTTGATCACCCCTCGTATATTTCTAAAAAAGAAATTGAAATACCATTATTCAGGTTTTTACTGTCGGCCTGAAAGTTTTATTTACATTATTTAGTAGATTATTGAGGATTAACGGAGAGAGCAGTAATCAAGCAAGACAGTGTTATGTTAAACTACTACTGTATAATGTAAGCTAGAAGCAGCAAGAAGCAATCATTGAATTGCATGTATGTTACCCATATAGTGTGGCAATACCTGCCTTAACCCTTAACCTGCGAAATAAGTGAAACAAAACTTTCAAGCTGATAGTAAGGAGCCTACACCTGCCATTTCAAAGTAATCTTTTTGAGGAAAAACATCTTCTTATCGGACAGTCTAGATAAAAAATCAGACTGCACGTTCTGTGCAGTCTGATCTTGATATACGCTGTCCACAAAAGGTCTTGAGTCGCACTTAGCAGCCTAAGGGTTAAACCATAACTAATATGCGGTAAATTACGACGATAACAAATCTGAAATTTTGTCAATCGCAGTAAAGTACTTTTAGTTTATTTAATTCAATTTAGCCGGAATTATTATGTATTATTCAGTATGTTTGTGCCCTCCAACTTTCCCATGTCCTTGAGCGAAAAGAACTTTCAATTCTAGCATTACATTATGTCGTATAACTATTACAACCCCTTACCAGAATTTTTTTTGGTTTTATGGCTTTTAGAGAGACGGCATTCAAAAAAGAAAGTGTGAGAAGAGGAGAAAATGCTGGGAAAACAGGATGTTTCCAGATTCCAACAAAGTTTTCTGGCCTTTCTGTAGACAAATCCCATCTTAAAGTAATATTTAATTTGTCATCTACAAATGCTTTCAATGTGGACCAGTCTAAAATTCTCTCGTCTGGTTATAAATTAACCCATTACCACACAATCCCAATTTTAATGCTCTTATGGAGTAAAACTTTTTTTTTTTTTTAATATTGTGGGAAAAGGAGAAAATGCTGGAAACCAGCATTTTGTCCTATTCCCACAATATTTTCGACCCTTTCAAGGTCAAATGGCATCATATGAGCAGTATTTTGTTAGTCAACTGAAAATGCTTCAATAGTGGACGAATAAAAAACTGCCTTTTGGTAAAACAGTACATCTTTAGATAACAAAGCTAAAGTTGGTTCTATAGTAAAGTTGGACTGCGTAAAACATTCTGAACAAAACATGCAGTCCGGTATTCTAATACTGTTTCCACTATTCTGTGAAATATTATATGCACCCATAAAATGATAATATCTAAATCTCTGTTACCAACAGAAAATGTTTTATTTAATTCGTTACGCTGTTAAACCCTTTCACCAACATCCGCAGTGTAGTTAGCCCTGTTCAGACAGCGCAGATTAAGATCGGATAGCACGTCTTATGCAGCTTAGACCGTACACTATTTATTTCAATATATTTCAGAAAGAGAAACAGTGTTTATCGCATTCCGTGTACTAAAAACTTCAAATATCCCAGTAAATTGCATGGTACTATTCTGGCCAATGTGTAATTGCTAGAAATAATAACATTCCACCAAATATCAAAGACAGAAATCTACCGAGAATTTTCGATTAAAGGACCATGTCATTAGTAGAATAAACTAGCTTGTAATTAAGATTTGGAACAGTTTTGTTCTGAATTCTAAAAAGAATTAGGCGAGCCATAGCTTATTACAACAGTCATTGCGACAGGATTCATTCCTCTCCCATCGCTGACCATGTTTCGACGATGGTTATGTGGGAAAGTAGCCAGTGGCTTGGAAAGAAAATTGTACGCGGTACTGGTAGAAGAGACTCAGGGAAGCATAGATAGGTGCACTGGCCGCCGCGATATAACTGAAATAATGTTGAAAACGGCGTTAAACACCATACAATCAATCAATCAAACTTACTGCAACAAGCCCCGTAGCTCACGCTTGGTGGTACACATTGCCATAGAGCCAGGGACTGAGGGTTCGATTACCGATTTGAATCTTTTTTAATCTGAGAATTGATTTAAGTCATAGCTAAGCCCATTTCTCAAAGCTAAACACAGTGACGACATTTTATGGTAAACAAATGCGACCAACTTTTAACGAAAGAGTGTTTTGTAGTACAGGATTATTTATCATTCATCAACTTTTATCAATTGCTGTCCAATCTTAATTCCAAAAATCTTTCTAAATTTTAAAGGAACGCAACTTCCGATTGGCAAAATCGAATAGCCAGTCTAGTCTAAGATCGATAACGGCCTGTACCATGATACAAAGGAAATACTGTTTTTACCTTTTACCACACACTGCCGAGTTTTGATGACGCTGAAGAAGAATGCTTTTGAAAACACTATGGGGAAAGGAGAAAATGCTGGTTACCAGCATTTTCTCCTTTTCCCACAGTGTTTTCTACCCTATGGCAGACCCATTTCATACTTTATTCAGCATTAAATTTGTCAGCTGCAAATGTTTTCAACTTGGTAGAGTCCAAAATTTTGCCATCTGGTAAAGAGCTGCACGGCACGCAGAAGTACTGTGCGATGTAAAATAGTTTTACTCTAAAATACCATAAGAATTAAAAGTTTTTTCTTTCTTTCTTTCTTCCGGAAATTTTTATACATGTGTATATGTTTTCCGGCGTGAGCTTTCACCTTGAGTTCATTGGATAAGGTTGTTTACCGAGACGTAGAGTAATAAAATAGGAACCAATCTTTCTGCGTAGATTCAATAAAGACGGTTAAGCTTGTAAAAGACCAGTCCGCGTTGCGTGACCGCAGTTAATTACCAATCGAGACAATATACTGAGAAGAATTTTCAAGGTAGCGTAGACTGTAACACTTTATTGTAGTTCGGCCATATGGCGTGATGCATGCTTAAAATGGAAATACTAACCTCGACGTACACAGCGTCTAAATATACATGCAGCAGTAGAAACAGTTTTAGTTCAAATAGGTAGTATCCTTAACGTCGGAGCAACCAATCGATTTTGTCAAAACGAGATAACTATTTAATGCCCTCACTAAATCTTCAAATACATCGAAACTGTTCAAATCGGGTATGACTGTTTAGAGTGAAGCCTACACATGATTTCCGTGATCCTGATTAAAAAAAAAAAAATCGAAGTTCTATAACAATTTGGCGCTTATTACAAACCTGCTTAGGACCGTTCAAAACCCACAATATTGTAATTTTTTCAAACATTCCGAAACTGCTTAATATTTACTGAAACGATTTAACCCTTAGCCTGCTAAATAAATGAAATGAAACTTTCAAGCCGAAAGTAAAAAAGCAAGATTGATCCTATTTCAAATTTATCTTTTGGACAAAAATATTTTCTTATCGGACAGTGTAGATCAAGATCAAATTGCACGTTCTGTGCAGTCTGATCTTGATCTACACTGTCCGCAAAAGGTCAGTGAGTCACGCTTAGCAGCCTAAGGGTTAAGGGCATGTCACATGGCGGAACTGTGTTCAGATTAGTATCTATGATCGGTCTGGGTTTGGAAAATCGTTTTAATTTATGCCATTTAGTAAAATGCTTGTTTGCAGTTAGAGGTTCAATGTAATTAGTTGCCAAGAAATCACATTTTACCATGAAAACATAACTTCAAACGTCCAAAAAACGGGCTATTAGAACATTCGGATTTGGGGCTTAGCTGGAAATCACATTTGAAAATGGATAAGCTAAAGAAACTCAGTCTGAAAGTTGTCACACAACTTGGCAGATCTTATTACAAAAGCTGGTTTTCGGTTGAAGGGTTTAACGTCAAATTTGAACATTTTAATTACCTTTAAAAAAAACCAAATTGTTTTTCAGGTTAAAAACCATACACTTATATCAATTTTAAAATATTAGCATGTTGATTTCCAGCGAGTTTTAGAATTACTTTACAATAAGATTTGGAGTTTCGTTTCAAAAGTTCTAACAAACATCACTAGGCTTCCTGGAACATCAAACTGCAGACAGACAAACTGAAAGGTCCACAAGACTACACAGATACTCCCAGCGCTTTGGCAGGCGACAAAACGAAAACATATGCAGACGACAAATTTATAGTGGCTCAATACACGGAATTTGTATTTGGTTTAAACATATTTATTTTACATCGATTGAGAAACAAGTTCTTACAACTTATGCTAATCTCTCTCGATTCTGCTTCCTGGGAACTACACCAGTAATCGCGCCGAATATGTGGGCCAATGAAAAATTCCGGAGTTGACACCCGCTCCCGGGTATCGAACTCCAGACCTTTTGGTTACGAAGCCGATGCTCTACCTCACGACCACAGACACCACTCGAGTTTGTATTTGAAAGGTTTGTTTGTTTGAATGGTGTTTTACGCTGTTTTCAACATTATTGCAGTCATATCACGGCGACAGCTGACATATTCATGTTTTCCTGGGTTTCATCAGTACTAGGCTAGAGCTCTGAAGGGTCTTGCTGTATTTGAAAGGATAGAAAGCTTTATGGGAAATAGAGAAATTGCTGGTTACCAGTTTTCAACAGCCTCGTTTGTCAGTGTCCTTAATACAAGGTAATATTTGGTATGCTATGTACAGTATCTTCATCTGAATACGTCAAACTCTAAACAAGATAATCTTATTTGCATAATAACTAAACATGTCCACGACCCTTTACCAAAAAATCCGGAATAATAATGACCATGGGAAGGTAGGCTTTTGAAAATGTTATGGGAAAAGCAGAAAATGCTGGTAACCTGCATTTTCTCCTTTTCCCACAGTGTTTTCTACCCTTTCAAAGCAAAAATCTATTCTTGATTCACATTCCATTTGTCATTCGCAAACGCCTTCAAATTAAACCAGTCTAAAATTTTGACAAAAGGTCAACGAGCAGACAGAAGCTTTCACCATAACATTCAAAAGGTCTATATTAGGTACCATTCTTATAAATGTTTATAAATTATCGCACATGCTGCACACGTGTTTATGCAACTCAAAAGCATTATAATATACAGAAAATTCTTGCGGCTTTTACCAGCCTGAGATGAAAGCACGCAGTAAACAACATAATTATGCCACAAGAATGCCCTAAAGATCCTTATTAGATAACATTACAAATATGCCTCTTTACGAACATTACAGTTGACAGATTTTGAGAGCATTGTTGGAAAAAGAAGCATTTGTTTGTAATAAACGTTTTTTTTTTTCAAACGCTGCTTTCGGTTCCTTTCAAAAACAAACGTACACGTTCTTTCCCTTTTTCTTTTTTTTTTATTTGCGTCAGTTGCTCTAGTTAAAGGTTGTATTGGTCTGAAATAGCCTGTATGATCATGGATTACTAGTATTGGTTGACAAGGTTTCATTGAGACTCGTAAGATTCGTTTTCGGAGCTGATTAGTTTACTAGATATCTATATAAGATAATAAGAGGGCTTCTTTCTCTTTTTTTGTGATATCCTTGGTGTTGATGTGCCTGACATGGTTCTATGCATTCCCATCATATTTGACTTTTTATTTGAATATGTTGTGTGCTACTGTTAAAACCATATTATGTACATTCAGTACTAAATACAATAAAAAATGAGCCGTGCTCTGTGAAAAGGGGGCTTAATGCATCTGCGAAAAGTATCGACCCAGGTCAGCCTGCGCAGTCCGCGCAGGCTGACCTGGGCCGAAACTTTTCGCTATTGTTCAATTTTCTGAATGTCAAAGGACCAGTCTACCTCATGATCAAGTAGGTTGTCTAAAAAAGTGGCTCTTATGGATCCATGATTATGTGATGACTAGGGCTGGTATCATGTATCACGGAGATGCATTAAGCCCCCTTTTGCCAGAGCATAGCTCAAATATATCTATCATTCAAATATCCCATTAGAATATCCTACATGACCACATAGAATGAACCTTCTTGTAAACAGACGAAGAGTGTACTGAAGGTAAATTGTCTAAGTTCAATACTACCAGACTACAACACTCGTATATAGATTTGAATGGAATATTATATCAGCCCGTATTTCTGTGTTGTCAGATCAGGTCGAACTGCGTGTGTAAAGAGGAGCGAATCGGATGAGACCGAAGGTCGAATCCGATTCGCACTTCTTTACACACGATAATTGACCTAACCCGACCACACAGAATGCATACTAGTACAAGAATGTTCCTTTTATCATGGGTATATCATAAATCGAAATATTCAAGACGAATTCAGAATGTTTTTACAGGTGTTTGTTTATTGTATAGACATAAAACGTCGACAGGACTTCAGTGTTAATCGTATTGAATGTGCCTTTTTCGAATATCATTTAAACCATAAACTCAACACCACCACCAACAACGGCATTTTGGGGTTCGAATATTGCAAGCTCTTATTACAAAACAATATTGCTATTTTATCGATATCCTGTAGAAGTAAAATATGGTGTTTTAAGTAACTTTGCGTGTTTCCCTTGAAGGCACAGTGCTTTGGAGAACTAACTGGTTTAGCCAACCAGAAATTGCATTCTTTTGAAATTCAGTAAATTCTTGAGAATAAAAAGTAAAATGCAATTTAGAAAAATTGGTTTACATGGCCTAAGAACGTAATTTTACTGGTATTTTGTCGCTTCAATCTATCCATGGTGTGCGCAGGCAGGGCGTTAAGGAACGGCAAATGCATTTTACCCTACTATTATTAGAAGAACTTTACATATTTAACTTCTTTTCGCGAAAACGGGTCTTAACCTTTAATCAATTGACAAGATTTAGACTTTTACAGATGAAAAAATAAAATTCATTAAAAAATGGAAAATTGTCCTGAAAGGTTGGAAAACATTGTGGGAAGGGGGAAATGCTGGTTACAAGCAGTTTCTCCTTTCTCAACAATGTTTTCAAAAGCTGTTTTTGTCGGGTGTTTAAAACTCAGAAAATGTTTGGTAATGAGTTACGTCTTTTTAAGTACGAAATATACAGGTAAACTCGAGCTATTTCGAAAACTGAAGATACGATCCACTGAACCTCGGAAAGATTTTTTTATCTTATAAGCTTGACCACACAAACATACGGTATAGACCCAAGATGAGACTGCACATTCTATGTAGTCACATTTTAATCCATACCGTCTGTAAGAGCTCCTGTTTCGCCTATGGGGCTGAAAGTGTTAGAACATCCTCCCCCACCTCCCCCTTACGTCATATTAGCCTGGCTTTGTATTAAGCCTTAAACTGTCAAATGAATTACACGTGCAATCACAACCTATAATAAAAGACCCAATATTGAAATTTCGAAAGCAATATGTTTTTAAAAATCTTATGGTATTGGACAGTGCATATCAAGGATCATACTGCTGGTTCTGTGTAGTCTGATCTTTATTTACATTGACCGCTAGAAAAACAGTTACTGTTTGTCGTCCAGCTATGGTCGTAACACATTTCCTGCGAATATGGCGGTTTGTTTAGTGGGATCGTTCTAACCGGAAACAAATATCGTCATCTACACATCCGTTGCGTGCATTCTATTTTAAAGGCCCAGTAAAGACCAAAATATCAAAGCAGGTGTCATAATACATTTAAATTTAAATCATACCGTTTAAACGTATGAAAAATATTGTGGAGATGACAATCTGTTATCGTGTGGTCGGGCCATATGCTAGTCGCTGGAAGAAAAAAGAATTTTAAAATCAGGCAAAACGTAAACAAAAGACATAGCTACCTGGCAGGTTTTAACCTACTTTTGAAATTAATTTCTGTCAGCAACTAACACTTGGACCGACCGTACAATGACAGATTGTCATCTTCACAATAATTTCCATACTTTTAAATGGTATAATATAAATTGAAATGCAATTTTACACCCACTTTGTTTACTTTTGGGCTTTATTGTTACTTTAACCCTTAGGCTGCTACGCTGTGAAAGAGCAAAATTTGGGTTTTTTACTATCGGCTTGAAAGTTTCATTTTACTTACTTAGCAGGATAAGGGTTAACTTTTAGTTAATACCATACAACCTTGCCGTAATCGCTGCCGTATTACTCCTTATGCTGCTAAGCGCGACTCACTGACCTTTTGCGGACAGTATAGATCCAGATCAGACTGCACAGAACGTGCAGTCTGATCTTGGATCTACCCTGTCCGACAAAGAGATATCTTTTCCCCAAAAAATACCTTTGAAACAGCAAAACTTAGGTTTTGATTTTCGGTTTGAAAGTTTAATTTGAAGTTATTTAGCAGGATAAGGGTTAAATATACAATCAATGAACAAAGGTTTGCTGTTATGATAAATATGCTGATATAAAACTTTCTTTCAAGAGATGCTACTTTCAGAGGGTGGGGCATTACGCTCCTTTCACACTTTACTATACGACATCATTTTAGATCCAGAAGGTATTTGAGGACGTCAAATTCGATGTGGCGCAGATTATCGGACTTGTCTTAGCAATATTCTAAGAAAAGAGGAAAATGCTGGTTGCCCCCATTTTCTTCTATTCTGACGATATTTCAAAATTGGTCTTTCTGAGTTGTAAGACTACAGGTCGTTTGAATATTGGTTAACGTATATATTTTTTTCTTCTCTTTTAATTACTAAAAGTTTGAAAACAATCTAGATTTAACTGCAAAAGAAGTTAAGATAAGCAATAAAAGGTGAGTTTAATATTCTCGAATTAAGCATACTTTCAGACTGATTAAAAAAAGTCTATGTAAGCTTTTAAGGTAGTAGACCCCTAACGCTTCTAGTGCAACATGGAATAAAATTTCTTGATAGTTGATAAATAAGGATTTATACTGATATAATACTTTTGCGCATTTTTAACCGACCAGAAATTCCTTTGATATCTATCTTAAAATCAATTGTTGATACTTTTGTTAGTTTCCTGAAAAGGGAGGTAATCATTATCTCCCTTTGTAATGAGAATATAGTAGTTTTAGATTTATAAATGATAATTCTAAGAAGGAAAAAAAGGAAAAAGTGGTTCGGTTAAAGTAGTAAAATAGTACTCATTTTTAATCATAGCAAATTTTGTAGGATAATGTTATAGTGGAAATAGCTGTTTTTCATTAGGGGTCTACTACCTTAAATGAGGCAAGCTATTCGTTCACCAGTAATTCTTTTTTAAGTTGCAGCCCGCCACGCAACAATATCCAAACGGAATTGTTATAATCTTAAACCATGACAGGGGGAAAAAAAGGGAAGTAGTTTACAGTATCGTTTTGTATTATTTTTTGTTATAAACCTATAAATGAAGTGACTTAAATATGGACGTTATATTAAACACATGTGAGCCATACTCTGGCAAAAGGGGGCTAAATGCATCTCCGTGATGCATTGTACCATGCGAGACATCACATGAATAGGGGACTATAAAATCTATTTTGTCGAAGAACCGACTAAATAATGAGGTAGATCGGTCCTTTGACATGCAGAAAATTGGCCGATAGCAAAATGTTTCGCTTCAGCTCAGCCTGCGCTGACTGTGCAGGATGACCTGGGTCAAAACTTTTTGCAGATGCACTAAGCCCATTTTTCAAACAGCATGTTTTATATACAAGAGACCAGAATACGTTTTTTTTTATTATACATGTACTCTGTGAAAGTTTTTCCATATCACCCATGCACTATGTGTAAAACACCGTGTTCACGAACCACCTCTTTGTATTCACGTTCGACTCTTTCCGTCATATCCCGAAAATGTTCTGCTCTCTTTTTTTCTAATATTTAATTTATTTGTATTTTTTTTTTTTTCCAGATATAAAGGAAATATATATAATGAAAGAAACATTATATCAATCTGCATTTCTGTGCGCATTTTTGGATCAGGTATCGATGTGTGTGTGTGTGTAAAGGTTCGGATCGGATTCGACCTTTGGTCTCATCCCATACATACCTCTTTATATACGTACTACGACCTGACCCGACCACACAGAAATGCAGACTGTTGTAATATTCCATTTTCCCATTTGTATACAAACAATTATGTTAGAATTTAAACTTTGATGATCTCCAGTATTACGGTATTACCGAAACAAATGCATTTCTTTGCGACTGTATGTCCTACATTTCGGTATTTTAAAACGTGCTCCACACAGGAAAGTAGTGGCGTTTCATAATTATGCTCGTATGTCACTCATACAAAAATTGGGCAAGTTCGATTACTTCTTTATTAACCCTTACGTTTCTAAGCGACTCAAGGACGTTTTTCAGACATTATAGATCAAGATCAGACTTCACAGAACGTGCAGTCTGATCTTAGATCTACATTTCCCGTCGGGAGATATTTTCCCCAAAAAAGTAACTTTGAAATAGCAATATTTGGATTATTACTATCCGTTTGACATTTTCATTCGACTTATTTAGAAGGTTAGGGTTAAAATGAGGGACTTAAAGAGCTTTGGTGGACTGGAAAGATCTAGATCAGACAGCACAAAAATTGAAGTCTTATCTAAGATCTACAGTTTCTTTATTCTACGCGTTTAGAAATAACGTTATTTTTACTTTGTTGCAGAATCGTATATTTAGCCAACGTAAAAACTAATTCAATGTCTTAACAGTTCTGCCTCAGCATATCAATTGTTCGTTTTGTGGACAATGTAGATCAAGCTTATGCTTGAAAGATGTAAGTAGTACTAGCTTACCTGTGGTATACTAAACACTGCACATGCTATCCAAGAGAGTATGATCATAGTTCGAACCCGTCTTGGTGCTTTATTTCTGCTCATCGGGTCCAGAATCACACAGCAGCGATCCAGGCTTATAACCACAGTAACACATGTGGAAAGATTGAGGGCAAACACCTGAGCAAACTTCACAAATTTACACATAACGTCCCCAGCATACCATTGTACTGTAGAATTCCAGATGGCCTCAGTCCCCATACAGAAAAATGTAACCAACAAATCGGCTGTGGCAAGATTTATTATCAATGTGTTAACTGTAGACTTTCTCCGTCTCATACGGTACATCTGGACAATGGTTGCCAGATTTCCAAAAAGGGACACAAAAAACATAGTGCCCATAATGAGGGTTTCAATCATCGTTGCGTCATTAAAGACAGGTAAAGCAGGTTGTGTCTCACCTGTAAAGTTTGACTTATTGGGTGACACTTGGGTGTTTATCTCGGCCATATTTGTATCTTCTTGAAGAACAAGTTTAGAATATTTCATTTGTAATAATGTAACAATTTATCAAAATTAATCCAACTAAATGGTAAAATATAGCAAACTTTTAAGGGCTCTTTAAATTATTAATCATCCCCATAAGCGTTGAATTGTTAGAGTTATGATACTGCAACATGGTATAGTTATTTCGTCAACAAAACACTTCTTTTTTTGTAATATAACTAAAAAAAAAAACGCGTCGAAAATTAATGAAAACAAAACCACTAATTGTACTAATTATTAGTTACAAGATCTAATTTCTGTTGTCTCGCACAAATAATTATTTTTCTCGTGTCATCTAAATAAATCTCAGGACAGAAATTGAAAACTACATTACACCAAACTTCTAATTTCACTCTAAACAGTAATCCAATAAATTTCGTTCATTGCCTGAATCAGGTTGTAGGGCGATATTGTAGCAAATATTTACATGCTTTACGGCAGAAATTTTCAGGAGAAGCAGGGTTGTCGATATCCGATAACCATCAGAGTGATGTCCGTTTCAGCTGTTCCGCTGTATTTATTAACCCATCATTGCAATTTGAAATACGAGCTTTTAAATGCACCTTCTGCACATCGTTGTTGTAAACAACAAGAGAAAAGGAGCAATTATTGCTTGTTACCAGAAATTGCTCCTTTTCCATTCTTCTTCTCTGTACCAGGAGACAGATGCATTTTTATCACATAACCTCCTTTGTTTTCAGTGTAATATGCCTATCACGAATTTTCTTATCTAATTTCTTATTTTCTTATCTTGTTTGATACCATAATTATTTGACGTCATTTTTTGACGTCATTTTATACGTATTTCATAGAAAGGAATTGGTTTCATGGATATTACCGTGGATGCATCTATAGATGGTTTTGCATCATCTGATCTATAATTTGTGAAATATCGTTATGTGATTAAAAAGAATTTGACATTCGTTGGCGTTTGAAATAAAATCTTATTAAACTCGTCAAGAAAAAAAGAAATTATGAAGCTCGCCAAAGGCTCGCTTAATAATATTTCCCTAGACTCGTTTAATTCAGTTTTATCTCAAATGCCAACTCATGTCAGATTCTATTTATACACCTTTAAATGAAGCGGAAACTGTTGACCAATATCAGACAAGTTTCACTCTTCCGCTGCCAATTAAATTGAGCCGACTTTTATCGAGGTCTTCGTTTCAACTGAACCTGTTTTTTAGTTAAAGTTAAGAATCAAATAGCGGACAGTGTAGATCTAAGACCAGACTGCACGATCTCTGAAGTCTGATCTTGATCTACGCTGTCCGCAACAGCTATCCTGGGCGACAATGGGAGTGAAAGAGTAAAATGGCTTATAGATCATCCCTGAGGGCCTTGATCAAAGCCTATAGGCAGTCATACCTTAACCCTTAACCTGCTTTATAAAAGAAACTAAGAAAAAAGATATCTCCTTAACGGACAGTGTAGATACAAGATCAGACTGCACAGGAAGTGCAGTCTGATCGTGATCTACACTGTCCGCAAAAGATCCCTGAGTCGCACTAAGCAGTCTATGTAAAAAGTCATAAAAGCGCTTGCTGTCAAGAGCCATCTCATGCTACAACAGGTTACATACACTCCGCATTGAATTCACTCGCCAAATTTCCAAGAGACGATGAAGCTTGTGAACCAGCCCTGAGGCATTCTAACTGCACAAAGCCAGAGCATGACTGCAGAAGGTATCGATGATACTTCCAAGGCCGACACCGGACTTACAACCACAGAGTACGTGTAGGCAAGCACTCTACCAGGCCGCTACAAAAGCTATACATGGCTCTATATGAAGGCAGTAAAAGTGCCATCTTACAGGGCCAACACCAAACAACATTACCAACATACATGTAACTACAACCCTTTCATACAATAGTACTTAAAATTTGATATGGTGCGTGTCTGACACTGGCAAGTCGCACAATGACACAACTGGTCTTGGAAGAAAAACGCAAGTAAAAGTCACCGTAGAAATACTTGGAAAAGTTGCAAACGGATTTTTCCACAACTATGACAATTAAACACCTGAACCCTTAACCATAGACTTATCCAAAAGTAAAGTATTTGTAAACGACAAAGTACATGTTACTCAAGTGAAAGAACTTGTTTTAGAAAATGGCAGTAAACATTGAGAGAAAATGAGAAAATGCTGGTTACCAGTCTAAAAGCCTTTGCCCCTTTGGGATGGTTTGGTAACGGGTAGTAATCATGATGTGTGTTTACCCCGATGTGCTATCAATCCGGATTTTGAACAAGATCAGTTAACCTACAGCAGGTACAAACACTTTGACGAGGATTGAAACGATCTGCGCACGGGATAGGGGTTTATAAAGACTTTTGTTCGATTCTCCTGATTTAAACAAGATTTGAGTTTCCCCTAGGTGAAATGACAAACGGTCAATATTAGAGGGGTCAAGTCCCTGTAAGGTTAGCTTCAAGCACGCGCTTGTGCATTTCTGGGTTTACACGCGACCCTTGAAGGTGTTGTTGGAAAACTGTACTTGGAAAGGTTGTACCCTTCATATGCCACTTGACATCGGTCATGCATGCCATGAAAATTGAACAATCCACACCTCGTGATGTACCAGTTAGTATGTCTTAATTATTGTCTTTCGTTCATCTGAAACAAGTTTCAAGGCCATGACAGAGGTATCTAACATCTGTGTATTTCGTATCGTGAAATAAATTTTGAAATAAGTCTTTCTGAGAAGATGTGTCTTGTTTACTGAACATTTAAGAAATTAGACTTGCTCATCACATTTAGAAGATATACCAACAGCATCAATATAAACAAGAGGACCATGATGGTCCTATATCGCTCACCTGAGTACTAAGCAGTAAAAGTCTACAATGAAGAAAAATACCAAATATGGAGGTTCAAGGCCAAATGATAATGAAACAAGCAATTTCGTTGAAATGATATCCCCCGCCAAAAAAGACATTTTTTGATACAAACATATTAGAGGTATTGTGTGTTGCATGAACATGTGGCCTTTTTGTTAATGGTCCATGATAAAATTACACATTAAGCTCCCTTTTTCCATGGCACAGCATTTCATTAAATGAAAAATATATAAGCGGTCCATATGAGATCATACATTAAGTCGCCTTTTACCATAACATGGCATTTCATTAAATGAAAACAAATGATGAAAATATACATCAATCCCCCTTTTTTCATGACACGTCATTATATATAAAAGAAAATTGTATCAACGGACTATCCTAAGAAAGACATGCATGAAGTTTCATAAATGTTCGTCAAGGACTTCAGAAGATATCTGTCCAGGCGGACGAATGGGCGAACTAACTTATTGGTCCATAATGAAATTATACATTTAGCCCCCTTTTTTCATGACATGGCATTTCATGAAATAAAATCAAATAACTATTGTCTGTGGCTTAATGAAGATGAAGTTTAATTGCATTTTGTCCTGTAGTGAGAGATATTGGTCCATAATGAAGATATTTGTCAAGCCCCCTTTTTCCATGACATGACATTTAATGAACAAGAGCGGCAAATTGTCGTAAGATACGCCCGTCCCACTGCCAGTTGTCGAGGGGGGATAATAATCGTAAAGGGCAGGTACAGGAAAATAGTAGTGCAGCAGAAATCATGTAAGTGATTGAAATAGGCATGAATGTCTCCTCTAATGTTAAGGAAACATGCATGTAAGGTTTCAGGTCATTCCAACATGAATAGACAAAGTTATATTGTAGAGAAGCATGAAAAGCTGTAAAAAAAAAAAAATAATAATAATAATAATGAATAGGGAATAATTCCAAAAAGGCATTAGGTAAGGTTACGATTCAGTGCATTGCGCTTTTCGTAACTGCAACAAACATGTTTACCAAGTCTCAAGTCAATTTGACTTGAGGTGACAAAGTTCCATTCCGGACAAGCAAGAAATACTGTAAAAATAAAGATAAAAGTGGAATTACTCAAAATCTGCGCTAGGTAGAGTTATTGTTCTTGTGCACTGTACTCCGTAATATTGCAACAAACATGCATACCAAGTTTGAAGTCGTTCTGACTTGAGATGACAAAGTTGTATTCCGGACAAGCACTAAATGCTGTAAAAATGACATCAAAGGGAAATAACTCAAAGACAGCACGAGGTAGAGTTACAATTCTTGCCCACTGCACTTCCAAATATTGCAACAAATAAGCATACCATATTTCAAATCATTCCTACTTAAGATGACAAAGTTATGCTCCAGACAAGCAAGAAATGCTATAAATATGAAGATCTAAGGGGGAATAACTCAAAATTCATGCTAGGAAGAGTTATGGTTCTTGTGCACAGCACTCTGTAATTTTTCAATAATCATGCATACCAAATTTGATGATGTTCAGACTAAAAATGACAAAGTTGTATTTAAGACATGCAGAAAACGCTGTAAAAATGACGATCAAAGGGAAATAACTCAAAGACACCATGAGGTAGCGTTATGGTTCTTTGGCACAGCACTCCGTATTATTGCAACAAACACAAATGACAAGTTTCAAGTCAGTCGGACTGGAGATGACAAAGTTATGCTCCGGACAAGCAGGAAATGCTGTAAAAATGAAGATCAAAGGGAAATAATTCAGACAGCACAAGGTAGATTTACGGTTCTTTCGCACTGCACTCCGTATTATTGCAACAAACACAAATGCCAAGTTTCAAGTCAATCGGATTGGAGATGACAAAGTTATGCTCCGGACAAAGAACTATTCTATAGAACTTTCTAATTCAAGGGCAAATAACTCCAGTCATTCTGGTCCGATTAGACCCATAATCAAACTCATCCCAGATCTTATGGTAATAAGTATTTTGACCAAGTTTGATGCTGATTGGTTAAAAATTTTAGATGCTAGAGTGTAAACAACGTCAAATATAGCAATTTTTCTAATTCAAAGCCAAATAACTCCAGTTGCTCTGGTCCGATTAGACTCATAATCGAAATCATCCGAGATCTTATAGTAATATATATTTTGACCAAGTTTGGTGCTGATTGGTTGATATTTGTAGACGCTAGAGTGTAAACAAAGTCAAACATAGCAATTTTTCTAATTCAAGGGCAAATAACTCCAGTTCTTCTGGTCCGATTAGACCCATAATCGAACTCATCCGAGATCTTATGGTCATATATATTTTGACCAAGTTTGGTGCTGATTGGTTAAAAATTGTAGATGCTAGAGTGTAAACAAAAAAATGTGAACTGACGACGGATGGACAGACGGACGACGGACGGACGGACGGACGGACGACGGACGCCGACGGACGGTGAGTGATCACAATAGCTCATCCTGAGCACTATGTGCTCAGGTGAGCTAAAAATGTGAACGGACGGACGACGGATGCTGACGGAAGGTGAGTGATCACAATAGCTCATCCTGAGCACTTCGAGCTCAGGTGAGCTAAAAATGAAGATCAAAGTGGAATTACTCACGCTAGGTTGAGTTATTTTTCTTATCCACTGTACTTGGTAATATTGCAACAAACATGCATACCAAGTTTAAAGTCGTTCTGACTTCAGATGACAAAGTTATATTCCGGACAAGCACAAAATGCTGTAAAAAATTACGATCAACGGGAAAAAACTCAAAAACAGCACGAGGTAATCTTACAATTCTTATGCACTGCACTTTCAAATATTGCAACAAATAAGCATACCATATTTCAAATCATTCCTACTTAAGATGACTAAGTTTTGCTCTGGACAAGCAAGAAATGCTATAAAAATGAAGGTCAAAGGGGGAATGACTCAAAATTTGTGCTAGGAAAAGTTATGGTTCTTGTGCACTGCACTCCGTAATTTTTCAACAATCATGCATACCAAATTTGAAGATGTTCAGGCTAGAGATGACAAAGTTATATTCCTGACAAGTAGAAAATGGTGTAAAAATTACGATCAAAGGGAAATAACTCGTAGAAAGTACAAGGTAGAGTTATGGTTCTTTCACACTGCACTCTGTATTATTGCAACAAACACAAATGCCAAGTTTCAAGTCAATCAGACTGGAGATGACAAAGTTATGCTCCAGACAAAGAACTATTTTAAAGAACTTTCTAATTCAAGGGCAAATAACTCCAGTTGTTTTGGTCCGATTAGACCCATATTGAAACTCATCCAAGATCTTATGGTCATATATATTTTGACCAAGTTTGATGCTGATTGGTTTATATTTGTAGATGCTAGAGTGTAAACTAAGTCAGATATAGCAATTTTTCTAATTCAAGGGCAAATAACTCCAGTTGTTCTGGTCCGATTAGACCTATAATCGAACTCATCCGAGATCTTATGATCATATATATTTTGACCAAGTTTGGTGCTGATTGGTTGATATTTGTAGACGCTAGAGTGTAAACAAAGTCAAATATAGCAATTTTTCTAATTCAAGGGCAAATAACTCCAGTTGTTCTTGTCCGATTAGACCCATAATCAAACTCATACGAGATCTTATGGTCATGCATATTTTGACCAAGTTTGGTGCTGATTGGTTAATATTTGTAGATGCTAGAGTGTAAACAAAAAAATGTGAACGGACGGACGGACGGACGGACGGACCGACGACGGACGGACGGACGGACGACGGACGCCGACGGAAGGTGAGTGATCACAATAGCTCATCCTGAGCACTTAGTGCTCAGGTGAGCTAAAAAGATAGAAAGGAAAAGTAATATTCTTGCTTCAACACCATTTAGGGTGTGTGAAGTTGGCAGTAAGTTCGATAATCGGAGTTCGATATTCAATATCGAAATGAATATGCGGATGAAATGAATTTCAGGCCGCAGTAAATTCGCTTTTTTTTCAAACTCAAGGGATAGTTACGAAAATTAATGAATCCTGATTTGAATATCGAAATGAATTTCATGCTAGCAGCAGATTCGCGTTTTTTTTTTTTTTATGTAGGGGCATATCGATGGTGTATGAAATCGAATGTGGATTTGAATATCGAAATGAATTTCATGCTAGCAGCAGATTCGCGTTTTTTTTATGTATAGGCATAAGGATGGTGTATGAAATCGAATGTCGATTTGAATATCGAAATGAATATCATGCCAGCAGCAGATTCGCGTTTTTTCCTGTATGTGCATATGTATGGTGTATGAAATCGAATGTCGATTTGAAGATCGAAATGAATATCATGCCAGCAGTAGATTCGTGTTTTTTAATGTATGGCATAAGGATGGTGTATGAAACCGAATGTAGATTTGAAAGTCGAAATGAATATCATGCCAGCAGCAGATTCGCCTTTTTAGCTCACCTGAGCACTTCGTGCTCAGGATGAACTATTGTGATCACTCACCGTCCGTCGGCGTCCGTCGTCCGTTCGTCCGTCCGTCCGTCCGTCCGTCCATCCGTCGTCCGTCCGTCCGTCCGTTCACATTTTTTTGTTTACACTTAGCATCTACAAATATTAACCAATCAGCACCAAACTTGGTCAAAATATATATGACCATAAGATCTCGAATGAGTTCTATTATGGGTCTAATCGAACAAGAACAACTGGAGTTATTGTCCCTTGAATTAGAAAAATTGCTATATTTGACGTTGTTTACACTCTAGCATCTACAAATAACATCCAATCAGCACCAAACTTGGTCAAAATATATATGACCATAAGATCTGGGGTGAGTTCGATTATGGGTCTAAACGGACAAGAACAACTGGAGTTATTTGCCCTTGAATAAGAAAAATTGCTATATTTGACTTAGTTTACACTCTAGCATCTACAATTTTTAACCAATCAGCATCAAACTTGGTCAAAATATTTATGACCATAAGATCTGGGATGAGTTTGATTATGGGTCTAATCGGAACAGAACGACTGGAGTTATTTGCCCTTGAATTTAAAAGTTCTATAGAATAGTTCTTTGTCCGGAGCATAACTTTGTCATCTCCAGTCTGATTGACTTGAAACTTGGCATTTGTGTTTGTTGCAATAATACGGAGAGCAGTGTGAAAGAACCATACCTCTACCTCGTACTGTCTATGAGTTATTTCCCTTTGATCGTCATTTTTACAGCATTTTCTGCTTGTCCGGAATATAACTTTGTCATCTCTAGCCTGAACATTTTCAAATTTGGTATGCATGATTGTTGAAAAATTACGGAGTGCAGTGCATAAGAACCATTACTCTTCCTAGCACGAATTTTGAGTTATTCCCCCTTCGACCTTCATTTTTATAGCATTTCTTGCTTGTCCGGAGCATAACTTTGTCATCTTAAGTAGGAATGACTTGAAATATGGTATGCTTATTTGTTGCAATATTTGGAAGTGCAGTGCACAAGGATTGTAACTCTACCTCGTGTTGTCTTTGAGTTATTTCCTTTTGATCGTCATTTTTACACTATTTAATGCTTGTCCGGAATATAACTTTGTCATCTCAAGTCAGAACGACTTCAAACTTGGTATGCATGTTTGTTGCAATATTACAGAGTACTGTGCGCAAGAACAATAACTCTACCTAGCGCAGATTTTGAGTAATTCCACTTTGATCTTCATTTTTATACGCCCGTCGAAGACGGGACGTATTATGGAATCACCCATGTCGTACGGGCGGGCGGGCGTCCAGGCGGGCGGGCAGCATCCAGTTCTTTGTCCGGAGCATAACTTTGTCATCTCCAGTCCGATTGACTTGAAACGTGGCATTTGTGTTTGTTGCAATAATACGGAGTGCAGTGCTAAAATTTCTGTACTAGCAATAGACGATGCTTGAAATCGAATGTAGGTATGACTATCGAACTGAAATTCATGCTAGCAGCAAATTTGCTAAAATATCTGTACGGGCATAAAGACTGTGCATGAAATATAATGTAGATTTGAATATCGAACCGAATTTCATGCTAGCAATTTAGAACAATTTGTCACCTAAATATGCCCAAGTACTTATTGTTGTCAGATAGGCTGTTTATTCAAGATGATTGTGAATTTCTTAAAACGCATGGGAAAAGTCGTCTATTGCACAAGATACGTTCTTTCTTGTATGCATGTACACAAAAATAGCATTCACCTCACAAAAAGGTCAATGATTTAAACCAGTGAACGTGAAAGTAGTTTCTTTTGTGAGTGAAATATCAATATTGGTAGATAAAAAGCATTGAATATATATTAGAAATTTATCAGCTATAAAATCATCTACAGAATGAACAAAATGGAAATAAGGGATGCATAACCTTTTGTGTGTGTGTGTGTCACCCTGTAGATTTAAATATAGTTTGACATAGTTTCATTATCATGTCCATTTTATCTCATGTATAATGCATTTATGTTGTCATTTTTTTATGTAGAAATAAAATTATCTTTGTACATTTTTCATACTAGAACATAGAAAGGAGTGCAACTATGTAAGGAGTAACGTTATGTCAATGTTTTATGGGTATTGAAAAACCACATGATACAATAAAACACGGTGCAAGGCTGAGCTACGTCGAAAAAAGAAATTGAGAAAAATAATTTGACTAATTACTTAAAACCCCCAGACTAAATAATGGTAAGTAAATGTTCTTTTTCACAACCTTTGGACGTCATGCAAAAAATTACAGCATATTTTTGTTATTCTTCATATTCTAAGTGTGTCATGTAAACAGACATTACCTTTACTAGTGTAGACTAATTAAGTACAAGTAGTGGTAGTAGTAGTAGTAGTGGTAGTAGTCGAATTCTGTAGTCATTCATCAGTAATATATTCACCCGTTTCCATTTTTAAGAAACTTCATACTATTTGCATAAGGTTGCCTGTTTAAAAATAGCTACTAAGACAAAGGCTTAAAGCAGATAAGTTTTTTTTAAACTAACTTTCACTTTACATGAGAAGTAAAGTTATATACAAGAAATTGGATTTGATTTGGCAGTGCGGCTACTTAAGAAAAGTCCAAACTGGGTCTTAATTTCTACTCATGTGAGCTAAAAAAAAACTCTATTTGTCATAAAACTGTACGTATAACCGACTCAGGTTTGCTTTCAGAGGGTAGAATCTTTAAGGCACAATAATAACAGATAAGAACTTACCATCACGACGACACTTTTATTTTACAACTTGACTCGTCTTCTAGAATTCTGAAGCAATGAATTACAGGGTACTATTTTCACAACTTGCTGCTTGTTTTTTTCGATCTGCTGCTGACATGAGATTTAAATCGCTGATGAAATCTTTATTCGACTTCATAAACAATTTAGATGCTCAAATCGAAAGTTTCGCGAATCAGTTGCCGCCATGAAACTAGTATCACTTGTTGGGTGCAGGACAACTCGCCCTAAAAGACAACTTGCCCCACAAAAAATTCGCCCCAAGACAGCTCGCCCTACCTTCAAAAGACAACTCGCCCTAAATTCTGAGACAACTTACCCCATTTTTATTACTATCAACTGTAGGTAATACCCCCGTCACATCAAACTCGTTCTCACTCCGTTCCGAAATTAGTTGCAAAACGGACTTAAACTGTTTTCGAACGGAGTGAACGTATAAGCAACCTTTCACGATCTGTTTACGAACTTAATGGACGGGTTAGGACGGGAAAGGTGCTCCAGAACTTTGAGCCTGCTCAAATTTTTTGCCGTCCAACCCTCCCTGTAATAAGACGGAGTGACAACGTACTTAAAACGACATTGACATACTACAAACGGAACTGCCATACTTCGATCCTATTGCGGTGTAGTCGGGCATCAAATGGCAGTGCGTTTGCATTTTACCGACAGAAATTACATGTCCTATCCCGACCGCAGCCCGATTTACGATTTTTGTTGACCGGGTCAAGACTTTCTATGAACAGGTTCGGTGAGACAGGGGCTTCAGGCATTATCAGGCAAAAATTACACGTTCTACCCGCAACCCGTTTTCCGATTATGTCAGGGCGGGGTAAGACGATTTTGTCAGGGAGGGGTAAGACGTTCTAAGAACTAGTTTGGTGTGACGGGGACCTAAATAAGATAGAGGTCTACAACTGTTATGATTTTTATTCAGTTTTTATATTCAAATGAGTGGTGATTAATGCCATACCAAATGTGTTTAACGGCGACAATTCACATATTCATGGTTCCTTACTATCTAAAACCCGTCTTTGGATCTGCAGGCAAGCTGTTTCGCCTTCATTTCAACTGAAATCATCGAGAAAGCGCTAGTAAGCCCTTGTACACTCATGAAACATCGTGGTGAAAAGCATCGTTTTGAGATTGCTCCGTGGGGAGAGGTATACATGTATGTAATTAACCTTTAACCACATAATTCCGAATTTGACAATCCTGAGGTAGACGGCTTTTGTGGGAAAATGTGAAAATGTTGGTAACCGAGACTTTTTCCTTTTCCCACAATGTTTCTGACCCATTAAAGACAAATTTAATAATTTGAGTTCAAAATCAAATTTTACCTACTTCTGTACAAATACGACCTCTTACGACCCTGCAGTTGGTCGCATTTGAAAAATCATGGAAACATGCGCAGTAATTATTTTTTTACAAGTCAGGGCCGTTGTCGGCTTGTTAAAAGTGGTACGGCTATGGAATGCAATGCAATGGAATGCATTTGGCGTTCCCTGACAGCCGAGGGCACAAGTGTGTGTGTGGGGGGGTGGGGGTGGGGAAGCAAGACAGGGGATATTCCCTCTAGTGACGGATGTTTCTGGGCCTACCTCTTGAAGACTTTTTATTTTGTTACAGGGCATATTGCAGGATACAGAACGAAACCCACACTGAGTTGAGCCTGTTTCTGTCAGTGTAAAGTACTGCCACACGGGACCTCGATTTAACGTCTCATCCGAAAGACTATTAGTATTTTTAGGTAGCCAGCCATGGGGCTCGAACCCACACCCTGAATTGACCCAAGACTTGATGCTTATATGTCCTACGCTCTACCAGTTGAGCTTTGCCGGCTGGTCAACTCAGAAAGATTGATTGAATTTGCGTTTATTTATTGTCACCACCGGTTTCTCATATGGGCGACGCCCCCTTAAGACTGTTAGTTTTGTTCCGAGGGATAGTGCAACATACAGGTTACAACCACCCTAAGTTACGCCATGTTCTTTAACGTGCTCAGTTTATGGCACCGTCACACGGGAAATTGGTTTAACGTCTCATCCGTAATTATAGATGGTCAGCCGTGAGGCTTGAACTCTCAACCTATAATAACCAAAGACTTGACGTTTACAATTCAGGTACGCTCTAACACCTGAGCAATGCGGGCTGGTCCAATTCAGAAAGGCAGTTTGTCAAAAACTTTATACTTGATCTGGCCGTCGGCATGTTGTTTGATTTCATTTCGTAACTAGTTTGTTTGGTGAAATCACTTGTCTAAATATATTCGATTGCATACACCATCTGTATGCTCGCGTTGAAATTTTTGTGTATCATACTGCAGCATGAAATTCATTTTGATATTCAAATCGTTATTCGACTTTATACACCATTTGCATGTATATATGCAAATACAATGTCGTTTGGAAATCTGCTGCTCGCATGAAACTCGCGTCAGTATTAGATTGTACACACTTTATACATGAGCATTCATTTATTGATATCCAGTATTGACATTTTTATTGTTTTTCCTCCAAATCGGTGAACATTTTAACAACAGTAATGAAATATATACAACAAATAAGAAGGGGAAAAAAGAAGTATTCAGCAAAAATGGTTAGAATGAGAAACATTGCACAACTAAATTACAACCTGAAAATGGCACTTGCAAAAAATATGAAAATCAAGTTTTGGAACTTTGCAACGATAACGAAATGCAAGGTCAAAAAATGGACCAAACAAAAATATGGAACAAAAGAATAAATGGACAAATGAACAGACGCCTAGAATAAATGCATTAAGTGAGCAAGTGAATATATATTTATAAAATAAATAACCACTCAATCGCTCGATCAATCAATCAATCAATCGAGCGATCGATCAGTCACTACCAATAGAAGTGCTCTAGTTAGCGACCCCTTAAAAGATACTACAAAATTTCATATAAGACAGGGTAATATGTTCACAAATTAATGTTGGTTTTTACCGAACTGCTTCTGACATAAGATTCAAATCGATGGTGAAATCTTTATTCGATTTCATAAACTGTTTACATGCTCAAATTTAAAGATTTCATGGATCAGCTGCCGACATAAAACTCGTATAAATTATTAATTCTATATTTGATTTCATAGACCATTTTCATGTCCGCAGAGAAATGATTCCGAACCATATTCTAGTATGACATTCAAAATCGTTATTCGGTGTTAAACCCCATCTATATACACCTTGCCTATGACCATATGGAAATTTCGCAAATCCGTTGTTTGCATAAAATTCATATCTATATTCAAATAGATATTTAATTTCTTATAAGAATTATAAGTACGGGTAATTTTTCTGTAAAGAATCTAATGCCGTCATGAAATCATACCAACATTTAAATGCCAATGTTGGTATTTTTGCGAATCGGCTTCTTGCATGAAATTCAGACAGATATTTCAAATGATATTTGATTCCAAATATCATTCATATGTCCATATGGATACTTTTGCAAATCTACAAATATTTCTGCTTATCCAAAACCTGCTCTTCATTTAAAACGCCATCTTCGTGCCTAAATTAACATTTGATTTCACTCATTATCTACATCCTCATATTGACTTTTTTTGCGATTCTGCTGCAAACAGAAAATTCACTTCGATATTCAAACCTACATTTGATTGCATAAACAATCAATATGTCCATATAGATTTTTTTCCGAATCTGCTGCTAGCATGAACTTCACTTCAACATTCAAATCTACATTCGATTTAATAAATCATCTACGGGCCCGTGCAGAAATTTTGGCGAATCTGCTGCTAGCATGAAATTCAGTTCGATATTCAAACCTACATTCGATTTCATACATCATCTACAGCCCGTGAAGAAATATTGGCGAATGCGCTACTAGCCTAAGATTCAGTTCGATATTCAACTCTATATTTAATTCCATACAAAATCCCAATGCCCATACAAACATTTAGCGAATCTGCTGCAAGCATGAAATTCAGTTCGATATTGAAATCTACTTTGGATTTCATACTGTATCTGCATAACATACAGATTTTTTTTTTTTTTTTTTTGTATCTGCTGCTAGCATGAAATTCAGTTCCAAATTAAAATCTTAATTCGACTAAATAATCCATCTACATGACTATTTAAAAATTTAACCGAATCTTCTGCTAGCATGAAATTCAGTTCCAAATTGAAATCTCAATTCGGATTAATAATCCATCTACATGACCGTGTAGAAAGATTACCGTATGAAATTCAGTTCAACATTCAAATCTACATTCAATTGCATACACAGTCTTTATGCCCGTTCAAAAAATCAAGCGAATCTGCTGTTGGCATGAAATTCAGTTCAACATTCAAATATACATTCGGTTTCATGCATTACTTTCACGCCAGTACAGCTGCTAGCATGAAATTCAGTTCGATTTTCAAACCTACAAACGATTTCATTCATCACTTTCATGCCCCTAAAAAGTTTTTTCGAATCTGCTGCTTGCATGAAATTAAGTTCGATATTAAAATCTACATTCTATTTCATGCATCATCTTCATGCGCGTACAGAAATTTTAGCGAATTTGCTGCTAGCATGAAATTCAGTTCGATATTCAAATCGACATTCGATTTCATATAGCATCCCTATGCCTATACATAAAAAAACGCGAATCTGCTGCTAGCATGATATTCATTTCGATATTCAAATCGACATTCGATATCATACACCATCCTTATGCCCATACGTATTTAAAAATGCGAATTTGCCGCTGACATGATATTCATTTCGATATTCAAATCGACATTCGATTTCATACACCATCCTGATGCCCATACATAAAAAAACGCGAATCTGCTGCTGGCATGATATTCATTTCGATATTCAAATCGACATTCGATTTCATAAACCATCCATATGCCTATACATAAAGAAAGACGAATCTGCTGCTGGCATGATATTCATTTCGATATTCAAATCGACATTCGATTTCATACACCATCCTGAATCCCATACATAAAAAAACGCGAATCTGCTGCTGGCATGAAATTCATTTCGATATTCAAATCTATATTTGATTTTATACACCATCCTTATGCCTATACGGGAAAAAACGCGAATCTGCTGCTGGCATGATATTCATTTCGATATTCAAATCGACATTCGATTTCATACATCATCCTTATGCCCACACATGAAAAAATGCGAATTTGCTGCTTGCATGATATTTATTTCGATATTCAAATCGACATTCGATTTCATACACCATCCTTATGCCCATACAGGAAAAAACGCGAATCTACTGCTAGCATGAAATTCATTTCGAAATTCAAATCGACATTCCATTTCATAGACCAGTCATATGCCCATACAGGAAAAAACGCGAATCTGCTGCTAGCATGAAATTCATTTCGATATTCAAATCGACATTCGATTTCATAGACCATCCATATGCCCATACAGGAAAAAACGCGAATCTGCTGCTGGCATGATATTCATTACGATATTCAAATCTACATTCGATTTCATACACCATCCTTATGTCCATACAGGAAAAAACGCGAATCTGCTGCTGGCATGAAATTCATTTCGATATTCAAATCGACATTCGATTTCATACACCATCCATATGCCCATATAGGAAAAAACGCGAATCTGCTGCTGGCATGAAATTCATTTCGATATTCAGATCGACGTTCGACTTCATACACCATCCTTATGTCCATACATAAGAAAAAAGCGAATCTGCTGCTAGCATGAAATTCATTTCGATATTCAAATCGACATTCGACTTCATACACCATCCTTATGCCCATACATGAAAAAACGCGAATCTGCTGCTGGCATGATATTCATTTCGATATTCAAATCGATATTCGACTTCATACACCATCCTTATGCCCATACAGGAAAAAACGCGAATCTGCTGCTGCATGAAATTCATTTCGATATTCAAATCGACATTCTATTTCATAGACCATCCATATGCCCATACAGGAAAAAACGCGAATCTGCTGCTAGCATGATATTCATTTCGATATTCAAATCTACATTCGATTTCATACACCATCCATATGCCCATACAGGAAAAAACGCGAATCTGCTGCTGGCATGATATTCATTTTGATATTCAAATCGACATTCGACTTTATACACCATGCTTATGGCCATACATAAAAAAAAAACGCGAATATTCTGCTAGCATGAAATTCATTTCGATATTCAAATCGACATTCGACTTCATACACCATCCTTATGTCCATACATGAAAAAAACGCGAATCTGCTGCTGGCATGATATTCATTTCGATATTCAAATCGACATTCGACTTCATACACCATCCTTATGCCCATACATGAAAAAACGCGAATCTGCTGCTAGCATGATATTCATTTCGATATTCAAATCGACATCCGACTTCATACACCATCCTTATGCCTATACATGAAAAAAACGAGAATCAGCTGCTGGCATGAAATTCATTTTGATATTCAAATCGATATTCGATTTCATACACCATCCATATGCACATAAAGGAAAAAACGCGAATCTGCTGCTGGCATGATATTCATTTCGATATTCAAATCGACATTCGACTTAATACACCATCCTTATGCCCATACATAAAAAAACGAGAATCTGCTGCTAGCATGAAATTCATTTCGATATTCAAATCTACATTCGATTTCATAGACCATCCATATGACTATACAGGAAAAAACGCGAATCTGCTGCTGGCATGATATTCATTTCGATATTCAAATCGACATTCGATTTCATACACCATCCTTATGCCCATACATGAAAAAATGCGAATTTTCTGCTGGCATGATATTCAGTTCGATATTCAAATCAACATTCGATTTCATACACCATCCTTATGCCCATAGATGAAAAAACGCGAATCTGCTGCTGGCATGAAATTCATTTCGATATTCAAATCGACATTCCATTTCATACACCATCCTTATGCCCATACAGGAAAAAACTCGAATTTGCTGCTGGTATGATATTCAGTTCGATATTCAAATCGACATTCGATTTCATAGACCATCCATATGACTATACAGGAAAAAACGCGAATCTGCTGCTAGCATGATATTCATTTCGATATTCAAATCGACATTCGATTTCATACACCATCCTTATGCCCATACATGAAAAAATGCGAATTTGCTGCTGGCATGATATTCAGTTCGATATTCAAATCAACATTCGATTTCATACACCATCCTTATGCCCATAGATGAAAAAACGCGAATCTGCTGCTGGCATGAAATTCATTTCGATATTCAAATCGACATTCCATTTCATACACCATCCTTATGCCCATACAGGAAAAAACTCGAATTTGCTGCTGGTATGATATTCAGTTCGATATTCAAATCGACATTCGATTTCATACACCATCCATATGCCCATACAGGAAAAAAACGCGAATCAGCTGCTAGCATGAAATTCATTTCGATATTCAAATCGACATTCGATTTCATACACCATCGTTATGCCCATACATAAAAAAAAAGCGAATCTGCTGCTAGCATGAAATTCATTTCGATATTCAAATCAGGATTCATTAATTTTCGTAACTATCCCTTGAGTTTGAAAAAAAAGCGAATTTACTGCAGCATGAAATTCAACTCATCCGCATATTCATTTCGATATTGTATATCGAACTCCGATTATCGAACTTACTGCCAACTTCACACACCCCACCATTTATCATGATCTTTGTTGAACTGTTCAATGTTACCATAACATATTATATGAAAATATGATCGAGTGTATCGAGTAACTTCAGAATAATGCTTTCATTCATGCATTTCTAGAGTGCACAAAAATTGTGACCTAACTCCGTACTTAAAATTCAAATTTCACAACACGAGATCATGTTCAGATTTCCTAGGTTCTCATAACCGACATAATATAGCTATGAAACAAATCTCGGTAGGTATTTAGTACTTTAACCATTTCGATAGCAGCGGCGATTGTAGTTGCTTTTCAGTTAGTGTAGAATACAACAGTTATGTAGATCAAAATCAGACGTCAGAGGTAATGCGGTCTGATCTTCAGTGTTCATTATTTTGTGGGATATTCTGACGAGAAAGTCTTTAAATTACATTATTTTTAGCTTGTTGCACCACGCGAAGATATGACTGACTTACTCAGCACCAAAAGGGTTACTACCAAAGTTATGATCAAGCAAAAACCAACAATCATAAAACAGGGATAAACAGAAATTACCGAAATGTCAATTAAAATTCATAGCTTTCTTTTTTCATCGGATAATATATGTCGGAATCACATGTTCACATGGAATACATTACGTAACGTAAAAACGATTTAAAAGTCATAACGAGGGTAGCAAAGGTATTTGCTTAGAACTATAACTTGATGTAAATGATTACGGTTATTTATCGTAGCAAAATGTTGATTTATTTCGGTATTAAAGCAGGGTGCTGTAGAAATGTATCGGCCGTTTCAAAAAATTTTATACTAATTCAAGAAGTCGATGAATCAGTAAGATACTAGCATCGTATACAACTCAAATAGTGAAATATTGCTTGAATCCCTTCAATTTTTTATAGAAATTTCTTAATAGGTAATGTAACTTTGTGCATTTTACAAACTTTTAACAGCTTTTAAAACCTGAACTCTTTTGTCTCGGTCAAAACTGCTTCGGCACGTCGCACAATCTCGATAGATCTACGGACGATAGCAATTATTTTGTCGCCGCAGCATTCAAAAGGTCACATACTAAATCGTTCATATTGTAACTGTTATTGCATGGCTTTCTTTGGTAAACCTGTGCCTTTTAAGTGATGACTTATGGTCGCCGTTTGGCTTTCCAATGGTTATATGAAAGAAAATATAAAGGCAGCGCAAGGAAGCCACAAGACAACCGAAGCCTACATTAAAAGTAGCACGGGGACTATACGATTACCGCGAGATCAGACTTGAACTACCGCTAATTACAAGCAATTACTCATTTTCAACAACTTTCTTTGATTTTCCATGATAAAAACATTGTTCTTGCTTACGAATGCGTAGTATTTCAAGATTGAATTTACCTTTACTGTACTGGGTAAAGATATAATGCACACACTATACTGACATTACTTTATCGCACTTCATCAACACTGGCTTCCAAGACATTTCCGAGGCTATCAACTCTAGGATTTTTTTCGTCGAAATGTTCATTTTAAAAATAATATACTCAGAGGCAAAAGAAAGTATACACCTTCTAATTTTGGCTGTTTCGGCAAAATATTTAAAGCTTAAGCCCTTGCAATATTTTTTTTTGCAATAGTCCAGTCATTTTTAAACGGCAAAACTAAAAAAAAAAATGTCAGCAATACACCATTATTAACAGAAAACAAGGGAGTTTTTTATCAAAGGTTAGCAAAAGACTTTTTTGTTACGACGGGGTTTTCAATGGTTGATGGACTAAATGGTGTTTCACTTTGCTCTCAACATTATCACGACATTAGCTCACTTCATCAAACTTATTCATGTTCATCATGAGTTTAACCGATCTACGACCGGGCCCTCAAATGTTTTGCCAAAGGAAACTCGCACGAGATCGGAACACCTTGGGTCGGGATCGAACTCTTTACGTATAAGCCATGCGGGTCCCTATTTCTTTTAAAGACAAGAAGATGTTTCCATTTCAGTCTCTAAAAGTATTGTCAGACTCAATTTGTTTCAATAATCAGGCCTCTGGATGGGTATCTGTGACAAGTTAACTTTCTTTGGCATACTTTTTAAGCAGTTCCTCCTAATTTCCAGACACTTTCATGTGATGTTACCAAATTTCATTCTCATTTATTGACTGCAGATCTCAAATGATTCAGAACCATGTTCATGGCTTCGAATTTGACTAAATTTGATTGAGTGCAGACACTGCACATCACCCTGATTCACTTTCACTTAAGTGATTCACTAAGACCTCGCAATGTTGATTTTATGCATCATTCCACCCCCAACTCCCGATGTCTTACTTCGACATGATTACTTCAGGTCAAACAGACGGCAGTTCCTTCAACTAATAGCACCTTCACAGCCGATCAACCGTGACTTGTGTACATTGCAAGTAACAAGTTACAGACTGGTCTTGAACGACCAGCTTCCAAAATCTTAATGACACAATTTCTATCGGCTTCTGAAAGCCGCTCCATTGTTCGATAGAAAAACGAAAAGGCTGTGGTTTTTTTTAGATTATCGACTTAGAAACCAAATACCGATTTCCAGCAATATGTTGATTGTCCAATAGGTTGCAGGTGCAGATATACAAAATTGACATGTACCTGCACTGTAGCCAGTCAAGTGTGTCAATTTGTAAATTAATGACAGAATATCACTTCAAACTTAGTAGCAATGAGTTTTTGAAGATTTCAGGTCAAAAATATGAAAAATGAGAAAATTATGAGAGATCAAAAACTGTATACTTTCTTTTGCCTTTGAGTATATTTGACTGTGAACAGCGACGTAGGGGGCAACTTTTACGGTGCTGGTATCAAGTATATAAACAGAAATAATGAGAAAAGTATGTTATTTATTCCTCTTTATGTTTTGGCACAACTTCCAAAACCATGAAACCACAGGTAAATATCCATTCTATAACCGGTTTGTTTGTAAAGTTTTTACAACTGCTCTCCCATTAAACCTTATCCTACTAAATAAATGAAATGAAAGTTTCAAGCCGATTGTAAAACCCCCAATTTTGCTATTTCGGAGGTATTTTGTGCGGGAAAATATGTCCTTATCGGACAGTGTAGATCCAAGATCAGACTGCACGTTCTGTGCAGTCTGATCTTGATCTACACTGTCCGCAAAAAGTCCTCGAGTCACGCTTAGCGTCCTAAGATTAAATCAAGGCAGCTATTGAACGTGGCTTTTGGATTCCTGAGTTTCATAATCGGAAAGAGTTAAAGCCAAGCCAATGCTAGAAAAACATAGGAAAAACTAGGCCAGGACTTTACTATTAAGCCATCGGGGCTGGAGTTTTTATCCAGAGTGTTACTGCGAATGTTAGCACGAACGTCGGTCAAAATTGACACTCTTCTTATTTACAAGGCTTCTGAGAGGACAGGGAGTGTCCAAACATTTAAGAATATCCTTGTTATAGAACAACTTATACCATATTTTGTTATCTACTTTTTTTGTTTGGTTTGGAGCCGTTTCAGTACGTTGTAGCGTCTTTCCGTATTTACATGTATTACTTTTTTGTCCACGGCATTTTAAGCCATGTGCACTTTATAAATGACATAAACTATCGATGTTCCATAAAATAACATCCAATAATATCAATGATATCTTGGAAATAATACTTACCTGATGTACCCAAAAGAGTAGATCTAGCAAAATCAAAGCTTTTACAAGGCAAGTGGTCCCCCGTTGCATACTGAAATCCCCGTTGATATCCTTTAGAGGATTGATTAGTCATTGCCACAGGAATCATTTCTTTCTCTCACCGCCGATCGTTGTTTTGACGACGGTTATTTCGGAAAACAGGCACCAGCTTGGGAAGAAAACTGCGAAGTACTGGTAAAAAGCAACTCCATAAAAGCATGAATAGGTGCACTGGCCGCTATGAAATAAGTGAAATAATGTAAAAAAAAAAAAAACCGGTGCTAAAAACCATACAGACAATTAATCAATCAACCGATCAATCAATCAGTTAAATGTGAGGTACGGATGTAAAAAGTTTTCATGGCTGAACTTAAAGATGTCACATTGGCCACAGCCGCCACATAATTTTAAATATGAAAAGTATAGCAACTACACGGCTACCGGGGTACGAGTATTTCGAGGGTCACATAACAACCTTTGTATTGTGACTATCTTCGCCCACTACATAATGCAATATATAAGACCAGATGTCCTACTGTAGTACCTGCCGAACACCACTCAGAGTCAATTGTCAGTATTTTTCATATATTTCCAATCTCGATTGGGAAAGGTCGTTACTTTAACCAGGTTCTGTGAGAATTTATCTTCAATCTGGTATATAGTTCTATACGGAATTACTGAGTTAATGAATGTTGAAACTTTGGATGCAGAAAAAGTTTATCTCTTTTCAACCAGAGAGGTTTTTTTTTTTTAATTTTAACTATAGTGAATACATGTATATGGAACGTATCCGATCAGTTATCAGTCATCGGTATTTCACATTTGATTTTAGATATCATTGACCAATCAGATTCGATCAACATATTCACTGCGGTATTAAAATGGTCTCAAAGTGGGAAGAGAAAATATTTTCCACCGCCGAATTTATCTATCCGTTAATTCCATTCTTTGTACTACATTAAAGATAAATTACCACACAACACGATAACTTTATCGACCGTTTACATCCCAGTTCACAAATTTGTGATAAGTACTGACAAATAATAGACGGTCATGTGCAGCAGGTAATAATATTTGATACTTTGTCTAACAGGTATAAATTAAAGTCTATAGATAGCGACGATTGTCACAAACCGAACGCCTGTGGGTCACATAATGGAGCGTTTACGGCGTACTTTGATAAAAAGAAAATTTTGAAGTACCAAAAGAGAGGCAAGAGGTGCACGACACTTTAGAGTTTGGTGTACTGCATAACTACGGTTATTCTAATTTAGCGGCAGTTTCATTGTGTAATCAATTGTGGGTTGTAAATGGATGTGGCTTATGTGTTACAACCAGCTCAAATTTGCTGCAATGTTTTCTCATGATTTTGGATGCGCTTTTCATTTGCATGTTCACTTTCTGTGTCTCATTAGTTGAAAGGATATATATATATATATATTTTAAAGAGAATAATCAAATGCATTCGAAAACTTTTGAAAGTATGTATCTCCAATTGGTTGACAGCCGACTCATCCCTTCACCACACACTTCTGAATTTCAACGACACTGAGGAGGAAGATTTTTTGAAATCACCATTTTCTCATTTTCCCTCAATGTTTTCCACCCTTTCAAGACAATTTCTCCCAGTTGTGGCACATTTATTTTGTCGTTTGTAAAATGGCTTGTTATAGACTAGTCCAAAATGTTGTCGTTTGGTAAAGGTTTAATAAACGTACGTTCTTCGAACTCGTCCTTCAATCGGTCAAACATTATGTTTCGTAACACTAACACATTTTCGAATTGAAACGAATGCAGTTATTTGCAATAATACACAACAACATTTTTTTTTAATATCAAACAAATGCAGTTGGTTATTTTCTATATTATATGAATGCAGTTATTTTCAATTTTACACAGGTGCAGTTATTTCAACATTGTACAAATGCAGTTATTTTCAATATTTCACAATAGCAATCATTCTTAGTACATGTATTTCCCAACTGCAGATTTATTCTCAATACTACACGAATGCAGTTACTTTTAATATTACATGAATGCAGTTATAATGAATATGACAAGAATATATTACACCGATGCAGTTGTCGTAATCGTCCTACAACTGTACCGTTTTCCTAATATTACACAAATGCAGTTATTTTCAATTTTACACGGATACATTTATTTTCAATTTACTCGAAGGCAGTCATTGTCAATATTACACGAATGCACTTATTTTCAATATAACACGAATGTAGTTATTTCATCAGTTCACAATTGCGATTATTTTCAATATAACACGAATGTAGTTATTTCAACATTTAACATATGCGATTATTTTCAATATAACGCGAATGTAGTTATTTCAACATTTCACATATGCGATTATTTTCAATATAACACGGATGTAGTCATTATCAATGTTACGCGAATGCAGTTTGTTTTATTTATTTATTTACATTTCATTTTATTTATTTTTTTCAGTATTACACGATATTGCAGGAAATGCACTTATATTCAATATTACACTGGTTCAGCTTTTTTTTTCTTCAGAATTACATGAATGCAGCTATTTTGAGCAATACAAGGATGTTGTTATTTTCAAAATTACACGAATGCAGTTATTCATTCTTGCTTTTGAATATTTTTAATATGTAAATACATAAGAAAACAACTGGTCAATAATCTTTCACGTCTTTCACTCCCTCAAGCTGGAAGGATAACTTAGTTTCGCCTCTGTTAATATTAAGGAACATAACCTGAGTTCTTTGGGTTGCATATAAAGATATTAAATCATTTATCCATGTATATGAAAATCTAATATAGTCGCAAATAATATTGTTCGACCTTGTGCAAAGTCTTGATTCTGTCGAACATGTCTTCAAAATACTTTCCAAGGAAAATACAATTAATCTTGTGGCTTAGTAAAAGTTTGAACCATCCCTTCTATGAATGCAAACGTTTCATGCGATATTTTGTACATGTTTTCAAATTTCTAGGACTTTGCAGTCCGAATAAATAAAAGAAACGGAGAAAAGGTCAAGGAGAGGTCACATGCGAATATTATGGTAGCGTGGAATGGATTTCCATAATTGGTTGAACGTTCTATGTGGAAGGCGTCAACTCCTCCAGAAACGAGGATGGCATGATGCCTAAACACATTCAGTATCAAAAGTACAGTGCCAAGTAGAAATTCCTTCTCCATTTGAACGGTTTTTTAGAAATGTGAAGAGTATGCTTCATATTTGTACACCAAAGTCACAAATTATTGTTTAATGGCGTTTAATGCCGGTTTCAACATTACAATTGGTTGTATATCGGCGGACAGTGCACCTTCAAATGCTTTCCATGAAAAACATGTATTTCGAGAGCCAGCCCATGTTCTCTACATGATGCAAGGTCAGAAGAGCAATTGACACCCTTGGAATCGTTCAATATCAATCCTCACACAAGTCAAAGGTCGTTTCTTGTAATGAATCCTAATTTGGCATTTCCTGTTTTTCATTCCCGATGATTGTAGTAATTACTCATCACAGTTTCAAAGAAAACGCTGTTATTCGGGCAGAAAGGAATTAACAAACCGTCAGATAAACGGAGGTTAACATTCGGTCATTAAATTCAAAGATTCCTTTCATGTCTTAAGATAGTCATCCTTTATCAATAATCGACTATTCTAAGACATTAAATATACATTAAACTGAGTATTGGGCTCGAACGAGTTAACAAAAACAAGCAGACAAAGTTACAATACAGAAACATATAATTGAGCCATTCTCTGGCAAATGGGGGTTTAAAGAGACATCTTTACAGCCAGAGTAAACGAACGCTTTAAAAACTTGACTGTATTATGATCTAGTCAGCTGTGTAAACGCAGATAAAAAATCAATATAAGGTGTATGGGGTAAATAAACTGTATGGTTTTGTCTTCGATTTAAACCGGGAACTGTGGTTGTTATGACTATTGCTAGCCGCAATAGAATGAAATGCATTTTCTATCTGCCGTAATCTGTGCAACCTTGCAACCATCAGGGGCAGTATTTGGCATGAAGATACAAGAGTGATTATAGTTTCATAAATAAAGAAAAAAACGGTTAAAAAACTGGATGAAAACGAGTGATGATGTATGTTTAATATATGTCCGCAGTGCATTATACCAAGCAATTACTCACATAATTATCGATCCATGAACTCCATGTTGTCTAACAACCGACTGAATCCAGAGCTAAAATGGTTCTTTGACAGGCAGAAAATTTACCAAAAGCAAAAAGTATCGACCCAGGTCAGCCCGCGCGGACTGCGCAGGCTGACCGGGGTCGATACTTTTTTTTGAAAAGTATTAAACCCTCTTTTCAAAGAATACTAGTATGTTTCTTGTGTATTTTGTTCACATAAGCATGAAATGTTCAAGTGGAGTTATTGTGATCGCTCACCGTCCTACCGTTTGCATTTGTTTAGTGGACCTTTACTCAGAACTACAGGAACGTATCAATTTTCACATTTAAACTCGCGAGGATGAGATTTTTTTTTCGAATCATTCAGTTCACTTACCCAATATGACTGACAGTGCTAGACCAAGCAAAATCCTGTGACAATCTTCAGATGGTACTGAAACTTTGCATGGATCATCAGTATAAGTTGTGCTACAAATATATTTACCAAAAGTTAACCCTTTTCTGACCGGTCAAATTTTGGGGCTACTATTTTTTTTATACATTACATGGTGAAAATTTTTAAGATCTTCTCGTCTGGATCCAGAAAACCTTGAGTGTTGAAATTTGTTTACAGGTATTTCTTTATCAATGTTGTTCAAATTGTGTTCCTGGGGCAAAAAGTGGCCCTGTCCCGGGCGTCATATGTTAAATACGTTTAGACTACTTAGAACAATTGAAATATCACTATCTTCTTTCCTGGAAATCCAAAGGCATATAGTGGTGATATTTCGGTCACATGTTTTGCATGAGATGTTGCGAAGATGCATAAATTTATGCGAGGGGTGGACATACTCGATATCAATTACGATACTTTTCTTGAAAATTACCGTAGGGAACTTCCGGTTACACTTCTGTTTGAAAATGTGTATGAATGGCGCCCTGGGAGACGGGGATTAAATGTGTCTTCACAATGTATTATACCAAGCAAATGTCCTCATAGTAGTGATCCATTTTGTCCTAGAAAGAAGCTGAGTCAGTAGGTCTAATGACCATATGACACGCAGAAAATTTACCCGTAGAAAAATGTTTTGATCAAGGTCTGCCTGTGCGGTTCTATTCGATACTTTTTGCAGATACATTAAACTACATTTACAGAGAGCTTGACTCATATCATTCGAAAAAATTTTTGTTCTTCACTTTTTGAAATACTAATAAGTTATATCAAAGGTAAAGTGATTAAAATTTGTGAACTTTCTTCTGATGTCAGTGGTTAGCGTATCGGACTTGTGACCTGGTGGTTGTGAGTTCGATTCCTGGCAAACTTTCTTTCGGGCCATTTTTCCCTCCCACCTCTGATGCATGTGAGAAAGTAGTCAGTGACTTAGAAAGAAAGTTGTGTCACTACTAGTGTGAGAAAGCCAGGGAACATATGCGTAGGTGCACTGACCGCCGTGATATGACCTTAGCTGTTAAAACGGCGTTAAACTCCAGTTCAATCAATCAATCTACTGATGTCAACTTTAACCGTTATCCTGCTAAATAAGTTAAATTAAACTTTCAAGCCGATAGTAAAAACCCGAACAATGCTACTTCAAACTTATTTTTGGAGAAAAATATATCTTTATCAGACAGTGTAGATCCGAGATCAGACTGCACATTCTGTGTAGTCTGATCTTGATCTACACTGTCTGCAAAAGGTCAATTAGTCCCTCTTAGCAGCCTAACGGTAAACAAGTGTTGCGTTATTAAATGTACTGATTTTCCAGTTCCATCGAGAGCCGACTTTTCATACAAAAATGTTTACTCCAGGTTTTATTTTTTTTTTTCAGGATCATTGTTAAACTCTGTTTCACTCTGCTAATCGGATTAGATTTGATGAAGTGATTATTTATGTGAGAAAAAAACGATTTTGATTTTTCAGCGCCATTGCTGCACATTTACTTTATCTACAACAATGAACAAGTACATGTGTGTGTTAGTCTCAATAATGAGACGATACGGTGATTTTTTTTTCATATTTGGATATTTGTCGTGCGCCGTACCGTCCCAAGTCCATCGTAAATTTTCCGGTAGCAAAGATAGAGCGCTATACTGACTTTTTGTTTAGTCGGTTTAATCTGTATTGCAGCGAAATACAATTAACTTTTAGTAACAAATATGACCAAGGACAAACTATTAAACATTTCATCACCTAAAGAGCGTGTAGAAGTTTATCACATGTAAATATCGGAAAAAAACTGACGAAATCTATCGTGTGTGGCGGCCATTTTGTGTCTTTTCGGGGACGTAAATTACTCGAGTAACAGATGAAATGAACTGTCTTTTCTTATTTTCAGCGCTTAAATTGAAAATATTTGTATTTCAAACAAAGGACAATTGAATACGCAAGCAACAGGTATGTTCAAATCCTAGTTTTGTGCTCTATTTGTGAAATTATGAGAGTTCAAACTTGCGCACAAAATGTGTGCGGAGAAATCAATTGGTTTTGTCTTGATCGTCTCTGTACCCAGAGGCGTCCAGTCAAAAAGTAACATCGCCTTTGGGGACAGTTATCTGTACTTATGTACGTGTACAATAAAAAGAGATCGCCTAATGTATTGCTATTTTCATAAATTTATTCACTAGTGGACTAAATTACCATCAACTGAATAGGTATAAAAATCTGAACTGTACGCTTCATCATTTTGTATAGGAGAAAGGGTAGTTTTTACATAAGGTAATACAGATAAGGGCTTAGGAATGAAAATTGAAAGAAGCTATTACACTAAGTAGTATAAGAAATAAATGTTTAAAAAAATGATCTTGAGGCGGAAAAATAGGTTGTTAATAGGGGGAAAAAAGAAAGAGAAAAAAAGCCCGACACAATGGCCGTGTTCAAGACTTTGCGGGAAGTTCCTTCGAAATGCCCGAAGCTACAAACGCAATATAATGCACATGCATGCATTTTATAATGAATATTGGTCATTCGACTCCAGATATTTTTTCAATAATAATAATAATAAAAGTACACTACAAAAGTATTTGGTTGTAAGTGATTAAATTTTCATGCCCTGTACGGTATGATATTCAAATATCAGCAGTTTTGCGCATTTTGGTTGGTGAAAGAGGGGTTTACTTTAGTAAACCCGACTCCAAAGCATGGAGTGCATTGTAATGAGCAAAGTTTGTTACATGTACCTACCCCTGTCTGTGAGTCTCTATTTTACAACTGCAATCGTACAGATAAATTTGCATGCCATGCGTATTACTTGTTCATTTCAAATCTAACATTATTTATGACGAATTATTTACAATCACTGTGTCCGTATCCTGTATTCAGTAAGCAACTGAGCAATTAATAAGCCCAGAGATCTTCAAGAGACATTATCAGAGCATGTTTCTTTTAAGAAACAAAAATTTAGAGTTTTATAAGCCGACACTAATTTTTATTGAAAGCGAAGAACCGTAAGCTAAATAATTTTTCAGTGAAACTGGTGTGAAACGGCATAAGGTAGAAAGGAAGAAAAGGCATTTTATTCGATGCGCACTAAGGCGTTGTCTGACGTTTAGTGACAAGGGGAAATGTCAAAACGTCGTGAAAACTAAAATTGAACTGTCTTGGAGACATTCCTGTTTGCTGGATTCCAGATATAATCGAACAATATCAGCGGATCCTAAAATATTGGCGTAGGAACAATATATCGACTCTGTAGATCTTGACTGAATGTTGTTTTATGGATCATCGACAGCTTTGGTAATTTAGCGCGCATATCTGATGATTAAAGTGGAATTTTTAAGCTGAAAAAGATCTGAAGAAAATGGTGACAGTAAAAGGGTTGAATTAAGATGTATTATGTGTGATCTTGATATGTATGAAATACATTATAGAGTGACAGGGCAATCCCTATCTACTCAAAAGTTTTAAATGATGAAGTTAAGATTGTGATAAAAAGATTAGAACAAAACGTTGAATTGATAGTAAAAGGTCTTTAAATTAAGAATGATTATGTGTAATTTTTCATGTGCATAAAATAACACTCAACAGTTTATTCATAACATAGGCCTCTGACCCAAAATACATACATATACATATATAATATATATAGGTCCCTTGACCCTTTACAAACAGTTCTGGATTTTAACCAGCCTCGGTAAATAGCCTTTTCTAGACATATGTGTTAAAAGAAGAAAACAAATAATATGTAAATATAATATTGAGTGGCTGGGCGTCCCTGTCTGTTAAATGTTTTAAATGAAAAAGGTAAGGACTGAGAATAAAAGCTGTAAGGATAAGGATTATGTATAATTTTTAATGTGTACACAAAATAGTATTGAGTGGCTGGGCGTCCCTGCCTACTCAAAAGTTTTAAATGAAAACTAGAGTCTAGTAGATCATGAAAGAGATAGATTCTAAGAAAAAAGACACTTGGACCCAAATTCCAAACTACGTTCAGAACTTGTATAGCAGTCCGATAGCTTGAAAGTGGACATTAAGTAATTTATCAAAGATATCGTTGCCAGTTTATTAGGTTTCATTTTTGCGATGTATTTTTGCATACCTAGAGCGGCCAAATTTTCAAAGAACCTATGACACTTATTATGATGAAATGTTCGTCTAACCCGAATCTGTATAGTTTATCTCTTTATATTCTCCCACACCAGGATCGATTGAGGAAAAAGTAAAAGATGGTCTCAAAAGGACATGAGTCCAAGTTATTGGAACTAAAAGAATTAAACTGTATATGGCAGTTTTACGGGCTTTACTCAGGTGCTTAGATATCGGAAAGATGTACTAATTAAAACCTTTAAAATACAATTTACCCGTACACTGAATTCAAGTAATTGCTTTGTCATAGGAGTATATCATTTCAAGAAACAGAGAGGTTTTACGCGTAGAATCCTTCAGCATCTGCGGATCCAGCCATTTTTCTCAGGGGTGATACGACCGAACTCCTGCTATGACAAACAGATTTTTCTAGACAGTAACTGAGCTGAGCCCCGGCAGCTGAGTCAGTATTGTCCTGGTTTGAAATTAGAGGCCGCCAGTTCGATTCCTGGCCCTTCCAACATCCTCTCCGACATTTCACAAAAGTCATAGTGACAAGCGTTTTTTTTTTTTTATTATCAGTAATTCGTCTACGTGAGTTGAGTAGCTCGTGGCTCGGATCGGGTATCTCGTTTCCACTGGAGCGCGAAATGACAAGAATACATTGTTAGATGCAGAAGCCGCCACGATATAACTGAAAAGATGTTTAAGTGGCATTTAACATAATACAATCAATAAAACAATAAAATGATATGATTTTATCTTTATGGATGATGGGCAAACGGTCGACCTCTAAGGATCCAGTTCTAGCCACGAGGAGGCCTCCATATTAATTTCATGATATTTTTTATTTTCTCTCTCCTTCCAGCTCACCTGAGCTCTGGATGAGCTATATCCAATTTCATTTAATTCCTGCTTCTGAAACACTCGGTAAATCTAGGTGTAGCGTTAGAATGACATTAAGATATACTACAAGTATTCATATAGTTTTATTCCGTGCAGAACTCTGACGGAGACATAATTGAATAAGGTATAAAGACGTGGTTTATATGGAAATTCACCCACAGTGTGATTGATTTATTTTCACTATACATGATAGTTTCACATATCCAATTAGACATTCTTAGCACCGACAAAAGGTCTGTTAGATCGACACCTCTTACACAGGGAGAGATATGTCCTCTGCTGGCTTTCGGGACAGCCAAACAATGAAAGGTGTGCCATCATATGCCAACATGATACACTCGTGACATTTTCAAACCAAATGTTGTATAACCGTATTTCATTTCAAAACTCATTTTCTTTTGTGACGAAGTATATTTTCAAACAGTTAAACATACAAAATGGAAGTATTCCCGTAAAATTTCATGGAATTAATTAATCAGATTTTGTTTTAAACTAGATAATAGTAAATCGTAGTGCATTTGGCTTTTTTAACCCCCCCAAAATGCGTATTTTTCCTTTTTAACCAAAGTCACATACACACAGTGATCCAACACATCACTGATACAAAAACCTTCACGGCACTTTGATTTGCTTAACTCTGTACCACTCAGACCCGAGTTTTAACAACCCTTAAGAAAGAACTTTGCAGAAAACATTGTGGGAAATGGAGAAAATGCTGTAACCAGCACTTACTCCTTTTTCCAGAGGTTTTTTTGCACTGTCAAAGACAAATTCCATCTCTTCAGTCATATTTAAATTGTCGTCCGCAAATGCTTTCAATTTTCTTTACATTTTTGTCTGTTGGTAAAAGGTTTAAGAGATGGCTACTTAATTTAGTATTTTTTTTTGTATAGCTGTATAACTCGATAAACCTTTCATTAACAGTTTATGTCATTGTTTGTCTATGGGAATACAGGTTTAAAACCACGAACTGGGACGAGATAATATAAATATTATCGAGTTAGGCTTATAGATTATTTTTATTCGCTTGAGAATTATGCCTACAAATGTTTCTGTGTGACAGTTGCTTATTATTTTCGTTTCAGGGTCAAAATATTTAAACAAGAATCCACAATTTGCAGCAATCTCGAATCTATGCATCAATATTTTCTTATTGGATCTCTTTGGCATCCGTAGAGCATATCCATTGCTCGCCTAGATTATATGTTGTTAAACTCTTGTAGCATTCGTCGTGAAGAGCAATCGCTTGCTCAAGTTATCCATAATTTTAACACTTGTAGTTTCCGTAATGAAGGTTTTGCCAAAATCATTTACGAGGGTCGTTCATTTAATTGTGTCACTAATAGGCCGGAAATAACGGTATGTTCACAAGCAAGTTGTTTTGAATACTGGCACGAAATTCTGTTTTGATAGGTTCATTCTTTCAAAAGTTATTGAAACGAAAGTAGGTACAGTCATATACACTGGCTATATTACTGAATGTACAATGAACCCAAAAGCAAAGCTTGAAATTAGGGCCTATATCAAAAGTCGTGTTAGTCTAATTATTTCAGCTTCACAAATATTTAGTGAATTATGTCAGATACACTGGGCTTCTGCGGTATCAAAACGGTCGGTTTTCAGATGGTATAAAAAAAATTAAAAGTGGTAGAATTTACTTAAAAGATGCTCCCGTCCTGGTCACCCCAAAACTGCAGCTTCCAAAGAAAATGTTGTTGCTGTGGCAGATTTAAGTAAGCAGGATGCCAGGCTTACAGTGAAAGAAATAGCTAAGAGAGTTGGCATATCATCGGGGTCAGTTAATAAGATTTTGACCAGGGAGATAAAACTTCGTAAGATTTGCGCTCGATGGGTCCCCCACCTCTCGACAGATGAAGAAAAGGCTACTCGTATAAAAATGGCCAAAATTCTTTTAAAAAGTACAAAAATTGTGACAAACGCAGAATATCAGAACTGTTCACAGGTGATGGAACCTGGATTTATTATTTTGAGCCCCAGAGACGCATCAATAATAAACAGTGGCTGCGCAAAAATCAAGCTATGCCGATCATAGCAAAAAGAACAAAAAGCGCGGGAAAAGTTTTATATGCCGTATTATTTTGATTCAGACGGTCCAATTGCTCAAATTCCTGTAACGAATGGCCGAACGGTTACAGGCAAGTTTTACAAGAACGATGTTCTTTCAAAAGTAAAGAAACACTATGAAAAACAGAGACCTAGAACCGGATGAAGGGGCCTGTGCCTTATTCATGACAATGCAGCTGTTCACAAGTCTGCAATTGTTAAGAATTTCCTGGAAACGGAAAAAGTGGTACAGCTTCCCCATCCACCCTATTCTCCCGACCTCAGCCCATGTGACTTTTCTCTCTTTCCTTTATTGAAGAAAACTCTCTCTGGACATCAATATGGCTCTAAAAGTGCCTTGGGAAGTGCCATTTTTCAGTGTCTGCTAGGTATTCCCAGAAAAGCCTATTTTGCAGCCTTCACAGACTGGATTTCCAGACTTGAAAAATGTATTTCTGCCAAGGGAGAATATTTCGAAGGGATGAAATGAACGAAATATATGCATTTAATATAAAGCGTCTCATAAGATACCTAGTGACACAATTAAATGAACGACCCTCGTATCGTTGTATACTTAAAAGATCCGTTGTGCAAAGCAAGAGTTTGCGGAAATTATCTACATTTTAGCCGTACTCTGTGACAAGGGGGCTTAATGCATCTGCAAAAAGTATCGACCTAGGTCAGCCTGCGCAGTCAGCGCAGGCTTACCTGGGCAAAAACTTTTTGCTATGGGTCAATTTTCAGCAGCTCAAAGGACCAGTGTACCTGATGATTCAGTCGGCTGTTATAAAAAATGCATTTCATGGATCCATAATACAGTAATGACTTGCTTGCTATCATGCATCACGGAGATGCATTAAGTCCCCTTTTGCCAGAGCATGGCTCATTTGTCTTGTTATGTCGCAGTGTTAGGTAATAAAGAATACATGTAATTGACCAATGAAAGGACAAAGTTGTCACACCGAATTAACACAAAGTTGATTGGCTACCAGCTCGTACGCCCTTGATGTCTGAAAATAGACACTAGAAAAGGAGTGTAATATCTTGCTATTGGTGATTTCTCGCACAGGTGGTAGCACAAATTAATTTGTATGGGCACTGAAAACAATCCCTGTCTAAGAGTACATAATTTACACAAGTATAGCTGACGGCGTGTATGGTCGAACCAGAGGGTGATATTTAACCCTTAAACGTTATAACGGATTGACTAAAAATGTCCAGCCGCAAATGAAAACCAAAATATTTCCGTTTCAGAGTTCTTTTTGCCAGAAAAATTCACAATGTTTCGGACAGTGTAGATCACAGATCAGACAGCACGATCTTGCTTGGTGCTGTCCTCTAAGACTCATGGAGTCGTGCCTAGCAGCTTAGGGGTTAAGGTGGTGTAGAGATTATATACCGTGAGAGTATGTACATGTAGATCATACCCTGCTTACGACATGCAATAAATAGAGGATTTTGCTGTTGTTTTTTTTTTCCGGTGAAAGATCGGAATTCATTTCATCGAGTGAACGTCATCGATGATATTTTCACGAGTGGCTTTCACTGAAAAAAAAGTAAACATTCTATTTGTTTCATGCTTCTAACCCCTTTTTTGTTGGAACTTTCATCAAAATCCAGTCCAGTTGTTTTCGGTAATACCCCGGGGCGTACCCCCTCCACATAAGAACGCATCACAATATTACGTAAAGCGCGAGAAATGTAGGGTAGATGCGCGTAAATTACGTCATATTTCCCTCTGGTTTAATGGCACGCGCTGTTCACCTACGTAACCAGTGCAAGTGAACTACTGTTTCCGCCTTCAATTAGGGAGTTAGAAAGTATGAAATAGGTATTTTTCACTGGTCGTAACCTTGAAATATCAAACCATAATCAACCATTATTTCTCGATAAACTACCGAATAGCATGAAATAGACATACCCACTACCCCACATCTTGGGTATTCTATATAATTGACCTGTTACAGACGCTTCGTTGTGGCTGGGAATAGCAACCACGCATCCCCTTTCTTTTGTTTTAATCAATAAAATGCCAAAGGAATGATCATGCTTTCGTACATAGATCAAGATATCACCTCAGATCAACTGTATCAATTGATGGGATGTGCCCCCAAACGGAAAGATATTGTTTGAAAAGGCGTGGGTGCTGGTTACCAGCGTTCTCCCTTATATTCAATGTTCCCAAACGCCTTTTATTCCCATGGAAAGGTTATACGCCAAATTATCTTTATGTTAGGGTAAAAAATTGGTGTGGCGTTTCTTACGCTATTCCTCAAAAGGAACAAAAGGGACAGCGAACAGCCTCCGTCAAAGCAACCAAAAGTCACGTGCAGTTTCAAAACGTTGTCATTTGTATGGATTTCACGAAAAAGAAAGCCTTGACCCCTGTCAGCCTTTCCATGCAAATTTGATAAAACCACGTGGAGTCGTTGACTCTACCGTCACGTGACAATTATCTGTAGACAGCTATCTGTCTAAATCAACTCAGATCTATAGTCGGAAATAACTCCAAGTTCTTCCGGATCAGTCCCCTTTAGACTTCATATCTCTCCACGGATCAAAGAAACCTGACAGTTCATTTATCATAACTACTTTGAAGGACATATTATCAGAAAATTCCTCAATACGAATATGATAGTATTGTGGAGACTGATTTGCCTCTCGAAAGTGAACATTTTGTGTGTGTCATGTCATTCCAATTTACTGTTAGGGTGAAACCCTTTAAACGTGATTAAGCTCTTCTTTTATAGTGGCATATATTTGATAGCATTACAAGTGCTACAGCTGTGAAAGAGGCAGGGGTTCATGCACTTGTATAGAAACATTATTTCGATGACCATGCCGGGGCAGAGTTGCCTAAAGTTGCATGATATATTCTTATGCATGAAAACGGCTACGTTTGAATCATACGCGTGTTTATTATCATTAAAGTGCCTGTGATTCGCGTTATTTTGTTATATAGCAAAAATATCATTTTATCTACAATACAATACAACAACTTTAAGATTTATAAGGTGTCTAAGTGATATGTAACGTATCGAATATTTACTCCAGAGCTATGATTTGAATAAATTTTGTAGAGGTCCACCAAAGGATGCCATATTCAAAATATTATAGATCTAGCTCCTTCGGTTTCAAATAACATGACTTTTAAAGTTTTCACGATTTCTTTATGAAGTTTTATGAAGTTCAAGTGAAATAACTGTATAAAAGACAAACATCAAAAGGGAAAATTGCTTTTCTATCTCGGATTTACGCCTCAGTCATGTAACAGACACATAAAGTATCACGGTTGATAGTCAATTTGTCTAGAATTATTTGGAATTTTTTACTTTTCATAATACTTTTCTTCCTATATTATAAAAATATATTTTCAGCTCAGACATAACCTCTAAAATATAGATGAAACCCTCAGAACTAGATATGAGCCATGGTCTGTGAAAAAAGGATTTGATGTGCATGCAAAAATTATCGATCCAGGTCAGCCTGTGTGCAGTTTGTGCTATTGGAACATTTTCTATATGTTAAAGGACCCGTCTAGCTCTTTATCCATTGGGTTGTTCGACAAAAGGATTGTATGTATCAATAATTATATGATGACTTACTTGGTATACTGCATCATGAATATGCATTAAACCCCCTTTTGCCAGAGTGCCTCTTAATTTTTCTTTAGGGATTAGGTGTAATCATATTTTTTACGTAGCTGTTTTCTACAAAAAGTGGCCAAGGTATTGACGTCGCTATGTCGTCGTCTGCGTTGTCGTGCAAACATTTCTACCCAACCTTTACACCATGTTTCCGGTAGCCACGGCAGCCCGGTTTGTCCGAAACGTGGTGTGCCGTGAGATTCTGGTCGTTTTTCCTCCATCTACAAAGTTTAGTTGGGTCTCTTTACGGTACCTCACGGTATCCGTGACAAGCCGTGAAGGGAAGGGGTTGCCGAGTTCCATGGTGCCCAAAGGTCTTCTTAGGTCACCTGCGTTCTACCATTGATGCGAGTGCGTTCCATCCTGGCCCGTTAAGTTCTGATCAACCCTCTCACGTTTCTAATCTTCCTTCCAAGGTCTAACACGTTCATTACGCTCTGTAATGGTTTTTACATGCATAACCCTACGCCCGGCCGGGTAGCTCAGTGGTTAGCGTATCTGACTCGTGACCTGGCGGTTGCGGGTTCAATTCCCGGTTGCGGCGTACTTTCTTTCCGGCAATTTTCGCCTCTCACCTCTGATGCATGTGAGAAAAGTAGTCAGTGGCTTTGGAAAGAAAGTTGTGTTAGTACTGGTGTGAGAAAGCCAGGAAATACATGGGTGCGTCACTGACCGCCATGATATGACCTAAGCTGTTAAAATGGCGTTAAACTCCAATACAAACCAAACCAAACCAAACCAAACCAAGCATAACTCTACATTACACCATGTTCCCGGCAGCCACAGCAGCCCCGTTTCAGGCAACCGTGGACAAAACGGGGCTGAAGTGAAACAACGCCGGTAAACGGAAGGAGAAAACGTAATTGCCGTGCCAGATTTTTTGACTGTCAAAAAATTTGCCACGGCAGTCCCGGTACAGATTAGAAACGGGACAGATCGTAGTGGAACAGGTTAATCGCAAGCGAACCTACGAGCACGTGATAGGCCGTAATAAAACTCAAAAGCGATCCGTGGTGGGACGTGGAAGTAAGGTTTTCACCGGTAGATCACGGTTCTTTTAACTTTCTACACGTTCTGTCAAGTTTCTTCGCGGTTACCCCAGGAAGCTCATGTATGTCATTTCAAGGCACGTCCGGGCATGTGACGGTTTACTGATACGGCGTAAACCGGTGCATTGCGTTCTTTCACGGCGTGACCAGGCGTGCACGGTCTCAGCCGGAGTATATAAATCCTGCGACAGGAAAGTGCGAATCATTTGAGTCCGAACGGTGAAAGTCAACGGCATTATGCCAGTCAAAAAAACACCAGTAGAGGATCAGGTTCAATGTCACGATCCTCGAAGACCTGATGTTCCTCGGCATTCACAACCGCCAGAATAACAGTCTGAGGATCCCGTGACCGAAACAAAGTGTGGGGAGGTTGTAAAAGACTCTACAAGTAGAAAGAGAGGTGCTCCCAGAGTCTCCACCAATTTTTAAAGAGAACGAGAAAAAGTTCATCATAGACTTTCTTTAGCAGAAACCTATTCTATATTCCAAGAGGTTACCTGGTTACATGGACACTGCGGCGAAAGACAGATAATGGACGGAGAAAGCCAGACAGATGAACCGTTCGCCCAACGAACTCAAAACGTGGTACGACTGCACGCGCACCAAACTTGGCAAACTTAAGAAAGATGTGAACGAGTCTGAGCAAGTATTAGACTGCTTCACGGCAACCGAACGGTAAGATATCCTTCAGGTACTCTTTTAGGATTTTTTTTTTCCAATTGTTTTAAAATTTGTATGAACAGCCTTAGCTTTTGATATAGTTAAATAGTTTAGCTGTGCTATGTTATGCTTACATGTAAGGCACATAGACATAAAAACATTCATTCAAAATTTAATACACTCTTGTACATTGATATACAGGTCAACATTTGAAAATCAGACCTAAAAAATAAATTTCTAAAACACGAACAAACATTTTGTTTCATAATTTTCCTTATATTTAAATTATTACATAGTGTTGAAACTGAACACCTTTGAAAAGCTTACAGTTTGTCCATTACGATACTGTCCAGATTTCAGATGTTTATCTGTATCTATGTGTGTGTGGGAGATGGATATGTGTGTGGGGGTGGTTGTGGTGGTGAATGTGTGTGCTTGTGTGTTGAAAACAGATGTTTTTTCACAGGCCTTTGAATTTCAATAACATTTGCAGGTGGATTTGGCAGCACTTCCAGTTCCTTTCTGATCACATCGTACAGATGCCTAGAAGGACCGTGGGTAGCTTTCCTGCCAGACTCCAACACACTGTTGCTGTACCTGCTCCGGCCTCGCCTGCTTTTGAAGCAACAGAAGACAACTCATCCACTCGGGAGACCCTAGAAGTCACCCCACCTGCTCCCCCTGCCGGCAATCAGGCTTCTACACACAAGCCGCTCAGAGTCAGCTCAAGCCAAGATCTTAGGAGACTTTAGGAGACCTTCCTGTCTAAGAAACAGAATCAAGCTCACCCAACCACTGCATTTGTTTCTTACATCGACGGTAGTTGGCGAATTCTTCCACCAGCCATCCGATGCACAGCAGAAGGCAGAATAATACAAGTGCTGCATAAGTGCCAGAACGAAGCGGAAAAAACACAGTTTCGGCCAGTACAGCAACAGCAGCAAGCGCTAACTGGTCGACAGCAATCCCGGACCTTGTTTGTAGAGTCTCATACCCAGCTCCAAAGGGAACTTCCTTTACGGCAGTGGCAGCTGCCTCCATCCAAGTGGCCTGCTGAAATGGCAAACTCACCCGATATGTGGCACTCCATGGATCGAACGTGGGTTCAGGAGCAGTTTCCTGAGATGAACATTACTTGCCCACAACCCGTGACTATAAACAAGCAGCAGCCATCTTCATCACCTCAACTGACATTATCGTCGGCTGCCACCGAAGTGAAAGACATCCCATATAGTCAGACGCTCGCTGACTCTGAAGGGGACGAACCGAAATAGTAAGTCAATCATCAAGGGAAATGACTAGGACAGGCGAGATTGAGGCTGTGAATCCATGTTTTAAATCTTTATTTTTGTGTGTGTTTTTTGTTCGGTTTTTGATTATTTTAATAAAGGAGAGAAATTCTTAGAAAATTGCTTTTTTTATGAAAGTTTTAGACGATCTTTTTAGATTTGAATCACAAAATAGACATTCTTCTGTGAAAGATATTTGGTTTTTCAGTGGCAATTATCAGAACGTAATTGTCGTACATTAATTTTGATTCATGCACCGATATGTGATAGATGGCATAGAAAAGAATTTTTAAACCAGTAAAAAAGTAAACAAAGAATGAAGCGATCTGGCAATCTTAGGCCTACTTTTGAAATTCACTTTTCTGACAGCGACTAACGCTTGGACCGATCATTCAATAACAGATGGTCACTTTATCAATAGTTTCCACACTTTTAAATGGTATCAGTCAAATTTAAATGGATTTAACACATACATTGTTTACTTTCTGCCGCTATAAGGCCTTTAAACTTCTAAATCAGTCATTATGACATGTTTTATGACTCGTCTCTTATTGGGGAGTGATCATTTTGTCTTGCCACTCTACAGCTCCAGCTGAGAAATTGAAGTAAGTTTTAAGATACTCTCGCTGTTGTTTAGTGTCCAGTGTGTCTCTGTTCCTCATTCGTGTGGTGTGTTCACTTTCTGCCTACAACCACATCTTTCCAGTTACCAGGAACCAAACTGTGTTCTTCATTCTCGTGGTCCACCTCGTTTATTGGGATGACTGGAACCCTTTTCCCACCAGGAGGTTGTGGAGCACAACAGCAGCCTCGATGATGCTTCGCACGGTATCGAAATTGAAAGTGACATACATGTATAAAAAAAAATTATGATATGTATCCAATCATTATAAACGAAGAGCTTATGCGGCTATCAATATAGAGTGGCAAAGAAATGAAGAATTGCATTGGTCACTAGATACTGGCTGTGTATATCACGCGATTTGACTAAAAAAAAAAAACAGTAGGCTTATGTAATATAGATCAGGAATAAGTAGGAATGATTTTATAGGATCCTTTCTCTTGAGTGTTATGAATGAGATACACAGACAACAATACTGAATAGATCTTATATAATATTTATCAGTCTTTTGTGCCCCTTAGCACTATGAACTTTGACCTCTAAGTGTCACTTGACCTTTGACACACAGACCTTAGTAACTTGCACCAGGTTGTTTCAAAATTCACCGATGCATAAAGTTTTACAAATTCTATGAACTATGACCTTTGGCCCCTAAGTGAGATCTTGACCTTTAGAAAGGGGAACTTTTCCACGCGAAGCACCGTCTTGATATGGTGGACATTTATTTATTCATAATCATTGGAAAATGCATTCGTATAGGCATAAGTTACATATGTACACAAAGTGGAACAGACACTCGGTCGGACGGACGGAATGGAAGACAAACAATACAATTACTATATGCCACTCTTTTGTTGCATGAAAATATACTTAAAATATTTATCGAAGGCCAGGCCAAAAACATAATGCAGTGTTAAAATGCATTTAAATTTAAAACATACCATTTAAAAGTATGGAAAATATTGAGAAGATGCCAATCTGTTATTGTGTGGTCGGTCCAAGTATTAGTCGCTGGTAGAATAAATGACTCAGGCAAAACGTAAACAAAAGATGCAGTGATCAGGCAAATTTTAGCCTGGTTTTGAAAATAATTTCTCTACCAGCGACCAACACTTTGACCGACCGTACAATATCAGATTGTCATCTTCACAATATTTTCTATACTTTTAAATGGTATGATTTAAATTCAAATGCATTTAACACCTGCATCATTCACTTTTGGCGGCTGTGTTACTTTTAGTTTGTTTTTGAAAACAGAATGCAGTTACATGTATGTAATGATGCTTACCCGTGTCTGGTCGCTGTTCCAAAGTTCCAAGGAAGCATCTAAATCGCTTTGCCAGAGTCCCGAAGGCATTCTCCACCACAATTCTTCCACGGGAAAACCGATAATTGAAGATAAGTTCTTCCTTTGGCATTGCTCTTCTTCCGAACGGCTTCATCAGATAGCTTCTTAAGGCAAATGCATCGTTTCCAAGGATGAAGTAGGGGATATCCTGGTTCCCATCATCATTGGGCAAAAGACATGTCGGAGGCAAGCCAAGCCGCTCTTCTTCAAGGACTTCACTCAACTCTGATTCATTATAGATTTGGGCATCAGACATAATTATGTCCAACCCCACTAACTTCAATTCATATGAAACGATACTTTGCATCAACTACTTAAGGCGAGGAGAGAAATACTGAAAAAGCCCTTGTATTTGTGATATAAGGAACCTGTGTGTGGTGGCTTTCAAATGGCGATGTGCTTTCCGTCCAGAGCACCCACTTGCTAAATTAAGTGTGAAACTTTGTGTCAACTTAGAATCTGAGAATGTGTCTTAAGTCTGTTTATATTGGTAAAATGGGTCTTAAGTAACAAACTCAAGTTAATTCGGAAATAGGGTCCGCCGCTAGACTTCGGCAAAATAAGAAACTTTAGTTTTTTCGTGAAACCGAGGCCCTGGTTCTCAACTGGTGACATTGGAGGCGGTGCCATAAAGATGGACCTTATTCTCATTGTGTCTCCAAAAATGCCAACTTTGACTTCTTGGACCCATTTTCCTGTCGCAGCTTTTATATGCTCCGAGACCGCGCACGTCCGATCAGGCCGTAGCAGAGCGCACCGCGTCATAACAAGCCCGATCCATAAAACCAGCACATTTCGGAACACGGCTTGATAGAACGCAACAAAACGGCTTGGACATAGTTGAGCTTGCCGTGAGGACCGCGAAGAAACGCGACAAAATCTGACAAAACTTGAAAGAACCGTGAGGTACTTGTGAAATTAAGTGCTTCCATGTCCATGTCGCAACACGTAAGTAGTAAAGGACGTTACCATACGGACACACTCCGGCCTGAGTGTGTCCGTATGGTAACGTCCCTGAGCGCCGTATATCACCGTCCCTGACAAAAAATGTGTCCCTATATGCTGTCCCCGAAAGATTTTGTCCGTATGGTAACGTCCCTGAGAGGGATTTAGCATTCAAAATGGCGGCCGTGTGGATGGCACTCTGGGGACAAAAATGCCCCAGGCTCCCGTCCCTGAGCGGAATTTTTTGCAAAAAAGGGAAAAGGGGGGGAGTTTTTCCCAGGCTCTCTACCCTGAGAGGGATTTAGCATTCAAAGTGCAGATCTTATGACTGACAGGCTGGGTAAAAAATGGTCGGATCACTGAGTTGGACTTAGTTTTTTCACCCTATGGATGATTTTTTTCTTTCTAATTGCCTGACCATTGAGTTGGACTTAGACTTTTTCTTATCTATGATTGATTTCTTCTCTCTAAATGTCTGAGCACTGAGTTGAACTTAGACTTTTTTTTACCCTATGTATGATTTCTAAATGTCTAACCATTGAGTTGGACTTAGTCTTTTTTCACCTATGAATGAATTCTCTTTTTAATTGCCTAAGCATTGAGTTGGACTTAGACTTTTTTCCCCTATGAATGATTTTTCTCTTTCTAAAAGGAATTTGTCCCTATATCACTGAGTTGGACTTAGACTTTTTTCTGCATCTCTATGAATGATTTCTAAATGTCTGAGCACTGGGTTGGACTTAGTCTTTCTGATTTTTCTGCATCTATGAATGATTTTCTCTCTTTTTAAAAGGTTGACCATTGAGTTGGACTTAGTCTTTTTTCTACACCTATGTATGATTCTTACTCTTTGCAGTATAACTCTCTGGAGTGTATCTCTTCTAAAAGAAAGATAGAACTTTCGTGGTAGATGGTTAGTCCTGAAAAGGACTGTTGGGTTAGCTCTGAAAAGAGCTGTGACAATTTGAAGAAATGACAATTTGAAGATAGAACTTTCGTCTGACAGCTTGAAGATAGAACTTTCGTCTGACATCTTGAAGATAGATCTTTCGTGGTAGATGGTTAGTCCTGAAAAGGACTGTTGGGGTTAGCTCTGAAAAGAGCTGTGACAATTTGAAGAAATGACAATTTGAAGATAGAACTTTCGTCTGACAGCTTGAAGATAGAACTTTCGTCTGACATCTTGAAGATAGATCTTTCGTGGTAGATGGTTAGTCCTGAAAAGGACTGTTGGGGTTAGCTCTGAAAAGAGCTGTGACAATTTGAAGAAATGACAATTTGAAGATAGAACTTTCGTCTAACAGCTTGAAGGTAGAACTTTCGTCTGACAATTTGAAGAAATGACAATTTGAAGAAAAGATAGAACTTACGTCTGACAATTTGAAGAAAGGTAGATCTTCCGTGGTAGATGGTTAGCCCTGAAAAGGGCTGTTGGGGGTGTCCCTAAAAGGGAGCTGGTTTTGGAGGTTGTGTTTTTAAGCACAACCTCCAACCTTTCTGCAGGCTGGACAGCTACTTGCTGCCCGCCTCTTTAGCCTCTTCAACTCCCGTTCATCCAGGTCAAAGTCCAAAGAGAACGAAGGCTCAGCGTCTTCGTTCCAATCTTCGGTCTGGGGCACGACGAACTCCTTCTTCTTCTTACCGTCCATCTTCTTTACTTTTGTCGATAGCTGGGCAAGGTCCCAGAAATCCATATCTCTTAAAGCACATTCCATTTTTGTTGTAAGTCGGAGAGATGAATGATGTGCGGGAAAATAACGCTGGGTTTTATAGCTTTACAGGAGGATTGAACTAGTTGACCCATGACGTCATTTTCTCCTATGTTTTTCCCGCGTCGGCGTTTCATGCTGTTTTGGCTCCAAATTAATGTTATCCAATCAGATTCAGCGTTGTTTTTTCTAATACTAATTGTTTTATTGTTGACCAACCCGTGGCTTTGTTACATTTTCTTGTTCGGGTTAGAAAAAACTAGAGTTTAATTAACCTATGACTTTTTTTGATTATGAGTCTTTTGATAAAATGAAAAGAAAGATGATTATTTAAGATAGCTAACCCCTGAAAAGAGTTGCTTTTTTGTATAGAATGCACTTTTTTATACCCCTCTCTTTCTTTTGATTGATTCCATTTTATCTAGCATTTGCATCAGATGTTCAATTTCATGTCTGATATATCTGAAATGTTCTCTTTCTTCTAACCAGAAGAGCAATAAGAGAAAAAAATGTTAATCCATACATTGTACGATACTGGCTCAGGTTTTACAAAAAAAAGTTAATGGTGAATGAGAAAAAATAATCAAGAGTTTAGTTTTTATATGTGTAATGGATCAGTTTTTAGTTTTTTCATCCTATGAATGATTTTTTTCTCTCTAAAAGGAATTTATCCCTATATCACTGAGTTGAACTTAGACTTTTTCTGCATCTCTATGAATGATTTCTAAATGTCTGAGCACTGGGTTGGACTTAGTCTTTCTGATTTTTTCTGCATCTATGAATGATTTTTTCTTTCTAAAAGACTGACCATTGAGTTGGACTTAGTCTTTTTTCTGCATCTATGAATGATTTTTTACTCTTTGGAGTGTAACTCTCTGGAGTGTGAGTCTTTGGAGTGTAACTCTTCTAAAAGAAAGAAGTTTGACAATTTGAAGAAATGACAATTTGAAGAAAGATAGAACTTTCATGGTAGATGGTTAGCCCTGAAAAGGGCTGTTTTGAGAAGAGCTGATTTTATGAAAATGTTTATTCAGTATCAGCATCAGTCGATTCGCTGTCTGACTCACTCCTTTCAGTGGCGATTTGCGCACGGAAAAGACGGGTCACCTGCTCAGTTTTTAAAATAACATACTGAAAATACATCTCAAGCATGCCCTCAATAATGAGTTCCTTCATCCGAAGGTTATAACAGAACAGCCTGTTATTAGCAAGCTCAGCCCTCTCGTATCGTCTTCTCACTCCAGCTAGGCGTTGTTTAAGTAAGACGATTTGTCTCCTTGCTCTTATTAACTTTCGCTCAGTATCCATCCAAGTGACGACCGGTGATTGTCTTGAAGCCATTGTGAAAAAATGAAATGCATGGAAAATAAATCGCCGAGATTTATAGCTTTTCAGACGGATTGAACTAGTTGACCCATGACGTCATTTTCTCCTATGTTTTTCCCGCGTCGGCGTTTCATGCTGTTTTGGCTCCAAATTAATGTTATCCAATCAGAATCAGCGTTGTTTTTTCTAATACTAATTGTTTTATTGTTGACCAACCCGTGGCTTTGTTACATTTTCTTGTTTGGGGATTTTATTGTTGACCAATCCATGGGTTTGTTACATTTTCTTGTTCGGGTTAGAAAAAACTAGAGTTTGGCTAATCTATGACTTTTTTTGATTGTGAATCTTTTGAGTTTTTTTGACAATTTTGAGTTTTTTTGACAATTTGAGGAAAGATAGAACTTTCGTGGCAGATGGGTAGCCTTGAAAAGGACTGTTTTGTTTTTTGGAGGCTGTGTTTTTTTCCACTTTTAATGACAGCACCCGAAATTCGCTTGGCAAATGGGGCATGCTGTAATCTTCCTCCCGAACTCGATATCAACCAAGATGATATCCGGTGTTGTCTTTAATAATAGCTGAACTAATCTTTCGCCGAGATCTTTGTATGGCTGTGTTATACGTTGCAGTTGGTTTTGTTCCTCCTCTCCTACGAGACGAGTGGTTAGTTGCAATAACTGCTGCCCTGCATTTAGATACTCTTGGAGAGCCTCACGTAGTTGATGATTTACCTCCTCCATATTGATAATGTTTCCGAATATTGACACTGCTTTCGAAGTGATCGTTAGCTGAGAATCAAGAAATGGTGAATGTATGAAAAATAACGCAGGGGGCTTTATACGTTTACAGAGGATTGAAATTTTTTACAGAGCTCGGACCTGGTAGAAAACACATACATTTTTCCATGCTACGTTTCATGCTGTTTTGGCTCCAAATTAATGTTATCCAATCAGATTCACCGTTGTTTTTTTCTAATACTAATTGTTTTATTGTTGACCAACCCGTGGGTTTGTTACATTTTCTTGTTCGGGGGATTTTATTGTTACCCAATCCATAGGTTTGTTACATTTTCTTTTTTCGGGTAAGAAAAAACTAGAGTTTAACTAACAGTTATGAGACGTTGTATGGAAAAATGTAACCAGAACAAGTCTTTTGGGGAAAAACAGAATGAAGAACTCTATTGTTTTTGAACTTTTATTTATTGAACTTTTATTTACTGAACAGAACTAAACATTGAAACATTTTTTTGCAATGCATCATAAAAAAATTTCTTGACAATGAAAAAAATTTCTTGACAATGAAAAAAATCACAAGCAAACATTTTTTGCAATGCATCATAAAAAAATTTCTTGACAATGAAAAAAATTTCTTAACAACTAAAAAAATCACAAGCAAACATTTTTTTGCAATGCATCATAAAAAAATTTCTTGACAATGAAAAAACATTTTCTTAACAATGAAAAAAAATCGCACTGAAATATTTTTTCACAATGAATTATTCACAACGAATTAATCGCAATGAATTAATCATACTGAATTTTTTTTTCGCAATGAATTATTCACAACGATTTGATCACGATGAAAAAAACACACTGAATTATTTTTTCGCAACGAATTATTTACAATGAATTAATCGCAAAACAGTATATAACAAATTTTTATAATGCAAATTCACAAACACCACGAGTTTCACGTTTGTTTTCATATTCCGTAATGTCTTTATGCAATTGCTCATACCCAAAAAACATTGTATACTCACTGTCCATATCGTCGAAATCTCGTAGTCCTATGAATGGAGCAACATGTCTATAAGCGTCTTTTGTTGAAAGAGTTGAATTCACTACTTCTTCTGTAACATCTCTATCAAATAGAATATACCCTGACATGGTTTCCACTGTTTCTCCGTAGGAATCATGAACAGATCCTTTTTTGTAGCGTAAGTAAAAGTCAAATAGAACTGATTTCATTTTCACAACGTTAAGAAAACTTTCTTCTGGTGTTCCTATGATAAAAAATGTCCATCGGCTTGTGGATCGAAACAGTTTACTAATAACATTGTCTTTCATACAGCTATCTGCTAAATAAGTCTTGAGAACGAGATCCAGCCCCGAATCGTCCACCATCATCGCAATAAAGTTGAATATAGCATACACTTTGTAGGACTTTTCTCCTTTTGCAACCCATTTAAACATTTTTTTGATCCAAATTTTCACACAGAAAAATTTAATGTTAAGCTGTGTTTGTTCATCAAGCGTATGCTGTCGAACAAATTCTCCATAAATTTTTTCACGTAGTTCTATTGGTAACGGCAACATGATTGTTATTTTTTGACCAGCGGCTAATATTTTTCCCCGACTTACTTTGAGTGATTGGTACACAACAATGTGATATGAAATTATTTTCTCAAGCTTTTATAACCATAGGGTACAGTATCAGTACCATTTACAATGACTCTCTTGGTGTATACAGAACGAAACGTTTTTGTTTGTGGCTCACTGGTAACCGTTCTATCTCTGTGTCTTTTAATTCTACAATCATACTGAATTTTGATTTCTACTGTACGATCCAAAGCACATTTCGAATATGTATCGAAATTTACCACCTGTTTTGTATTGTAATCCAGAGTAACCCCCTTTACTTTACATTTGCTTATCTCTTTTCCATCTTTTGTTTTCATTTTGTAAGCATAATTCTTAGGTCCAAGTCCTCTGAATTGAGTAATTTTACAAGCAGGCTCTTCATCAGTCCATTTTCCTAACCGGCTGTTAATAATAGGGGGATTCCATAATTCAGGGTCGTGAATGTACATACAACTATCTGTATCGAAATACAGAACTCTATCTTTTAACTTTTCAAGAACACTGTACAATTCCAACCTTGCATAAGCTGTTACGTAAGAACCTACTATCACATTGGCTGTAGCATGGGTGTCAATATGTTCCAACTTTGATTCATAGTTAACCAAGATGAATGAACAGTCCTCGTCAAAGATTTCTACATGCTTTACAATGAAATTGGGATTGGTGACTAATTCGAAATATTTAGACGGATCACTGATGTATTCCGTCTGGGTCATTTTTTCACGCTGAGCTAATTTTCCCCAAAGGCAGTTCAACATAATCTTAGCAAATGATCTTCTCCCAGGATTTCTTTGAATACAACTTGGATCAAGACGAACACCTTCTGCCTTCTCATATTCACAAACGAACTGATCTTTTTCTGAGTCTGATTGACAGCTATCTGGATAACCACTGGCTTCTTGCTTAATTTTCAAGAAATTGTCCACATAATGTTTAAAGAACTGATCTGACACAGAGTTGAAATGCCAAATTTCATACACTTGCAATAATCGATAACCGCAGTCAAGAGCCTTGAATAATTCAAAAGTAACCCAAGTTCCGACCAAAGCCCTCTCTTCTTTACCATGTCTACAAATGTTTGAACTTTCTTCTGCACATTTCATACAGAGGGGAAACATCATTTTGTTGTTACAGTGAACTGGGAGAACGGGGTGAAACAAATCAGTTGGAGGTAAAACTTTACACTTGATTAATCCCTCATATTGGCGAATATTGTTCATATCAATATTCTCAGTAGACAAAATTTCTGGATGACCTACAGGGTAGGATTTGTGTTTACAAACATAAGGGTATAGAGAACAGATATCGATGTACTTGATTTCCTTTTTGGTTTTTTCATCAACATCATATCCAATTTTTATTGCATTACATCTTCCCCCGGACAAACCATCCCTCGGATCGATAGGGTCCCAATGTGGATATAACTTTTCAATGAGTTTTTTGTACTCTTTATCCTTCATCTTAGCATCAAATTCGTGTTCCCAAATGTACACTACATTATATCCCATGTCTTCGATATCTGCTATACGTTCAAAAGTACGTTCGTACAATTCAGACATGGGTTTTCCATTAATAGGATTGATCTGATTTCGATCTGTATAGCATACAGGACAACCATGATACAAATCCCCAAGAAATTCATAAACAGTGTTTGATTGATGGTGAAAACCATCTACACTATATTTCCCGATTTGAGCTTCACCACCATTTTTTGCATGCTGAATATTAATACCTTTTTCCTGAGCAACGCTTTGAACCCATCGTATCGCTTTCATAGAAAAGCGCCGTCTGGATGAGTCTTTACTTGAAATGATAGCTATTTGATTTTCTGGTAAATATTTGCTTCGCCACACCTTGTTACAGGCATCTGCGATGGTAATCGCTTCTAAAAATGGACAAATACCACCCTGTTCGATAAACAGCTTTCTGAATTCAGCACACCCTCGTCTGAGGATATCAACGTCTGACCTACAGTACATTTCCATCTCCTTCTGAAAATTGAATTCCTCGCCATTTCGAACTTTGTCATTATACCAAACTATGAATTTTGACCTAGCCTCTTCAGACATTGAGTCGGGTTTGTAATAAGACATATCCAAGTAGGGTCCGATGTAACTCCAAAATTCATCTGTATTCGCCCAGTGAGGAAAGTAACCTTTTTTCATTTCTTGAAGGTCAAAGGTGGATGGAAATTTTGCCAAACCAAAACTCATGAAATTGAAAGAATCGATCAGACGTACACCATTCAGTTCTAACTTCATAATATTGTTTCCATTCATAATCAATTTTGGAAGTTTTAACCCAACTTTGACAATATAGTCAAGAATGAACTGACCGTCATAGCCTTTGAAATTATGGGCAATAGCCGTGACCCCTTTATGATGTTTTGAAAAGAGCCAGTTGCAAAATTGACTCAAAGTTTCTTCACCTTGAAAAATAACTTCCCTACCCTCTTCAAATTCACTGCATGTAGAACAATGAAAATCAAGTGATTTATCGATACATTCATCACACGCTCTGTGTGCGATACAATAATTTGGGATATGTACACCTGTGTCTTGTTTGCATTCAAAATCAAAGAAAATAAACTGTGGTTTTTTGACTACAGAAGAACTCGTCTCGTCATCGCTGTCATGGTTCAACTTACTTTGGTAAGGTTGAATATAGCATTGATGAGAAAAGTTAACAATTCTCTTACAGATATGACATTTTTTCTTTCCATTGCAAACATGATTTTTCTTTCTGATATGATATTGTACACCGCATTTCGAACAGAGTTTCACTAATTCACAAATGGATTTCTTTTCTTTACCTTGAACATTTCTGTGATTTTTAAAGCATTCAGCACTAAAAAATCGTCTACTGCAAACACTGCAAACATATTCTTTTGATTCTGATGGACATTTTCCTTTGCGGTAACAACCTTTACAGATATTTGAACAAGTATGACTTTCCCGGTGAGTGTAACCCACATCACAGAACTCACAATAATATCCACAACTAAGAAAACCTTTGATAGATTTAATGTAGTCATAATGGTTTTGATGAAAGTACAAATGTATGATCTTACTATTGGCTTTCACTTCTGGATGCTTAAATATTTTTTCCACTTTTGAATGCTGTTGGTGAACTTTAATGACATAGCCTTTTTCATACAAGAATGTTTGAATTTTTTTGTATTCATCAATTCCTACAGACTGTGTTGGTGAAACTCCAGCTTCATGTAACAATTTCTCAGCTTCAGTCTTTTGAAGAGGACGGTTTGAACGACAAATACGATCCCATTTTCTTTTCCATGCCCCGGTGTTTTCACGTTCACTGTAGCAAATTCCCACAACAACGGCTCTTGCAAAACATAGTTGGTCATGATTGTTAATTTGAATAATAGATCGCTTCTTCTGGGTGAAAAACTTTGAATCTAATTCTGACGATCTATTTTTTTTTCCGCTACCACTTGGTGGTATTGTATGTGTGATGTCAAATGTCATGAATCCATCGTTCAAGACGAAATCTGTATTCGATTGTAAAACTCGTTCAATTTCATTCAGCATAGTTTCACCTTGTAACTGGTCTGCAGCTAAAAAAGGAATATGGATTCCCATTTCCAACGAAGGATGATTGATGGTAATTCTAATCATGTCCGTCGGGTTGGCATTTAACTTTCGAATGATTTCACGGGTAACATCGTCAAATAATCCAAGGAGTCTCTGAGGTGTTAATTCTTCAAATTTCTTAAAACTCAGCATCAGCACATGTGATTCTGTTTTAAATTTTCTTGACCTCTTATTACCCTTTTCTGTTAAATCATATAGACTTTTCATGTCTAAGTTAGAGTTGGTACTTTCATCGTCGCTATCATTTTCTTCTTTCAACGGTTTAGTTTTTTTCTTTTTTGTTGGTGGAAGCACCTCATCGTCACTTTCTTCTTTCAACGGTTTAGTTTTTTTCTTTTTTGTTGGTGGAAACACCTCATCGTCACTTTCTTCTTTCAACGGTTTAGTTTTTTTCTTTTTTATTGATGGAAACACCTCATCGTCACTTTCTTCTTTCAAAGGTCTAGTTTTTTTCTTTTTTATTGGTGGAAACACCTCATCGTCACTTTCGCTGTCTGAATAGGTTATTATTCTTTTTCTTTTACCCATCGTTTTAGCTCTGAGTGAAAAGACAATAATGCAGAAGTGAGAAAAAACTAGCAATTTATATACCCTCTCCGTTGTAACAGTGTATAAATAAGCCGTTAGTTGTGAAAATTATTCATTCTCCTACTCGATCTCAGTCAGTACAGCTGATAAAAAATATGAGTGAGTTAAAGCTGCAAAATACATCACCACTTAGTAAGAGGGTGTATCTGTATGTTAATCCATACACCCACGATTATGAGATCAGCAATATACCATCAAAGTATAATGTTAAACATATCGGAAACTATGTGGGATCATTTTTATCCCAGCAACATTTAGAAGAAAAAGATGTTTACCGTACTACCAGCTACAGAGTTTTGGATCAAGCGACGATTGACAAACGATATGGTGCGAATGGTGTGAGAACAAATATTTGTTTTACGTGCAACGAAGCAGGACATTGGGCCAAAGAATGTCCAGAAAAAGAAAATCAGCTAGGAACATTTGTTTTTGTCTACGTGAACCCACACAGTCACGACATTGAGATTTCACCATCATTTTACAACGTTGGTGGATTCAAAGATATGAAATTCGTCGGGACACTAAATTCATTCTGCAGTGAAAATACATGGAAAAAAAGTTCACTACAAGCTACATCCTCATCGATTGTAACTCAGATCGTAGACATGCAGAGCGATACAGCGGCTAACAGCGATTCAGAAATCTGCAAAATAACAGAACAGACAGAGAAAAAAATATCTACAAACGATAATCTAAGAAAACAACAAACTTTGGATCTAAAAAACGAATTTTCTGCAGAACCGGGTTGTTCGTACGGAAAGGAAAAACAGCAAAACATCGAAAAGAAGAAAAAACGAGTAACAAAGAACTATTTCTTTTACAAATCAACAAAACATGAGGACAAAATCTGTCCAGATGTGGAATTAAAAACCAACGATAGGAAAAGAAAACGTAAAACCAAATGTGAATCTGACATCTCAAAAAAGAAAAAACATACTGAGTGAAAAAAAGATTTCAATACAATATTGATTATAAACAAAAAAGACTGACTTGATTTTTCATTCATTTTTGTCTTTTACAGTTCATTCATTTTTGTCTTTACAGTTCATGATTTGATTTTTTTCATTGTAATAAGTTCTTTTTGAAATAAAAAATATAAAAATAATTACTTCTTACTTTTGACTTTTTCTAGTTATGACTGTAAGTCTTTTTTTTACTTTTGACAATTTGAGAAGAAAGATCTTTCGTGCTAAATGGTTAGCCCTGAAAAGGGCTTTTTTTTTGAAGGATCTCACATTGACATTCAGCTCTACGATTCTTCCGCCCGATCCACTGGGATGATTTCACATCCACAGTGTTCGCAGCAAATCGTCGAAGCTTCATCGTCATCATAAAATCCTTCATCTGTATCTGGACAGTTATGCTTCTGCCCAAGATACTCGAGTATGGAAAAACATTTCCCACACTCTATCAGACATCTGTTTGCACAGTAAGGACATACAAGAATTCGAACCATTCTGAAACAAATATGATTTTTATGTAAAATATCACTGGGCTTTATAGCTTTACAGGAGGATTGAACTAACTGACCTATGACGTCATTTTCTCCTATGTTTTTTCCCGCGTCGGCGTTTCATTAACATTGTGCAATCAAATCGATGGTTATATCGGTGTTTTTACCACTCCTAATTCGGTGTCACACAGTACAATACCGGTGCTTTCCGCCAGGTCCGCCATCTTTAAAAATTTCAATCCTCTGTAAACGTATAAAGCTCAGTGTTATTTTCATACATTCACCATTTCTTTGATTCTCAGCTAACGATCACTTCGGAAGCAGTATCAATATTCAGAGTCAGTTACAATATGAAGCACAACTTAGATGAAATCAGCTTGGACGATTTTCCATCAGTGGAAAACAATGGAGACGTTCTTTCATCAGTTATGAATTCGACAATTATCAATCCACAACCGGCGTTAAATTCGACAACCATCATTCCAGCGACAGTGTTTGACAACATTTATGAAGAAGTAAAGCAGCTAAATTTGAAACAAGATAGCATGATGATCCGAATCATAGATCAGCTGGAGACTTTAAACAGGCATTTGGAGGAAATTAAAACTTTAACCGTAAGTACTGATCACCTCAGTAGAAATATCGAGGTACTACGTCAACAAGATCAGCGCATTTCAACACCTCCTGTAAAGATTCCTGTGGAGTTCGAGTTTGATAAATCCAATCTTCACAACTTAGTGGACTCTATCGTAAGTGTTGTGAAGAAAAATCAACCAAAGAAAAATCAGCCAAAGGAAAAACAACCAAGAAAAACAACAAAGCGGAAATCTGAGGAAGATGGTAACCATATCCACAAGAAGCAGCGAATTGATCAAAAACCAACTATACCAATATTGACAGGACAGGGTAAATACGGGAAAAACATTGACAATCACGTTGATTTCAAGATACCGAAAAAACCAAAGACAGAACGAAAACAACCAAGAAAAAACAACAAAACGGTAGGAATATGAAAACAAATATGAAACTCGTGGTGATTGTGAATTTGCATTATAAAAATTTGTTATATACTGTTTTTGCGATTAATTCATTGTAAATAATTCATTGCGAAAAAATAATTCAGTGTGTTTTTTTCATCGTTATCAAATCGTTGTGAATAATTCATTGCGAAAAAATAATTCAGTGTGTTTTTTTCATCGTTATCAAATCGTTGTGAATAATTCATTGTGAAAAAATAATTCAGTGCGATTAATTCATTGCGATCAAATCGTTGTGAATAATTCATCGTGAAAAAAATATTTCAGTGCGATTTTTTTCATTGTTAAGAAAATGTTTTTTCATTGTCAAGAAATTTTTTTATGATGCATTGCAAAAAAATGTTTGCTTGTGATTTTTTTAGTTGTTAAGAAATTTTTTTCATTGTCAAGAAATTTTTTTATGATGCATTGCAAAAAATGTTTGCTTGTGATTTTTTTCATTGTCAAATTTTTTTTCATTGTCAAGAAATTTTTTTATGATGCATTGCAAAAAAAAATGTTTCAATGTTTAGTTCTGTTCAGTAAATAAAAGTTTTTTTTTTTTTTTTTTTTTTTTTTTTTTTTTTTTTTTTTTTTTTTGTGTGTTTATTGTCCCCGTATACTGATGTAGGAGGGTCGGGGATCTATCCCTCTCCACATCTTACAATCTCTGACATTTATACATGTAACAAGGAACAAAAACATTTTTATGTGCAAATAAAAGGTGAGGAGAAAAAAAAAAAGAAAAACAAACTGGTGAAAATAAAAAAAAAGAAACTGGAAAGTGAAGAAAAAAGGAGAATATAGAATGGTGAGGAAAAGATGTAAAGAATAAGTAATAATAAAGGTTCGAATCTTCCCAGCGTTTGAAAATAAAATATAACAGTAATTAAGTTGTTAATTACCTATTATTCTTTTAGAAAAGACCCAAAATCATTCCAGTTTCTTTCGAATTCTTCTAGTTTTCTTGTTTCAATAGCAACTCTCTTCAAAACTTTATATTTATAGGATATAAAGTTTGCAACACCGGTTAGAGTGGGTGTGTTTTTTGATGTTCGACATTTATAAATATACAGTTTAAAAAGAATGAGGAGAATGTTTTTAGCGCTTTTTGAATTTTCTGTGTAACCAAATAACATTTTACTGATGTCAAGGTCCATGTAAATGGCATTGTCATGTTTCAAGTAATTTGTAATTAATTGTTGAACTTTGGGACAATTCCAGAATAAATGTTCAATTGTTTCTTGATCATTGGAACAAAGTGTGCAGTTCGCAGAATCTATATATTTTATTTTATACAAAAAATAGTTCGTTCCAAGAATATAATGATTTATACGGAATTGGAACCACTGTATGTATGTGTCCCTTGTCGCTAAAAATGGTAAAGAAAAAATTTGTTTCCATTCATTTTTGTCAATATTGATATCTATTTTTTTTGTCCAAGTTTTTATGCAGGCAGGCTCATCTTTATTTTTATTTAGACATTGGTAGATGCTTTTAGAACCCTGCGAATCTTTAAGAATGATCTGAAGGTATGGTGGCAGATGTGGTTTTTGATGTAAAATTATGTCTTGAGGTTTTATCAACAATTTTTTAAAGTATTCATTAATAGCACATTTTATCTGTATATAATTTAAGTAATTTGCTGATATGTTGTATTTTGTGTTTAACTGATCGAGAGTTAGGAAACAACTATTAATATCAAGTATATCTCCAATACAGTGAATACCGGCATTGAACAGTTTTTTGAAATAAAAACTTTTTGCAGAGATGTGAATATTGTTATTGTGAAAAATAGGACAACCTGCAATATTAGTACTCTCAATACTGATATTATCAAATAGCTGACTTAGTGCTTTTAGCGTGTCTATCCAAAAAGGGTTATTGATTTTTTTAGTTAGGCTTTTTATGTAATTATTTCCACATAAACACAACTTTTCAATATCGATCAATTCCTTAATGATATTTGCCCATCCACCATTATCTTTGAATAAGCGCCTTATCCAAGTGATTTTAAGTGCTTTAATGTAAACTTCAATATTCAACATTTTTAGTCCGCCTTCTACATAGTCTTTTGTGATTACTGATTTCTTTATTTTATGACAACCCTCCCAAATAAATGAGTAGAAAACCTTGTTTAGTTTCAAAAGCAGTTTTTCCGAAGGATTGGGTAGAGCAAAAAACAAATGGTTCATCTTCGAAATCAGTAGACTCTTCAATACTGTAATTTTACCAATTGGTGTAAGGACACGTCGATTCCATTTTTTTACTATGTTTTCTATCTCATTAAATTTTGCCAAAAAATTTAAATCAGTTATTTTATTTAGGTCTACATGAAAAATGATACCTAGCAATTCAAATTTGTTTTGGCCCCATATTAGTTTCCACTTTGTTTTGATAGTATCAGCACTGTATTTTTTCTTTCCAATCCAAATAACTTTAGTCTTATCAAAATTAATGTTTAAACCGGATAGTTTTGAAAATCTTGATAGAACATTTAATGTTTCGTTTAAGGATCTTTCAGATCCGTCAAGAATAATACTTGTATCATCAGCAAATTGTGAAAGTTTAAATTCTGTTTGATTTATTCTTATTCCTTTTATATGTTTGTTATTTCTGATGTTAATAGATAATATTTCGGCACATAAAATGAAGATGTAGCTGGATAAAGGGTCTCCTTGACGACATCCTCTTTCGATTTTGAAAAAGTTAGATAGATATCCACATTGAGAAACTGCTGATTTTGCATCCTGATAAAAAATGTTAAACCATCTTATAACTGATGGTCCAAATCGAAAGGTTTCAAGGGTTTTGTTGATAAAAGACCAAGAAAGACAGTCAAAGGCTTTTTCAAAGTCAATTAAAAGTAAAATTCCAGGAATATCATTTTCTTCAGTGTAATGTAATAGGTCATATATCAATCGTAAATTTTCTCCGATGTATCTGTCTTTTATAAATCCGGACTGGTCAGTGTGGATAAGTTTAGGAAGGAATGATTTTATTCTGTTTGCAATACATCCTGTTCCTATTTTATAAACTGTATTCAACAAAGTAATTGGCCGCCAATTTTTTAAGTATTCTTTTGGTTTATTACCTTTTGGGATACACGTTATCAAACCTTGTGTTTGGGTTTCAGATAATGAATTTACAGTGTATGCCTCGTTCAGCGCTCTTACAACAAAATCTCCCAATTTACCCCAAAAAACTTTGTAAAAGTCAGCGTTAAAACCAGATGTTCCTGGACTTTTATTACTTTTCATATTTTTTAAGGTCTGAGATGCTTCTGTTATAGTAATTCTTCCTTCAATGCTTTCAGATTCTTTAACTGAAAGTCTTGGGATTTCAAGATTAGAAATAAAGCCATCAAAATTTATATCAGAGAAGTCGGACTGATTTGAGGTATAAAGAGTCTCATAAAATGCTTTAATTTCTTGAAGAATTTGTTTTTGATTTGTTGTTTCAGATCCATCATCTTTAATTATTTTTTGTACAGTTTTTGAAATTGTATTTGATTTTTCAAGGCCACAAAAAAATCTTGTTGGCTTTTCACCTTCAATATTCCATTTAACTCTTGATCTTATAATCGAACCTTTTATTTTTTCCTGTTGCAATTGCTCAAATTCGTTTGTTAATGAATAGTATTCGTCTAAATTGCTTTGACTGAGATTCTGTTCCAAGAGTTTTATTTTTGATTGAATTTCAAGTTCTCTTTTGTTTTTCACCTTTTTTCTATGTGAACCGTAAGAAATTGACTTGCCTCTTATTTCCATCAATAATGTTTCAAGAAATAATTGATCGTTAATTGTAAATTGAATTTCGGAGTTAGGAATTTCCTTTAAATGATTTCTGTCATATACTGGAAGTGCATATTGTTCTTTTATTTCTTCAATTTTTTGTGTTATTGTATTAATATAATCAAGTTCAGTGAGTAGCGCATTATTATGCTTCCACAGGCCTGACGAATATTGGAATTCATTTATTTGTAGGTGTGTTGAAATAATGGAATGATCAGACATGAAGCTATTTTCTATTGAGGAGGAGATCGTAAAAGTATTTAGGGGTGGCGAAATTAGAAAGAAGTCTAGGCGAGCTTGTTGTATTGGATTGCGTTTTCTCCAAGTGTAACATAGTTTGTCCGGATTAAATTGCCTAAAGGGATCATTAAGATCACGTATAGAAATATGATTTAATAAAGTGTCTCTTGACTTTTTGTTGTTAATGTGTTTGTAATTAAAATAGTCTTTCTTAGGATCAATAACTAGGTTAAAATCTCCACAAATCATATAAGAGGCATTTCCAATTCTGTCTATTTTTCCGAAGATGTTATCATAGAAATGAGGTTGATCGGTGTTAGGACCGTAGATAGAGGTGAGGGTAAACCGGAAATCGTTAACGCTTAAGTCGAGAATAACAAAATTACCGTTTTCGTCGTCAGTTATTGATTCGTAAATTTTGAAATTTAGTTTAGAAAACAGAATAGCTACACCTCTACTTTTAGATGAATTATAGCTCAAGTAAATTTCAGAACCCCATTCAGAGTATATGTTTTGATACATATCAGGAGTAAAATGAGTATCTTGTATGCAGTAAATGTCGTGTTTTAAGTTGTGGAGATACTGAAACACTGACAGCCTTTTATTCTTGTTATTGAGACCTCTACAATTCACTGACAAGATTTTTAAACTATTAGCCATATCGAATGATTCTTACAAACAGATAGTTTTTGTAGCCAAAAAGGAATAAAGAATGTTGAGGAAAAACGTGGGAAGAATTCGACACGTAAAAAAAAACATGGAAACAAAACATTGTGCAAAAATTACGCAGCAAAGTACAATGAATAAACAAAATAGTTGGAACAAATACATCAGTAGATCTTGGTCAGTGGGTTTCATAGAAAACAAAGATGCTTCCAACTGATACAGTTTTTGCTCTGTCTGTCTGTCTGTCTCTCTCTCTCTTTCTCTCTCTCTCTCTCTCTCTCTCTCTCTCTCTCTGTAACATTCTGTGTCTGGTGAAAACTAAAGCTGTACTGATAAATTCAAAAAACAAATCATCTTTCTATATCGAAAGCGAAAAATAAAAAGATTGAATTGAGATATCTCTCTCTCTCTCTCTCTCTCTCTCTGTGTAACATTCTGTGTCTGGTGAAAACTAAAGCTGTACTGATAAATTCAAAAAAAAAAAAAAAAAAAAATCATCTTTCTATATCGAAAGCGAAAATAAAAAGATTGAATCTCTCTCTCTCTCTCTCTCTCTCTCTCTCTCCCCCTCTCTTGAATTGCTACACAATTTGATTTACATAAAACCTTCAATTTAATCGAAAGCGAAATTAAATGGAAGGTTGAAAGGGCTCTCTCTCTCTCCCTCTCTCTCTCTCTCTCTCTCTCTCTCTCTTTCGAAAGTTTCTGGTATAAAGTCTCATTAAAGTATCTCTTTTCAATTAAAACGAAAAAACTGATGTGTTTCTATTTCGACGTATGTTATTCTAAGTAGTTTGACGCTTGTTGTAATGGGAAAGGGGTATTAACAAAGCCAAAGCTTGCTGTGCACGTACAAGTCAAACTAACATAGTGAAGAAAAGAGAAATTGCTCCCATCAGACAACGTCCTATCTCGTCAAAATGTCCTCAAATCTGGTGCGATTTAAGACTGAAAATAGAAGTGTGTAAAAGCTAGAGAGATAGTACTGGATAAACAGAATAACAAATAGATTTATACCCGAATTATTATTACTCTCTTTCTCTCCCTTAAACGTCAAAATTGTAGACGCTTCCTTAATATTGAAAGCACAAGTAACAATTTAAATGAACCTCAAAAATTGATATTGGATAAACAATATAAGTTATGCCTTTAACTCACACTGGTTTAGCTCACCTGAGAACATCGTGGTGGCGGGGGAAACTCATTACAAACATTTTCTTCCAATGTCACAATATTCAAAAAAGGTCAGCAGTATGTAGTAGCAAAACGAATAATGAATGAAGTATATACATATATATCAAATTCAACTAATTAATGTATACAAAAACATTGTGACAAAGGCATCAAATCTTAATGCTGACTTCAACTTCACCCCCTCTCCACAGAGCATCGAATGTTAACACAAGGAATCATTTATAGACGAAATTTGGATGTTTACGAGTAAGCTTAACTTCAACACGCAAGTGTGTGTGGTAACCGTGTGGCAGAGGGTGACTGGTGGGGCACTGTTGAATCATTAACCTCCCTCACTGCCACACTCCCCGCACAAGTGTTGTGTTTCATAAAACAAAAATGGTCTTCAAGGAACCGCGTGACATGTAGATAAGTAGCGTGAATTTCTGTCACAACGTCCTCTAATGTATGTAGGAGGGGTTGAAGAAGTAGAAAAAAGGGAAGTGTAATGTCTCTTGAACAATTATACACGAACACACATGAAAACATTGCGGCAAACAGAAAAAAAATAAGTGCTCGTCAAAAGCAAACTGTACCAGATGCCCCTTACTTCGAGACTTAAAGATCGTGTGCATGAGATGATGAATGATGAATATTCAAGTTTGGTACACAATTACGAAATAATATAGAAAAACTGAGAAAAAGGAAAGTCACTGAAGGCAAGCACTCAACTCCTTCAGCGCCAAATATATGAACTTCATCCTTTTCGGTGCCTGAAAATAGAATCCACCGGGACTCAAAAGGATTTTTGCCTCAAAAGCTTAAAAAAAAAAAAAAAAAAAAAAAAAAAAAAAAAAAAACAAGCGGGCGGATTGGATCCAAGATCAGACTGCACGTTCTGTGCAGTCTGATCTTGATCCATGCCGTCCGCAAAAGTCCCGGTTTTCATCTATGGCGCAGAAAGGGTTAAAGGTGTGGACTGTTTCCAAAGTCGTAAATTTATTGCAAAAGTGGGAGCTATATATTGTGGCACAAGGAGAACTGCGCGTAACTAGTCAGTCTACCTTCTGCCACCTTATCTCCAAATATTATCGATTGCAAAAAAGACACTGAGAGAAGTAAGAAAGGGAAAAACGCTGAGAGATTACAATCTATTCATCAGATGCAATTTCTCCTCTCTCCACGATATCTCCCAGAAATGTCTAAAATGTATCAAAAAACAGGGATACTCAAGTTTCTTTTTACTGTCCTTAGATCTCGCCGTTTTAAAAGCATATTGAATCTCTTTGTCATTCTTGTCACTAAGGAGCAGTAATATAAGAAAGACAACACAACACTGTTTTAAAATGTCAAAAATAGGTTCGAACAAGCGGTCTAGCTCCTTTGTTTGCAATCTTCAGCCTTAAACATTAACAACATAGCAAAAATTTTCCTATCTAAATTGGAAGCATTTGCAGACGACAATTTCATAGTAGCTCAAATTATCAAATTTGTCTTTGTGTGGTAGGAAACGTTGTGAGAAAAGCAAAAAATGCTGGTAACCAGCTTTATTTCCCCCTTCCTACAATGTCCTAGGTAAGCAATCTAGTTCCTTTGTTTGCAATCTTCAGCCTTAAACATTAACAACATAGCAAATTTTTCCTATCCAAATTGGAACTATTTTCAGACGACAATTTCATAGTAGTTCAAATTATGGAATTTGTCTTTGTTGTGGTAGAAAACATTTTGAGAAAAGGAAAAAAGCTGGTAATCAGCTTTATTTCCCTTTCCCCACATGCCCTAGGTAAGCGATCTAGTTTCTTTATTTGCAATCATCAGCCTTAAACTTTACCACATAGCAAATTTTTTCCTATCCAAATTGAAAACATTTGCAGACGACAATTTCATAGTAGTTCAAATTATGGAATTTGTTTTTGTTGTGGTAGAAAACATTGTGGGAAATGTAAATAAAAGTTCAATAAATAAAAGTTCAAAAACAATAGAGTTCTTCATTCTGTTTTTCCCCAAAAGACTTGCTCTGGTTACATTTTTTCCCATACAACGTCTCATAACTGTTAGTTAAACTCTAGTTTTTTCTTACCCGAAAAAGAAAATGTAACAAACCTATGGATTGGGTAACAATAAAAATCCCCAAACAAGAAAATGTAACAAACCCATGGATTGGTCAACAATAAAAATCCCCAAACAAGAAAATGTAACAAAGCCACGGGTTGGTCAACAATAAAACAATTAGTATTAGAAAAAACAACGCTGAATCTGATTGGATAACATTAATTTGGAGCCAAAACAGCATGAAACGCCGACGCGGGAAAAACATAGGAGAAAATGACGTCATGGGTCAACTAGTTCAATCCTCCTGTAAAGCTATAAAACCCAGCGTTATTTTCCCGCACATCATTCATCTCTCCGACTTACAACAAAAATGGAATGTGCTTTAAGAGATATGGATTTCTGGGACCTTGCCCAGCTATCGACAAAAGTAAAGAAGATGGACGGTAAGAAGAAGAAGGAGTTCGTCGTGCCCCAGACCGAAGATTGGAACGAAGACGCTGAGCCTTCGTTCTCTTTGGACTTTGACCTGGATGAACGGGAGTTGAAGAGGCTAAAGAGGCGGGCAGCAAGTAGCTGTCCAGCCTGCAGAAAGGTTGGAGGTTGTGCTTAAAAACACAACCTCCAAAACCAGCTCCCTTTTAGGGACACCCCCAACAGCCCTTTTCAGGGCTAACCATCTACCACGGAAGATCTACCTTTCTTCAAATTGTCAGACGTAAGTTCTATCTTTTCTTCAAATTGTCATTTCTTCAAATTGTCAGACGAAAGTTCTACCTTCAAGCTGTTAGACGAAAGTTCTATCTTCAAATTGTCATTTCTTCAAATTGTCACAGCTCTTTTCAGAGCTAACCCCAACAGTCCTTTTCAGGACTAACCATCTACCACGAAAGATCTATCTTCAAGATGTCAGACGAAAGTTCTATCTTCAAGCTGTCAGACGAAAGTTCTATCTTCAAATTGTCATTTCTTCAAATTGTCACAGCTCTTTTCAGAGCTAACCCCAACAGTCCTTTTCAGGACTAACCATCTACCACGAAAGATCTATCTTCAAGATGTCAGACGAAAGTTCTATCTTCAAGCTGTCAGACGAAAGTTCTATCTTCAAATTGTCATTTCTTCAAATTGTCACAGCTCTTTTCAGAGCTAACCCAACAGTCCTTTTCAGGACTAACCATCTACCACGAAAGTTCTATCTTTCTTTTAGAAGAGATACACTCCAGAGAGTTATACTGCAAAGAGTAAGAATCATACATAGGTGTAGAAAAAAGACTAAGTCCAACTCAATGGTCAACCTTTTAAAAAGAGAGAAAATCATTCATAGATGCAGAAAAATCAGAAAGACTAAGTCCAACCCAGTGCTCAGACATTTAGAAATCATTCATAGAGATGCAGAAAAAAGTCTAAGTCCAACTCAGTGATATAGGGACAAATTCCTTTTAGAAAGAGAAAAATCATTCATAGGGGAAAAAAGTCTAAGTCCAACTCAATGCTTAGGCAATTAAAAAGAGAATTCATTCATAGGTGAAAAAAGACTAAGTCCAACTCAATGGTTAGACATTTAGAAATCATACATAGGGTAAAAAAAAGTCTAAGTTCAACTCAGTGCTCAGACATTTAGAGAGAAGAAATCAATCATAGATAAGAAAAAGTCTAAGTCCAACTCAATGGTCAGGCAATTAGAAAGAAAAAAATCATCCATAGGGTGAAAAAACTAAGTCCAACTCAGTGATCCGACCATTTTTTACCCAGCCTGTCAGTCATAAGATCTGCACTTTGAATGCTAAATCCCTCTCAGGGTAGAGAGCCTGGGAAAAACTCCCCCCCCCTTTTCCCTTTTTTGCAAAAAATTCCGCTCAGGGACGGGAGCCTGGGGCATTTTTGTCCCCAGAGTGCCATCCACACGGCCGCCATTTTGAATGCTAAATCCCTCTCAGGGACGTTACCATACGGACAAAATCTTTCGGGGACAGCATATAGGGACACATTTTTTGTCAGGGACGGTGATATACGGCGCTCAGGGACGTTACCATACGGACACACTCAGGCCGGAGTGTGTCCGTATGGTAACGTCCTTTACTACTCACGTATCGTCTCTGAGTCTTGTTACGGCTTATTACGTGCTGGTAAGTTCTAATGTGATCAACCCGTTCCGCTACGGTCTGTTAGGTATCTCATCAGCACTGGGACCTTTGACTGGCAGATTTTTTGACTGTCAAAAAATTTGCCACAGCAACCCCTGCGATCACGGTCTGACAAGTTTGCTTATCCCGTTCCTCTGCGTTGTATTACGTCAGTCCCGTTTTGTCCACGGTTGTCAGAAACGGGGCTGCCGTGGCTGCCGGGAAGATAGTGTAAACGTAGGGTTATATTTCTGTCATTATTTAGCCTATTTAGTTCAACTTGGGCTGGTTGCTAATTATCTAAATAAGGGTTACCTATTGCTAAAAAGGCCCCAAAACCATATTCACCATCCATTCTCAAGGATATTCTTTGTCTTATTCTGACAGATTTTCGAAATTTGAAAGTAACACAACATCCGATTGGCTAAACCATTAGGTTTAGCCAATTAGAAGTTGCTTTACTTTTATAATGTGACAATTCTTGACAATAAGACTGAGAACGCTCTACAGAATGGTTTGGCAATATGGACTCGGGACTGCATGGTGCCCTCAAAATATTTTTTGACTTTTTATTCCGTTGTGTGGACTGTTTTAACGGTAAATGCAACTGTAGCCGAGCGTTTATACCCACATGCGCAGATCTTGTTTATAATTGATGTAGATTTCCCCCACCCTTCCCCCGCCCCAGAAGAAAAACTCAAATACTGACTGTAATGGCTGAAGCTTGGCACCTTGTAAACTGTCTTAGTTCACTAGCAAAATGTACAACGGCTACTAGTAAGATCACAGTTCATTAAACATCAAGCATTTTACCTCTCTGCTAACTACTATAATACATTGCCATGGTTAAAACGAAACCCCCAAATAAACTCACCCTCCGTATTACGGGAAAATAGAAACAACGTGTCTAAAATGTTCGAAACTTGTCTGGAAAATTTGTGGACTGTTATTGACATATTTATATAATACAAGAAAGACAAACGATAGATGAAACCTATTTTCGGTCACACTCTCATGCATTTGGCATAAGATACTAAATAACCATCATTTTCATCTGTAAATGGTAAGAATGCAGCAGGTTGTACAGGCAAGCAAGTTACAGTCGAGCACATTATAATGTGCACGGAACTAACTCTTTCAGCGTCAGCCCGGCCGGGTGGCTCAGTGGTTAGCGTATCTGACTCGTGACCTGGAGGTTGCGGGTTCGATACCCGGTTGCGGCGAACCTTCTTTCAGGCGATCTTTCGCCTCTCACCTCTGATGCATGTGAGAAAAGTAGTCAGTGGCTTTGGAAAGAAAGTTGTGTTAGTATTGGTGTGAGAAAGCCAGGAAACCCGTGGGTGCGTCACTGACCGCCATGATATGACCTAAGCTGTTAAAATGGCGTTAAACTCCAATACAAACCAAATTTTTCAGTATCATAGGCGAAAGAAGAGGCTTTTGCAGACAGTATAGATCAAGATTAGACTGCACAGAACGTGCATTCTGATCTTGGGTCTATACCGTCCGCCTGTTTAGCCAAGCCTCTATGATAAAAATCATTCTTCAGTGGACTGTATTTTCAGCTGTAGAAAGACTTTGGGATTATATACGAGGGGTGATCAGAAAGAACGTGGTCCAGGGCCTGTATTGGAATATTGTTATAAAAAACACCTTGGAATGTCTACATTTTTTTGAAAATAACCTCCTTCGAATTCTATGCACTTACATATTTATTCTTGATTCCCATGCGCGAAACACATGCGCGGGAGCGTCACGTGACATTACTCTCAAGGACCCAGTCATAGTGAGGATTAGTTCCTCTCTGCTGTCGTGGTGCGTGCCACATAGAGAAGCTTTCAAAACATGAACTACCAAAAGGTCACAAGTGGTCAGGACTGAATTATAGGGAGGGCTGGCTAGTGTTTCTGTGTTTAGTTTTTGCAGAGTTTTCTGTACAAGTGTGGCTTTGTGAGCTAGGGCGTTATCTTGGTGTAAAGTGACGTCACTCTGCAGGACTTCTTGTTGTTTTTTTTCGTATGGTGTTTGTGAAATTTCTTTGAATAATGTTGGCATAAAACTCAGCATTGACTGTTGTATGCATAGACACAACATGATTCAGAAGAAAAAAGGCGTATAGAAAAATATGATGCACATAACTTTACGGATTGACTCAGAAAGTTTGGCTTTAACGGCGGAAGGCGATGTTGAATGTTTCTGTTCACTGCTTTGTTGTTTAGTTTCAGTCTCGTTAAAGTGTACCGATGTTTCATCGCATGTTACAATACGATCAGTAAAGTTTAACCCCTCTACCCTAATGCGTTCTCAAATTTCTTAACAGATTTCGATCCTAACCCCCATTGGCTTGGGCGTCAACAGTCGAGGTACCGATCTTATGCAAAAACGCGACATTCCAAGATTGTCAGTCAAAATCTCCTTGGCACTTTTATATAAAATGCTACATGTGTCAGCTATTTTCCTCACAGTATCTCGGCGATCTTGTTTTACATGCTGGTCTACATCTGTGATGATTTTGTCAATGACTGATGTTGATGGACGGCCAGATTTAGGGTCATCTTTAATAGTATCGCACTCATGTCTAAACCAGTCCGATCCATTTACGCATATCAGATTTCTTGAGTGCAGATTCCTCTTGATCTTTTTCTAAATTTGTTTTGATTTCCGATAAATTCTTTCAGAGTTTGAAGTAAAACTTCATGATTACTCTCGTCCGACATTTTCGACCACTAATGCAGTATATGACGTCATTAAAATGACGTCACACTTTACCTATTTGAATAAGATGACATTTGAAAACTTAAGTCGGTTACCAGATAATTAATGCTCATCTGTGCAATTTTTCGTAATCCTACTTGAAGTAGTTTTCAAAATAACGAGGTGGTCCACGATCTTTATGATCACCCCTCGTATTTTGCGCTGAATTAAGTATAAATGCGTCTTCGCACGCGATGATAGGATTTGTCCTTTATCGACATAAAGCCAGTTATTGAAGTGAGATCCATTCAAGTTAGTTACATTATTTTAATGAGGTATTTCTTACGTCGTAATATATATATTACGCGCCACTTCATGTACGTTTACTTTAGTATGTTTTCATAGAGGGCTTACGTCACCATAACAAGTTGTTAGACCGTTTGTCCCGACAGATTCAAGTTGGTAGATAAGCAAAACAGTAATTTTGATAATTTCTCTTATAAATGTTTCATTGTTGTATTAAATTCCTAATTATAATTTTCATTGCATTTATTTCGGGTGTAAAATTGCTGAGTAAGCAGATATCGTGTTATGAGTAGTTATGGCGACTAAGCGAAAGAGAGCAAGAGCAACCGAGTGCGAGGATGCTACCAACAATATTGTGGAGAAGGTGATAGAAAAGCTAGTCCAGATCCCTCAGTTAATTGGTGTGGCTAGTGTAAGGGCTAATTCCCAGGCACCAAACTTATTTCCTGAACTAGGACAGGACCAATAGTCTCCTGACGGACAGCCTTTGGATAGTGGTAATATTTTTATGACCCATTCCATTACTGATTGTTTAGGGGCACATATCACATCTGCTGTCTGACATAAAATAATAAACTTAGAATTTCTTGACTTTAGTTCCCTGTTACTATCCCCAAAAGAAACTCCAAAATCATGTAGTCGTGTAAATTTCTTAGATGGAGAGTTGATACTACAAAAGCGTAATAACACCCCAAAAGTAGCAAACATTGAGCAGTAGACAGATGCCTTTGTTATATTCACCGACATGTATACATCAGCGTATCCGGAACAAATTCATGATCTATTGAAATACATGTATATGAGCATCATACATCTTGGCGCATCTCGCTATGGTGGTTTGGGCTGGAGACTTTATGACGAACAATTTCGACTCAAAAAGTCAAACAACAATCAGATTTCGTGGGCTGCTGTTGACGAAGAGCTTTGGTTGTTGTACGAGTACATGTTGAATGCCTGTCCAGTAGCAAATTGTTTGTCTTTGAAATCAGATGCTAGAAAGTGTTATGACTTTAATAATGGGTATTGTGTCCAGTCAGCGTGCAATTTTAAGCATCTATTTTTACGCTGTAATGCTAACCATCCATTAGTAGCTTGTAATGTTGCTAAGTTGTCACAGAATTCCAACATGTCTAATTATAGGTTCACTGCTAGAAGCCAAACTAATCAATGGCCACGGTTTGCAAGCCCTATCACTGGTAACCAAGGGCAGCATCAATTTGGGGTCAGGGGCAGATCATCAGCTCCAAGAATCAATTTCAGAAACCCAAATGGCACCTTTGTATCTAGGGCAAACCCCAATTGCACTACAATCATTGAATCAGACTCTTTTAGATTAACCAAATGAAACCAACAAACAAGAATTAATTGATGGGTTCACTTTTGGTTTTAAATTGCATTATTCAGGTCCTCACCATTTTAGAGATTGCAATAATTTAATATCTGTGAAACAAAATGGAGATGCAGCCTGGAAATTAGTGATAAAAGAAGTAAATCTTGGGAGGATAGCTGGCCCGTTTAATGTTTGTCCCCTTAAAAATCTTAGGATTTCGCCTATTGGTGTCGTTAGGAAGAAAGACGACTCATTTAGACTTATTAAGCATTTGTCTTATCCAGCTGGATCAAGTGTAAATGACCATATAGATCCTGAGGTATGTGCAGTGTTCAATATACATCTTTTGACAATGCAATTTCTATGATAAGAGCTCTGGGTGTAGGGGCACTATTGGGAAAAATGGACATTAAGTTGGCATTCAGGCTTTTACCAGTAAATCCACATGACTTTGAGTTACTTAGTTTCAAATTGGCAGACAAGTATTTCTCTGACAAGTGTCTGCCAATGGGTTGCTCCATATCGTGTTCTTTATTTGAAAAAAATTCAACTTTTTTGGAATGATTACTAAACTTACAAAAAATAGAAATGTCATGCATTACTTAGATGACTTTTTGTTTGGGGTACAAAGAAAGGTACACTTGAATGTAAAAATTCTATGATTTACTTTGAAGAACTTTGCCTTGAATTAGGCGTGCCGTTGTCAGAGAATAAAACAGAAGGCCCAACGGAGGTCTTAGTTTTCTTGGGTTTGGAAATTGATACAATGAAAATGGAAATCCGTATTCCACAGTCAAAAATTGAAGATCTAAAGAAAAATCTTTTATTTGCTCTGGGTAAAACGAAACTTACACTGAAAAATATGCAGTCTTTGGCTGGCTCTTTAAATTTTTGTGCAAAAGCCATACCTTCCATTCGGGCCTTTTGTAGTAGAATTTATGCTTCCATGTCTGGAGTTTCTAAATCCTACCATTTCATTCGTGTTACTAGACAAATTAAGGATGACCTCCAGACAATATTACTTTTTCTTGAATTTTTCAACGGGGTATGTTACTTACCTGATGAAGAGTGGGTAAGTAATCATGATTTACAGCTGTATACTGATGCCGCTGGGGGATAAGACCTGGGTTGTGCAGCCTTTTTTTTTTTTTTTTAGCCACACTGGATTTTCTTCCAGTGTCCAAAATGTTGGGGTTTGAAAGGTCTATTGAAAGAAGCTTCATTCTTAGAGCTAATTCCAATTGTCTTGGCATTCCAAACATGGGGTCAATATCTCAAGGGTAAAAAGATTATACTGAATACAGACAATATTGCTCTAGTTTCAATTCTTAATAAAAAAATCATCAAAGTCATTGAGGATAATGCATTTACTTAGGCCTCTCATTTTACAGTGTTTGTTTTTCAACATTCAATATAAAGCTGTTCATATAGTTGACAAAGAAAATTGTATAGCTGACGCTTTATCTCGTAAGCAATGGGTTCGTTTTCAGCATCTGGCATCCAGAGCAGAAGAGTACCCATCAACCATTCCACAAATTTTTCATGTGATGCTATCAAAGATAGAGCAGACCTGCTAATGACAGCTTCAATTGCAACAAATACTCACCAGACATATATGACTGGTCTGAAAGTTTTTAATGAATTTAGAGTTAACTAAGGTCATGAATTATCATGGCCGCCACAAATTCACCATATTGTTGAGTTTATTTCTCATTTATCATTGAAAGGCTCTGCTCCTGCAATAGTTCGTTCATAGTTGGCAGGGATAGGCTATAAATGTAAATCCTCGCTATTAGAGGATGTCACACAGAATTTTGTTGTTGAAAAGATAATGGCTGGCATGGAAAAGCTTAAAAAACGATCAGATGTGAGGCTACCTGTCACTGCCAAACTTCTTGAAAAAATCATATCAAATCTGCATATGATATGCACTTCTAGTTATGAAGCAGTTCTTTTTAGGGCCCTTTTTTGTATAGCATTCTTCAGATTTTTTTGTGTAGGTGAACTTGTTGCAGAATCAAAGTCCAAATCAGTTCCTGCTATAAATATCTCTGATAACAAATTAACAGATACACATTCAAAAACTGACCAATTAGGGAAAAGTAAAGTAACTGTGATTCAGTCTACAAAGAATTGTCTTTGTCCAGTGCAGCATTTACGGGCTTTTCTTTCCATTAGACCCAAATTTGGGGGTCAGCTATTTGTTCACTTAGGGGAAGATGTGGTTACCCGTTATCAATTCTGTGGCATACTAAGCAAAGCCCTAAATACTGCCGCTGTCAATGCACATATGTACTCTTCACACTCTTTTCGTATTGGTGCAGCTAGCCAAGCTGCACAGCTTGAGATGAACCAGGAACAAATTAAGGAGCTTGGCAGATGGGAGTCACAAGCATATAAATCTTAAATAAGAATTCCATCTGCCTTATTAAGTGCTCATAACATAATATAAAAAAATAATAACACAATACGTTTTATAATGTTTAAAATCCTTTTCTATGGTTCTATATTTTATAGTCGATTTTCTGAAGTTGCTCTAAGTTCTTCTAGAACAGAGTGACCAGAAAAAAATATGGGTTGTTAGATCATCAATAATCAAGAGGGCTTTTACACATGCAAGACAGTGCACTACTTCTGGCGTGAATCTTGGGTTAGAGAGACTTGGTGCTCAAATTTGGTGGCAAGTAAAAGGGGGAATCAAGTTTTTAAACATTTGAAAGTCAGGTTGAATTTTGAATATCCTCTAGATATTTTAGTCTTACATGTTGGAGGTAATGATATAGGGCAATTGCCGTGTCTAGCCATAAGAAACCATTAGGACGTTAAAAGAGCTACTGCCACATACTTTAACTGCCTGGTCTCAAATTTTACCTCGTTTAGTGTGGAGTCATGAGAATTCTCACAAAGCTTTGGAGAAATGTAGACTAAGAATAAATAGCAAGATTGCAACAGAGGTGCTCAAAATGAATGGTGCCTTCATTAGGTATCCTGAAATAAGCGAGGATAACCCTGGTCTATACTGTGATGATGTTCATTTGTCACATCTCGGGAATGATATATTTCTGTATAGGCTGTCTCAAGGTTTATCTTCCTTTATTACATCTCGCAGTAGAGACTCTCCTAATTTGGAGAAAACAGGTCCATGGCAGTTTTTTGGATGAATCAAGCTTCATATCGTTTAAAATTCTCATGAAGTGAGACTATGAATTTATAAACAGTGAATTTGCATGTTGTCTGTAGGTGCAAGAACTGTTTAGATTTGACTATTGGGCAACTAAGTATTTTGTGCTGTTCTTTAATTAAAACAGTACATGTAGTATGTTGATACTTGTAAAAAAACTACAATGGGATATGTAGTTTGAATTGTTTTGGTTAGTGTCACACTAAAGAGTCTTTTAATGTTGGGAATTTAGATCTGAAATGAACAGATTTCAAATTGAAAGTCCCTTTTTGATTTTGACATGCCAAACAAATTTTTAATTGGAAGGCATATGGCTTTATCCATTCACATGAACTTTTGAAATTTGGAACTAATTGTGAACATTAAATAACTTTTGAATAATTTGAGCAGATTTTCCCATAATTTTAGTGTTGTGGTATTTTGACAATAATTGAACCTAACATGTTACTGGATTTAAAGGATGTTAAAGAATATTGACGAAGGGAGAGGGTTTGAATGAATTTGTGTGTTGTATTTGAACATACTTAGTAAGAATTTGAAATTTGTGGTATTTTGATAATTTGAACAAACTTGTGAGTTGTATTTGGTTGGTATTGACATAGCATGACAAAATGACTTCATTTGGAAGTACGTCGGTCATACCTCAATTAGAGGATCTAATGGTGATAATGATTAAGGCTGCTGGACCCTGGTCTTAGCTCTCCTCCATTTTATGGCGGTGTCTCATCAGCAAGCTGGTTCGACATTTGGCGGTTTATAGCAGCAGGAATCAACGTGGGAATTAAACATAAGTATTGAATATCTGTACCCAGTATTCATACTGTTTTCATAATTTGAAGTGCTTGATATGTATTGTAATTTTATCAAGGGAAGCCATGGCCTGTTTCCGCCACATTAAATATGTAAAACTTAAAATTTGTGTTAGTAATGAATATTATAATTTCTTTTCCAACCTCATCTTCAATAATGGGATTTGTCGTTTATCGACATAAAGCCAGTTATTGAAGTGAGATCCATTCAAGTTAGTTACATTATTTTAATGAGGTATTTCTTACGTCGTAATATATATATATTACTCGCCACTTCATGTATGTTTACTTTAGTATGTTTTCATTGATGGCGTACGTCATCATAACAAGTTGTAATACCGTTTGAGCATCTCGACAGATTCAAGTTGGTAGATAAGCAAATCAGTAATTTTTATAACCCACCCTCACAACCGCTTCATTCCTTTTTTTTTTTTTTTTTTTGTCAGAGATTTTTGTCGTCGTTTGAATTATTCTTTCAGTTCGCTTTTCATTAAGATGTCTTGTCATGGCTTCAAGTACAGACAAACTGATGTGGAGTGGCGGTTGATCAGGTTTACAGCAGCAGGAATCAACGTGGGAATTAAACATAAGTATTGAATATCTGTACCCAGTATTCATACTATTTTCATAATTTGAAGTGCTTGATATGTATTGTAATTTTATCAAGGGAAGCCATGGCCTGTTTCCGCCACATTAAATATGTAAAACTTAAAATTTGTTTTAGTAATGAATATCATAATTTCATTTTCCAACCTCATCTTCAATAACAGCTACCACGTGACGATAGTGGTAAGCAATTTTACATGATGAATACCAAAAGCAGAACAATTTTCGTGTTTCCTACATGTACATGCACACTGTCAATATTCTAGTTCGAAAGTCATCCAAGTAGTTCTGTATGAATTTTCAGTTACTGTACAGATTTAAGAGAAAAATCTTTCGAAAAACGACGTCGGAATCTTTGCCATTTAAATGCCAGTGATCGTAACGAAATTCGTTTCTGTGACAGACAATGGTATTAATTCAGCTGGATGTGTGGTTTAAGTAGCTTTCTTTGACAGTTCCAGTTGTTTATCGCCTCTGTTTTCTGTAAATCAGTACATATTCTCACAGAGTGAGATATTTTCAAACATTATGTAACTCTTTCCGCGTCAAATATATAAACTCGACCTCTTTCGACCGCTTTATATCCTTATGAAACTCAGAAAGATTTTATCTTATCGGCTTTACTAAACAGGCCGATGGTATAGATCCAAGATCAATCTTCACGTTCTGGGCAGTCTGATCTTGATTTATGCCGTCTGCAAAAGACTCCGTTGTCGCCTATAGTGTTGCAAGGGCAAAAAGGAAATACGCAATTCTTAACTCAAGCTCTTGGTAATATGACGTATGGTGTCTTTTGTGGAAACAGAAAAGCCTCAATCAACGTCTTCTTTGAATCTAGTCTTAGTTTGCACTCTACCTTTCTAGTGTATTGCTAACTCAGTCCGTAACGTACAGGGCTTTGAAACTGGGGGTCACTGGTTCGATTCTCAGCTCGGCGCCAAATTCTGTCAGAGGGTCAATAACAGACATTTATTCCTCTCTCGCCGCTGAACATCGTTTCGACGATGTTTATGTAGGAAAACAGCCGACGACATGGACAGAATGTAGCGCAAAATTACTTTTAAAAGAATATGTTGGAAAGCATGGGTGTCTGCGATGTAAATGGGACAATGTTAAAAATGGCGTCAACTTAAATAGTACTTATGTACTCTAATTGTGCCGACTTTAGCTCGATAAGTAGATCAGATCATAACCATTAGTTGGTGTCGCCAATTATTGAAGACAAATCCTCACTACACGACAAAAGAATATACATGTACTTTTCGAGATTGAAGGCAGACGACAAACAAAATATTGCAGAAGTGCTGCTTTTTATCTTTGAACAGGTAGATATATTGCCCGGAAAAGAATAACATGTTTGTAGCCTGCACTTTCTTCTTTTCTCAAAGTCTTTTAAAAAGTTCTCCTTCGGGGTTTTTAAACAATTACCTATCTTGCATAGGGATAAATCTAATCCGGGGGCAGTGAAAAATACCATCTAAACATCAACAATCAACAATTTCTACCGTAGCTTTTACACTATATTTGCCTTAAAGAAGTCTGTCTCCATGTACTTTCATTGCTTTATCATTAGCACATTCCTCCTGATGTAGTTCAGATTCCACTATTTCTATTAGAACCTCCATCAGCTTTTTATCTACATCTATTGTCTGAGACCTTTCACCCAGTTTTTGAAAGGTTCTTCATTTGACATGTATCGTGATTACAGATGAGGTCCAGTCTAACTTTATTTTTGTCAATGTCAATTTTCAGACTACGAGAAAATAAATAAACAGTGTATTAGCTATATCCAATAAAGTATTTCATCCTGTTTAGCGCCATAATCGATTGGTTTATCCAATTCGGGGATCTTGTGGAAAAAAAAAAACTTGATTGTGGTCAATCGGATTGAACAGTTATAACGTTTTCATTCGGTAAGTGATTTAGATCCATCATGACCCACTTGTTAATAACATTTTAGTGTACTTCTCAAGAATTTTCTAGATTGGACAGTAACGCAATTTCTGATTAGCTTAACAAAATTGTTTAGGCGATAAGAAATTGTGTTATTCTCTAAATCTAGAGTAAAGCTGAGATGCAATTCACAATTGTTGCTTAATACGGCCACTTGAGACTGGTCGACCGGATGTACTTTTTGCACCACAACACCCAAACTCTACCAGCCCCAAGTATACGCGACAAAAAATTATAAACGGCCATTTTAAGGCCGTGATGCCCTATAGACCCTTATTTGCATCCCCTGTGTAGAAGCAGGTTTGTCGTTTATCTCTTTTTTCAAACTTGTTTGACAAGTGCAAAAAGAAAAAAGCAACTCAGCCGAAGACAGAAAAGAATTCATTAGCTTGTCCACGAGCTAGAGACTTGCAGAGTTTCCATTCGCTCAAAATTGGAAATTGAAAAATCACAATTTTGATTTTTTTATTCTAACACTCGTGGATTATCTTTTGTGCAGAAAAAACTTTTACTGTGGTTTTCTCGTTTCTGAGCAAAAAGGTTGTATTTTGATTACTAATTTAAACAAATACTTTCGCTTATGCGCAACTGATGTATTTTACAATTTTCAAAATGACAGGCCTAATAATGGTAAAGTCGATAATCTTTTTTCTTTTCTCAATAACATGGAAAACGTCTTATATCATATATTGCGCACTTTTGAAATTGTTTTTGTCTCTGTTACATATTTTCAGAGGAACCAAGTAACCGGATAGAAGTTTTGGCAAGTATACTGTGAAACCATTAATATTCGTCGAGTACTAATTTTCGTTGATTTCGTGGGTAAGTAAGTCCATGAACTCAAGTTTTCGACGAAAGATTAGTCTACGGCCCTCTCCAACTAAGTTGGGTTCGGCTTGCATTAGTTACGAACATGCCGACATTACCTTAACATGTACACACTCTCCATCGAACAGAAAATTATTTTCACCTTAAAATAATTGTACCCATAAAGATTTCGTTAAGACTTAACCATTACTAAGTAAATATGTTGATTTTTCATTATTTTATCTTCATTTCTTTTACCGTAATTCCGGCGACGACAGCATAAACACTTTAGTAGAAAATTCGCATGATCGCATCATATCCTTCGAGAGACGAGTAACTCATCTTAAGTCATGAAATTAGACTAAAATAATTGCAACACCAAGATTGTTTTTGTTAAAAAACTTTTCACCAAAGAGAACAGTGTAGATTTAGATCAAAGATGAGACAAACATTCTGTCTAAAGTCAGATCTTGATCTATACAGGCCGCCATTGCAACTTAAGTTTTGAAAGGTGCTTGATGGGTTTAATCTTTTCCGGCTTTTCGACGTTATACAAGCACTTTCTCCTTTTTTCGTAATCTTTTCTAAGGGACCTTCGGCAGAAACGTGAAAAGTCGTTCCTGTGACTGTAAAGGAAACTGTGTTGTCCCTCAATAACAAAGAATTAATAAATACTAAACCTCGTCGTTTCTTTTCTTTATTAATCGGTAATCCATTCATATCTAAAACTAATGCATTTCGCCTGCGAGGATTTTTTTTTTCAAGAAAACAGCCTAACTTATTTTTCTGCTGACTACACAAAACATGTGACACGACTGGCCAGGTGTTCTTGAAACAGCCATTACTAAACACAAAAAGGCACTATCAGCTAATGTAAAGCAGGCATGATATTGGCTTATTGCGTGATCATTTTGTGTTGACTGGCAGTCAGCATGTGACCATAAACTTGTATAGGATATCGACCTCGTACATCGGTCTTTCCGTATAAGAACGACCTGGGCATGAGCTTCACGTACTACCGAGAGCGCGAAGCGCTCGAGGTGTTTTGTGAAGCTCGTGCCCAGGTCGATCTTATACGGAAAGACCGATGTACGAGGTCGATATCCGACTTACACACCGGCCACCATCAGTATTGAGTAGACAACTTAACCATCATGTCGAAAAGTACGGATCTGTTCGATGAAAAAAGAAGCGTATAATATGTTTTATGGCAAACATTTTTTGGGTATTATTTATTTATTTATTAATTTTATTGTCACACTTAATCATTAATCGTGGCTTGAAATAAGTGGATAAACTAATAGCAATGAGTATTGGCAAGTTTTCCATTTTGTTTAGTGTAAGAGGCTTGGTACCCGTTTTTCCTCGTGTAAAACCGAATACGAACTGCGACGGCAGGCTACCGCTCTATTGTCTTACTCGAAAACGGGTTGTAAAACAACTTATTACGTTTCTTGTTACAATGAAAAAGGATGTTATATCTTGAATTTGGTGATTCAGTTCGCAAGAAACTATGCCTACCTAGGGGAACAATCGGTTTTATTGCGTTCTTAATGAAGAAACTGGGTTCCTACTAAAATACTCCTAGTAAGAGTAGGTGGGTGTGGTCGAGCATTGAGAGGGGTGATAAAACCCCGCCTTCTGATAACGAAAAATCGTTATGTTTGAAAGGTGCTTCATTTAAGTACAAAAACATGCTTCCCCATTCTTAAATGTTATTGATAATTACGCTTTCAACCATATGCAAAACAATTTAAAAGAGGCTACTTTCAGAACTGTTTTCATCATTTCTCTTCATATTATAGATCAACTACAAACGAATTTTAACTGTATTCATATCCAAGTGCATCTTACGCTGTCTATCTTTTTTTAAAGATATTTCTTGTTTTCTATTTTGGTTCGTTTGTTGATGATGTACAAGTAAATTCAGTGCTGTCCACTGGCCGTTTGCACTAATTCATCCAGTTATCTCGTGGCCGTTGGTCATTGATCATTGATAAATTGATTAAATGGTGTTTTACATCGCTTTCAACATTATTTCAGTTATATCAAGGCGACAGCTCACATGTTCATGTATTTCCTGAGTTTCACCAGTACTAGACTAGGGCTCTTTAGTGTCTTGCCCAAGGACACTCCCACGAAAAAACCAGTACATCCAGTGAGGCTCGAGCCCGTTGCCTCCGGGTCATGTTCCTACACTGAGCCACGCAGGACCCCTAGGTGAGTGATCAGTGGTAGGCAGTTATATCACAGCAGCTACTGTAACCAGGTGTCGTCCTATAATACATGTTTAACAATCTGCACAAGGCTAAGAAAACGTGTCGTGTCATAGAGCACACCATTGTGGCTGACCTAACTTGGGATCGAGCCTAGGACAGCTGGGCCCCGTTTTACTAAGGTAGTTACGAACAAAAATTGCGTAAGTTTTACGTAACTATAGTATAGTGGCATTAATCTGATACGAGATAACTATCATGATTATTTTAGAAAACTATTGCGATAAATCAAAGTTTCCTGGAAATTTTATCTTTTCATTTTATCTAGATAAAATTTCCAGGAAACTTTAATTTTTAAACATATTTTATTCATAGAATTACATGGAATTACATAGAGAAACAGACAGGAAACTTTGATTTATCGCAATAGTTTTCTAAAATAATCATGATAGTTATCATGTATCTCCTAGCAGATTAATGCCACTATACTGTAGTTACGTAAAACTTACGCAAATTTTGTTCGTAACCACCTTAGTGAAACGGGGCCCTGGTCTCAAAGCGATTCTAATCATTCGACTAAGGGTGTGATGGGGCTGCTCAATTTTCTTTTCGTTTGATTTCTTGAGGCAATCTGTCTTGGGTCAGTCCAAGAAGGAGAGTGCTTCTAACTATATTACCTTTGCTTTCTCGCAATTAGAAAAAAACATAATGGCTTTTTCGTTCCATACGATAAACTGTTCTAACACGGACAAACCAACAGCTGGTTACATAGGAAATGGGAAGCATGGAACCGAAATACAACATCATTGCAGACATGTTTTAGTACATGCGTCGGTCATGAATTTTTTCTCACTTCTGCTATTTCACACAGATGAAAACTAGAACAGAATTAAATATGACTTAGTTTTAGGTAAGAATGAATTATGTAATAACAGAACTTAAGGAAGATGCACTTCTCCGACAATGTTTTAATTTTTGGCAAAAATGTGACTGCACATGTTTATAATAGGAAGGGATAGATTTTTTTTAATGATCGCTTTAAAAGAAAGTATTAGAATAGATAATCACCAACGAAAATCATGTTAAAATCTGTCTTTCCAGAAACATATTTGCAAGATTGTTCCAATTCTTTTTAAACAAATTCCTGAAAAAATCAATGTCGCGAGAGTACCAATGTCCTTCACGACCCTGTCTGCACGACCCCAGGTCCGTCAATGCACGTGGACAGGTCTTTTCCGCACATACTCAGGTTTTCTATCTACAGAAAAACCTGTGCACATGCAAAGATAGACCTGCGCCCGTGCATTCTATTGTTAAGACTGGTCATTCTGAAAAGATAGCCCTGGTCCAAACAAAGGAGCCGGTGTGTAACTTGGGGTAAAACAGTCGTAAATTTGTATAACGAACGCTTGCATTTCAACCCTCTTGCTTCGAATGACTTATACATTACGTCATACACCTACCCCTAATCCAAATTTTACTGCAAACACGTGTGTACCTGCGACAGGCATGGAATCTTGTTGACAGACGGCTTGTTTTATATTTTGGTCGTTTTAATTAACTTTGCCGATGGCAAGATGGCGGTTTTCAACGCATTGGTGGACGGTATAGATACACATCAGACTTTAAACAGAACGTGCAGTCTGATCTTTCATCCATTCCATCCAGTTGAACTATGACTTTACTCGTATCAGAAAGCTACTTTTTCAAGTCGTACAAGATTGAAAAGACGCCGAAACTTAAGCGGCCCATACACGCTCTAACTTTTCCATCAATAATATTGGTCTCAATATTATTGACAGTTAGACGTTTGACCTACACACACATTATACATTGTGCAATATTTAGTTCGTGCCCAACTACCAGTCCGCATAGCTCAGTCGGTAGAGCGTAGGACTGGTTAACGTGATGTTTCGCGTTACTTGAGGGTGTGGGTTCGATTCCCACGGCTTGCCATTTAAAATTACTAATAGTCTTTCGGATGAGACGTTAAACCGAGTTCTCGCGTGACGGTGCTATACACCGAGCATGTTAACGAACCAGGCGTAACTTAGGATGGGTTTCGTCTATACCCCGTAACAACACTAAAAACCTTTAGGTGGCGTCGCCCATATGGGGAACCGGTGGCGACGATAAATAAACGCAAATTCAATCATTCGTGCCCAACTGTCACAATAGACGGATTAACCGTACTGTCAAAAAAACGAAAATAGGCGAAAAATTAGTTCCAGCAGAGGACTAAATTTGGCCAAATCGTGTTATTAAAAGAACTGCGGGACAATGAGCCAGAGGACTTTAAAAACTATTTAAGAATGAATGGAGACGCAATCGATGAACTTCTGGCGCTTGGTACGCCTCTCATAGTCAAGCGGTACACTTCTATTAGCTCCAGAAGAAATGTTTTCTCTTCCTTGGATGGCGCCACGACGATGTTCTCTGTAGGACGCCGAATAATAAAACTGAAGTTTGCACAAAATATTGATTGGGTGCCACACACGCTTAAATTGTTTGATGGTTTGCGCAAAAAAAAATCTACTGGAAACAGCTCCGTCAATATATTGACATCAATACTTTTAGGTCATCAATACCGCCCATACACGATCAAATATATGACGTCAATACTATTGATGCAAAAATTTGAGCGTGTATGGGCTGCTTTAGATCTATTACCTTTCCTTCACAGTTGCTATAAATAGATGCAAATGTGTCGGATTTAACCCATATCATTTCGGACACACTTTCGGACAACAAGGTAAAACCTATTATTTCAGCCACCCCCTTTTTATACGTGCGAAGAGTCGTATTATGTTATGGCCCCGGTCGTCCGTCCGTCAGTCCGTCCTCTAGCAATTTCTTGTGTGCGCAACTCCTACAGTTTCCATTGGAATAAGTTCAAACTTACCACAATGGATCTCTATGATGTGTAGTTGTGCATATGACTCTCTACAGCTGGATCTCGTTAGGCCTTCTAAAGTTATCTGCACTTGGATTCAGAAATAACCAATTTTTTGTGCGGCTATCTTCTACAGTTTCTGTCGGAATAACTTGAAACTTACCACAATGAATCTCTATGATGTGTAGTTGTGCATGTGACTCTTTACATTTGGATCTCTTTAGGCGTTCTAGAGTTATCTGCCCTTGATTTCTGAAATGGAAAAATAACTAATTTCTTCGGTGGCTTTCTTCCCATATGGTTTTCATCACAATAACTTGAAACTTACCACAATGTATTTCTTTGATGTCTTGTTATACATACCCCCATTTTTTTAAATTTATTTTTTGTTATATCACTTAATGCATTCCAGTTATATGCCCTTGAACTCTCACATTATAAATTTCTTGTGGAGCCATTTTATACAGATTCTATTGTTTCATATAACTGAGATCTCAAGACTTTGCAAGCATTGTTCCATTTCATATGTCCTGCCTTGGATTCAAAGGCCTAAAGATTGCAAAAAAAAAACCTTCAAATTTTGATACCTTTTAAGACAGCACAGCACATACATTGTTCCATGTCAACAGCACAGCACACACGTTGTTCCATGTCGACAGCACAGCACACGTGTTGTTCTATGTCATACAAGTTAGTAACGAATCACCTGCTTGATTTTTATAACCTTTCACATAGTATTATCACAATGTAGAAATCATTATCTCTGTATGTACATGCAGGTACATGTACTGTTCATTAACAGTTTTATTTCTGTCTCTCTTTCATGCCAGTACATGTATATGGTGCTATTTATACTAAGACAATTAATACCACAGAATGATAGATCTTTTTCTCTACTTTTTTTTTTCTCAAGTTGAAAATCATGTAGGAAACCTTTCTCTTTTCTGCCTTAATTCATTTTCTCCATTCCAAGCCTATGAAGCTCAAAATTTCAGGGTTAACAGTTTACCCACAGCTATCACCAGCAACGTCCTCTCTGTTATGAGATTAGAAATATCTTATACTGGCGATATCGGTCATATATAAACAACAGTTGGCCGCCAAATCTCATGTGTGCATCTGCTGCACAATGCAATGCGCGTGTAAGTCTGATACACTATACATATCTGTATAGATAATCGAGCTATGTTTCTTTATATAGGCAAACATGATATAAAAAGTGAATGGTCAAAAATATATGTATATCTAGGGTGGTAACTTTTCATTGACCGTGTGTATACTTACAAAATGTATTGAACTCTCCGGGCCATCTTAATGTCAGAAACTCAAATCTGAATGGAAAGAAAAAAAAAAGAAACTTTCTGTGGCATTGGTTATAGTATTAGTATAAAGAAGTGACGCCTCCCAGCGGTAGCACCGGTAACAGGTATTCTGGAGTGTATGTATGACTATTAGGAAGCAGCATGCATTTGGGACTGAAAATGTTTAAAGTTTTATCGGCGCATCCACTATTCTTTTGTGTATTGCTTGTAGTCACATCATTCTGTACCTTACCCACCCGCATATTCACCTATTAGTGCATGTTAGACTAGACTTGCATGATGTGGTTGTGGTACTTTTACAGGCATAAAAGAATCAACATATTCCAGAATCCCAGGCTGAAGTCAATTCACGGCTTGTGAGGAGTTAAAGTTCATAATGAAGTATACTGTATTTCCAGGTAAGATTTAAGAAATGAAAATGGAAACACCTACAAAAATCTCAGGGACTCCTTAACATCCAACAACACCGGACAGTCCATGTGGGAAAGCAACTCTATAGCTCAAAGGGTTGATGACTAACATCAACAGCTTCTGTGAGCCACTTGATACCCAGCTGAGGGCCACCCTCTACTCCTTGACAATGAAAGATATGGAAGATGCACAGAATACAATGAAGAGTATGCGCAGGGCCTTAAAGGACTTTCAGAAGAGTGCCGAAGCAACCTTGAAAGATGTGTCCTCAAAACATAATGCATTTGATAGACGGATGGCAAGCATGACTCGAAGTGTCAATCAGATCAGCACCGAGAAACGAGCTCTGAGTGATGACTTAAAGCGTCTGAAAACACGGGAATCTGTTGAAGAGGAAAAACATGAAGCAAGCATGACTCCAAGTGTCAATCAGATCAGCGCCGAGAAACAAGCTCCGAGTGATGAGTTAAAGCGTCTGAAAACACAGGGATCTGTTGAAAAGGAAATAGATGCATTTGAAGACAGAGAAGAAATTTTTTACTATACGAGACTCAAACAAAAAAACCCAAAGACAGCAGCGAGTGTCTTTAATATATGCAATTTTGCAATCATTTGGTTTCTTTAAGTGTCAAAGACTGACTGGTGTGCTCATACATTGATAGATTGCAAGAATATTCTTTACTATTGCTTGTCTGTCTAGTTGTCCTAACCTTGACTTTTGCTTTTTATATGAAAAATATTAGAATTCAGTTGATGCTCAACATGGATTGAGCACTTCAAGGTCTAATGAAATCAGTGTTACCTTTTAAGTTCTAAACTTTACCAATTCACACACGATCCCGACTTTTAACAACCTTGACAAGAAAAGCTTTGGAAAACATTTTGGAATAAGAACAAAATGCTGGCAACCCTTTCGCGTGCAAAATTGACCATTTGGACTAAATCTAATTTGGTGTCTGCATTGCTTTCAATTTGGTAATCAGCATTTTCTTCTTTTCCCACAATGCTTCCTACCCTTCTGATACAAAATTGAACTTTTGGACAGTATAATTTTGGACTGCATCACTTTGTTGTCTGCAATTTGGAGTAGGGTAAAATTTTGTCGTCTGGTAAAGAGTTAAAACAGAACTTTACCATTTTCAGTTAAAAGCTCATATATTTAATACAGATTCTGTTGATATCGGATTCTGCCAAATTTATTTAGAAATACCTTGTTTTGGGGGTGTCATGTTTCAAAGCTTTGTAGTCCAATAAATCTTTATTGACACCATTTGCCCTTTTTTTTTTTTTTTTTTTAATTGCAGCTTTTGTCTCTGTAAGAGTCAGTTTCTTTTTCATTACTTTTATGATTGTGTAATTACATTTATGACTTTTGTTAAAAACACAGAAAAGCCTTTTCTTTTTAAAGGGATCTTCATGTGTCAACCATGTCTGATTTGAAATTGCAAATGCAACCTTTCTCTGCTTACACTGTGATTTCTATTCAAGTTTGTCACTGATATATAGTGTAATTTAATTACATACCATACTATCTCACTGGAGACCAACTAGTTATTACTGTGGTTCTGTGCAGTAAGAAGACAAACAGGTGTATATTTCACTAAAATGTTTTGCTAAGAAAATGAACAAATAGATTTATAATCAACATAATGGTTCCATATGGAGACAGCATATTAGTACCTTGTAGGCCCCTAGGGTATCGATAAACTTCGGGCCAACAAGGTATTACTGTGATTTCTTGCTGTAAGGAGACAAACAGATGTATATTCTAAGAAATGTGTTGCTAGATTTTTAGTCAACAAAATGGTTCCACAAGAAGAAAATATTTGTTTTCTTAGCAAACCATCTGGTGTAATGTACACATGTTTGTCATCTTACTGCACCAAATCAAGTTAATACCTTGATGGCCCCGAAGGCATCTAAAAACTTTCAGCCAACAAGGTATTACTGTGATTTGATACATTAAGAAGACAAACAGGTGTATAGTCTAAGAAATATTTTGTTTAGAAAATAAACAAATAGATGTGTATAGGCAACAAAATAGTCCCATAACAAGATGATTTTTTTTCTTAGCAAATCATTTCATGTTTGTCATCCTACTCCACTGAATCATAGTCATGCCTCATTAGCCACCAGGGTATCTGTATACAACAAAAAGTTTTTTTAACCAGTTCAGTCTGTCTTGCAATGGCAGAATGATCTGGATTTAAAGTCTTAAGCTGATAGATGAAGACCCCTTTTCTATTGATCTGGTTCAGGATTTTTAGGATACAAGTAGATAATTTATGAACAATGCAAAAAAAGAAAAAAACATAATAAAACAGAAAAAGGAGGGAAATAGACAACAAAGACAAACGAATAGAGAGCGAATGCAAAGAGCAAGATGTCATGCCCCAAATACTCCACCAATACACTCTGTACGAAATGTGCCCAGCACCACCGAACAGGTAACTTTATTCAAACTCAGGAGAAGATTCTATTTACCCCATTGCTTATGAACTGTAAATGATTGCATAACTGCATATATTAAGTGAGTTTCATAAAAGTAACATTTAAGTTTTTTACATATAAGGCATACTGTTTTACAGTTGTTCTTTTGTCTGTAAGTCCAACCAATCGTCTGTCTGTCTGCACAAACTTAACATGGACACTTAACATTTGCCTGCTAATCCAAAAGTATTTAAGCTACAACCTTCACATTTGGTATTTAGGGAACCTGTGCTCATATTTGGTATGTATATACCTGTATTCAATATGCATCTGTTGATGATCAAATGTTAAAGGTCAAGGTCAAATTTTAACACTTAGCATGAGAACTTAACATGAAAACTTCATGTGAAAACATAACATTGCCTTTTATTCATAAAGTGTTTAAGCTCCAATACTCATGTTTGGTATGTAAGTTTCTTTCATCAAAACAATTCTGCTGCTGTCAAGATTAAGGTCATCTGACAAGGTCAAATATCGAGGTCATCTGATAAATACATGTACCATGCTGATCTTTCCCAAAATTTTTGTTTGGGGGGGGAGCATTCCCATTTCACAAACAGATCTTGAAAAAGTTCTGTCTTCAATCTTGCGATGCATGAAAGTTATACATGCTCTCTTTGAAAAAAAAGGTGTTTCTGCATTTAAAAAGGTCATTCAAAAAGTCTGATGGTCAGTTTGACATTCTGTTGCTACACCAAACTGTAGCTGAAAGATCACACCACTTGTCATTAAACAAAGACATTTCTCTGTAAACACTTGTAAAGCAACCTTTTGGTGAACCATTCCTCCTCCACCAGCTTCATTAATCCATTACCAGATAATCCCAAGTTTCACATATCCTGAGAAATAAATCTTTTGAAAACTTTGTTGGAAAAAAAGAAAATGGAGATGATCAGCAATTTTTCCTTTTCCTACAATAAATTCCATCTTTTCTTCAAAATCTAATGTGTTGCTGCAAAGAACTTTCAATTGGAAAAGTCTTGAATTTTGTACCCCATCATGGTTAAGCTATTTTAACTCTAACTATCTTTTCTAATTACAGGTGCTGGTCATTCCTTGCTTCCCTGCTCCCAGTGGATACCGTTTACCCAAAATGTCAAGATCTCACAGGACTGAGACTGAACGTGAAACAAATCTAAGAAAAAATAAACGTACTAATGAAGAATATAATAAAATAAGGTTAAGAGAAACTTGTTTAAGAGTGAAAAAAGAAGTGCTCATTGTAAAGAAATTGAAAAAAGACGCGAAACAGCATACAGGAAAAGGAAACGAAATGATAGTGAATATAAAGAAAGTGAGCAAAAACGTGAAACCACATGCAAGAAAAGGAAACGAAATGATAGTGAATATAAAGAAAGTGAGCAAAAACGTGTAACCACATGCAGGAAAAGGAAACGCAGTGTTAGTGAATATAAAGAAAGTGAGCAAAAACGTGAAAACAACATGCAGGAAAAGGAAACTAAATGATAGTGAATATAGAGTAAGTGAGCAAAAACGTGACACCTCACGGAGGAAAAGGAAACGAAATGATAGTGACTATACGTCTAGATTCTACTTACTAAAACAAGGAAAACAGAAATGAAAGCATTGCTAGAAGGATAAAAAGGAAGTATACTTTATTCAAGAAGGCAGAAAAAAGTAGGGATACACAAACTAGAAGAATAAAACGAACAACGCTAGTTTACAAACAAAATGACAATACAGCATGTTTAAAATATAAGAATAAAGAAAAACAAACACCAATTGAATCCCTTATTCTGAAATTTCATGAAACTGTCAAAGAAGGACCAGTGTATATCTGCACAAGCTGCAAACAATTGTATCATAGACATGGTGTATCTTTGTTTAAACAAGACATAGTGAAAGATCAGAATCTCAAGAGGTTGTTTCCAACTGTTCCAACTATTCACAGTATCAATGACATGATTTGGGTTTGTAGAACATGTAAATCTTACATCACCAAGACCAAAATTCCACCATTGTCTGTTATGAACAAAATGTCTTTTCCAGAACAGGGACCATTAGAAGATTTAAATCCACCTGAACAAACCCTTTTAGCTGTGCGCATTCCTTTCATGAAAGTACATGAAGCTGCGCAAGGAAGACAAAAGTTTATTCATGGGAACATGGTTCTTGTTCTAGTTGATGTTGATAATACTGCCATTCAACTTCCAAGGCTCATAACAAATGACTCTACAATTAAAGCAACATTAAAAAGGAGACTACGATATAAACACCATGTCTATAGTGAGAATATAAGACCTGAGCTTGTGAGAAATTGTGCACAGTTATTAAGTAAGAAGTCACTGTTTAAAGAGCACATTGTTTTGAACTATGATTGGGAAGTTGACACATCATCTAATTCAGGATCACTTGAGATTTTGCAAGGTCCATCAATACCTTCAGAAAGTGATTTAACAGAAAGTGAACTTGTAATATTTCCTCAACCTTCTGCTGCAAGTGTTAGTGATGAAGTTCAAAGCAAGATTGAAAAGCGCATTGCCACCGAGTCATATTTATCTCGCATCAATGACCCATTAAAAACTAATAACCAAGAAAGTGAAAGTTCTGTATGTGACAAGAAAAATACTGACCATGATGATGACAAGTGGAGTGATATAGATGAAGATGAAGCTATGGTTGGCATGTCAGACACACTTTTATCCGCTCAAGACTTTATTGAAAAAAATGAAAAAAACAAATTTCGTTCATGCTTTTGCGCCTGGTGAGGAAAGTATCCCAGTTAGTGTATTTCTTGAAAATGACATTGAGGAGCTGGCGTTTCCAGGAATATTTTGTGGTGAAAAGCCAGCTTCTAATGCTGAGCGCCCAGTTAATGTTACATATGGAAAAATAGTAAAATCTGAATTACGGAACTCAGACAGAAGAGCTGCCAAGTCCACTGAAAATATATTTTTAAAACAAAGAAAATACAAATGAAAATTTTAAGAGATCAAGCCAAACTTCTACTGAGAAAAGTGAAAACTAAGAACCAAAGTTTGACTGTACGGGATTTGAGAGGAGAGTCAATAAAGAATCTCATTCGTAAGACAAAGCATATAAAGCTTTGGCAAATGTAAGAGGGTCACCTCCATATTTTGAAAAGGTTTGTAAAGATTTATTTGCTATGATAAGATAGTTGGGACCAGCTACATTTTTTTGTCACTTTATCTTCTGCTGAAACAAGATGGATGCATCTTTTATCACTTCTTGGTCAAATAGTTGGCAATAGGACTTACACTGAAGAGGAAATTTCTGCATTTACATGGAATGATAAATGTTGCCTTATCCAATCAGTTCCTATTACATGTGCTAGACACTTTGATTTTTGTGTGAATAAATTCCTACATATTTTTTTGCTGTCCTCAGCACAGCCTTTGAGTGAAATTCAGGATTATTTTTACAAAGTAGAGTACCAGAACAGAGGCTCCCCTTATATTCACATGGTGATCTGGTGCAAAGATGCTCCTTTATATAGAAAAAAATCCAGAACAGGAAATTAGTGATTTCATCGATAAATACATCACTTGTTTTCTACCATGTTCTGATGATCCAAAATATGATACTGTTAAACTTAAAGTTCATAAACACAGTCATACATGTCGCAAAAAGAAGAAGAAAGTGTGTCGGTTTGGCTTTCCAAAACCTATTTATGACAGAACTATCATCTTAGAACCAATTTCATCTCAAGAGTTTACAGCTGAGGAAATTACTCCCCACAAAGGTGCATGGAAGACTATATATGCTTCCTTAAATAAATTAGATTCATAAGAGCCAGTTACATACCAGGAATTTCTTTCAAACCTCAAAATAAGTGAGCAAGATTATCTATATGCAGTGAGGTCGTATATTAAATCCCCAACAGTTTTTCTTAAACGGGCATACGCTGAAACCCGTGTAAACAATTATAATGAATGAATGCTGCAAGCGTAGCGTGCTAGCATAGATATTCAATATGTTCTGGATGTATATGCATGTGCAACTTATGTTGCATCATACCTCACAAAGAGTCAGCGGGGAATGAGTGAACTGCCAAGAAAAGCAACTGAAGAAGCCAGTCAAGGTGACAGTGATATCAGACAACAACTTAAGATAGTTGGTAATAAATTTCTAAATGCAGTAGAGATTAGTGACCAAGAAGGAGTTTACATTTGTTTACAATTACCTATGAAGAAATCCTCAAGACATGCCATTTTTGTAAACACAAGTCCCCCAGAAGACAGGGTAACTCTACTCTAACCCAAACATATTCTGGACTCCATGGATGAAGATGATGATGATATTTAGTGTAGTACATGTAACCTTTTATCAAGATATGCAGGGAGGCCAAATACATTAGAAAATAATAGAACTTGTTTTTCTATAAAAAAAAAAAACAGATGTCTCCCCCCTTTTTGGTGTCAGAAGGATTGATATGTCACGAAGACAATTTCTAACTGAAATAATTGTCATTTTTCTCCTACGGTTTTCGAGTTATAGAGCGGACACGAAATTGTGCGTAAAATGAGTAAGGAAAATAATGAAAGGGAAATAACTCAAAAAATATACAAGCCAGAGTTATGGTTCTTGTGCATGACACTCATCTCATGGTGCTTTACAAATGTGTGAAGTTTTATCAAAATATCTTAAAAGGTTTTCGAGTTATAGAGCGGACGCGATTTGTGAAGGAAAATAATGAAAGGGAAATAACTCGAAAAATATACAAGCCAGAGTTATGGTTCTTGTGCATGACACTTTGTCTCATGGTACTTAACAAATGTGTGAAATTTTATCAAAATATCTTCAAAGAATTTCGAATTATAGAGCTGCCACGATTTGTGAAGGAAAATAATGAAAGGGAAATAACTCGAAAAATATACAAGCCAGGGTTATGGTTCTTGTGCATGACACTTTGCCTCATGGTGCTGTACGAATGTGTGAAGTTTTATCAAAGTATCTTTAAAGATTTTCAAGTTATAGAGCGGACACGATTTGTGAAGGAAAATAATGAAAGGGAAATAACTCGAAAAATATACAAGTCAGAGTTATGGTTCTTGTGCATGACACTTTGTCTCATGGTGCTGTACAAATGTGTAAAGTTTTATCAAAATATCTTAAAAGGTTTTCAAGTTATAAGGCGGACACGATTTGTGACGGACAGCCAGACAGACAGATAAAGGAAAGACAGACGGACGCACGGGGAAAAACAATATGTCTCCCGACCCTGACGGGGGAGACATAATTACATTAGCAGAATTTGCTTCCATGTATGAAGAAGAAAAGCCAACCTTTGTATCAAGAAGTCACAAATTAACACAAAATATTTCAGACAGACTTCTGCCAGAAACTAATACAACACAAAATGAAGATGAAGATACTTCACTATCTAATTTTTCTGATAAAAGTACTATTCAGAATGATAGTAGCCATGACTCAAATATACTAAGTATAGAAAAAGAATGAAAGGTCATATCATCAGATCAGTTCATTTCAATCCTAATGTTGATTCAGAAAAGTATTATAGGGAACTCATTATGTTATACTTTCCATGGAGAAATGAAGAAAACCTTCTTGCAGATTGTAATAGTTTCTATGATAGATTTAAACAACTTCAAAAAGCCATTGAAGCATGTAGACTCATCTCTGAGCCCTACGCACGTGAAGTTGATACGGCACAACAAGTACTTTTTACGGATCCAGATTTACAAGATGCTCCAAGAACAGAAGACCAAGATTCAAGAGATCGTAATTTACAAAACCAACCATCTGAAACAGGAATCGAGGCTAACAATATTGCTCGGGACCTTGGTGTACCCTCTTAACTATCAGATTCAGACCTTCACAATTTTAATGAACTTCAAGATGAACCATACAGAGAGCATATGAGATTACTCAACCATGAACAGTTGACCTTTGTCTATGATACAATTCACAAGTTGAAAACTTCGAGTACCCCAATTTTCCGATTTTTGAGTGGAGGTGCTGGTGTTGGAAAAAGCTTTGTTATGCAATCATTGTACCAGACTTCACTTAAATACCTGAACAAACATGCCGGAGACAATTTCGACTTAAAACGCATTCTTCTTCTTGTTCCTACTGGAAAGGCAGCATACCATATTAAAGGTTCAACAATACATAATGGCTTAAAGATACCACCAAATAACAAGTTAGACCACAAACCATTGCCATCAGGACAACTTAATACATTAAGAAATCAGATTGGAAATGTAAAACTTATTTTCATCGATGAAATATCAATGGTAGGTTTCAGAATGTTTAACTGCATTTACCAGCGTTTAATGGAAGTAATGCAAAGTTCTAGTCCTTTTGGAGGTGTTTCAGTTATTGCTGTAGGTAACCTTCATCAGCTTGAACCAGTGTACGATTCTAACTTGTTCCAACAACCAACAAATGGATTTATGCCGTTGTCTACTAATTTATGGATACACTTATTTAAAATGTTTGAGCTCAAACAAATTACGAGACAAGCTGACAGTAAACAGTTTGCAAAACTCTTGAACAGACTAAGAGAAGGCCAGCACACACCTACAGACATACAGACACTTAAATCTAGAACCATTAAGTTGGATTCTTCAGATTACCTGATGCACAAGAATGATGATGTAAATGCATTCAATGCCCAAATAATCTTAAGGTCACAAAAAGTTTATACTATAAATGCCAAAGATCATGTTGCTGAATCAACTCCGCACAATTTACGCAATGAAATACTAATGAACTTCAGAAATAGCCATGCAAAAACATGCCAGCTACCAAACGTAGTGAGTGCTTGTGTAGGTATTCTGTATAACCTGACTGTCAATATTAATACTGCCGATGGTCTTACCAACGGAGCTTCATGTCAAATTATGAAAATTGACATACAGGAAACAGATACATGTGCTTCAGGAACGATATGGGTAAAACTTATGAATGAATCAACCGGAAAATCATTTCGAACTGAAAATGCTCGACTCTACAAACGAGGCATTGACAAAAGGTGGACACCAATACAGCCAGTGGAAAAAGAGTGCAGCTGGACAAAAAGGTCAAGCACAGATTCAACGCTACCAGTTTCCTTTGAGACCAGCCCATGCAAAATCCATCCACAGATCTGAAGGAAACACTCTTGATAAAGCTGTAGTAAATCTGACAAATAGAAAAATCGACCATATTCTTTATGTTGCTATAAGTCGACTAAAATCACTAGATGGGCTACATATAACTAACCTTCAAGAATACAAAATTTCCATAGAAAAACATGTTCAAACTGAGATGAAAAGACTCAGAGAAAACCCCTGAGAAATTACTCACAAAACCCTTGATGCTAACTTCAACAGTTTCAAACTTGCTTTTCTTAATTTAAGATCACTAAGGAACCACCTGGCTGATGTAAAGACAGACAGAAATGTAAAAGCTGCCGATGTAGTTTGTTTTTGTGAAACACGCCTTGATAGAAAAGATTATTATTCTGATTACAACTACAACACACAGAACCCCTTATGGACTAGCTGTGTATTCCAAGTCAAATTTCCTGGTTGGTCCACATTCACTTTCGAAGTTTAATATAGAAGCTATATTGTGGACAGTTCAACAACAACACCAAGTAACTTTCATCTTCTTGTACAAGTCACCAAAAGTACCCATTAAATCTTTGCTTTAACTCCTACAATGTATTCAAGAAGACCATATCAAAGAATCACCAGCTTTAGTTGTTTTTGGCGACTTCAATATAGATTGGACTGTTCCATCAAAAGACAAACGTGAACTAATACACGTCATGAACTCATTTATCTTCCAACAAATATTGGGTGAACCAAGAACTGATTATAATTCCATATTAGACCTTATCTTCACAAACATGAACAATGTCAACACAGGAGCTTTAGAGGCCTGTTATACAGACCACAAACTCCGTTGGATCAGTTGGGACTAAGGTTATCATATCGTCAGCACTTGTAATTACTTTAAAATCATATCTGCAATACAGTGATAACTTCAGATGCTCCTGCTTTACTCAAGCAATGTTTAAAACAAGCATCATTCATATATTCGTTCATTCATTCAATCATTCAATCAAGCAAGCAATCAATTAATTCCAGAGATACTATTTAATCTTCAGTTAAGAAAGGTCAAACATCAAGGTCATTGTTTAACCCATTACCAGATGGCAAAATATAGACCAGTCCAAATTGAAAGTATTTGCAGATAATTAATTATATATAGCTCAAACAAAGTAATATCTATGGCAAACAAAGGAAATGCTAGTTATCAGTAATTTCTTCTTTTTCCACAACGTTTTCCATAGTCTTCACTCATAGGGTGGTACAAACTTGTAATTGTGTGGTAGAGGGTTTTTTTTCAATAAACTATTACAGATGATAAAGATCTATTTTTCTTATTATGCAAAATAACTCCATGGTCTCATATGTGATCCCTAACTGTCCAGTGTCTTGTTCTTTTCCGGTAGTCTACATCCTTCGTTTTAACCCATTTCACTGACAAGCCCCTTTGGGAGTATATGCGCCGCTCTGCAAAGCTCTTGTTTTTAAATGATAAATTCAAAAAGACTGGGACTCTAAACAAAATAATTGTTTCCTTCTGTCACAATATATTGGCAAATTGCGGTAAGCAGTCTTGTTTTCCAAAGTGACCAGGACACATGGGAAAGGGAAATCGTTGTAAACGACTTGTAAAAGCACACTTTGAAAGTCAGTGCAGTTGTAACTTTTACGGCTGAAAAATTTGACAGCAAACTGTGACTGCAGGATTTAAAGAATAACGTTGTAACTTGTAAATCAAAGGACTGAAATTCCTGAAAAGTGGATTTGTTGAACAGTTTCAAGCTATGATTTGATGTAAGAAAATTAAAATCTTTTATCACATGTAATACATGTAGATCTATAAAATGTAAACAATAAATAGATTGAGCAAGGACAATGGAAGTCGAAATTGTTCTACCAAGTGTGCTGTACAGCAACTGTTATTTTACTACTGTTTTAGAGTAGTAATTTGATCCGAAGTATACAGTGTTTAAAAAAAGTGAAGTTCTGGTGTACTAGCTAAAACTTGAAGTAGGATAGTTAGTGTGCAAACATGCACACATGACAGTATGTGGTTTAGATCAAACCGATAACATTGTACGATCTTGAAAAAAGAATATTTTTCAAGGCTAACATCAGCATAAACTGAAGACGTTTTAGAGATAATTATGGTTGTATATAAAAGGTCTGTCTAATTCACACTTGTTTATTTCTTCGGAAATCTAAGATCCTTCTCAAGGTTTCAAAATCATTCAAACGTTTAACATTTTTTGTAGCAGAATGGTGTAGTGTAGCTACATGTAAACATACCCGAAAGTACAAACATGTTGAAATAAACCAAGATGGATTTATATAAGTAAAAATTATTTGACAAATATATAAAACACTTCAGTTATTGATGAGTAAGATTTAAAAAAAAACTACAAAATAAGACAGTTTTTGCCTCAAGGACAAATGATCATGATAATTCTGTAAAAACAAAGTGTTAAGGTCTACAGTTGTCAATCAGTTTTAGCAAACATAAACAAATTTAATCAAAGAGTGCAATAAATTGCTACTTGCACATGTGTGCAATTTGAAATTTTTGCACCTAATTGTTGAACTCTTGACAAGGGGACAAAATTTTTGCCTGTCCAAAATTAAAACCAACTATTCAGATTTTCATACTCTCACCAAACTAAAAAATGACTTATCACTGAATTATAGCTGGAAAATTTTTGTTAAAGAACTAAGATAAGATTTAAAAAAAAATATCTTAATTGGTATTTCCTCAATGAGCTACATAGCCTCTATGGGTATTATTAGATTTCATGTCAACAACATGCACGGTTGACAAGAATTCATATTCAAATAAGTGTCCAGACGTTATATCTGGTGTAATAAAAATGAACAGAGTGACCTATTGTTAAAGTACAATTTCATTATCAAACGCCCAAAATTGCATCATTTTACTGAATTTAACCGTACACTTTATGAAAATGGAATATTCTTCTGATAGTATTTATTTGCCTTTTACAAAAAAATTTGATTTGTGATATAAAAACTAAATAACTCCATATTAAGAGCATTAACAAACAATTTAATAAATATGACTCAGATTATGTGGTTTGTATTTGTAAAGGTTAGAAAAAATTCTAGAACAAAAAAAGAAAAGTAATACTGATATCTTGTTTTCCAACAATGTTTTCATGAGCCCTTTTACACAGGACTCATAAAACACAGGAATTATTGCGTGTTAAAGGGCTAAAACAAGAAAAATCCTCAAAAATTCTTCCAATTCAACTTTGTATGACACAAAATTCAAGGGTCAAATACAGGTCATGTTTGGACAAACCATAAGGCATTCCAAATACTGATAATATGTATCTGTAACAGTTCTGCTAAATAGCCCCCCAAGACTAAGACTGAACCCAGAATCTTCAGATCCCAAGTCGAACGGTCGACCACATTGCTACAAAAGCTAGCTCTATAGCAAGACAGTATAAGTATCCCCTTATACAAACACAATTTACATCAGTCTGTGGGATAGACCAGTATACAGCATATCCATGTCTGGTCATGGCATCCGACAACTGGATCTTGCGAAAATTTTGATTAGGGTTTATTTTAACACTTAAAAGTGTAAATACTAAACACTCTGTGTTAATAATCCTGAAGGAAATAGGCAATTGAAAACATTATGAGACGAAGACAAAATTCTGGTAAGCAGTATTTTAAGGAAATAGGCAATTGAAAGCATTATAGGACAAAGACAAAATTCTGGTAAGCAGTATCTTTTTTTAAGTATTTTCTCCTGTTCCAATATTGTTTTCAGTTATACGAGTTAACTGCAGTTCATTTACAGGTATCATTTTCTGTTGTCTGCAGATACATTTAACTCTTTCCATACTATAAGCAACACTAGAAGCTTTTGTGGACAGTGTAGATCAAGATCAGACTGCACGGAACATGCAGTCTGATCTCTGATCTCCACTGTTCACTGCTATATTGTAGATTATGACCGATTTGTTTCTTGATCTTGCAGAAGAAATGTATTTTTAGCCTTTGAGACAATGCAGTTAATTTGTTTAGTACTGAAAGAGTTAAAGTGCCTAAAACTTGTCATATGGGAAAGGAATGAACAATGAAATGGCATCAATTTGATTACCATATTTGATTAAACAAGAGGGCCATGATGGCCCTGTATCGCTCCACTGGCTTAACAGTAAAAAGATTACAAGCCAAACATTGCAATTCTTGGCCACTGGGTTTCAAACTTGAAGACATACAAATTTTTTCAATACAATCCTACGAGAAAGTTATGACCCCCGGGTAAAGCCATTTTTGACCACAAAGCTATAATTACTTGAATCCTGGTGGGTAAAGCCTCATGCTAAATAATACAGGTCTAGAATATGTGGTTATAACAAAGATTTTCAAAGTTTCCTCAATAAAAGGCCCTGTAAAACATAAGACCCCCGAGAGAGGGCTACATTTAGTAGCCCTAGTTCTCATTATGGATAGTAACAAGAGTATTTATGAAGTTTTCACCACAAAAGCCCATGTAAAACTTGTGACTCCTGGTGTTGGGACAAACATGAGCATATGGCTGTATAATCTGGGCCCTCTTGGTAGAGGCCAACTAGATAAATCTACATGCAAAATTGGTAGTCCTAGGCTTAATGGCTAGGCATAATTAGATTTTTAAAGTTTTCCTAATATAAGCCAATGTAAAACTTGTGACCCCCCTGGACGGGGCCAAATTTAGCCCAATGGCTATAATTTGTGGACCCTTGGTAGACACTCACTAGATAAAGCTACATGCCAAATTTGGTAGCCCTAGGCCTTATGGCTAGGTATGAGGAGATTTTTAAAGTTTTTCCCATGTAAGCCCATATAAAACTTGTGACCCCCGGGGCCGGGCCAAATTTAACCTCAGGGCTATAATTTGAGCACTCTTGGTAGACACTCACTTGATAAAGATACATGCCAAATTTGGTAGTCCTAGGCCCTATGGCTAGGTACCAGAAGTTTTCCCTATATAAGCCTATATAAAATTTGTGACCCCCAGGGAAGGATTAATTTTGACCCCAGAGCTATTATTTGAAGGAACTTGGTAGAGGTCCACCAGATAAAGCTACATGCCAAATTTGGTAGCCCTAGGCCTGATGGTTTCAGACAAGAAGATTTTCAAAGATTTTTAAAATTTCTCAGTTTTGTTGCCATGGCAACCAGAGTTTTTGGAGGAATCAAATTCTTTCAGGAAATTCTGAAGAGGACCATGGCAGGATCATTTCTGTGAAGTTTCATCAAAATTGGATTGGTAGTTTCAGAGAAGAAGATGTTTGAAATAAAAGTTAACGAACACACGCACACACGAACGCACGGACGCACGACGGACACCGGGCCATGACATAAGCCTGCTGGCCTTTGGCCAGTGGAGCTAAAAACAAGAAGTAACTTATGCATAGATGGTCAACGTAGACTAACCTGAACAATCTTATGTGGATCTGCTGTCCTGCATGGCTCACAAGTAAAGTGTATGACTTGTTACCTGATGGCCCAGCCTCATTGGATGCACAATGTTTTTCTGCAAGAGTGTCCTTAGGCAAGAAAATGCAGAGCCCTAGCCTAGTACTACTAAAACCCCGACATACAGAAATAAGCTAGCTGTAGCAGTCATTTGACTGAAATAATGCTGAAGTGACAGTAAGCATCATTCAATTAATCAAATGTGGATCTAACATTGGCCTGCAAGGTTAACCTTCATCTAACATTTCTGTCAGCCTCACAAAATGTAGCTGTAAAGTTTTTGAAAACATTGGTAGACCAACAGATTTTCACTTTTCATTCTTACTTAACTCTTTACCACACAATCCCGAGTTTTAACAACCCTGTGAAAGAAGCCCTTTGAAAACATTGTGGGAAATGGAGAAAATGCTGGTGACCAGCATTTTCTCCTTTTCCCACAATGTTTTCTACCCTATTGAAGACATATTCCATCATTTAAGCGACATTAGAATTGTCATCTGCAAATGCTTTCAGCTTGGACATGTCCAAAATTTCATTGTGTGGTAAAGAGTTAAGTCATTTTCCCCCATCCCATAACACCATTAAGGATACAAGGTAAGTGTGGCTATATTATCCTATTTTGAAGAATGCTCAGAAAAAACTTTTGAAACAACTTATCAAATTCGCTGAGGTGTTTTTTGTCTGAGACCTTGCTTTAAATCAGATTGAAAATATTAACAGCTCAGCCTAGGGTTTGTAAACATGTGAGCTTACATAGATACACTAGACATAAAGACTATATCTTTCTTTTCTATAGCATTTTAAGCATTTCTAAATTCATCACTATTCATCATCATGCAAGACTCTTTTAAACTGTGTTACTTTCATATTGTGTAACTAGAAACTGTGTATAGTTTACCTTACTTCAGTAAAATATCTATCTATCTTTTAAAAGATTGAAACTTCTGTACTCAAACATCAAGGTTTGATTTTTACAGTAGCATTTTACAATTCTAGCCTAAACACAACAATTTCTAAACTTTTATATGGTTGGTATAATCATATAGACTGTGAAAATTCAAATCTAAAATAATGTGCCTATAAGAATGGAATTTTACTATGTTAAGCAGTCTGATCTTACTCTACCGGTACACTTGTTACATACTATACAGATTGTCCTCATTCTGAGGTATAAAGCATACATTGTTTTGAAACTAGTACGGTTTAGTTAAAAAAAAAAACAATACAGGAGTCCTCTCAGGGAAAAAGAAACAGTGGTATTTTGAAAGCACATTGTCCTTTCCATAACTCTAACACATAGGAATCCTTTCAAGGGTTCCTCCTAATTACTACACAACTTCAAACTATAAATTTCTTAATGAAATACAAAATCAAACTAGAAACAGTAATTTGATTGTTCAGGTACAATGATTTCTTCTTTCCTTTCATAAGAATGTTCTTGGTTTCGGTTTCATTCCTGAACTCAAAAATGTTTTGTAATAGTCTGAAAGGTGAGAACTGTGATGTGTTCAGTAATTTCTAAGATTTAGACCATGTGTAATTCATGAATATTGAATGTACCTTTCTTCTATAAGATAAATGAAAATTTACCTTGTATCTTCATAAAGAAACAAGTCAAGAAAATAATGATTTTACAAAAGAAAGTAAGGTCACCTCATGCAGTGCCACAAAAATTGAAATTGGTTGTAACTACCTTCAAGAATAATTTGATGGTTGACTGATTTCTGGTGTTTACATTAGTGTCAACACTGTTTCAGTCTTACAGTGACAACAATTCATCTATTTGTGTACCCTTTGGGTTTTACTAGGGCTAGGCTGATTCTCTGCAGTGTCTTGTTCATGGGCATTCTACAAAATCCTAGCATCTAGAAGAGGATAGAACCTGTGATAATCCATAAGTGGTCAATACTGGTCAATAGTGGTCGACTTGTAGAGGTCATTTGGAAATTTTAATGGTCAGATGAGTTTTAAAACGGCAGTTATGCTAATTTGTGAATGATTTGTTGTGTGGATTTTTTTCCCTCAGATAAGTTGATTTCATCAATGTGAAAGAGAGGAGTGGAAAAACTGTTTTGTTCCTGCCAAGGGGACTCACCAGCTGGCCTTTGCCACGTTTCCAAACTGTGTAGAAGTTCCTAATAAGGTCTTTAGGTTTCATGTCTGACACCTTAAGTAATTGCTTGATGATAAGGTATTATCATGACTGCATATAAGTCATTATTCACGCTTTGGGAATAAAGCCTGGTGTCAAGGATAGTACCCCAAATAGGGACACATGATTTGTCCCTTTGGTAATTTGATTTAACTCTTTACCAAACGACAAAATTGTAGACTGGTCCAAATTGAAAGCATTTGCAGACGACAAAATAAATGTGACTGAAAAATTGAAATTTGGTTTGGGAAGGGTAGAAAACAATGTGGGAAAAGGAGAAAATGCTGGTTACCAGTATTTTCTCCTTTTCCCACAATGTTTTCAAAAGGCTTCTTACTCAGGGTCATTAAAATTCGGGATTGTGTAGTAAAGAGTTAAGCCACACCCAATGGGGGTAGAAAGGGACAACTTTTAAACCTTTAACTATTTTGACAGCAATTTAAAGGTGTAGGTAGACACTTAAATGTACTTCAACAACATTGATGTATCCTTAACTATTGTTTATTTAATCAGTTAGTGCCTTCTTCATGTGTACTTCAATATTCCTATCGATTAATGACAAACCTGTATATTCCACATGTTTGCCTATGAATGACTGTTTTTTTCTGCAATTTAACATGAAAATTATATATTAGCTGCTTTTTTTATGCTACCTTTGAACTTTTATGACCAAAGACTATGTTAAATTATCTATATTTTTAAAACCAAAGTGTGTTTGTGGTGAGAGAGAGAGAGAGAGAGAGAGAGGTCGACGGAGAGAGAGAGTGTGTGTAGAACTATAAACATTATCTAACCTGTAAGGAATAATGATAGACGAAACTTTTTTGCTTGAAAAGAACTGACCTCTGTGCAGGTTCAATAAGGAAAGTCATTCCGACAACCTCTTCAGTTGACCAGCAATACTGTCTTTTGAATTATGATCAAATAAAAAAGGACCTTTTTAATAAAAACTATGATACTGATGATAATATATAATAAACCTTCATGTACAGGATGTAAGAGGACAGCTTTTAATATTAATTTAGAAACCAGACAGGTATGTAAGCCAGTGATTTAATCAACGAAATCAACCACTCCAATCGACCACCAATCGACCAATTGTGAACAGTATTGACCATTTAAAACCAGTTAAAACTGCCAGCCTGGTCAATACTCATATTGACCTGCTCTTTGCCAACCTTGCACACTATATAACTAAATCATTGCAGGGATATGTGCAAAAAATACCTGATGTAGCATTATGAGATACTTGAAATTAATATTTACACTGGATAAGGGTTATTCATTACATCCAATGAATTTTTGAGTGAATCCATTTTCATGGTTTAAAGAAAAGAATTAAAATCATCACTCATCACCTGGCAGAACATAATCCTTTTTGTATATGTGTGAATCCAAGCCCTTGGTACAGCTGAAGGAACTTTAGCAGCCAGCATGGATCAAGATCACACTCAGTGTGATAAGTTGCCATGCAGAGTAAAAAATGACCTTAACATAACTAAAATGAAACTTTCAAGTCGAATGTACAAATCCAATTATTGCTATTTTGAAGTTATTCTTTGGGGAAAAATACTTTCTTACCAGGCAGTATGGATCAAAGATCAGACTGCACTTTCTGTGCAATCTGATCTTAATTAACACTGTCTGCAAAAGGTCCTTGAGTAGCACTTAGCAGCCTAAGGGTTAATAGCATTGGGTCACTCTATAAAAGTTTAAAAACTATAGGCATACTTTCATGCTAAGGTTTGAATTACATAAAACACAGTCACCGTCTTAAATATGGGTTGAGCAGCAGTTCATAATAAGAATTTATAAGTAAAAATAGTTATATAACTTGCTCTGTACATGCACTTCTAATTCACAGGATCAAAAATATATCAAAGATTTCAAATCTATATGTCTAAATAGAAAGACGTATAGATGCATTCCTGTGGATCCTTTATCATAAATTTATCTGCAGATTCAGCATTTTTTGTTTTTTTGTTTTTTTGGTTTTTTTTTTTGCTGAAATGTCACAAAATAAAATTCAAGGTATCAGAACAAGGATCATACATAACATATATAGCATCCCTGATCAGAAGGACTATAAATGGAGTTTTACATCTTGAAGACAAATTGTAAGCCTGTCTGAGTCTCTGAGGCTTCGAGTTAGTGGATGTCTAGTTCACTGAGAAGGACACGATTTTCCATCAAAAACCTTCACTATAAATTCGTGTCACGGGTTCGTACTTGATCGGGGCCGTTTTTAAATAAAATATTTCTTACCTTCGATAACAAGAGAGAAATCTTGGTTCCAAGCTTTTCCAATGCAGTCTTGCATAAATCAAACATTATTTTTTTTTTATATATAGACTGCACGATCTCCATTCCTTCAAACGTTCAGCAAAAATGTTTCAAACAATTCGGAAATTCATCGATAGCGTTATACGAGTGGCGGTAACTAGGTCGACTTTATGGGTTCTGTGTATACGTTATCGACAGGGCTTTAAATTATTTATGGCCAAATTCTAGCCGGCTATCTGAACAGTTAAAGATATTTGATATGAAAGTGTAATTTTATCGAGGAAAAACTGCTTAATCTCCTTGTTTATTTTGGCAGCGGACGACACAAGTTGTGAATGAAAGTTCTTAAATGAAAACGAGGGCAGTGTAAACAATGTTCATACGCTACATTTTGAAAAAAAAAAGAACAAACTTTGTTTCAGGATTTAAAAATTTTAGATTGACAATTCTTTTAGTTTTGGCGAAATTTCGATAAAGAAAGTAAACTTAATTTGTATGGTTTGTTTAGGGTCATAGTTGATCTGATTTGTAGATCTGCGTTGTTCGTCCCAATCACCAGCCATGCAAAACTGAAAGTAACCGCGCATGCGTCGTTACGGATGATGTATTTGGATCCGGTCAAAACGATCACAGTAAGCGGATTTGCTATAGCAAATCCGCGAAAATCAACGAATTTACGAAAATGCCAAATTTGATTGATTGATTGATTGAGTGATTGTATGGTGTTTAACGCCGTATTCAACATTATTTCAGTTATACCGCGGCGGCCAGTGCACCTATCCATGCTTTCCTGGAGTCTCTTTTACCAGTACTCCGCACAATTTTCTTTCCAAGCCACTGGCTGCTTTCCCACATAACCATCGTCGAGACGATGGTCAGCGGTGGGAGAGGAATGAATCCTGTCGCACTGACTATCATCAATCCTCGGAAAGAAATTGGCCGAGCCATGGATCGAACTCACGACCCCCTGTTCTCAAGTCCTGCACGCTACCGACTGAGCCACCGGGGTTCGGCCCCGAATTTGAAAAATCGACGAAATTTCATACCGACGAAATTATATGAAACCACAGTATGAGCCAGCTTTGGCAAAAGAGGGTTAAATGCATTTCCGTGATGCATTATACCAAGCAAGTCATCATATAACAAAGCATCAATAAAATCCATTTTGTATAACAACGGATTGAATCATGTGGTACACTGGTTCCTTGAGATGTAGAAAATTTACCTATAGCAAAAGATTTCGAGCCAGGTCAGCCTTTATGGACTGGGCATGCTGACCAGGGTCGATAGTTTTTGCAGACGCATTAAGCTCCCTTTTCACAGAGCTTGTCTTATATAATTTCAATCTCGATGGACGGCTGAAAACACAATCCACTGACATACAGAAGGAGCTTTATCTTATAGACTTGTCTAAGCAAGCGAAAGTCATAGATCCAGGATTCACGTTCTGAGTAGTCTGATCTTGATTTTTGCCATCTGCAAAGGCCGTGGTTCTAGCCTATGTTCGTTGAAAGGCTCGAATGGTGTGCATTCTTTGTCTTTATTCAAAACAAAGGTGTATACAATTTTGCAACATGATTGGTTTTTTTACCGAAGGTACATGTACATCTGTATATTTCGGGGGATGGGAAGATATCAGTACATGTGGTCAAACAAACATAAAATGATAAACCAACATTCTGAGAAAAATACATAAACCAGTGTACGTTTTTCATTGTAAGGCCGTAAAGGGTAGTACAATTCAAGCTGAAAACATTGTTCCTTGAGACAAATTTGTAGCTAAAAACTTTGACAAAAATATCCTTTTTTAGAAATAAAAAGGTTTAACGAGGAATAAAATACATGTAGGTATATAGAGAAAGTTCGTTGATATGATATTGCTCTATATAACGCAAAGAATTCCTTTGGGTGCAAGGCTAGACCCAAGTCACTTTTGCAGACAAAGTAGATCAAGATCAGATTACACAGAACCTGCACTCTGATCTTAGATCTACACTTTTCGACACTAAGAATTCTTCTGATGGTCGACATTTTAATTTCGCAATACTAACTTTTTTTTACTTTTATCTGGATTCCTGTTTAAGTTCTTTAGCCGTTAAGGTTTGAAGTATCCTTATTTCTTTTCTCCTCAAACGAACAATGTCTGGAATGTCTTGTTAGATCTGTATATGAACTACAAAATGAATTAAAGAAGTTGAAAGATTATTGTAAAATATACGATTTACATGTTAAATGTGTAAAACCAAAGATGAATGTATTAAGAAAACTACAGTGTATAAAAGAAAATGAAAAATACTGGTATGGCGAGGATCCCATAAGAAAAAAAGTCAATACTATGGCTATTTGGGAACTGTCTCTAACTAGTAATTTTATCACCAACTTTCAATTTATTCAAGGCAAAGCTCTAAAGCCACCGAATGTATTAATGTTTTAGATAATAGAATGTGGGTTTTCAAATGATATTAAAAATACAGTTATTTAATTCCTTTGTCTGTTACATTTTTAATTACGAAACTGATGTTTGGGGGTTTCAAAAACAAATTAATTAGAGTGTGTAAACTTAAAGTTTCTCTAGAGTTTTATTATTTGTGAAAACAAAGTACTTCAATTCAAGAGGTTAACGGCGAAATAGGCAGAATGCTACTGCACTTAACTTATTGTGAACACTTACGCAATTACTGGTTTAACCTGTTATTTAAATATTGATAATAGACACATAATCCTTTCAAAATTTTATATGTCGATAAAAGCAGATGCAAAATCTGGTAAATCAAATATAAACAGCTCCCTCTGTAATTTTGAACAACGACTTTTAGATTGTTTCAAACAAATTTGGCATAAAATATGGAGAAATCTGAGTCCCCATACTCGTACAAGCATTTTGAAATAGACTTTGGCATTGAAAAATATTCAACAATCATACCGAATGGGTTCTGCATTTGACTTTTAAAGTTACGTATGCCATCTTATAATTCAAAATTATAAGCAGACCACATAAAACTAATAAGTAAAAGACTTTTTTGAAATGTAATACCCATGAAATTGAGGATGAATAGTTAATAATATTACCTTTACCAACTCTGGGTGAAATTTTCAGAATTTTTGGTAACTTAGTATGACTTTTTTGTATTCAATGCAATGTTAAAAAGTATGAATAAAATAGCTTAAAAACGGTGGGAGGTTTGAAGGCTATTCCGAGTACAGGGTTTACCTGTTTATGAAAACAGTTCTCATGCAAGTACTGTAACTGTGGTCGTCTGTTGTTTGAATAGCAAAACTTCAACTTATGAGGTCCTGATCTCGTTTTTTTATTTGGGTTTTATTTTAATGATTCAATATCGGAGACTTGCACACACTTGTTTTACACTTTGTTTTCTTTTCCACGCCCAACCATAGATTTTTTTTTTTTCTCCGAAATCCAGTCAAACTTTGGCTCACGTCATGTGGTATAGCGTACAACAATAAAATGAAGAAGGGTGAATTATATGAAGTAGTTAAGTTCCATAAACAAGCTCCGAAGTATTGTTGTAGATTAATTTTTACGGTCAAGAGACACAGTGTATTTAAGACTACCACCCTATGAGTGTGGCCAAAATACAACTGAGCTAATTTTGGGCGAACTGAAAAAAAAATCATAGCGAAAAACAATTCAAAACAGACCATGAAAGACCTAAGTGTCAGTTGGTTTCGAACACAGAAGTGGTATAAAACATGAAACCATACCGAAAATAAAATTGGGACCATATATTGGAAAACAAGCATCATATAAGAGAACATTTGACAAATCATTTAGAAGGCTTTGAAAATTTGTTTGAAAATGACAAAAGCGATATCTAATGTTAGGTAAATAACGATATTATTTGTAAAAAAAAAATTCCAGGGCCTCATATTTAAGTAAAGTGAGGTAATGAAGTCATCCACTTGTACAGTTATGTTTGCTGTTCCGGTCACTGTGCGAAACCATCGAAGAAAGTTAAGCGACAGAGCAAAAATTTAACACTACTGGAATGGGCAAAATGCTCTTTCTTGGGGAAGAAAAATTCTAATTTTTACTGTGAGAGTTGGTAAGATCATTTTAAAAAACCTTGAAAAGTTTAATAAAAATTGATACAGGATTTTTCAAGATATTTCAAAATTCAGGGGGTTCCCTATGAACTTCAAACTACCTAGACTATAAACGAAATTAGAAAATACATGTATAAAAATACTTTACACAAAAAGCACGTTTTAGAAAATTTTGTTATCTTATGTCAACAATAAACTATAAAGAAATAAAAAAGCTAGCAATATTAGTAAAGAAGGAATTATCATTGATAAATCTGTTGTGGGTCCTACAGTATCTGTAACAGGTTTATTCTAAACAGAAAACATTTATTACCAGTAACAATACTTTTCATCTATTAGAACTTACATTTAAGTACTATTTTATTGTTTCTTCAATATGATCGTTGTTTCTCTGTGCATATGTATTTGTCAAAATGTTATGATGAGTCTCTAGTATGTATTGTAATATTCCAGATTCTATTTCTTTTCATATCATTACAAATCGTACTAAATCTAATTTTCTATCTATCTTCACCCTGACAGAACGTTTAATACAGAAAAGTGCAAAAATTGTATAAACAAAAAAAAAAGAAACTTTTCAAAGGCTGAGTGTTGCAAGACCCAAAGAGTCGTCTGACGTTACTAGAGTTAATGAATTAAATGTTAAGCTGACCAAAAACTTTTAAACATTGCTTAGGAAGAGTAGAGAAAAATTTAGTAATGTATGACTGATATAATTATATTTTCTCAGTCTGTCACTTTCTTTGTTTTAAAAACGAAAACTAACTCGGAAACGAGGGAAGGGCTTGATTCACTGTCTATCTTCTCCTGGAAGAACATTACACGAGACAGATAATAAATAACATCAGAATTCGTCGTATTTCCTATCGTCTGGCTGCCTCATAGATTTATTAGTCAAAAACAAAAAATTAATTACTGGCCACTGTGTTTCCCACAATGCAGTATAACACTGTCAGCTGGTGTTGTAAATCAAACTTTGTCGCCCTTGTTAACCTTTATTCCTCTGATTTACATCCCAATACTGTTTCACATGGTTTCACATCGGTAACTTCTCCGTACTTTGAAAATAGAATGAAAACTACGATCTTTGACTTGGTGCTGCTCCTTCTCTGACGAAGCGGCAGCTTTTTGCTGATTATTTTTCTGATATATTTGTTTAAGTGCCTGTACAAAAAACTTACAGAAAATGGTATCATGGGTATGGAATTTGCTTGGCATTACTCATCAAATACAACTGCCCTTGGAATTTCAGAGTAAAAAGAGGCTTAACCGGTTGGAGACCATGTTTCTTGATAAATTATTACAGTCACAGCCACTAAATTTATAAATAACAGATTTACTCTCTTTTTTAGTTAATAAGTTATCAATTTATCATCAAAATAATATTTTAAACTTGTCGTTATTTTATATAAAAACGCCACGAAGCAGCAGTGCTTGATATCATTTCTTAAGATAGAACTGCATTTCAATACTGCGACCCGGAAGCATCACTCAATCGCAATTGTGGACATTGTAGATCAAAGATTGGACTGCACAGAACAATGCGGCGCTATTTTTATTGCAAAAACCGTAGGGAATAGCAATATTTGGGATTTTTATTTAGCTGTTTATGGTAAATACTCGTTTAATTAGGGGTCTTGATACGCAGAGTAAAATTTTGGCAAGTTCTTGTGAAATTTAGAATTATTTTTTACTACGGCGGGACATGTTCTTGATCGATTCTTGTACAACGTTTGCATCTCCGGTCAAAACGATGGCGGACTTTATCTTTGCTAATAACATCAAACAAATCATACTTCCAATTGGATGGCTGCCCTGTATATGGTATATTAATAAGGTTTGTTCAATATACAGACCATTTCGTTCCCGACAGTACACTATAAAAATGTCAGCTTGAGTTCTAAATCAATTTCTTAGACCCTGTCAATCTTTTTTAGTGCTGAATTACTAATGGCTGGGAATCTACATTTCATTCATTTAGCAAGTTGAGGATTTCTTCTCTTTCTCCAAGGTTATCAGAGGTAGTGATACGCAGTAAAATGTTTTCTGGTGTTTTCTAATGGCGTTCAGGATTTTTCATTAATTTTTATTGCGGAAGGACATTTAGTCAACGGTATGCGTCCTAAACAACCTGTCAAAACAAAGATTTTGTCTTGACAATACTAATCCCATATTACCAGCTCTTCTAAATTCTATTATAGTTCTTAGTTTAGAAGAGTACCATTTGATTTAGCAAAACAGAAATTGCCCTACGTATTCTTCAAATTTTAGAAAACCACAAAACTACATTTCGTCGCTGTTCTTCAAAATTTTCCTAAGTCATTTTGGCTACTTTTCAGAAGAGAGAAAAAACTGAATATCTTTTTTCTCAGAAAAAGTACATCGAGTAAGATTGTTCGATCCTGCGTGAAATTTTGCGCTCTTTTATTTGAAATACTTTACGAAATCTTGAAATAAACGCATGGCGGTAAATCCTGACTTACGTGCTTTTCTCCTTATTTTTTTCACCCAAATTTCTGACATACGGGTTATACTGAAAATCGAACAAGAAAATGTCCATTCTCAATTCTCGTATAATTGTTCAATTGGACTTCTGGCCGAAAAACGCGGGTTATACTGTTTGAAATGAATGGTAAGAGAGGTTGTTATAACTTTGTATTTAAACTGAAATTTCAGAAATTTCAGAACACAAATGCACAAGTCTCAAGTCAAGTGGTTGCTTACCACAGTTTCAAGTACAACGGTAAACTAAATGAAATACTAAAGATACCAGTTTAAAAGTCACAGATCTGGTCTGACTAACAGTGTAATAAGGCATCGTAAAACGCGTGCTAGTCTTTTGGTATTACGGCTTTCAGTTGCTGCAGGTGTTGGTATTTCATTGCTTTTATGGGCAGTTGGTCTTTGTGTAATGGTGGTACTTCATCGTCTGCAGAGGGCACCTTGTAGTTTCTGCGTCTTGGAACATCTGCGAAATCATCTGTGTATGACAGTTTGTACTTAATAAAGCCGTCTGTTGTGTATCTTAGACACCTTATGTCGGAAACCATGGATCCCCTACTTTATGCCCTAGACGGATGGTATCATAATACTTTAAGGCGCTGAAATTGCCAAGGAAAGAATGATCAATGTACTTGACATGAAATGGCTGTTTCTGTCTCGCGTTTTTCAATAGTTCAACATAGTTAAACGGTGAGTAAATTTGTCTTCTTTTAAGGCAGTGTTCGACTGGACCATGAACCGAATCAACCTCCATTTGTGTGTGTCCCTTTTCTAGGAAGTTTTGGGTGATAGATGTTATATGCTTATTTGCAAGTCGCAATAGGGTATTAGAAAGAGTAATGTTTCTGTTCTGATAACCACACCCATCACTATATAGTATAATTTCTTCTGTGTCTGCTTTAACGATAGATTCTATGTGATCATTAATGCAAAAAGCAAATGAATTCGACGTTAGATCCCCCTCACCTTCATGCCAAAAGTAGCATGTTACATCTTTATTGTCTAAATCATACACTGTGAAATTATGGCATGCTAACTTTGTTTTATAGTAGATAGCACTTGCTTCAATCTTAGGACACAACAAACCAGACTGTACATGCATGGTAAACACCTTTATTCAGTCGCTTTCTGTCGCTCTTTCTTTATCTTTACTGTCGCTCTTTCTTTATCTTTACTTTTCTCCTTTCTTGCATCTTTCTTTCTTCTAATATGTAGGTTGTAGTCATCTTCCGAGACATTCTGTGTCTCATACCCTACACATAGATCACATTGATCCTTTTTGGGTCTAAATAAAGACAAATTTAATCGCTCAAAGAGAGATCTAAAAAGCTTTCGCCCGACCGCTTTGCAGTTTTTCTGTTCGCAGTATGACACAAACACACGATATATATCTGAAAAGGAAGAGAATGTCGGCTCAAGATATATTTTGGAAGAAGAAGATCTGCAGTATTGTGATGGCATTTTTGGTAAAGACTCCAAGAACTCCCTTCCTACTTCAACTTCTCTACTCTCTGGTCTAGTTTCTTTGTTCTTCTCGGTATCACCCTCAGTTGGTAGGTTGGTAGCCCATTGTCATCTGTTTTATTAAGCCATTCATACACCGTATATTCACCAATGCCTAGGGTTGATAAGAAAAAAAAAATTGCAAACCGGAATCTTGTTTTCTCTACTTCGTAAAAAATATTTGAAAGTGTCTTTCTTCTGTCGTTTCTTGCTTTCCGCTAAACATCTTATCACGAGGCTATTCACATACACTTTCTTTTCAATCCAATCCATTCTTCTCCAAAAACCTTGAAATATTTCTTGTCTCATTTTATCATTTATATCATGGCATTTTCTACTCTTCTTGCATCTTTTACTGCAATCTCTGTCTCCTTGTATGCGTTCAGATCTTTCTCTGCTGTAAGACTTCTTTCCATCAACTTTCTTAACACCAAGATAAGCTTTTCCTTCCATACGCAGCTTCCTGTTTCTGTTTTGGTCCATTCTTCTGGGTTGCTCATTCTTTTTTTAGCTCTAGGTTTGTTTGTTTCTCCTTTATTACATATTTCTCCTTCGGTAGTAACCATTTCTTCGTGACCAATTATTGGCTCACCTTGGTTTTCATGAAACACTTGTTCATGCAGAGTATTTACTCCGTTTAATAGTTCTTGATCCTGTGCCACACCTGGGTTAAGGTTAGAGCCTAACAGTCATGTATCCTTGTGGTGTTTAGCGGTCACTTTCAGTTTTGTATCGGTTCTATGTTTTGGGGTAAAACTTTTTTTCTTGCTCTTTACAATCTGGTGAAAGTTGCTTTCTTCCTCGGAGTAAGACGATGATTCAGATATGGGTTTATTCTTTCTTTTTCCACTTAAATCGATTTTCCAATCTGGATCTTTTACAGAATCATCTGATGCGTAACTTAGATCGGATTCGCAGGCATGACTGTAATCACTCTCTACCATTTTATCACCTGCAATCTCATCACTTGTTATTGGTGGCCCATTATACGCTTTATCACTGGATATTACCCCACAGTCAACCTTTTTGTCAGAGAATTCTTCAGCATCAGTTTTCTCGTCATTACAAGACATCAATACATCATCTGACACTGTACCGCCACAGTCACCAGAATCTTTTTCACTTAAATCTTCATGACAATGCATCACATCATCAAAATTTGTCACTGATGAGCCCCGAATAAGGTATGTAGTGAATTTAGAATTATTGTCATTAGTTAGATGCTTATCTAATTCTGTTATGTCGTTATTGTTCGCATCGTTCACATTTGCTTTGTCTCTAGCCAGCTTCTCTAGAGACAATTGTACCAACATTTTCCCCCGACTCATGCTGAATGTTAATTCTTTAGGTGGTTCAATTTCCTAAATTTTCACAATAACAACAGTAGAAACGATCTGTCGAGTCTTCTTCTGGTGGGTCAGTTACACATCTTCGATGAAACCGAAGTCCACAGCCAAAGCAAAATAGTCAGAAATCACCATTTGAATCAACTAGAAATACGTCGTCCCTTACGAGTTGCTCTTCAAGTACCAAACTACTTTCTAGCTGTTTCATACAAATATCACAAATCCATTTGTCTTCGGGTGGTGAACCAGATGAATTTGACATGTCCTGGAATAAAAAAGGTATACATTTGTAGGCCTTTGGTAGGGTGGAAGGTATCGAGGCCTGGTTTCACTAAAAGAATTAACTCTCTTATTTTACTCCAATGCGCAAATAGAGTCATTTTCTTATTTGAGTTGAGCTCGTTATTTGAGAATAATTTTACTAACATTAACAGGCTTTAGTCACATTCTCAAATCCTAAGCTGACACATTTTTTTTTTTTTTTTTTCAAACTTAACTCAGCACAATAACGCTCTTAAGTCTATTTAATAACTTAAATCTTTTTATTTCGCCGAGTCAAGTCTGAAACATTCGTCAGCTCAGGGTTTCAGAACGTTTCTAAAGTCTATCAATATTAGTAAAATGAATTTGAAATAACGAACACAGCTTAGTCAGAAAATGACTCTGCTAGCGGATTTGAGTAAAATACGAGAGTTTAGTTTTTTCTTGAAACCGTGCCTTGAAGGCCAAGAAATGAATTTAAACGGGGTTCAAGCTTAAATAAAAGCCACGATATCACCAAATAAAGTGTTAGTAGAATAAGAATTTGTCTTTATTCCCAATAAAATTCAAATGTAAATTAACTCAGTGTAGGCACAGGCAAGTTGATCGGAACGGGTAACCCTAGGTGCCAAGTATATCTACCAAGAGATTATCATAAAGTGAGAAGCCCTGGCTAATACGATTCCTTAGATTGTTTCTGTTTTCTTTTTTCTAATATACTTGAGTGGTGATTTGATAAAGAGCTTGAAATAGCTGGAGTTCAGCTAGAAATATGAGACCGGTGGAAAAGAACTAAATTCAAAAACCTCGTATGCGAATCATATAGCAAAAATGTACACAAGAGAAAAACACGTATATTTTCTTTCTTCTACAATAACTCTTAGATTTTGATCCATGAGCAATTGTTTCGATATAGAAGTTATAACACTGTATCATAGACTTCTGATCATGGCTAGAGAGAGCTAGAATCGACAAACTTAAAACACAATGTCAGCCTTGATTACACTTTTTTGTGCACCATGTCTTTAGAAGCATCAATTTATGAGAATACTACTATTAGATTTCTTCGTTAGCATGGGAATAAGTTTACAAATGATTAAATTAATGATAAAAATAATTTCAACTCACCAAACTGTAAACGATTCGTTATAAAGTGATGACAACAGCTCGTCCTCCCTGATTTCAAATACACGAGGTTTTGAAAGAAAAAGAATTTCGTCCAATGGTTATGCAAGGTTTTCTCACGTGACAATAAATTAGGCTTCGGATTGGCTATTGTATCCGGTATTTTCGCAGAAGATGCAGACAGAAAATGTTATCAATTTACCGCCAAAAAAATTTTTTGGGGGAAAATTGACTTACGAGATTTTCGAAGAACAACGACGATTTGTACATCGGCACAGGTCGTCCTTCGAGTTGACTATGTTACCATAACTATTGCCACGATATCTTATCAGACTCTGGTAAATCAAGCTTAAAATGAGCCTTCACAGAAACGGACGAACAGTGTACCAAATTTTAATTTGTCTTTTTTTTTCAGTCTTGTCACACTGTCACATTGGACAACTCATAGTTCCAGTCATCTAGCTGCCCTATATATGGCAATTTTCAGTATGAGATAGAATCAACATACCAGTCATTTTCTCGCTGTTAGTGAGAATTAGTTATTCAAACTTAGTGGCCAGTCTTAAACTTAATTTTGCTGAATTACGATTAATAACTAAACCAACTACTTTTTATGATCTTTAGTAAGCCTACTTTTAGATACATACTTAAACAAGTAATCGTGATCCAAACATGCAAGCACAAAATCTGACGGTAAGGGCATGTAGGCTGACCTAGGGTTCACATTCTCTACAACGGACACTAGCGTTATGATGGCAGAATAGAGGTTAGTGGATTCTTCGAGTGGCATTGTAGCTTTACTTTTTTAGCGGCAGGACATTTTGTTGAGAGTGCTTAATTGCGTCCTGCAGTTGATTGTTACGGGAGATCACTCCTTCCTTAAAGCATAGCTTATTCCCGTATAAAATCAATACCTAACAACTGCGTTAGGGAGAATTTTCTTTAGTTCAGTGGTTAAGGTGTTGGTCTAAAACAGTGACTTTTGCGGACGGCATAGATCAAGATCAGACTGCACAGAACGTGCAGTCTGATCTTTGATCTATACCGTCCGCTTGTGTAGTCAAACCTATACAATCAAAAGTTTTGTAAGTTTCAGTGGATTGTATTTAGAGCCGTGGAAAGACGTCGAGTTTATTTACAAATTTGGTGCTGAAATAGTTAAACGTCGAAAAACGAGGATCTTTTCCGCACGGGCTCAAATCCTGCCAGGTGCGGTTTGTATTTCAGCTATGCATTTGTTGCGAACTTTCATGTTCGTAAGATGATGTTTAACACTTTACCGCACAATTCCGACTTTTAACGACCCAGAGTAAGACGTATTTTGGTAACCAGCATCTTCTCCTTTTTCCACATTTTTTTTCTGTTCTATCAAAGAAAGATTGAACCATTTGAGCCACACTGAAATTGTCGTCTGCAAATGCTTTCAATTTGGACATGGCTAAAATTTTGTCGTCTGGTAAAGGGGTGCACTATCAGTAGTAAAGGACGAGAGACTGGGGCACTACCCAGGGCCTGGGTAGTGCCCCAGTCTCTCGTCCCTGAGTGCCCTACATCACCGTCCCTGACAAAAATGTGTCCCTAGTTGCCGTCCCGAAAGAATTTTTTTAAAAAAAATGCCCTAGGCTCTCGTCCCTGAGTGGAATTTTTCTGCAGTTAAAGCAGCAGATGTCGGCCAAAAATGATACATCTTCGAGTGCTCTATAGTGATCTGCCAGGTCTGGTCATTGAGTTGGACTTAGTTTTTTCTACTCATATGCTATTAGGATTGCTTTATTGTTTTACTTCTATCCATTACTTGGCCTTTAAGTGGTTTCTCTTTCTAAATGTCTGAACATTGAGTTGAACTTAGACTTTTTTTACCCTACGAATGATTTTCTTTTCTAAAAGCCTGATCACTGAGTTGGACTTAGTTTTTTTTACCCTATGAATGATTTTTTTCTCTTTCTAAAAGCCTGATCATTGAGTTGGACTTAGTTTTTTCTTCACCTATGTATGATTTTTCTTTTCTAAAAGGAAATTTATCTTATATCACTGAGTTGGACTTAGTTTTTTTCACCCTATGGATGATTTTTTCTCTTTCTAAATGTCTGGACATTGAGTTTGACTTAGTTTTTTTCACCCTATGAATGATTTTCTCTCTTTCTAAATGCCTGGACATTGAGTTGGACTTAGTTTTTACCCTATGAATGATTTTCTCTCTTTCTAAAAGCCTGACCATTGAGTTGGACTTAGACTTTTTTCTTTCTAAATGCTTGATCACTGAGTTGGACTTAGACTTTTTTCTTCACCTATGAATGAATTTTCTTTTCTAAATGTCAGAACATTGAGTTGAACTTAGTCTTTTTCTGCATCTATGAATGATTCTTACTCTTTGGAGTGTAACTCTTCTAAAAGAAAGAAGTTTGACAATTTGAAGAAAGATAGAACTTTCGTGGTAGATGGTTAGTCCTGAAAAGGACTGTTGGGTTAGCTCTGAAAAGAGCTGTGACAATTTGAAGAAATGACAACTTGAAGATAGAACTTTCGTCTGACATCTTGAAGATAGATCTTTCGTCTGACATCTTGAAGACAGATCTTTCGTGGTAGATGGTTAGTCCTGAAAAGGACTGTTGGGTTAGCTCTGAAAAGAGCTGTGACAATTTGAAGAAATGACAACTTGAAGATAGAACTTTCGTCTGATAGCTTGAAGGTAGAACTTTCGTCTGACATCTTGAAGATAGAACTTTCGTGGTAGATGGTTAGTCCTGAAAAGGACTGTTGGGTTAGCTCTGAAAAGAGCTGTGACAATTTGAAGAAATGACAACTTGAAGATAGAACTTTCGTCTGACAGCTTGAAGATAGAACTTTCGTCTGGCATCTTGAAGATAGAACTTTCGTGGTAAATGGTTAGCCCTGAAAAGGACTGTTGGGTTAGCTCTGAAAAGAACTGTTGGGTTAGCCCTTAAAAGGGCTGTTTTGTTTTGGAGGCTGTGTTTTTTTCGTCTCACGTTGTTTTTTCCACTTCTAATGACAGCATCCGAAATTCGCTTGACAAATGGGGCATGCTTCAACTCTTTTTCTGATTACCATTGCTCCATTATCGAAAGTAATCTTCCTCCAAAATTCGATATCAACCAAAATGACATCCGGTGTTGCCTTTAAAAATAGTTGAACTAATCTTTCGCCGAGATCTTTGTATGGCTGCGTTATACGTTGTAGTTGGTTTTGTTCCTCCTCTCCTACGAAATGAGTGTTTAGTTGTAATAACTGTTGACCTGCATTCAAATAGTCTTGGAGAGCCTCACGTAGTTGATAATTTATCTCCTCCATATTGATACTGCTTCCGAATATTGATACTGCTTCCGAATATTGATACCGCTTTCGAAGTGTTCGTTAGCTGAGAGTCAAAAAATGATGAATGTATGGAAATAACCCTGGGTTTTTATACGTTTAAGGAGGATTGAAATTTTTAAAGAGCGCGGACCTGACGGGAAACACCAGGATTGTACTGTGTGACACTGAGTTAGGAGTGGTAAAAACAGCATGAAACGCCGATGCGGGAAAAACATAGGAAAAATGACGTCATGAGTCAATCAGTTCAATCCTCCTGTAAAGCTATAAAACCCAGCGATATTTTTACATAAAATCATATTTGTTCCAGTATGGTTCGAATTCTTGTCTACCCCCACTGCGCAAGCAGATGTCTGATAGAGTATGGGAAATGTTTTGTTGATTTGCAAAAGAAACAGTTCTTTGTTACTCGTTTTTTCTTCTTTTCGTTGTTTTGCTTTTTTCTCCTCTTTTAGATCCAAAGTTTGTTGTTTTCTTAGATTATCGCTTGTAGATATTTTTTTCTCTGCCTGTTCTGTTATTTTGCAGATTTTTTGAATCGGTGATATCCGTTGTGTCGGACTGCATGTCTACGGTCTGATTTTCAACCGGTGATATTGTAGTCTGTAGTGAACTTGTTTTCCATGTATTTTCGTTGTAGAATGAATGTAGTGTCCCGACGAATTTCGTATGTTGGAGATCGACAACGTTGTAAAACGATGGTGAAATTTCGATGTCATGACTGTGTGGGTTCACGTAGACAAAAAAACAAATGTTCCTGTCTGATTTTCTTTTTTGGACAATTTCTGGACCAATGTCCTGCTTCGTTGCACGTAAAACAAATATTTGTTCTCTCACCATTCATCCGATATCGTTTGTCGAGCGTCGCTTGATCTAAAACTCAGTAGCTGATAGTACAGCGTATAGAGCTATTTATAAAAAATACGCTTCACTACTAGACGCTGACGTAGTGTACCTCTACCCAATGGTCTATTTATAGCAATAGACGCTAACATATTGTGATTTAACCCCTTGTCACACTAAACGGCGTTTCCACTGAGTTGGCACGGTGTTGTTTAAGTTCCCAGACTGCCAAGAGATCGCAGGAAAAATGCGAAGCTCCCGTGGCCTATTATCGCGTTCCTGATGTTGATGAAAAAAGCAAGAAGGAAATCAAGTACATTGATATCTGTTCTCTGTACCCTTATGTTTGTAAACACAAATCCTATCCTGTAGGTCAGCCAGAAATTTTGTCTGCTGAGAATATTGACATGAACAATATTCGACAATATGAGGGCTTAATCAAATGCAAAGTTTTGCCTCCAACTGATTTGTTTCACCCCGTTCTCCCAGTTCACTGTAACAACAAAATGATGTTTCCACTCTGTATGAAATGTGCAGAAGAAAGTTCAAGTATTTGTAGCCATGGTGAAGAAAAGAGGGCTTTGGTCGGAACTTGGGTCACTTTTGAATTATTCAAGGCTCTTGACTGCGGTTATCGATTATTGCAAGTGTATGAAATTTGGCATTTCAATTCTGTGTCAGATCAGTTCTTTAAACGTTATGTGACCAATTTCTTGAAAATTAAGCAAGAAGGCAGTGGTTATCCAGATCGGTGTCAATCAGACTCAGAAAGAGCAATTGCACAAAGACATTACGGAATATGAAGACAAATGTGAAACTCGTGGTATTTTGCGAATTTGCATTGTAAAAAAATATTTCAGTGTGAATTTTTTCATTGTCAAGAAAATGTATTTTACGCTGTATTGTAAAAAAATGTTTCCTTATGAATTTTTTCATTGTCAAGGAAATTTTTTATGTTGCATTGCAAAAAATGTTTCATTGTTTAGTTCTGTTCAATAAAAATGCTTTCATTTTCAATGATGTTATCATTTTATCATTAGCCTTTAAAGAGTAAAGTAAAAAATGGATGTACAATCCATATTATTTCAACATCCTTGTTATATTTTCATCACAGGGCCGAGCGGTTGTGGAAAAACAGAGTTCGTTCATAAATTAATTGAGTATCGAGAAGACTTGTTCAACATCGTTCCTGAAAGAGTTGTTTGGTGTTACAAAGAATGGCAACATGCCTACAGTGTTATGCAGGAAAAGTTTAATTCACAATTTGAATTGATAAAATTCGTGGAGGGGATTCCTGACGACGAAAACGAAATTGTCAGTGATGTATCCATACCACATTTAATCGTCTTTGATGACATGTTGGGGGAAAAAGATGAGGAAAAAATTAAACTTTGGTTTACAAGAAAAGGTCATCATCGTAATGCAAGTGTGATTTACATCACGCAAAATATGTTTCAACAATCGAAATCGAGTCGAACCATTAGCCTTAATTCTAGATACATGATTTTATTTCGAAATGAACGAGATAAGAATCAGATTAAAACATTAGCTCGACAAATGCAAGCCCCACATTTGGTACCTGCTTATGAAGATGCTACATTGTCGGACCATGGATATCTAGTCGTAGATTTTCATTCACAAACAAACAAAGAATTAAGACTCCGAACAGATATATTTTACCGTTGGTATACACAAGGTAATGAAAGAGGACCTGTTATTTATTCTTCTGCTTAAAAAAGTTTCTTTAAGAAAAGTTTTTTATGCAAAAGTTCTTGCTTTAAAAGAGAATTACATTTTTAAATATAAATCATTTTTATGATACCCATCCGTGAGTAAACATGGACTTACCACCTACACCAAGATCGGTTTTAGTTGCTTTGCGAAATTTAAGTCAACAAACCGATAAACATGAAAGAGAAGCTGTGTTAAAAGCAGGATTAAAAGAAATTTTAAAATGGTTTACATTAGCTGCGCAAAACATCATCGAAAATAAAATCAAATTACCAAAACAAACCATAACGTACATGACAAAACATAGAGCAGATATTGAACAGCTAGCAGATCCGTCCATAGATGAGGAAAGTAAACGTAAAATCATTTTAAAACCTGGAGGGGGTGGATTTCTAGGTGGTGTGATTATCAGAAGTTTGCTGAGATGGGATGGAACAAAAACCATCAGAAAATTTGGAGCTGAAAGACAAAAGCGAAAACGTGTTCCACGAAAGCGTGCTCCGCAAAAGAAGAAGTCTCCGAAAAAGAAAAAATCTCCAACAAAGAAGAAATCTCCAAAAAAGCTTACTCCAAGAAAGCGTGCTCCACCAAAGAAAAAATCTCCAAAGAAGAAGAATTCACCACCAAAGAAGCATGCCCCGATTACGATTGATGAAAGATTTGTTACTACCCGAAAACGAAGTTCTGTAGGAAGCAACATTTCAGAACATCAACAGTATCCGAAATCCGAAGAGGAAAGAATGAGAAAAAAACTGCAGGATTACGAAAGAAAGTATTCAAGATTCATATTACCAGGTAAAAAATTATCGTTTCAAGAAATCCCCTCCAGCACGTGGTCTCCAAAGACATTAGCTAAACATAAAAAAGGGTTAAAAAAATATAAACGAATGCTTTATGATATGGTGAAACACAACGTTGATACGGGGAGATATAATTTTGACGACAAAAATGAGGTGCTCCACCTTGGGAAAGGAAGATCTGTTCCCGTGGATTCATCTTTATCTACAGCCACTACATTAGCCGACGATCTCTATTCACAGTTTTCTTAAGAAATTTTAACAACAAATTTTGTCTACAAAAAACATTATATTAGCTATAAATGTTAGTGATGTGGAACTTGTATTATCATTTAATCCGAAATCGAGATCAAGTCAACATGAAGAAGAAAACACCTCTGATAAAAAAACATGGTTCAATGGTTATGGCTATGATACAGGCTAAACCAAAAGCACGTAAAAAACTTGTAAAAGATTCATCACCTGAAGTGATAAAATGCATATCGGAATGCTGTCATAATGTTTTAAAAGGCAATGTACATTTATCATCACCTCAGAAGAAGAAATTGTATTCAAGTAGGCAGCATCTCAGACGTTTAGCTTCGAAATCAGTCTCAGTAAAAAATAAAAAACAAATATTACATCAAAAAGGTGGATTTCTTCAATTGCTTGGTCCTGCATTATTACCATTGTTAGGAAAAGCCGTTATCGGAGGAATAGGAGGAGCTCTTAAAGCCTTGTAATTTTATAATTTTTAAATTATGTCTGTTAAAAAAATGGTTATTGTGCCTTACCAAACCTTAGAAAATATGAATCGTTGGAAAGCCGAACAAGCTCAAAGACCTCGTTTACCACCCAATCCACAAGTTGTAGATGTAGTACATCTTCAACAGGACATGGGACATATTTTACAAAACACCAATTTATCAGAATCGGAAAAAGCTCAAAAGTATGGTGAGACTTTGTTTAAGTTACAAAATTCTCTTCAAAAAGCAAGACCGACTTTGAACAATTTACTTTCAACGACAAAAAGTGATGATAGTGTACAGAAATCAACATCTGTTACCTTGCATGATCAAATTTTGCAAAGTGTACCAAAAACCATGAAAAGAAAAGCCGAGTTACTTTTAAATATGATAAAAGATAATAATAATTTAACTTGGGATGAACAAGGAGTTGTGTCATATAAAGGCGGACGCATTCATGGTTCCAATATCATCGATCTTATCAATGATGCAATACGTCAAAGAAAAGGTGTTGAACCCAAAGGCTGGAAAACTTTTTCAAAGGCATTACATGAAAGTAATATTCCGCAAGAAGTCATTGGCAATCCAAGCAGATGGAGGTGGATGCATAAAACTTATGATAAAGCTTATGATAAGCCGCTGAGTGCAGATGAAGAATCCCATGGTGAGTCTGATTACTTATTTCACACACCAAAAAGTGTACAAAAAACTGCAAGGAAATCGCCTGCAAAAAGTGTTAAAAAATCTACGATGAAAACTCCATACATGAAAACTCCATACATGAAACCTGAAGAAAGAGAAAGACTGAAGCAATTCTATACTAAAGAGTTGTTAACTCCACCAGAATCTATAAAAAAGACCCCTAGTCGTAAAATGTCTCAGTCATGGGAGCCCTGGTAAAGCCTAAAGTTGATTACGTGTTAAGAAAGTTATTTTATGATCCCAAAAGTACTGTCGCATTTACTGGAATAAACCAATTGTATCACGCTGCAAAATCTGTTTTAAAAGGAATAAGATACAAAGATGTTCAAGAGTGGTTACGAGGTGAATCCACCTATACCTTACACAAACCAATCCGTCGACGTTTCAAAAGACGAAAAACTATTGTAAGTGGTATAGATTATCAATGGCAAGCTGATTTGGCCAATATGCAACATTTAGCAAAACAAAATGATAACAAGAAATATTTACTTTGTGTAATCGACGTGTTTTCAAGATTTTCATGGGTTGTCCCTATTCCAAATAAAATGGGAAAAACTTTGATTCGAGCATTTCAATCTATTGTTCAGAAATCAAAACGAAAACCTTTGGCACTTCAAACAGATAAAGGTTCGGAATTTAAAAACAAACTGTTTCAACAATACTTGAAAAAGAGTCAGATTCATTTTTTCACCACCGAAAATCCAGAGACAAAAGCAAGCCTCGTTGAAAGATTTCAAAGAACTTTAAAATCGAGAATGTGGAAATACTTTACGTACAAGAAAACAAGACGTTACATTGACGTATTGAATTCTTTAGTTCAGAATTACAATCATACTTTTCACAGAAGTATTAAAACATCTCCTGCAATGGTAACAAAATCAAATGAGGCAGAGGTTTCGAAAAATCTGTATCCTCGATTATCGACAATCGCTATGACGAAAAAGCCAAAATTCGAAATTGGAGATCGTGTTCGGATCAATAAAACAAAACGCACATTTGATAAGGGATATTTACCAAATTGGACGCAAGAAATATTTGAAATCACTCATGTTAACAAGACATTTTCACCTATCACCTATAAAATAAAAGATTTACAGGGTGAACAAATTTTGGGAAGTTATTATGAATACGAACTTCAATTAATAAAAGATGACGAAGTCTATGAAATTGATTCAGTTCTTGATAGACGTACAAGGCGTGAGGGTAAAAAATTAATCAAAGAAATAAAAGTCAATTGGAAAGGTTATCCAAAAAAATTTCAAAGTTGGATACCAGAATCGCATTTGGTGTCTTTGAAGGGGAAAAAATCTTATAGATAAAAAAATCTTATAGATAAAAAATCTTATAATAAAAAAATCTTATAAAAAGACAGTACATTTATGATGAATTCACAGTCAAACATTGAGTGCGCGACAGAAAGTGTCGATAGTGTTGGTACTAAAAATTACAGCTGCTGTGGAAATCGTGTTCCAAAGAATCAGTTTACATATATTTCACAGATAATAGTCATTTACGCAATTATTGCAACCTCCATAGTACATTTAAGTATTCAAAGTCAGGATCGTGAATTGTGGTTGATACTGTTAAGTAGTTCACTCGGATATATTCTCCCATCTCCGGGGTTAAAATTCACAAAGACAGAACAAAAACAACCGGGGCTTGATTTCATTGACAGTAAAAAATAAAATATTAAAAAATGAATTCATTTTATGTTACTCTACCTAGCGATAGTTCCATAAACCTTTATCCGAACAACACACAGTGCTGTTTTAAAGTTCATTTACCAAAGACAGTTCATATTGATAGAGAAAATTGGGAAGTTGCATTAGTTCAACTTATTACCCCCTCTCAGTTTTTAAACGTAAGTGAACAAGAAGCAAAGTTCGAAATTATAACTGCAGATAACGCTTTATACAATGCAGTAGCAGCGGCAGATAAAAAAAGAGATAATATGGAGATATCTGTATTAAGGCGAGACGATAAAGCTAGAGCAGAAAAATGGTCAATTCTATTTACCTTTCCACCGGGTAGTTACACTTCACCAAAGCATATTATAGAGGTGATCGATGATTTGGTTCAAAATAACCTATCGGGTATCCTTCAAAAGAATTCAATGCTACTGTCTATTAGCTATTCAACCTCATCCAAACGTCCGAAACTTACAATCAGAAATATTACAAAAACCGGAATCAAATTCCACTCATCGCTGTTTTTAAAACTGGGAGGATCGCCAGAATTTCAAAACGAGGTGATTTATCCGGGTAGAAGATTTTTAAATGCATTTAAATACAGTCCTAACATCGATGGTGGCTACAACCATATGTTTGTTTATTCAGATATTGCCGAACACACTATAGTGGGTGATACATTTGCTCCTATACTTCGTGTTTTACCGTTCAAACCAACCGAATCAGTTGAAAATAATTATGAAACCCAACATATCAACCATGATATTACATTACCGCATTATATCCCCGTTTCGAAATCTGATTTTGATACTATTCACATTCAAATAACAGGGGATTCTGGCATATCGTTTCATTTCATTACTGGTAAGACAATCTTCAAGTTACATTTCAGACAGAAAAAATAAGAAATATTTGATATTTTGAAATAATTAAACTGATACATTGACAAAAAAATGCTGCCAGTTTATCGTGGCATAAAACATCAGTATGGGTATGGATTAGGTTCCCTATTTAGATCAGCGCTTAAAACAGTGACACCATTGCTTAAACCCTTGGTCAAATCTGGTTTTAATGCTATAAAAAAAGAAGGAATCAAACAAGGAATACGTGCAACAGAAGATATCCTTTTACGTGGTAAAAACCCTAAAAAAGTTGCAGTCTCGCGGGGAAAACAATATGTTAATAATTTAGCCCAACAGTTAATACCTTGGATAAATAAACGAAAATCACAAAAGACAAGTCATTTATCTTCTCGATCTCACAGGGGTAAGATTATTAATAAAAGACAAAGAAATCATTACACTAGACCGAGACCTCTTGATATATTTGATTGAGAGAAAAAATCTTTTTTGAAAATGATGCAAAGCGGATCTTGCGAATGCAGTAAATCAGAACTCGGTGTTCTTTCTGTACCACCCACATTGACAACGATGCAAGAAAGTCAATGGGTTGAACATTTTCCAATATCATCTTTGACAAACAATTCACCGATAGAATTCATCATACCACCTCAAACCGAACATTGGACAGATTTATCACAATCGTATTTGTATATCAAATTCAAAATCGTTAAAGCAGATGGCAGCAATTTAGATGCCGGCTCAAATGTAGCCCCTGTAAACAATTTCATGCACAGTATGTTTAGCAGTGTCGATTTGTATCTAAATAATAAACTAATCAACAGTAATTCAGACACCTATCCATACAGAGCATATATCGAAAATCTTCTGTCATATAATGCCGACTGCAAGACTACGTTTTTGAAAGGTGGTGTACTTTGGATCGAAGACACCAGTGGGGAATTCGGAGCACTCAACCATGATGGGGATAATGAAGGATTAAAAGGAAGAATCGGTGTAATCACACTAAGCAAAACTGCAGAGCTTTTCGGGCGATTGCATCTTGATCTATTTCAGCAAGAAAAATATTTGCCTAACGGTATTGAAATCAGACTTAGATTAAACAGAGTCTCATCAAACTTTTGTCTTACGGGAGGTACTGGTGCACCAGCTACAAAAATTGTACTGGAAACAGTCAGTCTGCATATGCGAAATGTTGAATTGTTGCCTGTTGTTGCGAATGATCTAAATCAAATTATTTCTCAGCAAAACATGAAAATTCCTATCCGCAGAGTAGAAGTAAAGACTTTTACCATTGGCATGGGACTTCAGTCTAAAGTTGAAGATCATTTGTTTCAAGGACAGCTTCCGAAACGTATTTTCATTGCAATGGTAACAAATGCTAGTTATAATGGAGGTTATGATACCAATCCATTTTTCTTCCAACATTTCAATCTGTCAAAAATAGATGTATCATGTAATGGTCACAGTATTCATAACAGACCCTTTGAGCCTGACTTTGAAAATGGTTTGTATTTGAAATCATATTTGTCAATGTATCAGGCTGTCTCAGCCTTCGGACTCAATAAATCATTTGATATTGCCAAAGAAGATTATGCTGGTGGATACTGTTTGTGGGGTTACGATTTGACAGCCGATCAAGGCAGTGAAGAAGGTCAACTTCACCCTATAAAAACTGGAAGTCTTCGAATTGAGCTTCAATTCGCCCAAGCCTTGGCAGCAGTGGTCAACGTTATTGTTTTTGCTGAATTTGACAATCAGATCGAGATCAACAGTTTGAGAGAAATCATCACAGATTACTAACTTCGGAAAAAAATCACATCAGAAAAAACAGTCCTTTTCAGGACTAAAGAGCATATATAGAAAAACGATGCTTGGACTCAGATTTGCTATATCACTGAGAGAAGAAGCAGAAAAAGTGAAATATTCTACTTCAAAGTGCATTTCTACTCGGAAAAATGACATTCACAATAGCTTCGAAAAACATATGATTGAAGAATTACAAAATCTTATTGCCAGTGAAGTTCGCAACCAGTGTTACGGATGTCAAGTGGACCACCCCAGTCAAATACAGCACGACCTGTGTTTATTTAAGAACAGACAAGAACATACGGATATGTTCATAGAAAAAGCTATGATGGAATTAAATCCATACAAAATCATGGAAAAATGGTATCCTGAATTAATGAAAATGAAACTCGAGGACAGTGACTACGTGGAAACCTACTGATTGTGGAAGGATATAAAACAAAACATTTTATCTGAATTTGTGGATTCGTCTTGGTTACATAACTGGTGTAACAAAGTAAAACAATTCTGGGAAGAAAGTGACTAAGAAAAACGTGATGTATACTTATGAAATTCAATACATATTAGATCACGGAACCTGGATAAAAAATCTACAGGCGAAAGTCTGTGCAAAAGATCAGTTGCCTCGACAGAAACCAAATCATGTGAAAGCTTACATTGTGAATACAGAGAGATCAAATAAACCAGGAGAACACTGGGTGGCAGTGATATTCAACAATAATGACAATGTGCTATACTTTGATTCGTATGGACTACCACCACTTGAACCAGAAATCATTAACTTTTTAGACAATCATTCTTCAACGTGGAGATACAATCGACAAACTCTTCAGAGTCTACAGGGTAAAGTTTGCGGACTTTACTGTATCTTTGTATTGGATGCTGCTGCTAGAGGATACAATATACAGAAATATCTTCAACAGAAATTCCTCTCAACGAAACACCATCGAAACGATCGAGATGTATCATTGTGGTTTAATCAACACTACGGAATTCTATACAAGAAAATTTCAGAGACTCAAACCTACAAACAGTGAAAAATGATCTTCTTTTTTTGCTATCAATTCATTGTAAATATTTCATTTTTGTCTTTTTTTACAGGTCATTGTAAAATATGTTCATTGTAAATATGTTCATTGTTCAGTTCTGTTCAATAAATAAAAGTTCAAAAAACAATAGACTTCTTCATTCTGTTTTTCCCAAGACTTGTTCTGTCTACATTTTTTCCCATACAGCGTCTCATAACTTTTTTGCTATATTAGCATGAAACGTAGCATGGAAAAATGTATGTGTTTTCTACCCTGGCCGAGCTCTTTAAAAAATTTCAATCCTCCTTAAACGTATAAAACCCTGCGTTATTTTCATACATTCACCATTTCTTGATTCTCAGCTGACGATCACTTCGAAAGCAGTGTTAATATTCGGAAGCAATATCAATATGGAAGAGGTAAATCATCAACTATGTGAGGCTCTCCAAGAGTATCTAAATGCCGGACAGCAGTTATTGCAACTAACCACTCATCTCGTAGGAGTGGAGGAACAAAACCAACTGCGATGTATAACACAACCATACAAAGATCTCGGTGGAAAGATTACTTCAACTATTTTTAAAGACAACGTCTGACATCATCTTAGTCATTTACCAAGTGAATTTCGGATGTTGTCATTAGAAGTGGGAAAAAAACATAGCCTCCAAAAAACAAACAGTCCATTTCACGGCTACCCATCTACCACGAAAGATCTATCTTCAAGATGTCAGACGAAAGATCTATCTTCAAGATGTCAGACGAAAGTTCTATCTTCAAGTTGTCATTTCTTCAAATTGTCACAGCTCTTTTCAGAGCTAACCCAACAGTCCTTTTCAGGACTAACCATCTACCACGAAAGTTCTATCTTTCTTCAAATTGTCAAACTTCTTTCTTTTAGAAGAGTTACACTCCAAAGAGTAAGAATCATTCATAGATGCAGAAAAAGACTAAGTTCAACTCAATGTTCTGACATTTAGAAAAGAAAATTCATTCATAGGTGAAGAAAAAAGTCTAAGTCCAACTCAGTGATCAAGCATTTAGAAAGAAAAAAGTCTAAGTCCAACTCAATGGTCAGGCTTTTAGAAAGAGAGAAAATCATTCATAGGGTAAAAACTAAGTCCAACTCAATGTCCAGGCATTTAGAAAGAGAGAAAATCATTCATAGGGTGAAAAAAACTAAGTCAAACTCAATGTCCAGACATTTAGAAAGAGAAAAAATCATCCATAGGGTGAAAAAAACTAAGTCCAACTCAGTGATATAAGATAAATTTCCTTTTAGAAAAGAAAAATCATACATAGGTGAAGAAAAAACTAAGTCCAACTCAATGATCAGGCTTTTAGAAAGAGAAAAAAATCATTCATAGGGTAAAAAAAACTAAGTCCAACTCAGTGATCAGGCTTTTAGAAAAGAAAATCATTCGTAGGGTAAAAAAAGTCTAAGTTCAACTCAATGTTCAGACATTTAGAAAGAGAAACCACTTAAAGGCCAAGTAATGGATAGAAGTAAAACAATAAAGCAATCCTAATAGCATATGAGTAGAAAAAACTAAGTCCAACTCAATGACCAGACCTGGCAGATCACTATAGAGCACTCGAAGATGTATCATTTTTGGCCGACATCTGCTGCTTTAACTGCAGAAAAATTCCACTCAGGGACGAGAGCCTAGGGCATTTTTTTTAAAAAAATTCTTTCGGGACGGCAACTAGGGACACATTTTTGTCAGGGACGGTGATGTAGGGCACTCAGGGACGAGAGACTGGGGCACTACCCAGGCCCTGGGTAGTGCCCCAGTCTCTCGTCCTTTACTACTACTATCTGGCCGTTTGTATATTTGTTGCTCGCTGGTGTAATATATTCGACTCGGCTCTGTCTACATCATTTGGAAAGGTTTAGTGGCCGCCGTTTACAGTTCAGGCTGATATGAAGTGTTAAAGCAGTATAACTACTCAGTGCATGGACAGTAGCTATATAAAAGTGTTACATAGATTTATAAATCAAACTCTGTATCCAGCTGACCTGATCCCGTACTAATTAGTAAAATAACTTTTTTTCATTGAGGATCTACAGACAGATTTTAGATGTATTACATAGTGTCCACACAATTATAACCGAGAGGTACGGATCAAGATCAGCAAAGAAGGACCCTTAGTCCACACGCTCCGTAAAGGTCATAAAATAATATATCCTTATAATCGGAATAAGAGTTTGCAAATTCTTCGAATGACTTTATAGATTTACTTTTTATAGCGGCAGTACACTTAAATGACTTTAATGTGTCCTACACTTCCGGCAGAGTACCGTAACCATAACAGACCATACATTGTTAAACAAATAAAATAAATCATATTTCCCATAGTCTGGTTGCCCTCTTTATGATATCTTAATTAGTTAGCACCATAGAGAAAGCAATTACCGGACACTGTGCTCCCTAAAGGGTTGTATAACATTTAGCAGTCCTGCAAAATCAGACTGTGTTGCTCAAGTAACCTTTTTTAACATTTGAGCCATGCCATGTGAAAAGGGGGTTTAATGTATCTGCAAAAGTATCGACTTTGGTCAGCCTGCTCAGTCCGCGCATGCTGACCGGGGTCGAAACTTCTTACTACTGGTCACTTTTCTGCATGTTAAAGGACCAGGCTACCTTGTGATTTAATTGTTTGTTAGATAAAATTGATTTTATGTATCTAAAATACTTGGTATAATGGATCACGCAGATGCATTGACCCCATTTTCCAGAGCGCTGCCCATTTCTATGTGGCAGTTTGGATGAAAACCTCCAAAAGTAGTCTCAACTCTTCTACAGCCAAATAAACAAATTAGACATTTTGGAAGCTTTAAATACCATTCTATTTCAAATGGGAAGGTATTTTTGGTGGTTGTGTAGACTGCAGTAGCGAGCAGCATAGATCAAAGTTCAGTTCAGACTGAACAATATCTGCAGCCTGATTTTTAATCTTCGTCGTCCTGAATGGCTTATAATGTTGCCGTTATAAGTGAAAGAGTAAAACTTCCAGACAAAAGCCGTAGGACGGCATTGTGTCAGTGATAATTATATATGAGCCATGCCATTTGAAAAGGGGGCTTAATGCATCTGCGAAAAGTATTCGACTCAGGTCAGCCTGCGCAGTCCGCGCAGGCTAACCTGGGCCGAAACTTTTCGCTATAGGTCAATTTTCCGTATGTCCAAGGACTAGTCTACATCGTGATTAAGTCGGTTGTTGAAAAAAAAGTGGCTTTTATAGATCCATGACGATGTGATGACTTGCTTGGTATCATGTATCACGGAGAAGCATTAAGCCCCCTTTTGCCAGAGCATGGCTCAAAATGACACGTCGGATGTGTCCAAGGTTGTGATGATGTAACTAAAAAAAGAGCAGTAGAAAAAAGTTCCAACTTCTCTTTATCCAAAGGAATGACCCACTTTATACTCAACCAGACATAAACTTGGTTATATGATAGAACAGCGTGGATCAAGGTTATTCAGCATAGAGTCTTCTGCATCCTAAACTTGCATCCACGACATATAATGGACAATACAGCCTTGGGAATGTGCTATTTGATTGTCTGTCTAAAATGAAAATGTCCGCTTTCTTTATTTAGCGCCATAACTACAAACATAAAGCGTAATAAGCAAACATAAAATAACATAAAAACAACATACAGAAATGAGAAAGAAAATATAAAGGACACGGGGGATCAGAAACTCATTCCAGACTTCCCGAGATCGGAATATATATTTGATTTTTAGACTCACGCAAGCCTTCTCAACAGACTTTGACGTCTAATATATGAGTATCTATAATTGAAATCAAATCGGAAATAAGAACTTGGCTATTGATCTTGCCTTGTTTGCGACGCCTTTGTTCAACATAGGTAGCGTTTCCGGCTGGCGTGGATTAAGGGCAGACTGCAAAAAAACTTTGGTCTCACCTTTAGTGTACATCTTCAACTCCTGACCAAAGGATTCGTATTCTTGCGGTCAAAAATGACGGTACCCAAAGTGTTAAAACTATACTATATAATATTGCCCAATTAACCATGCCTTTATACATGTACGAGTGTATACCTGTTTTTCAATCGGACAATGGGAACATTTGTAAAACAAATGAGCCGTACTTTGGAAAAAGAGGGCTAGATGCATGTCCGCGATGCATGATACAAAAGCAAGCGATCACATACTTATCCATCCATAGTAGCCACATTTTTAACAATCAACTTAATCATGAGGTAGACTTGACCTTAGCCATACAGAAAATTGACCAATAGCGAAAAGTTTCGACCCAGGACAGCCTGCGCGCACTGCACAGGCTGACCAGGGTCGATACTTTTCGCAGATGCGTTAACACCTTTTTTTCACAGAGCATGGCTTAAATTTAAATAAGGGGGTGATTTGAGAAATAATGTCTTTGCTTAGAAATATACATCTTATGTGAGTCTGTAAGAGGCGTTTATTCAAGTGTTGCACTTCATTTACGTTAACCCCTAGGCACCATGAAATTCGATTGTCCTGTTCTGAAAGAAACTTCCATGGTATTTTCGACGTAGCTGTATAAGATGGCATCTGACCTACTCTTTGGTATAAGTATCGAATGAATAAGTAGTAACTTACGATTTGTCACAAATAGGCAAATCGGGCCTATTTGCGGGCACATTTATGAAACCAACATACATGAGTTGCTACAGAGTTACTACAGGGTGTCCATGGTTGTGAGGTAGAGCGTCGGCCTCGTAGCTAGAAGGTTCCTAGTTGGAGACTCGGGAGCGGGTGTAAACTTTGGGATTTCTCGTTGACCCACACATTCGGCGCGAGTACTGGTGAAGCAGAATCGATAGAGATTAGTATATAGGGTTGTAAGAACTTGTTTCTCAATCGATGTAAATAAATATGTTTAAATTAATGAGTTGCTACCTTTAATCGTTATCCTTCGGTACTTATTCACACTTTAGCCTGTGTACATGATCTAGGACAATCCTTTTCTTGTAGTTATCAGCAATTGGAGATGAGCCATGCTCTGGCAAAAGGGGGCTTCATGCATTATACGAAAGAAGCCATAAACATACTTATGGATTCACAATAGCACTTTTTTAATAACCGAATTATTCACGAGGTAAACTGGTCCTTGGACATGCAGAAAATTGATCAATAGCGAAAAGTTTCGGCCATGGTCAGCCTGCGCTTCATGTAGATACATTAAGCCCCCTTTTCACAGAGCATAGCTCATAGCTTTAGTGCGTTACCGTATAACCTATAACTGTAGGGTCTAAATGTATGATCCGAAACATTATTTTTAGCACCTGGTTTTTTTTTTGTAACAATACTTTGGACTGACATCTAATCATGAAAAATGTATATAACTGAAAATTTTACATTTCTACAATTTGCGAAACAATGGGGGAAAAGTGGCATTTGCTGGCGTGGTCACCCTCCATATTTCTCTGTATTATGAATTACAAAAAAGTTTCAATATATTTACAGTCCAGTACCTCTCACCTCATCTTTCTTTTTTCAAACGACGTTTTATGCTTAACCTACTTACAGAAACAGTCGACTTATTGGACACACGTAATTTGAATAAATGTGTTCACTTCAACATAGAGAAGCTTCCGATGTAATTTGAGAATGATTAGCAAAAACTCTGCTTGGAAAAAATACGAAAATGTTCATTTTTCAAGTCTGTTCATAGCTCATATGTAGGTTACAGAAATGTGGTGTGTGATTAAAATTGGTCATGTAGCCTAATATTGGGGGAGATGGAAATCAAAGAAACTGTTGCTGAAGGAGGACACGGAACAAACAACGGACAGTTTTCTGCAACCGTTCTTAACCACTATCCTGCTAAATAAGTGGAATGAAACTTTCAAGCCGATAGTAAAAACCTAAATTTTGCTATTTCAATGGTGTTTTTTGAGGGAAAAAATCTCCCAATCGGACAGTGTAGATCCAATATCAGACTGCACGTTCTCAGTAGTCTGATCTTGATCTGCACAGTCTGCAAAAGGCCAATGAGACGCGCTTAGCGGCCTAAGAGTTAATAGCATTCTCAATCTAATTCTCACGAATTTTCCTAATTTTAAAGTTCCGGTAATTCTGATTGGCTGAGCCATTTGGTCTAGCTAATCAGAATTTTCGTTACATTGAAAATCTTTAATATAATTTAGTGTAGTAAGTCAAAACGGACTATCGAGGTGAGACAGTGACCCACCCTGAAAGCTCCTCTGGAGCACTCCATGCTTAGAAATGATAAGAAAACAAGGATCAAATGTTATGTCTTACTAAGAATCTTAAAGGAAGAGATAAATCACTGGGTCAAAATCTGTGACAATATGCCTTAAACAGGTCCATCTTTCGCGATGAGCTTTATTGATGGCAAGGGCATGCTACTCTGACCAAAGTTGCTGTTTAACCCTTTACCACACAATCTCGAGTTTGAACGACCCTGAGAAAAGGATAAATTGAAAACATAGTAGGAAAAGGAGAAAATGTTGGTAAACACCATTTTCTCCTTTTCCCACAATGCTTTCTACTCCATCACAGACAAATCTCATTAATTGAGTCAAGTTTAACTTGTCATTTGCAAATGCTTTCAATCTCGGCAAGACTGGAATTTGTTGTTTGTTAAAGAGGTACATGTAAAACTGGTATTGGTTAGAAACTTTACGACACATTGACAAAATAAATGACTGTACAGTGTTCAGCTAGTAGCCTCAGTTCTGCTATGTCCATCTAGAATGTCTTATGCTAGGCTGTGTGGCCAAGATCGAATTCCAGGGGTACGCAGTGCGATCCTGATTTTCTCTCTTCGTTAAACCTTAACCTGCTAAATAAGTAAAATGAAACTTTAAAGCCCTTGGTAAAAACCCAAATTTTGCTATCTCAAAGGTATTTTGAGGAAAAAACATCATCTTATCGGACAGTGTAGAATCACGATCAGACAGCACCTGGAGTCTCACTAAGCAACCTAAATAATTAATTATTTGGTTCTTTAGGCTTTTCTTTACACATTTAAGATAAGTATCTGTCTTAAACCTTTACTAAACGACAAAAGTTTAGGCTGGACCCAATTAAAATAATTTGCAGACGACAACTTGAATGTGACTCAAATTTATTTCTTTTCCCACAATGTTTTCAAAGGGTCTTTTCCTCCTGGTCGTAAGAATTCTTGATTATGTGGTAAAGAGTTAAATAATGATAGTGTTCGTCTGTTATCCGAAAGAAACATCGATAGGTCGTAACACCGAGGAGGTTTTATTGATTGATTAAATGTTATTTTACACCGCTTCAACAATTCTTGAGTTATATCACAGCATTTTCACTTATTCATTTGTGTCCCGGGTTTCACTAGTTCTAGGTCGTGGCCCTTTTCAATGTATATTGCGCAAGAATACTCCCGTGAAGACCCAGCTCCTCGATTGAGATCAAACGTCAGGCTTGGAGCCACGCAGTCGTAACTCTAAGACAATGGGGAAAGCCAAGATTATGGAAGAATTATACATCAGTAGCGTAGAGGTTATATAACAACTGAACGAGGTACTTTATTTTAGCTGTTTCTACAGGTTTCACAATCCAGCGCTTTTAAAAAGCGCCTTTTAGTCTTAAATACCCTTGCGATTATTGCAGATCTAGATGTATTCCAAGATCAGAATTGATAAAAAGTGCAGTTTGATGTGTGATCCACACAGTCCGCTTTGCTTAGAAATTCTCGGAAAAAAAATCCTGAAATCACTATTATTTGGTGTTTTCTAGACTGAAAGAGTTGGTTTGGTTTATTTGACGCACTAAAGGTTAAGGAGGGATAGGCTTATCTAGGGCAACATAACTTCTACGACATCCTGTCTAGTACGAAAATGGACAGGCTGTTTTTTCTTGTTTGTATTTTTTCTTTCGACTAGGTATGAAATCATTCATGGAAGAAAGGCATAACTAATTTAGCATTGATCATCCACGGCGCATGTATCACATGGCTTAAAACATTTCCTGTTTTCAGTTTGATATACCCAATGATTAAGAATTTTCTTAACTTACACATGTCTTTGACAAGCATTGTGTGACGTTGCTATTACGTGACGCCAGGTTATATTTCTTTGAGAGAAATAATTTTTTGCGAATTTTATTCATTAAATTAACCATGTGTACGAGGGTTGTTCGATATGTAATGTGTATTGTACGATAGCCCAAAAGCATTCGACTCAAATAGTGAAATGAACATTACATCCCTTCAAAGTATTCTCTGCGGTTTGAAATACATAATTTCAATCTCTGAATCCATATCTGAAATGCGTCACGGTACGCTGATTTAGGTAGACCTTTGAGGCACTGACTGATGGCTGAGCCAAGGGCTTGTCGGGACTTGTAACAACGACCAGATAAGAACTTTTTAAGTTTTGGAAAAAGGAAAAAGTCGTATGGGGCTAGATCTGGAGAGTATGGTGGGTGTGGCAAGACGGTAACCTTCTCCGACTTCAAAAATTGCTTCACAAGCTCAGATGTATGTGATGGAGCATTATCATGAAGTAGACGAACATGCCTAAATCCTGACACAGGGCGTCGTTTAAGATAATATTTCTTGACCTTTTTTACTATAACATCTCGGTAATACCGACCTGTAACACTTTTGCCCTTCGGCACCGGAATTTGTACGGCTATACCATCACATGAGAAGAATATGCAATAAAGAACCTTCTTTGTGCATGTGCTTCTTTTGGCAATTACAGGCCTTCTACCGTGTTTAGTTAGCCATATTTTGTTTCCAATTTTTCTTACTGGTTCGAAATAGTGAACCCATGTTTTGTCACCAGTAACAATGTTTGCAAATTGTCTTTGATTGAATTTGGGAAACATGTTGAGCAATTGCCTAGCGGTTTGTACTCGTACCCGTTTTTGGTCATCTGTCAATATATGAGGTATCCATCTGGCAGAAATCTTTCGTACTTTCAAAATACGCTTCAAAATGAAATGCACCCGCGATAGCGATATGCCTACAGCGTTGGCAATATCACGAATCGTGTATCTGCCATCACTTTCAATTATTTCCCTGACTTTTGAGACATTTGCCTTGCCTGTTAAAGTCACATGTCGGCCAGATTTTGCTGCATCTTTTACGGACTCTGTGCCAGTCAGAAATTTCTTTCTCCAACTACGAACTGTCTCATAAGATACCTTGTTAGACCCATAAACTTCCCCCAATTCAGTAAAAATCTGCATTACCGAATGACCGAGTTTTGTGCGAACTTTTATATAAGCTCTAATTTCTTCAATATTCTTAATCCGTTTCCCATCCATTTTTACAACAGTGGTCAACGACTAGCTCTATTGAAATGACTATAAGTTTAAAACTATGTGGAGCTGAAGGCTCCTGTTTATACCGTTGGAAAGGTATTGAATAGAGCTATTCAAGCGTATCATCATCCACGAAATCGCGCAAAGCGTTATCGCGCTGTGGTACAATACACATTACATATCGAACAGCCCTCGTACATGTATGGTGTTGCATATTGACTTAATGCCCGAGATATTGTTGTATTTTGAGAAAAACTGAAATTCCTTGGAGTTTGAAATAAATGTTCTATAAAGCTCGTCTACAAAAATATTATTAAGCTCGCCAGAGGCTCGGTATATACTATTTCTTTAAATATTTGAACCATGCTCAGTGAAAAGGGGTCTTAACACATCTGCAAAAAGTATCGACTCTAGTCCGCCTTCAAGCTGACCTTGGTCGAGACTCCAGCTGCCGGTCAGTTTTCTGCATGTCAAAAGACTATTCTACATCAGGATTCAGACAGTTGTCAGACATGTGGATTTTGTGGATTTATAATAATGTGATGACTTGCTTGGTATCATAGATCACGGAAATACATTAAACTCCTTTTTACCAGAACATAGCTAGACGATATTTTTTGTTGTCAAATGCAAACTTATTTCAGATCCTTTGTGTCCATCCGAAATGCATATCACAACTACAGTTGCCTTTATAACTGCATATAAAGTACAGTCTAGTTCTAGGTCAACACTGTTTGATGTGTTGCGATTTACCCTGTATAAACAGCTTTGTTTTGGGAAAGACAATTTAAAATTCTTTTTATTTGGAACCCTGATACCTTAAACTGTTGAATGAATTGAAATTTCCAGTCAAAAGAAATAGAATCAAATTTTACAGTTTTAAGGTTATTTCCCCCTCCAAAGTCTCATCCAATCGCACTGCGTGAACCCAAGATTAGACTACCCATTTTGTGCATTCTAAACTTGATCTAAACGGTACGCCGGCGTGCATCAAGTATCGCCCAGCCGTCTTAGGGTTGGTCTTTATTTTAATTTAGTTTCTCTGTAGGAAATCAATTCTTGTTATAAAACCAGCAAACTGATGATACCTTTAACCTCTTTCCATAAAGATACGTTTATTTTGAGGCTGTAGGCCTTCAGGCGCCAAGCCCTTACTAACATACCGCAGTTTTGAGAATTTTGCACGAAAGCTGCAGCCACTCTTAACATCCTGTATGAATACGCGAAATCACGGTTTTTAAATGGTTAACAACTCAATCACTCTTAGTGCGATTTATCCATCCGCGGTGTAAGTTTACCTAGATTTATACATATTTGTAATTTGATACCCTTGACCAGTCGATGTATATGCAATGAATTAAAATTGCGAAAATTGCATTTTCACTTACCTTCTGGTCGTTTAGAACACCCGTTTGCCAAAATGATCTACTTGTCAGATTTTGACGGGGAAATATCTATCTTAGATTGTCAATCACGCTTCACCGGGGCATGTAAATTCGCCGGAGTGGACGGGAGCAGACCTAACTTCATGGTATATCCTATGAGGACCATTCTTCAGTTATTTCCCTTGATTTCTCTCTAGTACTACATTGGTCCTGATAAGGTGTTTACTTGGACTTTATCCCTGATTTTCTTGCACTACACATACATGTTCTTGAGATAGTATCTCAACTAAATCTGGTTAGGTTGTTTTACAAATCGATATATACATATTTCTCTAATGATTAAGAACAGAATTTGCTTTACAATTACATGGGAAACTTGCATGTAACTATAAATCAAATTATATTTATCGCAACATCCCAAAAGGAATCAAGGATAAAAACAAAGAACCAATGTGTTATTTGGTTACCTTTGGGTTTTATCTGGCGAGGGGGATAATTTTAATTACAGGAATGGCCCTCATTGCTTTTCACATTTCCTTACTCTAACAGTGCATTTTTTTTCTTTCGGGTACTCATATCAAGCAGAAAATAGAAGAAATTTTTATGTTTGATGGCAAAAGATCTATGATTTGATGAAGTCGTTGCTGGGGGTACAGTAAGGTTATTCCGATAGTATCGATGAGCATTGGAAGTCATTCGCTTCGTACAATTCATTGATTTTACCAATAATATTCAAAATTGGGTATTTGAAGGGCATCAACATCTTTTGGAAATCATCACATCAAAATTGCAAACGAAAACTATCATGTTCAATCACGGCTTATGGAAAAGTCAGGTTAAAACAGACGGGATACTTTCCCTGAATGCGGACCCGATCCTGTCTGATCCCATTAATTTACCAAGCCTTTACCAAGGTTTTTTGCCATCAAGGTAGCATTGCAGTCAGTTGTAGAGACGAGAAGGTGTGACAATGCAATAAAGCAAAATTATTTTGCATGAATTAACTAAGGTAAGAAGGATCTTTTTTCTGAAGGCAGTGTCTCCGGGTACGGTACCGTACCTCTAGCCTGAGGCAATAACTCAAATACTTAAAGGATCACTTCAGTACTTCATTTGGAGACAGATGACGGTATGGGGATTACTGCACATTCCTTTTAGGTGTAGACCATGTCAAGACTTTTTCCAATTATAAAAAAAAAACCTGGAATATCAAATACATGTATTCTTCACAATTTATGAGCTAATTTTAACACATTTAAAAACAAATACATATTAGACACCTTGCATTTAAGAAGTCAATTTTTCGCTGAGTTTTTTTTTTTTTCCCCCAAAGTATGATCATAACATGTCTTGTTTTATCATGTTGTGTTTTTGTATTTCCTGTTCTTTTACTTTTCACTTTTTAATGCATTTAACTCCATTATACGAAGCAAGTCCTCACATAATAGTTGATCCGTATAATCCATTTTCTCTGACAACCGATTAAATCATGACTTTAAATGGTCCTAGGACTCGCAGAAAATTTACCCATAGCAAACATTCTCGACCCATTTATCGACAATGTCGATACTTTTTGCATGGTCGATACTTTGTGCAGATGTATTAGACACCTTTTTCGCGGGGTGTTGCTCAGTTTGTATGTAGGTTGAATTATACCCGATTGCCTCACGAAAAGGTGGAGAAAACATTATCTTCCGCTAGGTGGCATTTTTCAAATACACATCTATCTGATTTGGGCATTCTGGGCACAGAACCGGACTACTTTTTAAAACGACAACCGTTACTTTGAATTTCAAAATAAAATAAACGCTTATTCAAAAAACGCTACCTGGTACGATTCATTCAGCCATGCTTAGCAGAGAATAATCTAGCTGCGCGTCCCGCGTCCCTGACGCATAAAAATCGCCGGAGACGCACAAAATCAAGAAATGTGCGTCCCTCGGGACGCACAGGTTACGAAATGCATTTGGTACGAATAGTTAGTAAAGCGCACGAATGTAAATCGATATTTTCGTTGGTTGCATTCGGATCACTTCAACTTCCTCGAAGCAAATCATACCAATATAGTATTTTCGCATATTTACTGGGTTGTACCGGTGATTACCGAATGGATACGAATGCGGTATATTGCAGCGGCGGAGTTCTCGTTCTCGCTCTCGTTCGGTATTCACATGAAAGAGCGGTTTTGATTGGTTGCTGTCATTCCTCAAGCCAATACAAATTGATCTCTTTTAAATCGTAAAGCGCCTCGAAAACCTTGATCTTTGTTTACATCGTTGCTATAGCGAGATACAAAATGCCCCCCAAAAAGGTTATAAAGCTTGACCCGAGACAAAAAACTCTCAGTTTAAATGGCCCTTCTATTAAACTTGCAAACCCTTCTTGTGATAATAATAATAATGAAACTGAATCTACCAAAAATGCCAAATCAACCGACAAGGCCGAAGCCGATTGTGAAGAAAAGACCAAAACGAAAATAAGAACATTTCAAAAGCACTGGCTGAAGGAGTTTTCTTGGTTGAAATATATTGAAGACAAAAATTATATGTATTGTAACTTGTGTGAAACAAATGGGGCAAAAAATGGTATGTGCAAATTGTCAGAAAACAAAAATTTCCAAAAGACAACGCTTTACAGGCATAGTGAACTGGATGAACACCAAAAATTTATTACGGCACCAAAACTTAGATCTGACATGGATAGAGTACAGAAAAAATCTAGCAGTGAACAAGATAGGGCTATAATTGCACTGTTCAAAGTTGCTGAATGGATTATAGCTGAAGATTTGCCTTTATCTAAATTTAAGTCCCTTGTTACATTACTACATGGCTTTCGTGCCAATGACATTGAAATACTACAGAGAAGTAAAATCAACTATGAATCTCAAGTTACCATGCATGAGTTGTTGGATAGCTTAGCTAAATATGCCGAACAAAATGTTATCAGTAAGCTTGCAAATTCACCTTTTGTCACTGTTCTCACCGATGAAAGTACTGACATTACCAATAAAAAGCGGCAAGTGTTGTATGCTCAGATTTTATTGGAGGACTTTATTCCTGAAATATTGTACATTTGTAACACTGAATGCACCGATGCAACGGGTGTTGGAATTGCAAGAGCTGTGTTTAAAGAAATGTCATCTAGAGGCGTTGAACCTTCGAAAATCATGTCATTGGGATCAGATGGAGCCTCCGCAATGACAGGCAAAGAAAAGGGTATTTATGATTTTCGTCAGTGAACCATGAAACAATTAATTTACAAAATCCTTTAGAAAATGAATCTGAAACACCTTTTTTCCAAAAAACAAATTTCTTAAAAAATAAGAATATTGCTTGTGCAGTTTTCTGCTAACCGCTTGCTACCTAGTTTAGTTTTCAAAGGTAGGGGTTTGCATTAACTCTTTACCAAATTACAAATTTTAGACTCTTCCAGGACCATCTTGAGAGCATTTGCAGCTCTAGGACAATCGAAATCTGGTTCTAATGAGTTGTATTCTCTGATTGGATAGAAAACATTGTAGAAAAAGGAAGACTTGATCATTCTGAGCAATTTCTGTTTTTCCCAGAATCTTCATAACACGTGACTTCTATTGCAGACAAGTGAAAATAAGGGATTGTTAATGGATTAATAATTCGAATATGTGAAACAAAAACAACAATATGATCCCAAATGCAATAATAACTCATTTTTTCCAGGTGAAGCTGCAGTTATGAAGCGATCAAATCCACACATGCATAATGTGCATTGTGTTGCATACAAGCTGGCTCTCTGTACGTCGCAGGCTGCTGAGAAAATTCCGGTGTTGAAAAAGCATCAGCAAATTCTCACTGATTTGTTTTATTATTTCAAGGTAAAATTTTTCCGTCTTATCTCCTCACAAACAGTTCACATTTAGATTTTAATATTTATGATTTATGTTTGAAATCAATGGTGGATGCAGTTGTCTATGAATGAACATTATTGAATAATGAACATTAATGAACACTATGGATCAATCATAATTTTATTTTTAAAATGGTCAGCAACATGTAATTATAATCAATGAATTTAATACTATTGAACTTCATGGTCAATAGATAAATAAAAAAATCCAAAATTAACCCTTTACCACACAATCCTGAATTTTAACGACCCTGTGAAAGAAGTCTTTAAAATGCATTATGGGATAAGGAGAAAATGCTGGTAACAATACAAATACAAATTTGAATTTTTAAGTCACATTTATTTTGTCATCTGCAAATGCTTTCAATTTGGACAATTCTAAAATTTTGTTGTATGGTAAAAAGTTAATTTGCAATTAATATAAGTGAATAAGCATGTACTTTGCAGGGGAGTGGAAAGCGTGAGGCAAGGTTGCATGAGGTGCAAGAAGTGCTGGACGATCAAAAGTTAACTATCAAGGAAATCCATAGTGTAAGATGGCTTTCATACTTCACAGCATTGACAGCAGTTTGGAGGACTCTCGACTCCTTATTTACTTATCTAGCCGAGGCAAGCTCTGAAGATTACAAGGCAAAGGGCTTAAAAAAGAAGGTATATTGATTGATTGATTGATTGATTGTATGGTGTTTAACGCCGTTTTCAACATTAATTAAGTTACATCGTGGCAACCAGTGCACATATTTACGCTTTCCTGGAGTTCTTTTCACCAGTACTCCGCACAATATTCTTTCCAAGCCACTGACTGCTTTACCACATAACCATCAATGAAACATTCCGACGAGAGAAGAATGAATCCTGTCGCAATGACTATCATCAGTCCTCAGAAAAGATATTGGCCGAGCCAGGTAATGAACCAGGGCCTCCTGTTTTCAAGTCCTGCACCTTACCGACTGAGCTATGCAGGCTCAGCAGAAGGTAACTATATTGATATTACTAAATTTCATAAACATAGATTTTTTTTATATAAAAAGCAAAACTTTATTTTATACCTGGTGAATATTCAATATTCAAAACAAACAATTTACAAAAAGGTTCATTTTTCTTGATCATAATAATCATTTAAACAAAAGCTCTTTAGAATTAGATTTTTCAATGTGTTCATAATCTTAAAAAAATACACCTTTTTTTTAGATTGGAACTGATACTTTTATTATCACAACCTATATGATGATGGACGCTATGGCTCCAGTGACTGTTCTAAGCCAATTCTTCCAGACAGAGAACATTGACATAGCATTGGTGAAGGTATCTTGTTTTTATTGCTACAACCAAAAGCTTTTCTACATAAGCTGCATTAGTGCAAAACATGGCCAATGACTCATTTATTAAAAACATAAAAAATCACTAAAAAAATGTCTGGTCTTCAATTTCTTTCATTCCTTCTGTTCTTTATTCCTGAAATAAAAAAATGTATATTTTTACTTAGGTAAAGATAAATGAATGTGTAGCAGCCCTTGACGATGTACGAGAGATGCAGACCCCATACCTCAAGAAGCTACACGAGGATCTCATTGGAGACCAGTATAAGGGCACCCATCATGTGACTACCACAAACTTTGACCTGAAGGGGCTCACTAACTCATTTGTTGATAACTTGGTTGACAATATTCATTCAAGGTAAACTTTATGCAAATAAAAGAACAGGTCATTTTTAGAATTACTAGAATTACATTTGTTGAAAAAAATATACTGAATCAATATCTTTTTCTCTTTTTTCAAAGAAATATTTCATGCATTTTTGAAAGTCAGTATTAAACTGTGCAAAATGACAAAACCATCAGACAACTATTCATGAACTGCAGTTTTCTGGAAGCAAAAAAAAACATTGTTGAAAAAGGGGAAGTTGATAGTTCTGAGCAATTTCTTCTGTTCCCACAATGTTTCCAAAAGATTTTTTCTGCAGACACACAATATAAGGTGTTTTTCGTTACAGGATTAAACAACAAATGTTGTATGAATTCAGTTGTTACTTGTTCCAAAACAATTCTCTGTATCTCTTTTTAATAGATTTCCAGTACATGACCTCTTGAGCAGCTTTGGGGTGCTGTCTCTTCGTCAGTTCTCAGCCAGTCATTGATACAGATGAAACAAAACAGGAATGGAGAGCTGTTAAATCCATAGTTTTAGCTGAGAAATATCCAAGAGACAGAATGAGTGACCTTTGGCAGCTGATTTCAAAATACCACAAGAATGACTTACCAAATTTAGTAAAGTTTGCAGCTCTAGCTCCTACATCAGCAGTTCACACGGCAGGCTGCGAACGAGGGTTTTCCGTTCAAAACAAGATTCTGGTCAAAGCTAGAAACAGGTTGACTCTTGATACTCAGCGCAAACTTATGGCAGTTAAATTGTCGCGTGGTGAGACAGACTATGATGATGTGTTGAAGAGATGGAAGGGGAAAAGAGACAGACGTGTTTATTCACTGTCATAAGTTATTACTCTTAAAGTGTTAACACAAAGTTCGGATGCACAATTAATGTGAAACTAGTCATATTATTATTAGATATTAACTCTACCGAACAACAAAGTTTAGATTCTTCCACATTGAAAGCATTTGCAGAGAACAATTCAAACACTGGTTTTAATGAATTCCAGTTCTCTGATAGGATAGAAAATATTGTGGGAAAATGAGAGACTTCTTGTTCTGAGCGCTTTCTTCTTTTTCCACAATGTTTTCAAAAGACGAATGAAATAAGGGGGTTGTTTGTTAAATGGTTTTAAACAGTTCCATATTGTTATGTTAATTTGTTCATAATAAAAACCTATTTTCGGTTTTTTATTTGTTATTTACTTCTGTCAAAAAAGTGCTTAAATCGTAAAATGTTTGCATAACAAACGATAGTGGGATTCAGTATTTTTAAAGCTGGACTCATTGATTTTGGTCTGGGACTCATTGGTTTCAGATTTGCGAGTCCCAGGACTCATGGTTAGCAAAATCTAGATTATTCACTGCTCAGCTAGCATGTAACCTATGCACCGGCCAATTATTAAAACAGCCCCTACAAGCTTGGGTAATAGCTTAGGTATAAGCCCAGACAATTCTTGTTAATATCTGTGCATTATCTCCCGCTCGATGGCATTCTACAAATACACATCTATCTACTTTGGGCAGTCTGGGTACAGAACCGGACTATTTTTCAAAACGACAACCGTTACTTTGAATTTCAAAATAAAATAAACGTTTACTCAATAAAACGCTACCTGGTGCGATTCATTTAGCTATGATCAGCTAGCATGTAATCTATGCACCGGCTTTTTGAAAACAGCCCAGACAGGCTTGGGTAATAGTTTCGGTATAAGCCCTTCTTTTCCCTAGTATATGGGGTCGGTGATGCATCATAGCAGACAGGTCGAATCTTCGAAGAATATGACATGCGCAGACAACGAACGTCTGTGTGGAAAAACCTTGCACGAATCCTGGTTTCCCTAAAGTCAATATTTAGAAACTGTATTCAAAGATGTGCAGTAAAACAAGAGTATTTGTGAAAACTATTTTTCCCATTTGAAATAATTAGATTTTCAAGATATCTGGAGCGAAAACAGGCTACATTTTTCCACAGCAGTATTGTTTATAGCGAGCGATGCATTCTCTTGTGATTCCTCCTCAAGCAAGATCACCCTTGAAAATCACGGTAAAAAGAGGCCTTTAAACCAACATTATTACTACATTCTAGGCTCCCCTCTTTTTTTACAAGTCAAACTTTTTATCTTTTCTGATTAAAATGGTAACGGTGAATAAGAGGCGCTTAGTATTAACCCCTAGGCTGCTAAGCGCTACTCAAGTCGCTTTTGTGGTCAGTATAGATCAAGATCAGATCAAGATCAACACTGTCCGACTAGGAGATATTTTTCACCAAAAATAACTTTGAAGTTGCATTTTTTTTTTATAATATATTGGCTGGAAAGTTTCATTTAACTTATCTAGCAGGTTTAGGGTTAAAATTTCAAAGTGGGACAACTGATGAACAGAACAACAGAACAGAACAGAACAAATTTTATCTCTTAACAAGTACACAGCTGTACATAGTTAAAATGAGAGCATATATCAATAATAAACATGAAATTTCACCAGATACTAGGCAAAGACGGCAGAAATAACATTATCGTACTAGTACATATACTGAGGGAAAAAAGTTTAGCAACACCCGATATTTTTAGGAATTGAGCAACTATAGGGGGTTTACGGAGGAAAAAACCTGCCGCCAGTAAATCATTTACTCTTTAACTGACTAGGGGATGTGAAATCCAATCAAGCCAATTTGAAAATGAGGTTACTCGAAGACTTAAATTGACGTCAGTAGCAGAAGGAAATGTCACAGTCAATATCGTGTGTGACCTCCCCTGTGGGTAATGACAGCAGTGCACCTAAGCCTCATGCTAGCAATGAGGGTTCTTACAATGTCCAAAGGGATTCTTTCCCACTCTCTGCGTAAAATCCGTTCGAAGTCTTGGACGTTATTGACGTCATGACGTTTTCGTACTTGCCGTCCCAGGTGATCCTACAGATGCTCAATAGGCGAGAGATCGGGGGATTTGGCAGGCCATGCAAGTGTACGAACACCGTGTCGCTGTAAAAACAACTGAGTTTGGCGTGTGGTATGAGGGCGGGCATTGTCCTGTTGCAGCATACGTGCATGACCATTGCGTAAAAACGGGATAAGCACAGGATGAAGAATTTCGTTGCAGTATCGGTCAGCTGTTAGGTTTCCTGCAACGATGATAATGTCTGTCTTTGCTCTGTGACTTATCCCGCCCCATATCATGACGCTACCTCATAACGATCGTGTTCAATGACGTTTTCAGCAAGGAATCTTTCACCCCGTCGCCGCCACACTCTAGCTCGTCCATCGCCAAAGTCAACATTAAAGCGAGACTCATCGGTGAAAACAACTTCATTCCATTGGTTTCTAGTCCATCTCCCAAACCTTGCTTGACGATGACGTAACGTTAGTGGAACGCCAACGTACGGTCGATAGGCTCTCAAACCTGCAGACCTCAGACGATTACGTACTGTTCGAGATGAGTCGCATTTCGAACATGACTAGCGATTTTGCTACTAGACCAAAAGCGGTTACGTCTTGATAAAGTGATAGTGCAATTGTCTGCACGTGGCGAGGTCTTCCTTGGCCTCCCCGAACGTGGCCTGCCTGCAACATGTCTGGTGTCTTGCCTGAAGACGGCTTATTATGCTTCTGTGAACACCGAAATTGCCGTGCAATGTTACTTGCACTTATACCACCTATCAACATACCGATTGCCATATGACGTTGATCTAACGTCATACCAGGTCGGCGCCCCATAACAATTTTCAAAGATTTTTTAAGCGTTTTATTTTAATTCGATAAACGATCAGTCTATCCACATGTAGCAGTTTGTAACATGTACAGACATTAGGCTTGTGCACGCGCAGAGCGTGATTTTCGTAAGTCGACTCAATATCACGGATAGACAGGCAATAAAAATGCTATGGGGCTAACCTCAGTCGACATGCATACTATGCGTATAAGGTTTGGATTTTAATAATTGCTTTTTTTGTAAAGTAGGGTTAGTTTGAAATTTGTTGCTAAACTTTTTTCCATCAGTATATTTAGTACTCTCAGCAAAGCTTGAATACTTCTTATGTAATTAAGTTTACCTGACAGTACCAAACATATACTTGCCTACTTGATAGCAAAATATCGGACATTATCAATTACGCATACCTTGTGTAGAGCGCAAAACAAATAAGATTGATTCTTTCAATCAAGCAAACCGCCGTAACTGAAAGAATACACCTGACCCATCTAGCGTTCAACGTGTTAACGACTTATATCACAAATGTTCGCGCGCATCCTACTGCGCATGTGTTTTTTGTCATGGATAGTGAATCAAAAGTGCACCTATGTATTTTTCGCATATATGGTAATACTATTGGTGCACTGAAACAAGTAGCACTTTCTTCGGGTAGTATTAGTAAAGAGAAACAAAAAAATGGATCTGTGAACTGTCACCGTGAAATAATCAAAATACTGTTGACACGGCGTTACACACCAAACAAGCAAACAAAAGCGTGAAATTTAAAGGTGTGAAAGAAATCGCTCCTAATGAGCGATTCCTCCTTTTCCCATTATGTCTGCTGAGCTTTTATCTTATCTTTTCCTTGAAAAAATTAACTTCAAAATTGACGTTCATCCCTGTTTTCTGACGAAATAAGCACGGATAGGTGCCAGTGCTATTTTTCCTTATTGTTTATAATTATAAATACTATCAGTGTGGAAATTTTAAGAAAAATCTGGCCGTTAGAAAGTATGTATTTATTAAAGATTAACCCTTAATTCGGTCAAATTATCTCCTTTTTAACTCAATGGTCTATATTTAACATGCACATTTGCTCATAACCGGGCTTTTATATATATTTTTGTGCAAAACTAAATGAATTTTCATTAAATGATGTATATTTGTATATTCTTCCGGTATTTTTCCCGTTTAAATGACTATTAAAGAAAAGCGTATTCTATCCAATAAATGTTGAATTTTGGAACTGTATATACCTTTTTTCAAAGGCAAATTTCTCAGAAACGAGCACGATAACCCATATCTTTTTGTACTGTAATCTCCAAGAGACATGATGAGCTTTGTATGTGCAAAGTTTTAAAAAAATCCGTCCGTTAGAAAAAAAAGTGATATACGTCGTTAAAGAGTGGGGGTGGGGGGAAAGAAACATTTAGAGGAAAATTCCAGGGACATTATACATAAATCTAAGCCTTTGGAGCGCCAAACCTAATAAAAGCTGTTCCTGCAGGTTATAAGGATTGAAATCAAACTATCTTATACGATGCGGAAGCATTCCGGGCGTCATCACACCATCCAAGAGTACGTATGTGGTTTATTGAACGAAAAACCACGGTAGAAAGAATATTATTTCGATTCTAACAAGACCAACTCTTGATCAGAGGAAAGCAAGTTCATACTTAGTGTACAAAAGCGACTGCGGATTAATTCCCTTGAATTAACTATGGCTGTTCCAGTTACTAACCAAAACAAAACCCTACTGCCAAGTTGCTAAATATAAAAAAAAAGTCAAAATTTTAATAAAGGCGTATGCGTCAAAAACAACGACAAAAACAAAAACGTTTTATTATTCATTTTCTCCCTTTCAAACGACAAAGAAGAAAATGTGTCTTGTCAAGCATTAGAGTCGCAGTCGCTTCAAATGTTCTGAATATTACCCCACCCACTCCCAATGCCATTTCCAGTGCAACACCGGCCAATTTTGATGTTAATCTTCAACGTGAAAAGACACTTGATTTAAACATGTTTACTGGTAACATTTCAAACAGTTCCATCATTGTCAATTTTTATCAAAAGCAGTAAATTTCGGTCAATCCCAGTTTTTCCTTCCTCCTTGATTGAGTAGCGGACGATTTGTTTACGTCTTAACTGATTTTCGCTAATGAATTATCGGAGGGCGGACATAGAGTAGCCACGGGCGACTTACTTTATATATATAGAACAAGACAAATTGATGATGCATAGCATCATAGAAGCCGCAATCTTTTGGTGGTCAATTTCAGAAATATTGACTCTTTGGAGAAATTGTGATTACATTTTTTGTATCTGTTTTTACCCCCAACCCCCACCAACGGAAAATCATGACAAATGGTACTAAAATGCAAGGAAAAAAGAAAAAGAAAATAATATGTACATGTATTCTAATTCTATAAAAAATATAAAAAGAATAAGTTTAGAGAGGAATCTTAAATAATCTTGTTATTATATTTAAAAAAAAAAAAAAAAACGGTTTTTAAGTTTCTACTCGAAATTTGAAAACAGAAATTGTGCATTCAAATACACCATTTTCCATTTATCAAATGATTTTAGAAAGGAAACTTCTTTAGCGGCATCAAAGGCAATACTACGGAATTATTTAAGTTACCAATTATTTAAAGTGATATTAAGATTGTTATTCACATATGATGTTTACATGTATTTACAATTTTTATCAGTGATCTCTTCTTTGTGTTTCATTTTTCAAAAAAAAAAAAGTTAACTTTTTCTAAAAGATGATCTTCTTGTTTGTCAAAAAGTATCTTAGCATGCTTGTAACACAGTGAATCTTTACGTTTCTACTGTAGAAACAAAAAACTTTTGCATGGCATCTCCAAAATTATTCTGATCATAGTCTGTACAGTTGGCACAAACCACGTTTCTATTATTCCTGAATGGCAGCCACACACACACACGAAAAAACATTTTTTTAAGTCTTTAAAGATACTTTTACTATACATATTTCGTTTACTAAACATTTTTTGCATAGGCCTTGTACAAACCTAGTGTAAAACTTCTGATGTAAATTTCAAGAGCTATTCTAAACCTTTGATCAGCAGCGACGTAAAAAGTTGTATATTCACAGTAATAGGTTTTGTAATAACTTTAACCCTTCGACTACATAACGAAATAGATACACTGAATAACGAAAACAAACAATATTTTTTCTTATGTTTACGAAATATCTTATAGAATATTAAAAAAATATTACACGGGCTATGTGTTGTCTGATTTTCATCTATTTCCGTCATTTTCGAGCAGCTTCAACCCTTAGAGCACCAGGCACCACCATGATAATTACTGTAGTCAATGTACATCACGATCCATACGTCATGTTTCAAGGGTTTTTGTAGATCAGGACCATACCATACAGCACATACAGTCTGATCATAACAGCTTCGACACACAATACAGTAAATGCTAAATTTTACAGGTCTCATAGGCTAGATATTCCCTTGTAACAAAAAATCCATTCGGCTAAAGTGTCGACGAAGGGAAGAAAAAGGGTTATCTTTTCGCAAATATTCTATAAATAGCTGACGTAGACGCCTCTTGTGTAGGGAGGTAACCAGTCTATGCCTTGATCAAAGGTTAACCGCCGTTTTATCCTTTACAGATTAAAATTTGGACGAAAAACTTGTACATAAAATTGCTTCTGATTATCATATTCTAAGATGCTCTCTATATCATAGTCATCATTATTTTGTTTTATAAAAAAGTAGACAAATGCGAAAACCATTGAGAGATGGGAAAGCTTGTGATAAACGGAAAGCATAACAACTTCGTTTGAGAAAATAGAAGGAATCCTATATGTTTGAAAACTTCGGGGGACTATCCAATTAAAGGATGTTTATCTTTCTGTATTTTTTATTGTTATTTGGGAATGAACTATATATTGCAAGAAAACCAGGCTTGAATTTCATGTAGGTCTGTTGGAATATTTAAGAAAGAGTCATGTGGAGTACTTCCGTCACAACAACACAACATTATTAGAAATTTTACAAAAATAATCACCAATCGAATAATTACTGATCATCTACATGGTAAATAGTTTAGGTACATTCCTACTGGAAGCCGCTTTCGAGCGGCTTCCAATGACGTCAATTTTACCGCGCTTCTGTTGCACTGTGTTTATAGAGGTGAATTCACGTGTCTCGTTAGATCGTCTGCATTTCTACATGAGTTTCACTTACCTGAAGGATGCAAAGCATTTTCTTTTCTAATTCGACATTTAACCTTTCACCACACTACAAAATCTTAGATTTGTCCAAATTGGAAGCAATTGCAGATGAAACTAAAATATGTGCCTCAAAAATTTGAATTTGTTTACTGAAGGGTAGAAAAGGGTTTTTTCCTTTTCCCACAATGTTTTCTAATGCCCCCCTCCCTCATGGTAGTTAAAACTCTGGATTATGTGGTAAAGCGGGAAAGACCCTGCATCTTTTTAAAAGCAGTGGGCGAAAACAAGCCAATACTCGTAACGAACAATTACGTCTTTTGCCAAAATGTTTTCGTGATCGGCAAAAACGTCATTTTCCTTCTCTTATTTGTATTCTTCTTAGCTCTTGTATGCCAGTTCGACACTATACTCGTGGTAGTAAGTAAAAGCAAAGTGTTTTATAATGTGCTAATTCACTGAAAGACGAAAAATTATATCCACGTACTGCCATTTTTCGAAAAAAATAAATCATTTGTTTGTTTGTAGAGAGTTTTACATCGCTTTTACGTAAATACCCGTCACATTAAGGCAATAGTTCACAGCAAACTCCCGGATTACAAATCTAATGTCGTATCCACAGTTTTAAACATGACACCAGGGTCCGTATTCAGCGACCATTCTTAAAAATGTTTTTAGTCTTATTCTCCAGAATTTTCTAAATTTGAAATTACCACAGTCTCTAATTGGCTTAACCATCTGCACCCAATTGTATAAACGTTGGTTAAACTAACCCAGGGTTAAACTCTAACCCTGGGTTAACTTTTAACCAGTTTGGTTAACTAACCAAACTGGTTAAACACTTGTATAAAACAGATAACCAAATTGGTTACTTAACCAGAATGGTTAAATTAGCTAACATTTAACAAGACAAATATATCCCATCATGCAGTTCTCTTTCGAAGTTTTCACTCTCCAACTGGAGCTAAAACAATTTTTTATGCCCCTGAAGCTGACAGCTTCAAAAAGGAGAAATTGCTTGTAAAAGTTGATTGCATATCATTCTATTATGTATTTGATGCTGCTGAAAACAGCACTTTTTCCTTTTCTATAAGGATATATCCTAAATGTAAGGTGAAATGGGGTTGATAAATCTAAAAGTAGCTGGTTAAGTATAGGTTTGATTTGTTTGTGGAAGAAAGACAAAAGTTTATGACTGTTCTAGTTGTATGGTTGTGTGGTGTTTTAAATCATTATCACCATTATTTCAGTTTTATCACGGCGGCCAGTGCACCTATCCATGCTTTCCTGTAATTTTTGTTACCAGTACTCCCCACAATATTCTTTCCAAGCCACTGGCTGCTTTCCCACAGAACCATCATCAAAACAATGATCAGCAAAGAGAGAGGAATGAATCCTGTCACAATGACTATCATCAATCCTTGGGAAGACATTGGCCGAGCTGCGCAAACCAGTGACCTCTGTTCTCAAGTCTTGTACACTACCGACTGAGATACCGGGGCTTGGCAGATTATGCTCTATGTAGTCGTATTCAATTATGGGAAAAAAAACTGAAAAAGCCATTTTCTCTTTTTTTTTCTTCTTAAGACCCTTCTGCGAAGTCACTGACACTTGAAGTCAAAGGCGCGTATGACGTATTTATTGAAGTCAAAGGCCAGAGTTCTTGATATATATTAAATTTCTGACTACATGAATATTAAAAAAAAAAAGTGAAGATAGTGGAGTAAATCCCTAGGTGAAGAATTTTTTCTGAAATCGGATTTGAACCCCCCAATTCCTTCTACGGAGACAGGTGCCTTACCCATTAGGCCATTGAATTCACATACGACGGGGAGTGTAGATTATCATAATTAAATATAGCATACATTCCCTGGTGCATGGATTAGATATGATCTTTGTTTTAGTAGAAAATAGAATGTTATATTGTGGGGAAACTAATAAGACTTCACTATTTGCTCTTATTTGTAAGTTGCTTTCGACATTCAGAGTACAGTCCCAACCGGCGAGACTACTGTACACACTGTTTCATCACCCAGAAAGTTGCAAAATCGCAGGTTTCCTGCACACTTTTATCTTTTAACCCTTTACCAAACGACAAAATTTTAGACTTGTCAAAATTGAAAGCACTTGCAGACGACAAAATAAACGTAACTCAAAAATGGAAATTTGTTTCCAGCTGGGTAGAAAACAGTGTGGGGAAAGGAGAAAATGCTGGTTACCAGGATTTTCTCCTTTTCCCGTAATGTTTTCAAAAGGCTTCTATCTCAGGGTCGTAAAAACCAGGGATTGTTTGGTAGATGGTTAATGAAGGCTGCTCCATCTTCAGATAGACATGAAATTCTAATGTAGGTCCCATCAACGTATCCCACAATAGCTGAAAAAACTGCCGATCTCGTAAAACCCACGTCGTGTGGTCCGTCGTTTGTCCCCGGTCGTCGGGAATTTTATGTAGGCCTACCGGTAGATCTACGTCTTTTAAAGTAAACAATGTCTTTTGAGTCTAACCCTTGCGATGGTTCTGGACACAATACGGATATCTACCCCAAATGTGTCCCCAAAATCATCCATGAAAAGCCTTAGGACAATATTATGCCTGGCTAGGCTAGATCTTGATGTCAATGATAAGTTACGATTTCGTCCCGTGTCGAAGTCGATCCTCTAAAAGGTTTTCTAGTTTTCTATACAGGAATCATACATATACAATCTCTAGTCTAATTTTGCCGCTTCAAATCCAGATCTACATCGTCTTCGAAGATTTTTGTCTCGAATTCGTCGCTTTGCACCTGTTATCGTCGATATTGCCTAGGTTGTCTAGCTACCGGTGTAACTAGGGCGGTCATGTTGTTTTTTGGTTAAATAGTTAACCGGTATAGTGGAGGTAGGTTAAATTTAACCAGAATTTGATTCTGGTTAAAGTTAACCAGACCTTTATACAATCGCTAACCATTAATTTAACCCAAACTCTCTCCTAACCAAACTTTTAACCCAGTGGTTAAATTTAACCAACGTTTATACAATCGGGTGCTGGTCTAGCCAATCAGATGTTGTGTTACTTTAAACTTTAGAAAATCTTGAAGAGTAAGACTGAGAACGTTCTTAAGAATGGTTGGTGAATATAGACCCATATTACTGTTTGAAACGCTCTCACAAGTGTTGACAACTCTGTCGATGGTACATGTATCTACTTCTATTGATTTTGGCTCAGATGGGCATGATGGAAAATACTGAGTTACGCTCTGTGAAAACGAGATGCATAGTACCAAGCAAGTTATCACATTATTGTGAATCCATAAAATCCATTTAGTCGAATAATTTACAGTCTGGAGGTAGAATGGTCCTTGGACATGCAGAAAATTCACAAATAACAAAAAGATTTGACCAATGTCAGCCTGCGCGAACTGCATCAAACCCCCTTCTCACAGAGCACGCCTCAATTCTATCTTTTTTCCAGGGAAGGCTCGTTAATTTGGTATTCATCACGATTAATCCTTTGTAAAACAATATTCATATTTCACGACCTTTGAAGGAGGACTCTTCAAAACATGGGGAAAGGAGAAAATGCTGGTAACCAGCATTTTCTCCATTTTCCACAATGTGTTCTTTCCATATCAAACACATATTCCATCATTTAAGCCGTAATGGATTTGTCGTCTGCAAATGCTTTCAATTTGTACAAGTCTAAAATGTTGTCGTTTGGTACAGAGTTAAATTACTCGAGATCGACATCAAAACGTGTTTTTTTACATGTCGATTAGTTGGCATGTGTACACACGTTTCTTTTAGCTTGAGTTTAGATCTGAGATTGATTGATTGAATTTGTGTTTATTTATCGTCGCCACCGGTTGCCAATATGGGCGACGCCCCCTGAAGGCTGTTAGTATTGTTACGGGGGATAGTGCAGATACAGGACGAAACCCATCCTAAGTTACGCCTGGTTCTTTTACGTGCTCGGTGTATAGCACCGTCACACGGGACCTCGGTTTAACGTCTCATCCGAAGCCATGTTTTCCTTTTTTTCCTTCTTAGAATTATCATTTATAAAGCTAAAACCACTATATTCTCATTACAAAGGGAGATAATAATTACCTCCCTTTTCTGAAAACTAAAAGAAATATCAACAAATAATTTCAAGATAGACATCAAAGGAATTTGTGGTCGGTTAAAAATGTGCAAAAGTATTATATCAGTATAAATCCTTATTCATCAACTATCAAGAAATTTTATTCCATGTTGCACAAGAAGCGTTATGGGTCTACTACCTAAATTGTAGAATGCATATGGATGAGTTAGAAAAAAAAAAAGTCATAAACGTAGGTTTGGTATCAGTGTTATTTATTCAATTAATTCGTTATATCGGGCTTCAAAGCCCTACTTGACCAAAATCCTTTCATAGGACAGAAGAAAGTCGTTGCAGACTTCATGCATAATTCCTTTCTTGCCCCGTCATCCCTCCGCTGTACATTGTTTCGAATGGTTTTGGGTGGGAAAGTCACCTTGGGAAGAAAGTGTTCTATACCCAGTACTGATTAACTCTTTGTCAGATGAAAAAATATTACACTTGTCCAAATTGAAAGCATCTGCAGACTAAATCGCTAATATGCCAGGATTTGTCTTTGAAATGGTACAAAAAATTGTTAGAAAGGGAGAAATGTTGTTTACTAGCACTGGAATTTTCTCCTTTTTCAAAATTAATAATGTTATTTAAAGCACTGTCAAGCAAATACATGTAGCCTATATGCACAATCCACTCAAGGCAGCATTTTAATCACATGATGATACGCTGATTGATACGGAAAAAAATTGAATTCGGGCTCAAAACGAGTTTAGGTTAGGGTTAGTTTAATTCCACAATCTAAATAGCGGCCTAAGGCCTAATCCATCGTAGCAAAATACATCATAGCAAATTCAAACGATTTCAGTTGTCATTCACGATGAAAACAAAAAAATCATTAATATGGGTATGGCTCCAAACGAGTGCTCGGTGAATTGTATTAAAGCGAATACTTTGTACCATTTGGCGCCCAACGTGCAGTCTGATCTTGAGTTCACACGGCTTGGTATTTACCAGATATCTTAGGCAAAAGCAGTATCGAAGGTGTACTATCTGTTGGTTATTACAGCTAGAAAATGTCCGTCTCGTGGTTCAACTCTGTATAAAGACAAAATTTTAGACTCGATCGCAGCGAAAGAATTTTTAGACTACAAGTTCAGTGTCGCCCGAAAGATATTGTCTTTGAAATAGCAGAAAACATTGTGGGAAAAGGAGAAAATGCTGGTTACCAGCATTTTCTTCTTTTCCCACGATGTTTTCCAAAACCTTCTTCTTCAGGGTCGTTAAAATACGGGATTGCTTGGTAAAGGGGTTAACATTCCAGCGCTTAATACGCTTTTTGTATTTTAGTTTTTTGTATTTTACGGTGTAGCTGTAGAATCTAGCTTTTGACCTATTCCTTGATCTAGAATGATAAGCTGTAATTCGCGATTGTTAAAAATCATGGACATGTTTATTCTGCAGGAGTTGTGGGCCTTTTTGCGAACTTTTATCATATTCCAGTACCTCTTTTGCAGTCTATAATTTCTCTAAAGATCTTTTTAGCAGTCAGTACGGAGTTTGAAACGAGATGGGAAATAGACTGGCTATAACACAAGACAAGGATCTTGCGTGGCTGAGTCGTGAAAGTAGAGGATTAGAAAACTGGAGGTTTCAGGTTCGATCCTTGCTCGAGGCGCTCTGTGTGTGTGTGTGAGGTAGGGGGACTTTCCTTGATAAGACATTGCAGATTCCTAACCCAGCACTCTTATGCCGCAGATACTTAAATATGTGAACTGTTGTCTTAATATGATGGCAATGATGCTGAAAGCACCGTTCAAACAAGCGAACAAATAAAACGCAAGACGTAAATGTACGGTGAAATCCTTAATTGGGTTGACGTGTCTGTCACAAACAGGAATTTGTCGTAAAATTCTCTGCATGAAAGGAAGAAAGCAACCTTTCTTGGCAAATGATCTCGCCTTTTATTCCACAGAAAAACTGACAAGAACTGCTCACATTAAGACACTTGGCTGTCCGCGTAAAAAAACGCGCAGCACTTTTATCGAACAGGAAGTGTGTAAACATAAGAGACTTAGTAATTGTACAAAGCATTCGAAGCCAAAGTTAAATTAACCCCTAACCCACTGTATAACTGAAATAAATATTTCAAGCCATTAGTTAAGACCATAGTTTTGCGATTCCAAATTCTGTATTCACCATATGGAACTCACTATTACAACGGACATAGTGGACCCAAGATCAGACTGTACGTTCTTTGCAGTCTTATCATACATAATCTACACTTTCAGGAAAAAGGCCAAAAAGTCACGCTTTACAGCTTTTGGGTGCAAGGTTCTCGTGATTTCTCAATATTCACGTCTTTTGTGAAATAAAAATTTACTAAGATGATTAAATAATCCTAAATGTAGCCAAAGCTTTTTCAGGATCAGTTTGTAGACGTTTTATTGTGTTCATTTTCTTTTATAATTGAAAACAATGTGAAATAAGTTACTTACTTTTCATTATTCCCCCAGCCCCCAGTTAATATATAACATTAAACAAAAATGCGACTTATAAAAAGGTGTTCATACAACATCAGATGTATAGAGATTCAATATCGGAGCAGCTGTTAAAACGATGTAATAATGTGCATTAATTGTGTTTAAGACAGACTGCACCTTTAATTCCTTTGAAACAGAATACCCTTAATTGCTAGCAGACGACAGTATTTAGAAAAAAAAGGGTAAGGCCAATGACAAAATGACAGGTCATGTTAAAGACCATACTTGTAAGGGATTTATTTCTATACAAAATTATTACGCGGTTACCAGCATTTTCTCCATTTCCCACAATGTGTTCCCTCTTTCCAAAAACAAATCACAATATTTTAGACGAGATTATTTTGTCCTCTGCACATGCGTTTACTATCGACTAGTCTAAATTTTGTTTTCTGGTAAAGGATTAATAATAAGTTGTTCGCATATTTTATATCTTAATAAAATTCCTTAGAATGACATTTTTTTTTGCAAAATGTTTAAGGTTAATTTCAAAGAAATAATAAAGAACATCCCACTCAATTTCACGATAAGGGAGGCTTCATGGGCATTCACTTTATCGAGGGTGTATTCTTGTAAGTCTTTACCTTTTAAAGACTGTATAAATTAAGCCATGCCCTGTGAAAAGGGAGCTTAATGCACCTACAAAAAGTATAGACTCAGATCAGCATGCGCAGTGCGTGCAGGCTGATCTGGGTCGAAATATTTTGCTATGGGTAATTTTTCTGATTACCAAAGAACAGGTTTACCTCATGATTCAGGCAGCTCTTTGATAAAATTGATTTTATGGATCCATAATTATATGCTGATTTACTTGGCATAATGCATCACGGAGACTAAACCCCCTTTTGCCAGAACAGGGCTCATTTCCTTTCAACTCAGGCAAGCTTGTATGTCATTGCAGGAGTACCCGCTGGCCTTCACTGTCGCCGGATCCGGTAGCTCGGTCAGTAACATTCAGGGTTAATAACCCAGCGGTCGCTGGTTTGATTTCCAGCTCTACGGAATTCCTTGCTGAGGATAGCTGATAGTCATTGCTACAGAACTTCTCCCTCTCTCTCTCTTGCTTCTCATTGTTTAAAAAATGTTTATGTGCAGCTGGTGGTTTTGACAGAATGCTGTGCTAAACACTGGTAAAGGAAACTCTGGGAAAGCATACTCAATATGTAAACTGGCCGCTACGATGTAACTGAAATTATGTCGCTAAAGGCGTTTAACACCAAACACACTTGTAGTTCCTGCAAACAAACTTTCTATTTCAAAGGTAAACACTATGAATCTAATTAAACTAATGAATATTATGTATTTATGTAATTATTTTGTCCATAAGTACGAGCATGTAGATATAAGCCTTGATATTTACAGTTTCCAAAACAGACGTATACCGATATGCATAGGCAAACTGTGTGTCATGAAGAATACAAGTCTTTCAACAACAAGGACAACAACAACAACAATAAGACCATTACTAAGAGCAACAAAAGCAGCAAAAAGTATTCTCATCAAGAAGAAGAGAAATATATTTCATTTAACATTTCAAACACGAATAACCTGTATGATCAACCGTTTGAGTGGTTGATACCGTATCGGAATTATTTTAGAGCTGCAGGTTCCAAATTCTGCTGTTTTCTCTCAAACATGGGCTCTCAAATTTTAGTCTACCTTATTTCTGCGCCATTTAGTCTCATATGTATGAGCCATGCTCTGGTAAAAGGTGTTTAATGCATTTAAAGTCATCAAGTAATTACAATATAATCGTCACTGGAGACTTTAACATGCACTTTCTCTCTCAGGCTTCAGATAAGATAAAAAATCTCATCGCATCACACAGTGCACATCAACTGATTGACACACCGACTCACTTTACAGAAACATCAAGCTCGCTTATCGATCTTATTTTTGTTAAAAATAAGAATCACGTCATTTCAAGCTTCGTTGCCGACCCATTTATTCCTGAACTTACCCGTTTCCATTGCCCAGTCGTTGCTGTCCTCAAGTTTGACAAACCTAAATTTAAGTCGTTCAAACGTCACATCTGCCTTTATGACAAAGGTAACTACGATGAATATAGAAATAAACTACGAAACGTAGACTGGAACTTGCTTACAGATGACAATGACCCCGATAAAACAATACAAAATATTACTGACAAGATCATTTCAGTCGCCTCTAAAACCATTCCTAACAAAACAATCACTGTCAGACCAAACGATATTCCATGGATGAACACTGAAATACGCAAACTTATTAGAACACGCAAAAGATTACATAAAGAAGCCAAACGGCTAAACAATGTTGAAACATGGTCAAAGTTTAGAGAAGCGCGAAATACTGTAACAAAACATATACGCAAAGCCAAATTAAACTACCAAAATAAATTAGTTGAAATAATCAATTCATCCAGTACTTCACCAAAGACATGGTTCAAAGTCGCTAAACGACTAACACAAAAGCAAACAACATGCACCATTCCAACTCTTTATGATAACAATATGGAAGCATCTACAGACATATCCAAAGCGGAACTTTTGAATTCGTATTTTTCTAGACAATCGACACTGGACGATCACGATCAACAACTACCACACAACATAACATTTATCGAATCTACCTTGTCGCATCTCACTATAACTCCATGCGACGTAAAAGACGCAATTTCTCTCATTGATTCCTCTGAGGCTAGTGGTCCTGACTTTGTTAGCCCAAAACTTCTGTGTGAAGGGTCTACAGAATTATGTACTGTCTTATCTCACCTATTTAATTCACTTCTTGCCTTATCTTACTTCCCCAGTGCTTGGAAACTAGCAAATGTTACACCTATATTTAAAAAGGGTGATCCATCCAAGCCATCTAACTATCGACCAATTTCTCTGCTTAGTTGTCTTGGTAAATTATTTGAAAGATGTGTCCACAAATATTTATACAACTACCTGAATGATAACAGACTTTTGACGAAGTATCAGTCCGGATTTATCAAAGGTGACTCGACTACCAACCAATTAATTTTTATCTATGATGACATAAACCGAGCTTTGGACGAAGGACTTGAGGTCCGTACCGTGTTCTGTGACATCTCCAAAGCGTTTGATCGAGTGTGGCACAGAGGTCTCCTCCACAAACTGTCTTCGCTTGGTATCTGTGGACCTCTCCTCAAATGGTTTTCTTCTTACTTAACATTACGGAAACAACGTGTTGTTTGCTCTAACGTTTCGTCAGACTGGTCTATTATCAATGCTGGTGTCCCCCAGGGCTCCATTTTAGGGCCTTTATTATTCCTAATTTATATAAACGACATAGTGTCCCAAATCAACACTAACGTTCGTCTTTTTGCCGACGATACCAGTTTGTATGTAATTGTGGAAACACCAGATCAGGCAGCGACAGCTCTTAACACAGACCTTGAAGCTGTTCATTGTTGGTCTAAAACCTGGCTAGTTTCTTTCAATCCTTCAAAAACAGAGTCTATTATATTTTCAAGGAAACGAAAGAAACCTGAACATCCTTCCCTTTACATGAATAATGTGGCCATAAAAAATGTATCCTCACATATGCATCTTGGTGTTACTTTTTCTGAAGACCTGAAATGGTCATCCCATATATCTTTTATACTTAAGAAAGCTTGGCAGAGAATTGGAATGATGAAAACTGTCAAACATTTCTTAAATAGGTCTAGCCTCGAACGAATGTACTTTTCTCTTATTCGACCTCTCTTAGAATATTCAGATGTCGTCTGGGATAATTGCACAGAAACCTTGAAACATGAAATCGAGGCAGTACACAACGAAGCAGCTAGAATTGTTACTGGTGCTACTAAATATTGTAACATCCAGAAACTCCTATGCGATCTTAAGTGGGAAACACTAGCAGCAAGAAGACGTAAACATAGACTCATTTTACTTTATAAAATGTTAAACGGTCTATCACCCACGTACCTGTCAAATCTTATCCCTGGGCGTGATCAAACCGATCCTGGAAGATACAATTTAAGGAGTATCAGGTGTGTAAACGCAAGGACCCAATCCTACAGCTCTTCTTTTTTACCTCGCACAATTCGGGAATGGAATACCTTGCCACAAAGTACAAGAAACGCCGCGTCCTTATCACAGTTTAAATCAGTATTAAACCGCACCTTACAAAAATCATCTCCATTGCTTAATTTTGGGACACGAAAGGGACAGATCTTACATGCACGCTTACGCTTAGGATGTAGTTCGCTTAACCATGATCTACACAGACGATCTCTAATCGACTCACCATTATGTTCCTGTGGCCAAATCGAAACTGTAGATCACTACCTTCTTTATTGTCCTAAGTATCATCAGCTACGTAATCAAAATTTTTATGATATTCCATGTCCGCTTATCACCTCCAATTTATTAAATGGAAACGAACACCTTACCTTTGAACAAAACAAGTACATATTTGCTTGTGTCCATCACTTTATTTTAGCGTCAAAAAGATTTTCTTCATAGGCTGGGTGTCTGGAGCCAGTCGTCATCTCAATCTCCGTTGCTATGATTCAATAACCTAAATCCACCTGTATATTACGCTTTGTGAACTCCCAAGTGAAGGGAGAAGAAAACAGGAAGTGGTTATCATTTCTATATTTTTTGTCTTTATTTTCGGTATCATATCTACTTTCTTTACTTTAAAGCTATGGCATCTCAATATGTGGTATTTTTTAATAAGTATGAAAACATCTTTAGGAGAGGAATTAATATAAGTTATTCTTAGCTTGTTTTCCAATCCTACCTATCAACCTTTGAAACTTGTTATACCATGTATCATTTCTTTTATTTTACATGTGTATTTGTATCAACATAATAAATAAAGTTTAAACTAAGTAATTATGGATCCATACAACTCATTTTGTCTAACAACCGACAGAATTTTATGGACATGCAGAAAATTTATCGAAAGCAAAACATTTCAACACAGGTCAGCCTACACGGAGTGTGCAGACTGACCTGAGTCGATACCTGTTGCAGAGGCATTAACCCTCTGTTCAAAGAGCATGGCCAATATATTTAATTTTAAGATCTAATATTGATAATCTTATCAACTATAGCTTCATATACCAAACAAAAAAGCGTCGGGAAATACTGTGATTTAGGGGTAGCGCCACGGCCTCTAACATCCGAGGATCCGTACTCGAATCTCGTAACGAGATAGATCAGACACTGCCACATCGTTGCGCGAGTACAGGTTAGGTTTCCAGGAAGCAATCGTTGATAGTGGACAAATTGAAAGAGTAAAATTAGCTGTAAGAGCTTGCTTTAGAATTAATAACCTTATAAAATGTATAAGTTCTCCACTAGATTGCTGATGTAATTAAACGAAAATTTCAAGGCAGTGTTTCTTTTCGCAGGAAAATTCTTACTGTATCGGACAGTGCAGATTCAAGATCAGACTGCACGTTCTGTTCAGTCTGATTCTGAATTTACACTGTCCGCAAAGCGCTTTGAAGCGTGCTTAGCATCTTGAGAATTAACTTACGATCAACTGGTGATCGTTTAAATGCTCAAATCACACCACTGCCTGTGGTTCAAGTTTGCGAACTTCAATAAAAGTACCGAAGCCAAGTGAACACAATCAAACATCAAGGATCTTGTTTATCTCGGTTTCAAAGCTTTGTACTTTACGCAACAGGTGGATAGACACTGGCTTATGGGCCTGATTGTTATCATGTTCGAATTAAACCTTGGTTCGATTACCCCTTTTATACCTTTAACTCTTTCAGCGTACCAAATATATAAGCCGCGCTCTGTGAAAAGGAGACTTATTGCGTCTGCAAAAAGTATCGACCCAGGTCAGCCTGCGCAGTCTGCGCAGGCTGACCTGGGTCGAAACTTTTTGCTATTCGTAAACTTTCTGCATGTCAAAGGACCAGTCTACCTCAGGATCCAGTCAATTGTTATATAAAGTAGGCTTTATGGATCCACAATTATGCAATGACTTGCTTGGTATAATGCTTTACGGAGGTGTATTAAGCTCCCTTTTGCAAGAGCATGGCTCATAAAAAAAATCGACCTCTTTCGACGGCCGAAAATTCAGTCCACTGTACTCAGAAAGATGTTTATCTTAAGCTTGAACAAACGAACAATCTTAAATTTTATCGCCTGGTTAAAATTAAAGAAAAAAAAAAAAACACGAACGGTGTTCATCAAGCATTACTATATAGATCGATCTTTTCTTAGAAAAAACAAGTGAACCTAAGCAAGGAATACTTAAAGTTTTGCATACAAGAAAAAGAACACACACACAAAAACGTTTTAAGAAATGAATTATGTTTTTTAATGACCCACTAGAAAAAAAAATTCATAAAGGAGTGTCTGAATACCAGGCGATGCTTCAATTAATTCATCCAATTATTACCTCATTACCACTTGCCTTTGATCTCTGCTGAAGAGAAATTAGAGAAGTCACAAATTTATGAAAGACATCCCTTTTGCCCTTTTCGTTAAGAGCTAAATAGTAAGAATTCAGATCTGAGTATAATATATAACAACAGATAAAAAACAAATATAATAACAGATAGAAATAATCCCTTTAAAAAGCACCGCATTCAACAATATCGCAATAGTTTTGTTGCCTTAGTTGCGTAAGAATACATCGATGATATCAGCTATGTTTCAATGAAGGTTTTGTTTAAGACAGACAATGAAACACCTTATCAGTAGATAATAGTTGAAATTATTATCGGCAAAGCAACAGTTCTTGCAAGAACGGCTCGTACTCCCTCACATTTCGGCGTAGCTGAATGTGCTGGCTTTTGCACTACTTTTTAGCACAGATAACAAATGAATAAATAGAAATTTATGATTGGTAAAAATGTAGACATGTTTATCCTTAGGGCCCCTGCCTATTGGCTGGCAAATTCTTGCCGTCTATCTTTTTTAAAAGAGATTTCTTATTCTAACATGACATGTGAATTCGGCTCTATATAAACACAGTGCAACGAAAGCGTGGTAAAATCTACGTTATTCTATGTAGAGTGACGTCATTCTGTATAAAGTAAGTAAGTAAGTTATTCAATGGACTATAATCTGCATCCGCGTTTTAACTTTCAGTATGAACTTGTTTTCCTTTAATTAAGAGTTGGTCATGTTAGAATCGAAATAATCTTCTTTCTATCGTGGTTTATCGTTCAATAAACCACGTTGTGAGTTATGAGGCGCAATGAATAACCCACTCGGGCTATCGCCCTCATGGATTATTTATTGTGCCTCATAACTCACAACTGTGGTTTATTGAACCATAAACCACGATAGAAAGAAGATTATTTCTTAAATTCACGATGATTTTTATATCAGCCGTAAAGAACGCTTCCTATTTACCGATTCTCTTCTTTGTGTCCTTTGTGTAAGTTGTTTGTAAATCTAAAATGGCATCAACGGTAATTGTTTAATCCTATAACACACAATCCCGTGTTTTAATGACTATGCAGAAGAAAGCTTTTGAAAACATTATGGGAAAAGGAGAAAATGCTGGCAACCAGCATTTTCTCCTTTTTCCATAATGTTTTCCACCCTTGCACAGAAAAGTTTTATCATTTGAGCTATATTCATTTTGTCGTCTGCAGATGCCTTCAGTTTGGACAAGTCTAAAATGTTTTCGTCTGATAAAGCGTAGGACGACTTGTTTGACTTGTTTGTTCCATTTGTACAAGTTGCTGGGAAGTCTAAAATGGCCTGAATTGTATGTGTTTAAGCGACAAGTTGGGATTGCTCAAGAGGTCTGACGGTTGTCTATTTTAGACTAGGCGTCAGGTAATGCCATACTCTGTGAAAAGGGGGCTTAATGCATCTGCAAAACTTACCGACCAAGATCAGCCTGGACAGTCCGCGGAGGCTGATCTGGGTCAAAACGTTTTGCTATTGGTCAACTTGCTACAGTTAAAAGACCAGCCTACCTCATGATTTAGTTGGTTGTTAGACAAAAAAGGATTTTATGGATCCATAATTATATTTTGACTTACTTGGTATCATGTATCACGGAGATGTATTAGAATCCTCTTTTGGTAGAGAATGGCTCATATATAAGTGCATCTTTTCAAGGCCTTTCACAGCCGTCGATATCAACGAAGTAGGTAAATGTAAATATTTGAAGCATGAGACGGTTAAAGGATTTATGAAGCACCTGTAGATGTTAAGGACCAAAAATAGATTCCTCTTTAGTATTATTGCTTAAATATTTAGTCTATGCGTGCAAAATGCCATCAAACTTAGGTAAAACAGTCAAAATTAAAACCAATGCAATACGTATACTGGTTTGTCGATCAAACGAAAGAAGATATTTACTTACATGTATGCCCTTGAAACAAGTGATGGCTAAAACTTATTTGGGTACATATCGTGGAAATATCGATTTTTTTTTTAAATCTTATTAAATAGATGCATATATTGCGAACTTTTTTCACAAGTGATCACCCACATTGATCATATTTGACTCTCATCATGTCTTAAAGTATAAAATATGATTCTGAAATAACGGGCTCCTCGGACGAATGGTGGAGTATGCACCTTACAACAGCTGGGATGTTTTGACATAAACTGATTTTGGAAATTACAGATATAGTTTTTCGCATAACTAGGGCCAAGTACCGTTGCCCTCAGCGGACTATCGTCATAACGAAATGCCATGCCTTACACATAATTGAGACAAGCACTGTTACATGATAGAAACGGTACGTGGCGTCTTTGTTCAATGGTGCATTGTGTTTCTACAGATGATTTCTAGTCTTGAGTTTTTTACCTTTACCTGTCAATTCAGTTGTGAAACGTGGTAAATCTAGACGATATTTTTTTTTAAATCAAATAGTTATAATAATAAATGGGTTTTTTTTTCAATCGTTGTATATTTGTATCAGATGTAAACTCCTAAAAGAAGTATCATGGAGATTTAAATAATTGAAAACGAATATACCTTTTTAACCTGCATACCTCGAGTTGTTATTCCTGAGATACAGTTTTGTGATAAAAGAATATGACATTCGTTTGCTATTTAGATAAAGCCGTACCAACCATATTTGATATAATAGCAGCCCGCCATTTGAAGTGACGTTTAAAGAGGATTTTATATGGAGATGATCAAACGAAATAGTAAATACGATGTTATATAATGTTCAACTTCGGTACAAGTTTGTAACTAACGTGGATCAGATACGAAAGCAGTAGTCATAATGCATGCTGTGAATTCTACGTCGACATAGGGTGTTAGTGGTAACAAATGAAAGCATTCTAGCAAATTGCAATGTACTACATGCCACTGTATTTTCACAATTTTTTTTATTAAGTGTCTAATTTGTATTTTCACATATTTCTCTGCTTCTCGATGTTTGTGATGAAATTCATTCTCAGTGTATACCCTCAGTCACATATGTGCGAAAATTAAGAAAACATGCACCTGCGCCACGTGATTCACATTACAATTTGCTAGACTCCCCTTCCCCTTGTCGAAGTCTCGTTAAATAGCTCTTTTTTGTTAGACTCGATTAATGATCTTAACTGCAAACTTGAGCCAAATCATTAATCATCAAATAAAAAAATGTGAAATCATTTGCCAAAGCTTATGCACACGCATGATTCTAAAAAACAAGGGTGGGTTTCCCTGGCAATTGAACGATCAGTTCGAACCGATGATGGACACAGGGCTAAATCCCATGTTTGTAAAGCTTTTTGCTGCAACACGATGAACACATAGTTAAGGAGAATCAGGCATAGTGTAGAAATACATGCAGTCTGATCTTAGTCTACTCTCTCCGGATCTATGTTCCTGAGTCTATTCATATTATTTCCGATAAAAGACAAAAAACTAAACTAAATATTCAATGTGTCATTTGACAAAATAAATTCGGTGGACCTTACGCTAATCGTTAAACTGCTAACTCAATTAAATCAGCAGCCATCACTAAAAGCCCAATATTTGCGATTTTAAAGGTAGCTCACCAGGAAAATCTTATCGTATTGGACAGTGTAGATCCTAGATTAGACATGACGTATTGTTCAGCCTGATCTTGATCTATATCATCGACAAAAAGCTTACCGAGTCACACTTTGCGCCTTCATGTTTAACAACATATTTTCGGATATAAGGAAAATAAACATGGGGCTATTTTAATGTCCAATTTGGAAGTCACTATGTGCTCTTGGATGTTGCACTTGACTGGTCGGATCTGCATTTAACAGCCTGCTGTCTAAATTAGTATGGCCATTGTAACACTCATGAGTACAAATTAAGTCGTTTTCCTTGTGAAAACTGGAGATCAAGATTTGGCTACATAAAGCGAGGAGTCTGATCCCTGATCAACCATTTAAACATATTGTAAGATGATCAAATCATAGACGCCTTGACGTTGTTGTATATGGATCATACCAAGTCAGAATACTCAATCTATCTTACGTGTTACAGTAGTGATCATAATTACACAATTGTCAAGAGAAAAATAGTGCAGCCTATATCCCTACATACCAACCATTCTTGAGGACATTCTTAGTCTTATTCCCAAAAGTTTTCTAAATTTGAAGGGATCTCAACTTCTGATTAGCTAAACCAAATGGTTTAACCAGTCAGAGGCTGTGTGGCTTTCTAATTCTAAAATTAGACTAAAAAGGAAATCAAAAATGGTTGATGAATATGGAAACTGATCTTTGATCTTCATTTATTATTTCTGGCCAAAAACACTCTTGAAACTGCAAAGCTTTTATCTACCATAGCGTTATCTTGCTATATAAGTTGAATAAAACTTTCAAGCTGGTAGTAAATATTCGAATAATGTAGTTGAAACTTATTTTTAGGAGAAAATATTTCCATATCGGACAGTGTAGATCCAAGATCAGACTGCACATTCTGTGCAGTCTGATCTTGATCTACACTGTCCGCAGAAGGTCAGTGAGTCGCACTTAGCAGCTTAAGGATTTAGTCTGTACGAGACGACAAAATTCTAGACCTGTCCAAATCGAAAGCGTTTGCAGACGACAAATTAAATGTGGCTCTAGTGATTGAATTTGTCTCTGTGAGGGTAAAATAAAAATACACTGTGGGAAAAGGCGAAAAGGCTAGTTACCAGCATTTTTTACATTTCCAAAATGTTTCAAAATACTTCCCCGCCAGGGTCGCTGTGTGATTGTGTGGTAAAAGGGTTATGGTTGATTGATTGATTGATTGATGTTTAACGCCGTTTTCAACATTATTTCAGTTATATCGCAGCGGCCAGTGCACCTATCCATGCTTTCCTGGAGTTTCTTTTTCCAGTAATCCGCACAATATTCTTTCCAAGCCACTGGCTGCTTAACAACATAAACATCGTCGAAACAATGGTCAGAGGTGAGAGAAGAATGAATCCTGTCGCAATGCCTATCATCAATCCTCGAAAAGAAATTGGTCGAGCCGGGGACTGAGCCCACGATCCCCTGTTCTGAAGTCTTTTTAGGCTAACGACTGAGCTACCGGGCTCGGCTAAAGGGTTAAGCCATACTCATCTGTGTACATGTAGCGCTTTTAGAGTGAACTCATTCCCATTAAAAATAAAGACATTTTACACACTTTCCGTAAGAAAAAAGCCTAAAAGGGGGCAATCACATGTTACAAGTTACTGCTTCTTTTTCAACGATAGAGGAAAAAAATTGAGCTATGTTCTGGCAAAAGGAGGCTTAATGCATTTCCGCGATGCATGATACCAATCAAGCCATCACATAATTATGGATCCATAACAACCACTTTTTTGCAACCGACTTAATCTTGAGGTAGACTGGTTCTTGGGCATACAGAAAATTGCCCAACAGCGACCAATGGCCATGGTCAGCCTGCGCAGGCTGGCCTTGGTCAATACTTTTCGCAGAAGCATTAAGCCCCCTTTTCATAGAGCATGGTAATCTACCAAAACTAACATTGATTTTCCGTATTGTGCAAGGATGTTACATTATGATCTGCTGCAAATTTGTTTCATGAAGTAATTGGAAAAGTATTTAATTCTGTCAGCCTACAGACCGGAATTCTGTGATGTCATTCGTTACCTGTCGTGAAGGGCAATCTAACCTCAGCATGCGTCCATGTCACGGGCAGTCGAGTGACATCTCCTGATCTAGGAAAAAATTGTGTGACAACAGGATATAGCCTTTCCAGTACAGGATATGTCACTCCGTACCGTCAGTGCACTTTACTAGACAAACAAGACGAAGGTTATTTTGTGGAACAGGGGATAAGTTTGTTTACTGGTCTTCGAAATCGCTTACTGCCGTTCGCAGAACTATTCCGCTATGCAATAGTAATAATCAAGTGAATAACATCTTTCGTTTTCATGTGCAAATAACAAAACTTTTATGTAATACTGAAATCTTTTTCTCTCTTGTAACGAAGATACAAGCAACTGTAGGGTGGAGTTAAAATATGTAAAAAATAACTCCCCTTGCACCCTTGAGCTTTCTCTACTGCCCTCAATGACTGTGCGGTAAACTTTTAACAAAAGTTAGAATTTTAATTTCTAAATCAGATCACAATATTTTCTTCTGACAACGTCTTTGATACTAATTAATAAGAAAAGAGGAAAAAAGGCCACGATGTCTATATCTGCCAAACGTCATGCAGCTACGTACTATTGAAATGTTCGAAGCTAGCAAGAGGCAGTTACAGGTCGCTAGACGCTCAGGTTTCACGGAATGGGATAAGCCATTCGTCCAGACAAACTCACCTCTTGAACGCCTCTCTCGAACAGAACATAAGTATCCACACAAATCGTACACAACGACCTCGTATTGATTTTTCCTTCTTACGTGTGGGACTTTCTGGACCATCATGTACCCCAGGAATTTGCCAAACCAAGAACGCTTAAAGATCTGGGTGCAACATTACAAGGGTTGAGAAGGATACCCCAGCTCTACATTGCCAGACTCACCAGGAGTATAGCGCCATCGTTGTCTGGCCTGTACCTATGCAAGTGCTGGAAACACGCGATATTGACATCATTTTGTAAAATTTGACGGGTAACCCAAGAGGCCTTCCATACGAAATTTCTCCAACGTGTTAAATGTTCACCTAACCAACAGATTTTTCAATGTCAATGACATGATGCTATCGAACATCTATGAGCCATGCCCTGGCAAAAAAAGGTATAATGCATCTGCGTGATGCATTATACCAAGCAAGTAATCACATAATGAGGGATCTATAAAATTCATTTTGTAAAACATGTGGTAGTCTAAAGGGTCCTCTGACATGCAGAAAATTGACCAATAGCAAAAAGTCTTGACCCAGATCAACCTGCAAGGACTGCGCAGGCTGACCTGGATCGAAATGATTTGCAGTTCCATTAAGCTGTGACTCATATATTTTACATTTGATAATTATGTCTTTGTTCTTTTTTTTCCATAGCCAACAATAATATCCCTAACTTTTTTGTCGATATAAATAAATCTTGCGGCAATATAAAAAAATACTCCCTTCATTACTTTTTTGCTACCTTTTGCCTCAAAGCGAACAATAGTTTTCAAAGAATGTTTGCTGCAAGTTGAAGAAAGCGGTTGTGTTGAGATGGTAAAGGTTACAGATGTGTAATGAAAGAGTGAAAGTTCATGGTTATGCAAAATCGTTTTAGTGACCTGCCCCTTTATCATTGTTACATTGTTCAAGTCCATCAGAAATTTCCATTTTTAAAAGCAGGTTGTGCACACAACTTATATCTTTAAATTTTACTTTAAAAACATAAATAAAGATTTCCCAAAACAACTTTCCTTTGAGCAATCATAATGCCCCAATTGTCAAGAAAATTCCTAGCTTGCAACAATGGTAATCTGTTTCACATTTTTACTGTTACTGTTAGCAATCGTCCTTTTTCAGTAGGTGTAATGCGTATTTAGCTTTTTTTTTCTTCTTTTTATTTCAATTCTTATACCGCTTATAGTTACGTTTAGACAAGACTGGTACCTTTACTTACCAGATGAGTTACAGGTAGAAATTAAAACAAATTTACAATAAACGCGCATGACAATCGACACTCGCACAAGTCGAAAACTTTGCAATAAAATCACATGGAACTCGACAAACATGGCAGTCGAAACGCGGGACAACCTACATGATAACCTACATGACTAACAATGGACACAGCTAACAATCTACGTATGGCAATGGAAAACACATAGAAATCAACATATAGGAAAACAAATACATCTGAAAATCAAAACCTATAAATCGTCACACATACCTATCAATAGACATAATAATAAATACAGCAGTTAACGAAAAAAGAGATGATAAACACACATGATAATTCAAACATATGGCAATCAACACGCATAGTAGTCAACACACATGGAAATTAACACACCTGGCAGTCATCACACATGGCGATCAACATACTTGCCGATAACGTATAATATAATATAAAATTTAGCGATAAACACACGATAATAAGTACAGACATGACAGTCAATACACATAATAGTAGAAATATATGGCGGTAAACACACAGAGCGATCAACAGACATGGCCCGACAAATCAGATCGACGCAAATGATGATCAAAACACATGACGGGTAAAATTAAAAAACACTCACTTTGATAAGCATATAAGATAATCAATACACATAGCAATTAAATAACATGACAATCGAATAACACGACTATCAACAGACATGCCCAGCTATATCCTCATATAAATACATTATAAAACAATACGCATGACAATATACACAGGCAGCAACGCACATAAGAACGACATAAATGACAACCCAACCGGGTACATGAAATATTTTATTTAGAATGGAAACAATACACGTGATCACGAAAAACGACGCTTATTTAAGGCACGTGATAATCTAAAGACATGGTGTATTTTAAAATTCTAAGATTCGCAATTCTATGATGACGTATTTTGATTCAACATAAACGACAAACACCTGCCATGACAAGCAAAACCCAGAGAAAAATATTGATGCTAATAAACACACATGGCAGTGAATGCACAAATCAACTCACGTGTCAATCAAGACCCGTGATAATTAGGAATAAATTGGAAGCAAGTAAAAAGCCGTACAAAACGAGAAGACGCCCGCGACGTTATGAAGCCATGTCCTTGATAATCTTTAAAAGAAATAACTGGACTGAGTGGTTACGATTAGTTTCGCGGTAGAGAATAAAAAAAAAAAACGCCAAGCACTCGCTCCCCATTCCGACACCAGTTTTACCCCATCTCTATTGCTGACACAACCATAGCAATCGAAGCACGGGACAACCTAGCCTGGGTCCAGGCGGTAATAATTTCTTAATTACTCGTATAACACTCTCTTAATCACGGTCTGATATAGATCTTTGGCAGCTATGTAATCTGTATATCGCTTCCGTTATTATTACCGCCTGGGGACATTCGAGGGCCTCCCCATAACTATGAATTGGGCAGATAATCTAATTATAGACTTGTTTATCGCGTGAGGTCATAATGTTGAAAACGATCGATTCGCGCATTTTAGACCAATTCAAATTCAGCGGGGGATTTCATATACGAGTCACTTTCCCGAATCGATCGGTGCATTCAAACATACACCGCGACATTCAAAAACCCTTGTTATTGTTAAACTTTCCTCCAAAGTCATTGTGAATAAGCCAAAAGAAATTTTGTTGTCAGTATTTCCAAAGATGGTGTTGTCTGCGCATGTCATATTCTTCGAAGATTCGACCTGTCTGCTATGACGCATCACCCATCCCCGTATACTTGGGAAAAGTAGGGCTTATACCGAAGCTATTACCCAAGCCTGTAGCCCTGGGCTGTTTTAATAATAAATGGCCGGTGCATAGGTTACATGCTAGCTGATCATAGCTGAATGAATCGAACCAGGTAGCGTTTTATTGAGTAAACGTTTATTTCATTATGAAATTCAAAGTAACGGTTGTCGTTTTGAAAAGTAGTCCGGTTCTGTACCCAGAATGCCCAAATTAGATAGATGTGTATTTGTAGAATGCCATTTAGCGGGAGATAATGCCAAAGATGGCTCACAAACAGGAAGTGATCAAACTGAGGATATTGGAATTTCGTTGTCTATTTTCAGTCATTTCCGTTCGAAAACGGACTGTAGCGACGTCTAGTTTACCTCGCTGTGAGATGGAATAAAGTAGATGTCGCTGCGATCGGTTTTTGAATGTCCCCAGGCCGTCATTTTGAACAAAGTAACGTCCGAATGATAGAAAAGAAAACAATGACCGGAACCCAGGCTAGGGACAACCTACATTATATCAACAATGGACACAGCTAACAATCTACGTGTACGGCGATAGAAACATAGAGAAAAATTAATGCTTATTGCTGGCACAAAAGGGAATTTTGAGTTAAAGCCGGACATTAGAAGATGTATAAGCGTTAGAAATAGATATCATAAGCCTAAAACAAACACAAAGAAGGAGAGAGAGAGAGAGAGAGAGAGAGAGAGAGATGTTTCTATGGATAATTGTATTGCGGTGTCTACGCTTATTTAACCTGTACGCTGCTACACGTGACTCACTGACCTTTTGTGGACAATGTAGATCCGAGATCAAACTGCACAGAACGTGCAGTCTGATCTTGGATCTACAATGTCCGATTAAGTGATTTTTATTTCTCAGAGAAATAAGTATGAAATAGCATCATTGTTGTTTTTACTATTGGCTTTTTCATTTTACTTATTTTGCAGGTTAACGGTTAATATTTGAATCCTGATGACAGTATTTGTGACTTCTTGTCCCGTCTTTGGATGGAATACTTGATTACCGTCACCTGGTACAATTACCAAACCACAGGGCAGTCCTTGCTTTAGACCGGATCTGACTGGGCTTTATAAGGAGACGAGTCATGTTTTATCTATCACACATTTCAACATGTTGTTCATTGTTCTTTTCGCTTTTCTCGCCAGTGCTGGACATGTTCAATGTTTACATGACTCTAATGTGCTTAATCTGTACAAACACTGGACTTCAGGCGATGTAAGTCTCTCTCTCTCTCTCTCTCGCTCTCTCTCTCTCTCTCTCTCTCTCTCTCTCTCTCTCTCTCTGTATATCAGAATGCTTTTGTTTGAAAAAAGTTTGATAAAAGTAAGTTTGATCTCAACGATGCACCACTGTCGGGCAGCTCTTAAGCGAATTACAGAATTATTGTATAAAACTGCAAATGTCAGAACACCCGTGGCACGTAACGTAAATTACGGAAAATGCATAAATGTTTAAGTCTTACAGATTTTTACAAACGCAGAGTAAAGCTGTCAATTTGCGAGACACAATTCAGCAAAACGTGCATCTTATTGCGTTTCGGATTACAAAGAAAAACTTGGTTAAGAGAATTTACCTGACGGAATGCAAATTAATCAATTTCTTACATCTACATATAAACTTTATAAAGTTCTTTATAATATAATAAAAAATATGAGGAACGAGTTCCCGGTAAAATAAAAGATGATTTAGCCTTATTTTCATTTTTCTCAAAAGCATTTTATCCTGGATTCTCCATGTATTTAATAATCCTCCGCATACGTACCGCATCTTCTGGATCACTGAAAGCTATTTAACAAGTCTGCAACACTAAACCTTTTTAGATAGACATTTGTATTGACCGCTTTCTGGTATTCTTATATTCCCTCTCAAGCCAACCTGCTCTATTCTATCAAAATTTTAAAAAAAATCCATTGATTTTCTATCATTTCGAGCATTGGTCGTAATAGCAAGCTCTGGTACTTTTTTATGACTTGTTCCATTCAATACCTTTAACATCTTTGTTGTCAATATGTTTTCTTTTCCAGTCCACTCTATCTTTATTGTTCATTTTACCTAACACTTGCGAGTGACTAGGGAATGACCTGCCAGTTGATAATGTGTCGCATACATGTCTCGTAACACGGTTACCCACATTTTGTTCTTTTTTTTAGTATTGTAAAAAACTGTCCCTTTCTGTCATTTCTTTTTATTTTCCTACATCACTCTAAGCAAAAACAATGCTCCTACGGCATTGTTTGTTACTTATTGTCCTTTTGCAGGTACATTGTCCGTTTTTTGCGCTGAGTGACTTTCAAGTATATGTCGATGTACCATAAAACAACATTCATTCTCGTATGAAGCTCGACTAGTCTAATTAGCCAGAGATCATTCATGGTTTTCAGTCGAAGATTGTGAATCGCTTGTGTTGACCTAAAGTGACCCTTGATTGGTGTGATTCTGTCCTGTTATCGTAGATAAAACATAAATCAGTATTTCTTCTACTCTCTTCATAGATAGGGATAAAATCGAAATGTCGGAGCCAGAAAAGCGGGCTAAATGCATCTGCAAAAAGTATCGACACATGTCAGCCTGCGCAGCCCGCGCAGGCTGATTAGGGTTGAAACTTTTTTTACTTTCAGTCAGTTATATGCATGTCCAAGGACCATTCTGCCTTATGATTATCACTTAAGTTGCTGAACGCGACTCAAAGACCTTTTGTGGACAGTGAAGATCAAGATCAGACAGCACAGAACGTACAGTCTGATCTTGGATCTACATTGTCCGATCAGGAGATGTCTTTCCCCAGGTTTTTACCACCGTCTTGAAAGTTTCATTTCACTTATTTAGCAGGATAAGGGTTAAGTCATTCGTTAGAGAAAGTGGATTCACAATTATGTGATGACTTGCTTAGTATAAGTCATAACGGAGATGAATGAAGCCAACTTTTGCTACAGCATGGCTTATATCTATCTCTTTGTAAGTCAGTGAAAGGAGACAGGTTTAGATACTTTCTTTCGTACAGATAAACTGAAAAATTGAAAATGACACGTAATGTTCTTAAAACACAATTTTCAAGCTAGACAAACACTATTGTGTGAGAAATAATGTGATTGAATGTCCTTAAATGACCGTCTAAGACTCTTTTTTGAGTTGCGAATTATTATTATAATCAGCCTATCCATTTTTATAAACCCTGATAGACACTGCAAAATCTATCTGCAAACGGAAAGTAACTATAGACAGTAACATAGGGTAACAAGGTGCAAATTTGGCGTCCAAATGACGGATTGGTTGCTTTGCAATCGATAACTTTATTTTTATGAGATCAGTTACATGTATGACGTCATCGTACTTCTTGAATGCGATTTCAATCAATCGACATGAATTATTGTTCAAGTGACATTTCCCAAACTTTAAGCAACAGTCGGGTCCGAAATAATAATAAAAGAATTAAAGGTCTGTGTCGCCTATTAAGGGGATACCACTAATTTTTTCCTTTTTCTTTTACATCCATCCTTCTTCTTTACTGATGGTTTGCCAGCTATCGCCTTGCTCAGTTCAATGATAAATCCTTTTTTAAGATTGATGAGATAGTAAAAATCTGAATAACCTCTTAAATGGGACTTAATGTTTGGAAATAAGAGCCTTATTCTCCGACCCTTCTATTTTCAAATCTGGTCAGATATTTAAAGGTTGGTAATCTATTTGGCGGAGCTGATCCGTGTCGGACCATCAAATGGCTATTCTTAAAATTTAGAATTAGAAAAATATTTGAGTCATACTCTGTGAAAAGGAGTCTTAATACATCTGCACAAGTATCGACCCATTTTAGTCTGCGCAAGCTGACATGAGTCGAAACATTTTGCTATCGGTTGATTTTCTGCATGTCTGAGGACCATTCTACCGTATGATTCAGTCGGTTGTTAGACAAAATGGATTTTATAGATCCACAGATCTAGATGACTTGCTTGAAATAATCCTACACGGAGATACATTTTACCCCTTTTTTCAGAGAATGGTTCATTTGAAATTGTTGGTAAATATATCCCATTATAGTGTGTATTATTCCGGTAAGTAATTAACATTTTAAATAATAAACGACAGCCCAGAATTTAATATTTCTGGGAAATAAGGTTTTTGTCATTTGTTTATCTCGCTATACACGATACCTGATCGTCAGTAATGACAGAAAAAAAAAACGAGGAAAGTAGGGCGTTTCTGAATATGCTGGTCCATTGATGGAATAGTGAATTTTATCTTTTGATTTTACTCCCTAGGAACCTAAAAACACGTACAGAAGACTAAACTGCATACGAGCAGATAAATCGTCTATCTGTTTTTTCACACACTGAGGTTTGATGTTTCCTTAATATTAAATTAGTCAGGAACAGTTTATTCGCTTGCCTGAAAACTGTCATGCGCTGTATTTTGTTAACAACAAGGTTGGCAACTTTTATATTCAATATAAGGACTCCAGCCTCCCGGTGTCATCAGCCTCTACGTGACCATTTGCAACAAACGTGAAACCTACCCACACAATTTTTAATTGTGGTCCACTTTGTGCTTATTTGCAAATAAACTGGCAAAAATATTGTCCTTTTGATCGCGGTAAGTTTTTACCTAGGATTTAAATATTGTATATTTCAGGGCACGTACTATGGTGCAACAGAAGCAGGCCTTTGTTCACTGAACGTTCCTAATCTACCGCATGCTGCCAAACATGTCGACAAGCTGGTAGCCTTAAATAGGCCTCAGATGTTTGGTTCTTCAAGTTGTGGCCTATGTCTGCGGGTATGTAAATAATGTATCCCCTTAAACGTTGTTAATGATTGAAGGCCTTTTGGAGAATAATATCAAACTGCAAATCTTTTCATTAAAGTTCATTTACAATTTTTTACTTGCTCTTGTTTCAGAAAAATGTGAGATTTTGTCATTGAGCTTAAATTATTTCAATTTAGAAAACCTTTTGTCAGCGATTCTTTCTTTTCTGTTCACTAGAGGAAAATACCTTTTGTAATGAGGTTTGAATATTTGCAAATGGCTTTTGCAGTGAGTAAGAAGCATCTAGAATTAACTTTGTTGTAATTCATTACAATTATAGGTCAATGGAAGTGGTCAAGGACTCGGAAATGATCCAATCACCGGAAGTTTTACAGCATATGTCAAGGATTTATGTCCGGAATGTCTGGCCGGTAAGTGATTAAAGCACGATTTTCTTTTTTTCTCTTGTTTGCTTTGGCTCATAAACAGGATTTCTGATTTGCACCCGAAAAACTGTAGTCCCTTTTCCCAGCAATGATGTTTTACTTCTGCATTAAAGAGCTGGTCATGTTATTGGCTGAGATAGAATGTCTGAGCCAATGAACTTGCTAGCCTCGAATTTCTAATTAAAAGTAAATAGTGAATATGACTAAAGACTTTGAGCTTACACCAGACACTTCTGGTTTACATGTATTGATGGTAAACTATTTTTCAAAATAAAAAAAGAATGACATGAACACGGAACACCAATGAGAGAGAAGTCCGTTTTTGCCATTAGGAATGCCCACCGTCCATGAATGTAAGAATTAAGGGTATCAGGACAGTAATGTCGATTAAATACGGAATCTGCCAACAGAAGAAGATCATGTGTGGAAAGTGTGCCGAGAGCAGTTGAAAAAAATGTTCAATTTTGCCAATTTGATCATAACACAGACATTATAAGTTAACGACAAGTTAATTTCGGTTCACGTATGAGAAAAACAAAATAATTTGTGAATTGTAGGAAAGTCCAATACTTTGGTGTGGTCTTCATTACGATAAAGTCTAAAGATTTTACTTTTTTCTCCGCAAACTACACAGACTCCAGTTTTTCGAGGCCCAAAAGTAGAGCTTTCACAGCAGTTGGATATGGCTTTGGTCTAAGTTTAGAATCAGGTAGCGGACGGTGTAGACCCAAGATCAGACTGCACATTATTTGTTATGTAGTATGACCTTGATTCACGGCGACCGCAAAGTTAGCTTTGTTGCCATAACAGTGGACGAGTTGATTTTGTAAGGCTACCGTCAATAATAAAAAATAAACTGCCATTTTGGAAAGCAAAACCAGAAAACGTACTATTAGATATCAGCGCAATAAAGTCATCGAAGGGGTCAGTTTGATAATAAATCCTAACATAACGGATCGTGCAGATTCAAGATCAGACTTACAGATTCTGTGCAATCTTATTTCAATGTTTACTGTGTGGCAAAACTTGTACTACAAAATCAGGGAACTAACAGGGGATTTCCTTTACTGCGAAGGGATACTCTGTCTGATTGGCCAACCAAATGACCGTTTTATTGGTTGTACCACAACTACATCTTCCACCGATCGGTCCACCATATAAGATTTTTCTGTTCAACAAAATCTTCGACTTGTCTAAATTTACAGAAATTTGCACAAGTTAAATAAAAAAAGGTTCAAATAATGGAATTTATCTGTGAAAGAGTAGAGAAACTGTGGGAAAAGGAGATAGATACTGTTTACCAGCATTTTCTATTTTTCTCACGATGTCATCAGTGCAATTAAAACACGGAATCATTTGGTCAGGAGTTATAGCAAAATGACAATTCTATGGCCGTAGCATCATTTCTCGGCATGGCTATTCAACACATAAATTACTGTCATTGTATAGTGTTCTTGTTGCTACCAAAAACTGTTATCTGCAGAGCATCCTATGATAAGATGCTTCACTGTGAATGCGCTACGTCCTTTTGGTGATCGTGTTACCACGATAGTCACAAAAGTGTCGCACGTCACCCGCAAGAAGGACTGTTCGGTGACCGTGCGATCATACTACAAACATTGGTATTCTACATATACCGTGAATTGCACGATATAATTTTAGCCATGCTCTGCGACATGGAGTCTCAATACATCTGCAAAAAGTATTGACCCAGGTCAGCCTGCCCAGTCCCGCGCACGCTGACCTGTGTTGAAACTTTTTGCTTTTGAAAAATTTCTGCATGATACCCACGGTCGATGAAAAGAAAGATTTGGTAATCCTGAGGCAACTGTAAGTCCGCTGAAGCCGTTGCAATTAATTCTCGATTTCGGGCTTGAACGGCCGCTGTATCCAGCCCACATAGCAAACATGACTGAAGAATTACTTCTGTTCTTAAATCTTGATGCAGGATCCGTTGATCTGGCCAATAACGGCGATGGTCGCTGGAAGGTGAGCATTCAGGCCATACAGTGTCCAGTTGGAAACTCAAAAATAGAGTATAGACTGGAAGGGAGTAATGACTGGTACATGAAGTTACAGGTTCGAAACGAAAGGTAGGTCTTTCCATTACTTGAGTATAGTTAAGTGTTTTGTCGTGGGAGGGGTGAACGATAAAATGAATAAGTAGGACGGGACATTCAGGCGAAAAAAAAAAAATCGGTTATTGAAAATATTCATATCGCTCGATACAGCATTTTCAAGGGTGATGATTTCGCTGTCTGTTCAGGAAGTTATCTACAATCTTTAAGTAGTGGCAAATATTAAGTTGCATTTACAGTATCTACCTGTCTTCTTATTGCTCAGTGTCACGGTTTTAGTTTAGCTAGTAGGCCCCCTACTTGTGAGCAGTTTCCAAGAGTTTTAGTATTCTGAAAAACTGGTTACACTTAATTGTAAGTGTTTTTGGCCATATGCTGGTATAACCACATCGTCTACAAAAGGTAGCTTTTTTTATCAAATAAGTTGCTGATTAGATTTATACCATCACTATAGTTGTTGCTAAGCTGATCCCCGAGGTAATTCCAGAACAGTGTAAAACATAGCATGTGCAAGCACAGGTGCCTGACATGTCTGGTGTCATACAACCCCTCTATATAGATATAATAAAGAACGCGATGTCACACGATTCCCATTAGGGTGCCTTATCCTTAAATGCAGATTACGAGTCTTACTTGGGCAAATTCACAAAGTCAGAATTATAAATTTAAGGTAGAAAACACTGTGGGAAATTGCTTGTCATATGCATTTTTTTCCATTTGCCACATTATTTAAAAAAAAACAATTCAATTTACGTACCTTTGAAAAATGGCTGCATGCTATTCCTGTTGTGCATGTTAAAGGAACCCTTTTGCCACGATCAGAAAGTTGATGAAATATTCTATCAACTAAAAAAGATTTTCCGACACCCGCTTGGCCACCAATAAATACTGAGTGACCTAGCAATACTAGATCAAGAGCATTTTTTTTATCCTTGGTGAGAGCCATGGATTTCTGAAATTTATGGTCAGTGCGGGTCACGATGCATGACGAAGCCTCGAAACCAGCGACGCAACGAACCGGAACCTCAATATTCTACCACAGATTGGTCAAACGTATTTTAACTATATCTAATAAAAACGTCCGTTCATTACTTCATATGACGTAATATTTACTGCGGATCCTTTCTAGCAAAATGGCCGTCACGTCATCGAAAGGATTGTTCGTTCGTGAGAATTAACAAAGTTTGCTATTACTACACCAGGTAGGATTATCTTAATTCTGATGAAATGTCTAAAAATACTAAAGGTACTTACATGTCATGTTTTCTCTGTAGATCTTCGGGAAAAAACTACAAACTCGCGAGGTAAAGCGTGTAATCGAGGGGACAGGTTTAGCTCGATTTTGAAAAAACGGCAATATTTTGCAGAAACTGAGCATGAGACGTTGCATTTAAGTTCGTTTTGAATTTAAAAAAATATTTTGTCTAGGAAGAATAATCATTTAAGCGCTGACTGATTCAAGTTTATCGATCTTATGACTTCATTTGACTTCTCAGACGGTCATTATTTCAGGACAGTGTCAGGTTGAAGAAACTTCTCGTTGCAAACCTTGTCTTTATTATATCTATATAGAGGGGTTGTATGACACCAGACATGTCAGGCACCTGTGTGTGCAAGGTATTCGCCTTGTCTAACCCAGAATATACCTAAGAAGGAATTAAATTAAATATTGTTTGGTAACACGCGTGAATTAATACGAGAATGAAAGATAAAAAAAAAAAAAATGTTGTAATAAAGTAACTCTGAAGAAATCCGAGGTTAAATGTACAATGTACATGACCCGTTTAATTACAGTTTCAAAGTGCAACTAGGCAGAAGAAAACCAATGTCTTGACCCATACTCACAAAGCACCCTAAGTCGCATTTTCAGTCTAATGCTAGAGTATGTAAGTAACATACTTTTTGACTGGCTAATTCTTTCGCTGACAATTAACCCTTGGGCTGCAAAGCGCGACTCAAGGACCTTTTGGGGACAGTTTAGATCAAGATCAGACTGCACAGAACGTGCAGTCTGATCTTGGATCTACACTGTCCGATAAGGGGTTACTTTTCCCAAAAAATACCTTTAATCTAGCAAAATTTGATTTTTTTACTATTGGGTTGAAAGTTTTATTTCATTTATTTAGCAGGATAAGGGTTAAATGGGTTTGACTTCTCTCGAGGTCTAAATGTACTCGTATATTTACGTTGTGGTTAGAGCTGAGTCTGGTCAAAGATTAACATCAGGTAGCGAACGGTGAAGATCAAAGATCAGACTGCACGTTTTGTAGAGTCTGATCTTGATCTACGCCGTCCGCAAAAGCCAACCAAGGTAACGTTGGCAGTGAAATAGCTAAACCATTCGATTTAGATGATCAGTAATTTGCATTACTTTCAAAGTCAGAAAATTCCTTGAGAAATAGGCCAATGATATGTTCTGTAAAAAGGGGGCTTAACGCGTCTGCAAAAATGTATAGACCTAGGTCAGTCTACGCAGTTCACGCAGGCTGACCTGTGTCGAAACCTTTCGCTCTTGGCTCATTTTCTTCATGTCCATGTACCATTCTGCCTCACAATTCAGTTGATTGTTGGACGAAATGGATTTTATGGATCCATAAGTATGCGATGTATTGGGTATAATGCATCACAAGGATGTATTAAACCCCTTTTTGCCAGAGCACAGCTCACAAAGAACTCTACTAAGAATGTTTGATGAATACTGGCACTGACCTCTAACAGCTGGTCTTGGACGATTCCACGTATCTATGCTTATCTTTGTGAAGACAGAAATCAAGGTCAGACTACATAATGGCAATGTTAACCCTTAACCTGCTAAATAAGTGAAATGAAACTTTCATGCCGATAGTAAAAACCCATAATTCTGCTTTATCAAGGATAACTTTTGGGGAAAATGTAATCTCCTTATCGGACAATGTAGATCCAAAGATCAGACTGCACGTTCTGTGCAGTCTGATCTTGATCTACACTGTCCTCAAAAGGTCCCTGAGTCGCGCTTAGCAACATTAGAGTTAACCAAAGGTACGACAGCAAAATTGTTATCATAATTCCAAGGTCAGACCGAATGTTGACAGCGTAAACCTGAGTCCAAAGCCGTATTGGTAGTGCTAATCCAGGATCAGACGACTTATTTGCAGCTCAAATCCAGGATCAGACTGCTTATTTGCAGTAATCAAATATAAAAATTCATAAAGACGATGTAAGCACAGGTTAAAACCCAACGGACAGAGGTCCTGTGTCCAAAGGGGGCTTTAACTTTTGACTGGTCGCCTCTTGGTACATAGACGATCGTGAACAAATACTAGTAGTCGAAATCCCCGCACAGATTTTGTGCGCATGTTTGAACTCTCATAATTTAACAAATAGAGCACAAAACAAGGATTTGAACATACCCGTGTCTTGCTTATTCATTAATTCCTTCTTTGAAATACAAAAATTTACAATTTAAGCGCTAAATAAAAGAACAAAGAACAGTATATTTCATCTGTTACTCGAGATATTTACGTTCCTGAAAATTGACACAAAATGGCTGCCACATCCTTTTTTTTTTCGAGGTTTACATGTTGTAAATGACTTCTACAAGAGCTTTAGGTAATGAAATGTTTAAAAGAATTTGTCCATGGTCATGTTTGTAACTAAAAGTTTATTGCGTTTTTGTGCATTTCAAATTAAACAGACGAAACAGAAAGTCAGTACTGCGCTCTATCTTTGCCACTGGAAAATTCACGACGGACTTGACACTGAGCGGTGCACAGTAAATGTCCAAATATGAAAAAAAGCACGGTAAAAGTCTCGTTATTGAGACTAGTTTCCTGTGTTGCTCAGTGGTAAGGTTGTAGGATTCGTAGCTCAGAGGCTCCGGGTTCAAAATTCGCATGATGCTCTTGGGCTTTTCCTTTTGAGTCTCCTTGGGCAAGACACTTCGTACCCCAGCATTGTACCAGTGTAATCAAGCACATATACAAAGTAAGTAAGCTGTGATGCATGTGTATGAATGACATAACGTCGACGGCGGTGTGAAACGCCATACAAACAAACAAATCAAACGGCGTATGGACATCGTAAATTCGATAAATGTCTTCCGCACATCTTCTGTCAATAGAATAGCCATGCCTCATGTATCTGTCTTCAACACGGTTAAATAACTAGGTCAAAATAAGAGGAAAAAATAAGAACATAGCCATTCACTCTAAAGGTTTTTTTTTTTAAAGGTATCATTGTTATCATTGTAAGGGGAAAGGCAGAAGTTTCCCAGAAATATCACCGGACAAAACAACTGAAGTTTGTCATGATTAAATTTCATTTTCCTTTAAACCTATTTTTTGTTAGTTTTGTTCGTAACCTTACCAACGAAATGTTAAGAATGGTCTCTGTCCCTAATCTGACAGATTTGTGAGCAGACAAATTCCAGATGGCGGGATAGATTTCAATTAGCCTCGGTGCCAGACGACCTCCAATAGATCAGTGAAGGGACATTTTTACATTTAAACGTCAAGCATTATCTCAAATGATGGGGTTTCTGAACTGTCTTTTTTCTTTCATATGTATGTTATGTGTTTTAGCTATCTCGTTAACTCCCTCAGCGCCCAATATATAAACCCAAACCCTTTCGACGGTTGAAATATCAATTATACAACGCTTAGAAAGGTTTTTCATGTCATAGGCTTGTCTAGGTAAGCGGACGGTACAGATCAAAGATCAGACTGCACGTTCAGTGCAGTCTGATCTTGATCTATACCGTCCGCAAAAGCTAATGTTTATGCCTATGGCGTTGAAAGGGTTAAAGGAAGAAAAATGCGTCTTACATGAAGTCAGTCAGAAAATATGGTATATGCTATTTTTGTCTCGAAATAAAAATTCTTTGTTATCTCTTTAGCATGCTATGTGACGGTTATTTTGCGAACATTTTAGAACAGGTTGAGACTTCTATTTAAACAAATCGGTACTTTATTCATTGCCCAGATTTGAAGCAATAAACGTAGACGGACGATGAAGTGGACTGCCATGGCCCTCTAACGCTCTACTGGCTTACATACCTTCGACGCAGAAAAAGTATAGCAGCGACTATAAGCTACACCCTTAGCGATGTCCTTGAAAAGCTTACGATCAATACCGCAACAAACACACTGTTCAATAAACTATTCGGGCACGTACATGTAGAAAGACAACCTCAAGCTCGAGAACTAAATGTAAATAACAAATTTGTGCATCCGATGAAAATTGGGTTTATTGCACCTGCAATAAAGTATCGACTTAGAATTTAATTAGTAATTGCAGTTAATTCACTTCGGACAAAGTAACTTCAAACAAAGGCTGGAACCCAGGCTACATCGCGTCAGTGCCAATGACAGAGTAACGCACGCCTACATCAGTTTTCTTTGATATGATTGAATCTGCAAAATCTGCTAGGTACCCCTCTTTTATTCAACATCTCTAGGCATAATTCGCAACATCATTTAAATATTTTACTCTGAAAAGCACTAGGTTCCATGGGAAAGACACTTCAGAGCCCAAGCCTAGTACTGTTAAAACCCCGGACAAACATGTAAATGAAAATCTGATCTGTCTTTTAAATGACTGAAATAATATAAAAAGCAGCGTAAAACACCATTCGATCAGTCACAACATAGTACCATTATTCATTTTCAAATTCTGCAAAATCGCGTTTTGAGGTCTTCGACAGGTTCCATTTTCTGTCTGTCGTATTTATTGAGGCATCATAATGAATGTCTGAAAGTTTCTCAGAAACTTAGGCTTTTGGGGGAAAATTGAGACAAAATGCAATAAATTAAAAACAAAAACATTCCGTTCACCTCTTAACCAGCCAATAAGATTAAAGACTCGTTTAAAGTTTAACACAGTTGTAGACAACACATTAAATATAGCTCGTATGATTGATATGTCTCTTACAGGGGAGAAAAATTTCAGACATAAGTAAAAATACTTATGACCAATATTTTCTCAGACTGTTTTCAAAGACCTGTCCCACAGGGTTGTAAAACATGGGACTAGCTGGTAAAGGATTCATCCTTAACCAGAAAAAAAAAAAAAAACTTTCGAGTTGTGCAAACTGGAAGTTTTCAGACGACAAATCAATTGATTCCAAGCTATTGGGACCTGTCCCTGAAAGGATAAAAAAAAAAACATTGTGGGAAAAGGAGAAAATTCTTGTCCTCAGCATTTTCTCCTTTGCTTACAATATTTTCAAAGTCCTTCTGTGTCAGGGTCGTTAGAACTCGGGAGTGTGAGGTAAATGTTTAAATGTTGCTGTCGGATATATATAGGTACGTTTAGCATTACTGTAGTTGGAAATAAACGATTCGAAGATACTGAAAACCTTTGGCAAGGACAGCGCAATTTTTCACATCATTTATTTAAATATAAAACAACTTACAACAGCTTATTTTGCACGATTTCATCATCAGTTTGAACGCTAAAATAAAAACGGAGGAAATACGATCCTTGGTCCGTATGCTGGTATTTTCTTTGATAGAACAGGAAACATAGGATAGAAAACATTGCGGTAAAAGGGATAAAACGCTCGTTATCAGGATATTAAAAAAAAAAAAAAAAGTTCTCCTCCCACGGGGTAGTTAAAACTCGGGATTGTGTGGTACAGGGTTATTGAATGTTCCTTAAATCTTTTACCGAACGTTCCAGTGTGTGAAGATCCCTGGCTACCTTTCACTAAACTGCGTACACACGAAATTTGCGTGCGCATTTAGATAAACAAGCATCACGTTTGAAAACAAAGTTTCACTAAACTGCATAACTGCATACGATTTGAGTAAATTTCTGCATAACTTTACGCAAGCTCATATCTTTGGGTACAGCAGGGATCGTACGTATATTTGTACATAAAATCCCAAATAAGTTACGTAAATCTATGCAGTTCAGTGAAAGACAGCCCAGATGATGAAATGTTTTGGAAACATCTTGAGAATATCAGAAAATCCTGGTAGTCAGGGTTTTCTGCTTTTCCTAGAATAACTTCTACCCATTAAACCTATACCACATATTCCCGTGTTTGAACGACCCTGAAGAATAAAGCTTTTGACAACATTGTGGGAAAAGGAGAAAATGTTGATTACCAGCATTTTCTCCTTTTTCCGCAATGTCTTCCACTCTGTCAAAGTTCGTCATTTGGTCCACATTTATTTTTTTCGTCTGCAAATGCTTTCAGTTTGGAATAGTCTAAAATTTTGTAGTATGGTGAATGGTTCAATAGACAAATTCCATCATAATGAGCCACATACTTTTTGCCGTCTGGAAATACTTGCAATTCGGACGAGACTAGCACATATTTTCTTGTTTAATAAAGTATAATATACTTTTTTTATACAGTTTTTTTTAATTTATAATTATTATTTTTTCCAGAATGCCAACGACCACACTAGAGATGCAACAACCCAAAAGCCACGCTTGGGTATCCTTGAGCCGAACAGTTGACGGATTTTGGGTGTTTCCCTCCGACCCAAGAGTTGAAAAACCCATACGCAGACCGTTTAAATTGAGGCTCCATGCACCAAACGGTCAAGTCCTCACAGACTCCGTCAATCCTAGTTCCATGGGTAGGTGCTTTACCCTTTAACAAACTATCGCGTGTTTTATAGGCCCGGGGGAGGGAGGCCTGTGAAAACATCGTTGAAAAAGGAGAAAATGCTGGTAAACAGCATTTTCTCCTTTTCCAACGATATTTTTCAACCCTTTCAAACACAAACAATATAAATTTAGCCTCATTTGATTTGTTGTCTGTAAGTGCTTTCAGAATGGAAAAGTATGTTGTATGGTAAAGGATTAATTGAGGAGGGTTATCGTCGGGTACACCGTGATACTTTGATTATGTTACATGTCATCGATGTATCATGACGGCCATTAAGGCAGAAGAAATCATAGTCAAACCCTTAATTGGATCCGTAATAAAACTTTGCGGAACCTTTTTTCAATGACTCGTTACTAAAGATGAGTTCGTAGTGTCCGTGGTTGTGAGGTAGAGCGTCGGCCTGGTAACCGTAAAGTCCCGAGTTCGATACCCGGGAGCGGGTGTCAACTTTGGGACTTTTCATTGGCCCACACATTCGGTGTGAGTACTGGTGTAGTTCCCTGGAAGCAGAATCGAGAGATTAGTGTAAGTTGTAGGAACTTGTTTCTCAATCGATGTAAAATAAATATGGTTAAACTATACTGACAAGAGTTCGAAAGCGATTGCGTGGTCTACTTTAAGTCATAAAATCCCCGAATTTCACCAAAATCTCAAAGTTGTCAAAGCTAGAGTTATTGTTTTAAGTTTGCGCTGAAATATGAGTTTTGGTGGTTTGAAAATTCATTCTTCTATCTCGTAAAAAATAATTAAAAACTGTAAATCTGCAGTAAACAATGCTGATTGTTCTCAGTATATTTGTTGGTTTGGTGTTAACAACATTATTTCAGCTATATCACGGCGATCGGTATCATACAAAGTTTGAAACCCAGGGATCGTTGATTCCATTCCAAGCTCTGCCGAAGTCTATCCCAGGGTTAATGATAGCCTCTGGGACAGGATTCATTCCTATCTCACCGCTTAACATTTTTTTGAAGATGTTCATTTGAGAAAAAAGCCAGTGGCTTGAAAAGACTAATCTGCTAAATACTAGTAAAAGAAACTTTAGAAAGCCATGGACAGGTGTATTGTCCGTCACGATATAATGATATAATGATGAAACGGTGCTAAACACCACACAGAAAACAAACATAAAACGCAAAATTAGAGTCAGCATTTCTTCTAGTTATAATTCTATCCTGTAGGTTTTATACGGAAGCCTACATTAATTCTAAAAGGCAATAAAACCATTCCAACACATCATTTAATTCCCCAAAATGGTTTTTAGTATCATTAAAGCGCACAATCCCAGAGAATTAATTTGCCTTGTCCTCAAATAAGTCATCTGAAACTTTTGTTCTACATTATTAACCCTTTACCTCTTTACCATATGACAAAATTGTTAACCTGTCTAAATAAAAAGCATTTTAAAGATACATCAATACTCGTTTTCAGCCAGTTTTCATCCAGTTTTTAACCCATTTCATCCTTGCCATATGAAACTATAATCATTCTTGTATCTTCATGCCAAATGTTGCCCCTGACGGCTGCACGGTTGCACAGATTACAACGGATAGAAAATGCATTTCGTGTTTTGGAGGCCTTCGAAGTAATAGCTGTTGTCGATTCCGGTCTAAAATGAGGACATAACTCTTGAGTTTTTCTGTCCCTTACACCATGCTATTGTTAAATTCTCTATGTTTAAACAGCTGAGCCGTACTACACACTTTCAAGTTTAAACAGCGGTTTTTTTTCCCTCTCTCTCTCTCTCTCTCTCTCAGCTATAAGGATGTATCTTTAAGGCCACAATTTCGCTTTTTAAGGGAAGAAAAAAAATGGGAAAATGTTGATTTCAGCATTTTCTCCTTTTTCCACAAATGTTTACATAAGCTGTTTTGATCAAGATTGTTAAAACAAGGAATAGTGTGGTAAAGGTATAACTATAAATATGTTTTACTAAATCATAAGCCACTAGTGAAGGCTATTTTTTTTTTATTTCGGTCCTTATCGCCGAGAAGAAAACTCGCTGTATCGGACAGCGAGGACCCAAACTCAGACTGCAAAATCTGTGCAGCCTGCATGGTCTACGATCTACAATGTCTGCAAATGAGCATCGAGTCAGTCTTAGCAGTATACAGGTTAAACCCTTTTACCACATTGCATGACCTTCCTGCGGATGAAAAAGGTCAAGACCAGACTTTACATAACGCCAATCTGATCATTGGTCCTAACCTTCCGATATTAAATTCTGAACTATTTCTAAAATTCTCTTCCATTCTCTGACGGTTTTCTTGGAAGTTGAAAAATATTCAAATTTATTGGTTTCGTGGTGAAAGGAGGAAAATGCAAGTGTTTTTTTTTCCCGAGAAAATGTCTTTGTTTATGTCTGAAATGGTAAATTACACCTATTTGAACCCCAACCCTTATCCTGCCAAATTCAAATGATAATGAAAACAACAAGAGGGCCATGATGTCGCTCGCCTGAGACATTTGACCAAACATGACCCATTTCCAATCTCTTCTGAAATAAAATGACAAACATTTTGACAAACTTTCATTAGTATTTGATTCCAAATATGGCCTCTAGAATGTACGCAAGCTTTTTCTAGAATTTGTCCCAGTGACCTACTTTTTAGCTCAACATTGCCTATTTTCAAACTTGCAGAAATTATAAAAACAAACATTCTTACCACCTTTAAGAGCTATTTGAGAGAGAATGTGGCCTCTAGAGCGTACACATGGTTCTGCTAAGATTTGACCCAGTAACCTAGTTTTTATTTTAACATGACCCATTTTCAAACTTGCCTAAGATATCATTGAGACAAACATTCTGATCAAGTTTGAAGAGTATTTGACAAAAATGTTGCCTCTACAGCACACACAAGGTTTTTCAAAGACTTGACCATGTCACCTAGTTTTTGACACTCATTGATCCATATCCAAAACCATCGAAGATACCTTCAAGACAAACATTCTGACCAATTTTCAAGAGTAATGTACCGAAAATGTGGCCTCTACAGTGTACATAAGGTTTTTATAAATTTTGACGTAGTGACCTAGTTTTTGACCCAACATGACCCATTTTCATACTCGTCCAAGATATCGTCAAAGCAAACATTTTGACCAATTTTCAAGAGAATTGTATAAAAAATGTGGCTTTTTCTAAGATTTGATATAGTGACCTAGTTTTTGACCTGACATGAGCGTACACAAGGTTCTGATAAGATCTGACCTAGTGACCTAGTTTTTATTTTGACATGACCCATTTTCAAACTCGTCCGAGATATCATCAAGGCAAACATTCTGACCAAGTTTGAAGAGTATTGGACTAAAAGTATGGCCTGTAGAGTGAACTCAAGGTTTTTCTAAGATTTGACCTAGTGACCTAGTTTTTGACCTGACATGATCCATTTTCGAACTCGTACGAGATATCATCAAGACAAACATTCCGACTAACTTTCAAGAAAACTTAGTATTGGACTGAAAATGTGGCCTCTACAGCGTAGACAAGGTTCTGCTAAGATTTGACCTAGTGACCTAGTTTTTATTTAAACATGACCCATTTTCAAACTCGTTCGAGATATCATCAATGCAAACATTCTGACCAAGTTTCATGAGTATCAGACTGAAAATGTGGCCTCTGGAGCGGATACAATGTAAAAGTTGACGACGCACGACGGACACCGGACACAGCACGATCACAAAAGCTCACCTTGAGCACTTCGTGCTCAGGTGAGCTAAAAATATAATGAGTGGCGCGCTGGCAATATGGGGTTTAATGTGTCTTCGTGATGCATTATACCAAGCAAGTCATTGCATAATTATGGATCCATAAAACCCATTCAGTCTCATATTTAGCTGAATCGCGAGGTACAATGGTCCTTAGACTTTTGTAAAATTTACAAATAGCTGACATTAAGTCGCTACTTTTGGCAGACGCATTAAGTCCCCTTTTCACAGAGCATCGTTCAATCTTGGTGAATAGGTCAACATTGAATGGGGTTGTTATGACTGAGACTACTGATAAAGCAGAGGAGTGTAGAGTAAGATTAGACTACACGTATATATGTAGACTGTTCTTTCTCTACACTCTCTGCAAAGTTCATCTATGGTCTGGGGAGGTAAGATAAGAGGTAAGACGTCTAAAGAAACGAAACCAATCAAATTCTTACAATTATAAGCTATTATTTATGTTCAAAATCTAGCAACCTAGCGGGCAGTGCAGATCAAAGATCAGACTGCACGTTCTGTGCAGTCTATCTTGATGTGCACTGCCCACAAAAACAATTTACATAAATGTCATCACAGTCGTTATAAAAGCGCATTATAACTATCAGTAAACTATGCCTCGCGTTGAAAGAACTCCTAGATGATTGGAATTTTGCTCGAAAACGCAGCGTTGTACGCACTAACCTTACACAGAAACATTCTTGAAAAACGCAAGTGAAGAATCGTTATAATCCAATTTTATCCCATTCACCCTTCCGGCCAGAAGGGAAGCTTTCCGTTGTTTTGTACATATTTCGTAGACGGACAAAAAAGAGGGGACTGCTAGCAAAGGCATACATCTCTACTAGTCAAAATTTCAGACTTGTCGAAATTACAGACGACAACTTAAATGCAACTCATATGACGTGGTTTGTCTTAACCCTTTACCAGACGACAAAATTTCAGCCTTGTCAAAATTGAAAGAATTTGTAGACCACAATTTCAATGTTGCTCAAATGGTGCAATTTTTCTTTAATAGAGTAAAAAACATTGCGGGAAAAGGAGAAAATGCTGGATACCAGCATTTTCTCCTTTTCCCACAATGTTTTCAAAAGGCTTTTTTCTCAGGGTCGTAAAAAGTCGGCATTGTGCGGTAAAGGGTTTTAAAGGAGTAGGAAAGATTGTGGAAAACAAATGAAAATGCTTGTTACCAGCATTTTCTCCTTTTCACACAATGTTTTTTCAAAGGGCTTTTCCCCTTCAGGGATCATTAAAAGGCGGAATTTTTAGATAAAGGGTATTCCTGGTCTCACTACTATATTTAGATTTTGTGTCATAATCCGACACCCCACCCAGTCTTTTAACCCTTATCCTGCTAAATAAATGAAATGAAATTTTGAAGCCAACTGTTAAAAACCCAACTTTTGCTATTTCAAATGCATTTTTGGAGGATAGATATCTCTATATCGGACAGTGTAGATCCCAGATCAGACTGCACGTTCTATACAGTCTGATCTTGATCTACACTGCCCGCAAAAGGTCAGTGAATCGCGCTTAGCAGCCAAAGGGTTAAATCTTTCTTCACATTGAAGCCAATTGTAGAGGTATATTTCCCCATTTCTGGGTGCTCAAAGACTGAAAGAATTCTGCTTCAGCATATTTTGCAAATGTTGTTTCTGTGAATAAAGGAGATCAAGATCAGACGCGGTCATTAAATTAGCTCTAGATTCTACTTGAACTCTTTATCAGTCGAAAAAAACTTTTAAACTTGTCGAAATTGAAAGTTGTCGCAGACAACAAATGCAAAATGTCGCAAAAGAATTTATCTGTTGGACAGAAAAGGAAGATTTTATGAAAAAAAGGAGAAAATGCTGGTTACAAATGGGAGTATGTTTTCCTTTACCAACAATGTTTTCAATGCCGTTTTCCAAAAGGTTGCTGCTAAAACGCAGGGTTGTTTGAACTATACTTATCTTTTTTTTTTCTTACAGGATACCAAGGTGTGATACACGGTTCTGGTGTTCAGTATGCCCTGGATAGCTCTCTGCCACACTGATTACACGTTTAATAGTCTGATTTATCATTAGTTCATTAAAATATAATAAAAAAAAAATACATCGGTACAAACACACAAAGAAAACCTACTCAACTTTTGTATATGTGGATCTTCACTGTCCTTGGACAAACCACAGTGGAAACGGGGGCCGTACTCACCAACCATTCTTAGTTTCATTCTTGGTCTTACTCTAGATTTAAAAAGTAACTCAACTTCAGATTGGTTAAAACATTTGGATAAGCCAATCGGAGGTTGTTACTTTCAAATTTAGAAAATTGTTGAGAAAATTGTTGAGAATTGAACTAAGAGCGTACTTACGGATAGTCGGTGAATATGGACCAAGGGTACCTTTCACTAAACTGTGTAGATTTACACAAATTATTTGGGACTCAATATACCCATGTACGATGCCAGATTTATCCAAAGACATGAACTGGTGTTAAGTTATGCAAACATTTACTCAAATCGTAAAGTTCAGTGAATCTTGTTTTCAGACTTAATGCTTGCCTACAAAAACTGCGTACGCAAATTTCGTGCGTACGCAGTTTAGTGAAAGGTACTCCAGGACCTTTTTGATTAAAGACCCTGCTTCTGTGTTTGGTCATAGGAAAAAGAAAATCCCCAAGAAATGCGGCAAATTTTGATCTCAATTTCAAAAGACATTCTAAAATCAACATAAGAGACACTTATGACCCTTATCCTCCCATCTTTCTGTAACAAAAGTGCAAACATCGAAGCAGAAGTGCTTGATATTCCATCTTCAAATGGTACATTTGACCTCTACGACCCGGAAGCATTCCTGGGAAATAACTGCGTGACTTTTCTTTAAAAACAAATAAACACATCTAGACATAGCATTCTCAGCCGAGAGGCTTCCGCTCCGATAGGGAACAAAGAGAAATAACTGTTACTTTCCTTCCAAAAAGAAAAAGAGCGATCTAGATCGATGTAGAAAACGCATGATAAAAATTCAAGTAGTCACGCAAATACCACTTGAACGGAGAAAGTTCCTGTTCATCTAACGTAAGTGACATTTAGAAAAAAAGTTTCTACAGACATCGCTAGTTTTTTTCCGCCTGCAGATCAAGTAGGCTTAATCTAACTGATGTATCGACACGACGTGGTTTATTGAAATCAATGCACTCTTTAACATTCGTAACCTTTATGTCCTGTACTGAATTCCGTGCCCTTTGGTAGAAAATAGACTCGCATGATTCAGTAAAGTTTCAAAAAGTGCACGGTGATACATTTACAATTGTATATCTGAGAGTGTATACCTAGATCAGACTGCACATGTACTGAACGCGTACGTCGTGCAGTCTGACCTTAGTCTACACTGTTCAGTCAGGATATGGTAGATCGCCATACAGGGATATTATAAAAAAAAAGTTCTTCATTACTAAGGATTGTCTTCATAAAAAAGGTTATATCTTTTCTTTCCGCAAAGGGAAAATTAATACACAAAACATAACAGCCCATTAGCCTGTCTGCACTTGTCCTTATGCACTTTTCCTAAGGGTACGTGCAAGACAATTTTAAAGATCTGAGACCGATTGGAAATACCTTTTCCCTCATTATCCAAAGTTTTATTTTCCTGAAAATAAGTTCATTGTGTCACTTCCCGTGCCTCTATGATTTTTTACATAGTTCTAACAATTAGAGCACGGTCCTTATTGTATCTTTAACTTGATGAGTAAAAAAAATGAAACTAGAGCTAGATCCTACTGACTCTCTTCCAAACGATAAAATTTTGGACTGGACCAAATTGAAAGCATTTGCAGACGACAATTTAGATTTTTTTTCACTTTGCTAAAATGATGATTTTTTCTCTTTAATAGGGTAGAAAACATTGTGGGAAAAGGAGAAAATGCTGGTTACCAGCATTTTCTCCTTTTCCCACAATGTTCTCAAAGGGCTTCTTTAACAGGGTCGTTAAAAGTCGGGATTGGGTGGAATAAGGCTAAATGAAGTGTAGGGTGATATAAGTATTTTCTTTTAGAATAACTTGAGCTATGGTCTTGGAAAAGGTGGTTTAATGCATCTCCGTGATGCATTATATCAAGCAAGTCATCATGGAATTATGGGTCCATAAAATCCATTTTGTCAAGCAATCAACTGGATCGAGGCAGAATGATCCTTTGACATGCAGAAAATTTTAAAATAGCAAAAAGTTTCAACCCATGTCAGCCTGTGCACAAACACATCATTTTCAATACATGACGTCATGTAACAAGACGTGTCATATAGAAGTGACTGATGTCCCAGAAAACAGGCTCCTTTTCCTGTGAGCTGTTCATATGAACATTGCCTATGGACACACCACTTACAAACACTTCTGACCTTGCCTTGATTTTTGACCGACAGATAACTTGTGTATCAAACATCATTAACATGTGGTTGAAAACTCTGCTAAGTTCTACTGAAATTCAATCATAATAAAAAAAAGTTACAGACTGGGTACAAACACTACCACCGGAAACATATTTGACCTTGCTGTGACCTTGACTTTTTGTAAATAATATTTGACCTTGCCGGGACCTTGACCTTTGACCTACTGACATGGACCTATCGTTTACATGTGGCTGACAATTGTACAAAAATACACTGAAATTCATTCATAATTACTAAAGTCACAGGCCGGACACAAACACTACCCCCCCCCCCCCAAAAAAAAAAAAAAATTGAATTACTGTGACCTTGACCTTCAAACTACTTACATGACTCCTGCGGACCTATGGACATGATTTTTGCATGACACATTGTCTTTCTGTGGTTTAAAATTCTTCAGTTGTATTGAAATTCATCTAAATTTAAAAAAGTTACAAGCCAGACATAGACATAACTGTCCAAAATTTCTCCTTTTAAATGTATTTGACCTTGCTGTGACCTTCATCTTTGACCTACAGACACGGTTCTTTTGCGCAACACATTGTCTTAATGTGCTGAACAATTCTGCAAAGATATACTGAAATTCATTCATAATTAAAAAAGGTATGGGTTAGAAACCAATACTACCCCAAAAACATATTTGACCTTGCTGTGACCTTGAACTTTAACCTGCAGACATGATTCTTGCGCATGACACATCTCTTGATGTGGTTTTACATTTGTGCAAAGTTATATTGAAATTAAGTCAGGGAAAAAGTTATAGGTCTGACACAAATTCTATCCCACCGCCAAACAAATTTGACCTTGCTGTGACCTTGACCTTTGACCTATGGACATGACTCTTGTGCATGATACATCGTCTTGATGTGGTTGATATTTGTGCATAGTTATTTTGAAATTAAGTTATATAGAAAAAAGTTATGGCCTGGACACAAAAACGGATGGACAAACGGATGGACGGACAACTAAACAAAAACTATATACCCTCTAAATATTTTATCTGGGCATAAAAATATTAAGCGGAAAAGAGGAGGGATTTCATCGACACAGACTAAGTTTTAATACCAGCACTTGTGGAAAAACATTGTGGAAGGGAAAGAGGTGAAATTACTCCATACAAGCCTATCCTGTAGGCTGTTTGCAAGATTGTCTGCTTTCTACAAAACAAGGAGTCATTGGCTTGTTGTAGTGACTGTCAGTTGAGATATATAGGATCTGATATAAGTTGGTATCTGAGATAAAAATTTCATAAAATGAGCCTTAAGAAGTGTTACTGGGGGAGCCTTTGGCAAAAAATTTAGCTCAAAAGCCAATGAATGTCATGTACCTTTTACCACATCACAGAAATATGATACTTTATCAAATTATGTCACATAACACTCCTACTAATCACAAAATCTTATCTCAAATATATGCAGTATAAAAAAATTGTAATGGGTAGATTACATCAAAAGCAAGGTAGGTTATGTGATAAAATTTTATCAGATTATGCTCATAGAACTGTTGCAGATCATACCTAGCTCTCCATGATGTTCACAGTTATTGTGGACAAATAATATTACACAAGTAAAAATATCCAAAAATAAAAGAAAACACTATTTATTTTTTGTCAGTGTGCGCTGTTTTTCTGCATGTTCCACAATCTTCTTGTCCACTTTCAATCCTTTTCTCTCTCTCACACTGTTCATGTAGTTCCTCGCCCTATTCTCAGAATCAGCTTTTTCCCCATAATGCATGATCTCCTCCTCAGTTGTGGGTACCCAAAATGGGTCTACATCTACTACCTGTAAAAGAAAGGATATGAACTGCACCCTGACAAAAGGTGATTTAATGCATCTCCACGATGCAGTATACCAAGTAAGTCATTAAATAATTATGAATCCATAACATCCATTTTGTTTAAAGGCCCAGTAAAGGCCAAAATATCAAAGCAGGTGTCATAATACATTAAAATCTTAATCGTACTATTTAAAAGTATGAAAAATATTGTGGAGATGACAGTCTGTTATCGTGTGGTAGGGCCGTATGTTAGTCGCTTGCAGAAAAAAGGATTTTAAAATCTGGCAAAAAGTAAACAAAAGACACAGCTACCTGGTAGGTTTTAACCTAGTTTTGAAATAAATTTCTCTGTCAGCAACTAACACTTGGACCAACTGTACAATGACAGATTGTCATCTTCACAATAATTTCCATACTTTTAAATGGTATGATATAAATTCAAATGCATTTAAACACCAGCTTTGTTTACTTTTGGCCTTTATTGTTACTTTAATAACCAATTGAATCATGAGCTAGACTGGTCCTTCAATTGACCAAAACCAAAAAAGTTTCAACGGACTGCGCAGGCTGACATGGGTCGATACTTTTTGGAGATGCATTAAGCCCGCTTTTCAGACAGAATGTCTCATACTTATTAACCCATCACAAAGTAAAAAGCTAACAGCATTGATCAATTATCTGGTTGCATAGATATTGTCTCAAAAAGAAGTTTTGCTCTGCACTCTCCAGTTCATGTTCTCTGACAAAGTAATATGTTTTTAAACCTTTTAACAAATGACAAAAACATCAAACTTGTCCAAATTGAAAGCATTATGAGGGTAACAAATTAACTATGGCTCAAGCTGAAATTTGCCTGTATAAGCATAGAAAATGTTACAGGAACGAGAGAAAATGCTTACTACCAGCATTTTCTCCTTTTTCAAAAATGTTTTCAACAGCCCTTTGCCTCCGGGCTTTTAAAACAAAGGATTTAAAAGGGTTAAAACTTGTATGTTCTCACTCATTGCCACACAATCTCTTGTTTTAAGGATCCTGAAGGAGAAGGCCTTTGAACAACCCTGAAGGTGAACCAGCACTTTCTCCTTTTCCCAAAATTGTTTCTACCCTTCTAACAACAACTTTCGATTTTTGAGTCACATTTGTCATCATCAAGTGCTTTGAGTATACACAAGTCTAAAATTTTGATTTGGTAAAGAGTTAAGAAAGCAAAAAGTTGCACAACTCCTACCTCCCAGTGACTAAACACTAACTGAGGACTGGCTAGACCACTCGTCTTCTTTCTGATGTCCTCTGCAAACCCAAAACTCTCCACCACAGGGATGACTGCCTCTACATTAAATATCTGTGTGCCTTCCTTCATCTCCTCCCCTATAATACGGCCATTCCTTTTTCCTATAACAGCATACAGCTTACCTGAAGAGAACAAATATGGTTATTAATAAATGTGACCAGTTCTTATCAGAGACCAGTTCTTATCAGAGACCAGTTCTTATCAGAGACCAGTTCTTATCAGAGACTATCCCTTTTTAAAATTCTGACGACTAATTATCCCCCTGAAAAAACATTTGTAACTGATGATTTTGAAAAATTCATTGTAAAATAAAGATAAAGATTACCATCTAACCCTTACCCATATGAAAATTCTTAGATTCTTCCTAATTCAAAACATCTATTATTGACAAATTCAGTACAATTAAGATGAAGCTCTTCGACTTTAAGGAAAACAATGTGGGAAACAGAGAAGATGCTTTTAAAAGCTTTCACCCACAGAGTCATTAAAAGTCGGGATTGTTTGGAAAAAGGTTAAAGTATAATAGTATTACATGAAATACATGTTATAAAATTGTGGCAGAAAAAGAATCTATTTCACTGAAATAAACAGCTCACCTACAGACTCCCAATCATTAAAATGGGCCATGCTCTATATAAATGGGTTTTAATGCATCAGCCAAAAGTTTCGACCCGTGCCAGCTTGCATGGACTGCCCAGACTAATATGGGTCGTAATTTTTTCTTATCTTTAAATTGTCTGCATTTCAAAGGACCATTCTACCTTAAGGTACAGTTGGCTGTATAACGAAATAAATACTATGGATCAATAATTAAGTGATGACTTGCCAGGTATCATGCATTAGGGAGAGGAATCAAACCCCCTTTTGCCAGAGCACTTCTCAAATTCCGTAATTTTGAATGTAGTCTCCATAGTACAGCACAATCATTTTTCAAATTTTAATTACATCAATCTCTTAACCAATAATTGCCTTTCACATCTACAGTTGTTTTTGTAGCCAGTGTAGATCAAGATCAGACTGCACAAAATGTGCAGTTTGATCTTTGGCCTACACTGTCTGCTTTGCTGAAACAGCACTGGCCAAAAGCAGCACTGGCCAAAAGCAATCATGAAATTGTAGTTATCTGACTCTTATTCTAGAAAGAAAATTTAGGTTTATTCGGCGCTTTAAGGTTTAATTAAAGCTAAATACTAGTATCTAGCACAACAACAGTCACTTTGTAAACAATCTAGATTCACTCTTTCTGTGGCAAATATAATATCAACCTCTTTCAATAGCTAAAAACTCAATCCAGTAAAACTCAGATGGATTTTTATCCTACATTTTCTATATGCTTTTCACCTTATGAAAAGACCTTATAGATCCAAGAACAGACTTTGACTGCAGATTTTGTGCAGTCTGATATTGATCTAGGCTACCTGCAAAAGCCTTTGTTTTTGCTAAGGTGCAGAAAGGTCTAACTATAAAAGCCATTACTACTCTCTATAATCATGTGATGTTACATACCTAATACCTCTGTTGTAGCCTGTATATTACATTTATACATGGCGACCATCAGTCTCTGAGGCTGAGTCTGGAATGACTTTTTACAGGCTTCCTTCATAATAGAGATCAGCTGACCTGATAAATGGCCTTGACCTTCATTTTTTTTGATGGTGTTCTTTGATGAATTGTTTTCTATATTTTGTACATTTGTAACTTCTGGTGTGTCTATTTGAATAGTCTCATCACTCAGACATTCTGGAATTTCTTGATTCTCATCACAAACACTATTTTTCACTATACTATCATCATAACTTTCAGATTTATCAACAGTTATATCACTCATCTGAATTTCTATTTCAGCTAGAACTTGATTCACACTTTTTTGCTTCTTGCTAAAATTTGGTGTAGTGTGATCCATTTCCCACTCTTCCACAATAAAACAAACACCTCTCATTGGTTCATCACAAAGAGGCCCAACAAGGGTTGCTAACTGAAATCCACTAACAATACTATAATCATACTCTCGTATATTCCAACCAGAATCCATTCTATGCTTATGTATTGTATCCCAAATGGACATTCTCTGGTACCCTGTTATACCATTTATAAGTAAATTTGGCCCAATTCTTTTGGGGCCAAAAGCCCAGATTCTATCAGCAAATCCAATCCATTGTTTACCAGCCTTCTCAAAAAGCTTATCTAAATTTTCTTTAAACTCTGTAATTGCATCTTTCGTGGACTGTTTCAATTTAGCACCGATGCCTACTTTACTTTTACCTTTATCTGACAATTTTGAAGACACATATAAATCCAGTGTCTTTATCAAAGACTGGTGATTGTCCAAAAAGTCAGTCACTTGTGGTGGTAGAGGTTGTGTGCGAATCTGAACACTACACTGCTTACTTGGAGTGTAAATTTTTACTAGCCCTTCCTCCAAAACTTCATCATCTTCAATCTCTTTCCACTTTTCATTTTTAGCAATCTGATTCTGCTCTTGTATGGACTCATTCACCATATCTACAGTGGGTGGGGGAACAATAGTTTCTCTAAAAGGCACTATAGGTGCAGAGGCAGTCACTTTCACTTTAGCATACCTAAAAATGTTAAGTAACAAAAGAAAAAGGGTGTATGATGCTCATTTGAATTGTATGTTCATGAGTCGTGCTTGGTGTAGAGTTTAATGCATCTGCAAAAAGTATCAGCCCACGTTAATCTGCATAAACCCTGTAGGCTGACATGGATCAAAACTTGGTACTATGGATCACGAAGATGCATTAAGCCCCCTTTTCACACAGCGTGGCTCATATATAAAACAAAAAGAATGACTAAAAGGAGTTATAGGTATTTTCAGACAATTAAAGAACAATTAAAAATAAACAAGAGCCATGTTGACATGGCCATCCCCTGCCGAATGCTTGTTCAATAGAAGATGTGGGTCTTCTTTCTGGTAATACTAAATACAAAGTACAATAAAGAACTTCAACAAGGTACACTTTTCTTATATAGCTGTCAAGTGTTAACACATATGAAATCAGACAGAACAAAAACTCTGAAAAACAACAAAGAGCAATAAATAAAAAATTATGGAAGGTTGAGTTGTCATTCTTGTGTACTGCACTCCTCCTCAGAGACAACTATCCAGCTATGAAGCTAATACAGCTCGAGTTATGCTCCAAAGGAACCTTGAGACTCAAAAATTAACTTTGAGAGATTAAACTTGAAGAGAATTCATGTAGACATATATTTACAAGCACTACAAGAGTAATATCAGTGATTTTCATGTCTTGGAATCTTTTTCCAAAACATCGAAGAAACCTTTTGGCAAATTAGCTGCCACCCATCAAAAACATGTAACAGAAAAAGAAGAACGTAAATAGTTTATTTCCCATAGTCCAAAAGATCATTATATTCTTCCTTTCTTTCAATAGAACTGTATTTCTACTTTTTTATCTCTTGAGCTAGCAAATGGTATTTACAAAAATATATCTTCATGCAGTAAGAAGTTTTACCTTTGTTCAAGGTCATCTATGCAGCGTCTCAAATGAACTTCTCCAGCTGTCACAATGACATGTTCCCCAGTCTCTTGGACTAACACCTGGACACAGGGGTCAGCCTGATTTAACAACTTCAATCCTCGCACAAGTTGTGACATTTCACCTACAAGTCAATCATATCAAACTTGACAAGATGAAACCTAGCAGTACACTCGCAGTGGTAGATGAATGAAACTTTGACAGTTAAAGGGAAACAATTTGAAATACATACCCTTTAAAACATTGTGGAAAAGAGAGAAACTGCTTGCAACAAACAATTTCTCATTCATTTTGTATTCAGACGTTGAACCTTGATTAATCTTTTACTAAACAACAAAATTTTAGACTTGCCCAAATTAAAGATTTTGAAGACGATTTTAAAGATTTCAAAGACGATAAAATACCTGGTGACTCAAAAATAGTAACACCCTTTTGGAAAGGTTGAAAACCTTAATTAGTGACTTAAAAATAGAAATACACATTTGGAAAGGTTAAAAACACTGTGTGAAAGGAGAGAGTGCTGGTTACCAGCATTTTCTCCTTTTCCAAAAATGTTTTCAAAAGGTTTCTTCCTTAGGGTCATTAAAACTCAGGATTGTGTGGTAAAGCGTTGATTTCAATAATCTCTATTTCACAAGGATAAAATCGAAGTTGCCTGATGCAAGTTTGTATCTGGAGGTCACGACATACAAACCTGCCTGACTAGGTTCTAAAGCCACTCGTAAAATTGGGGCAGCATCAAAGTAGAGGTCAGTGAATGCTGGACAAGTAATTGTACTTGAGATGGTAGCTGACTTCAAAATATGGTCCTCCAAACCTCCTATACCTGTGGAAAATAAGACGCTTTCAATTTTGACGAACCTTCTATTTTGTCCTTAGTAAATAGTAAAAACATACATAAAATTTCTGAATATGATAATAATTATACCTATTTTTGTCATTTGCTACTTACATGCTTATAAATTTCTTACTTGCTTTTCAATAATGAAGGTATTGGTATCCTGCACTCACTTAAGAAACTCTAGAAAAAAAATCTGAAGCTTAAGTACAAACCCAACACATTTCCTGCAGGTACACAGTCTAGCTCCTCTAGTTCCCGGCCCATAAATAAGTACAAATCTTTAACTGTAACTATAGTTATATGATCATCTGCTGTCAAATCCTCTACAGTTTTTGTTGAATCTAGGAGACTGGACTCAATGTTCTGGGAAAAAGGGAAAACAAGAGTTTGTTTCAGAAAGATGGAGAAATTTAAAGTGCACATTAGGGCTAGTATTTCACCAACTACTGTATATATCATTCTTACCCTGAATTCCGTAATTAACTGTCTGATGGCTAGCCTTGGGATTTAGAAATGGAATGGAATTTATCCTTATAGCGCTAAATAAATGGGCAACACTCTGAGAAATGGGAATTCAATGCATCTTGGAAATGCATTATACTGAGCAAGTGTCCCGATGATATGGATCCATTTTGTCTAAAAACTGGCTGAATAATCAGGTAGAATGGTCCCTTGACATGTATCAAATTTTACAAATAGCACAAAAATTTGACCTAGGTCAGCCTGTGCAGACTGTGCAGGTTGACATTTGTTGATACTTTTTGGCAGATGCATTAAACCCCCTATTCACAGAGACAGACTCAAATGCAATAGACATTCTTAGTCAACATTAAAAATGCAAATGTTGTGATTCAAAAGCTGTTTTTGACAGAATACCTGACAGAGAACCTGACAAAGTAGATCCAGGATCAGACTGCATGTCTTGTGCAGTTTGATCTTCATCTACACTACACTTAAATACAGGCTAGGCACAACAAGGATTAACTCTGTCACTATCAAATAAATAACCTTTACTTTTTTAACGGCTACAAATACAGTTCCACTGCAAGATGACAAGATGATGAGACAGTTAAGTTTTAATCTAAAATAAAAGAATGGACAGTGTAGATCAGAGATCAGACTGCATGCTCTGTGCAGGCTGTTCTTGATCTACATTGCCACAAAAGCTTATAGTATTGTCGATAGTAAGGAAAGAGTTAAGAATGGTTAGTGAGAGAGGTTTTTCACTTTTGGCTTGGCTACAAATTATAAATCTTTTGTTTGTGTATATTTGTATCAGTTGTATTTTACAAGATCAGACATTTCATTACTTCTATCAACATTAAACCCTTTACTCGACAATCGATTATCAAAACTGGAAATATCAGGTACATGGACAACACACCTTTTGAGGAAAGGTAAATATTTTCTCGCATTATGGAAATTATCTTTGAGGGAGGGGATAGTAATTGTAACAAGCCATTTCTCTCTCCCCTGATTGTATTCGAAAGCTGTCATTTGCAGGTGGTGTAAGGTCATATTTTGACAGCAATCTTTGTCCTCACTACCGCATGTCGAAAATGTAAACTTGTTCAAATTGAAAGCATTTGCATATGACAATTTAAGCACGGCTCAAATGATGGAATTTTGTTTTTGTCAGGATAGAAAACATTGTAGGAAAAGGAGAAAATGCTGGTTACCAGCATTTTCTCCTTTTCCCACAATGTTTTCAAAAGGCTTTTCCTCGGGGTCGTTAAAACTTGGTAATGTATGGTAAAAGGTTAAGACTATGATATTACTCAATTATGTCTCCCTTCTTATGCAAAATTTTATTTTTGAAATTTTGTAACATTTAAAGTGAAGAATACCTTTTCTAGTGCCTTAGCAGGATCATGTTTTGGCCCTAACACATACAGTTTTTGTCCTTTTCTAACAGTTCCACTGTAAACACGAGCAAATGCTATAAATACATTGTCTTCAACATTATCTGATGATTGATTGGATGCATCAGCTGTAAAACAAAGCATCTAGTCTAGCATAAGTTTCTAGTACTGATATTACCCAATCTGTAATACAAGAGGGCCATGATGGCCCTGAAGTCGCTCACCTGAGCCTTTTGAGCAAACATGACCCATTTTTCAATCAAAAACATTCTAACAAGCTTTCACAATTATTGGACTGAAAGTTTACCTCTGCCATGTATGCAAGCTTTTTCTAGAATTTCTCTCAGTGACCTACTTTTTAGCCCAACATATAACACATTTTCCCATTGTAGATACATTTATTATCAAAACAAAGATTCTGACGACCTTTTATACGTATTGGACAGAAAATGTGGCCTGTAGAGTGTACACAAGGTTTTTCCAAGATTTGACATGGCGACCTAGTTTTTTAACCAATGTAACCCATTTTCAATTTCATCTTATTGATCATCAAGAAAAACACTCTGACTAATTTTCATAAGTATTGGACAGAAAATGCTGGCTTTAAAGTGACACAAGCTATTCAAAGATTTGACCTGATGACCTAGTTTTTGACCCAACATGACCCATTTTCAATCAAGACAGACATTCTGACAAATTTTCAAGATTAATGGACTGAAAATGTGGCCTCTAGAGTGAACACAAGGTTTTTCTAAGATTTGAGCTAGTGACCTAGTTTTTGACCTGACATAACCCATTTTCAAACTCGTCCGAGATATTATCAAGACAAACATTCTGACAAACTTTCATGAGTATTGGACTTAAAATGTGAATTCTAGAGTGTAAACAAGGCTTTTCCAAGATTTGACATGGCGACCTAGTTTTTTACCCAATGTAACCCATTTTCAATTTCATCTTATTGATCATCAAGAAAAACACTCTGACTAATTTTCATAAGTATTGGACAGAAAATGTTGGCTTTAAAGCGACACAAGCTATTCAAAGATTTGACCTGATGACCTAGTTTTTGCCCCAACATGACCCATTTTCGAACTCGTCCGAGATATTATCAAGACAAACACCCCGACCAAGTTTCATGAGTATCGGACTGATAATGTGGCCTCTGGAGCGCACACAAGGTAAAAGTTGGCGACGCATGACGGATGACGCACAATGCACGACACACGACGGACACAGCATGATCACAAAAGCTCACCTTGAGCACTTCGTGCTCGGGTGAGCTAAAAAATCACAATAGTGACCACAACATGATATGTTTTTAATTAAAAAAAAAAAATTCATTAAACTAAAAATACTCACATAAAAATCAGGCATTAAAAGTTCAGTTCTACACAGAGACTAATTTTACATGAATGTTTTCTTTCCATTGCAATTAATTATTGAAAGATGAACATTGCAAACATATCTATGTATCACCAAAAACAGCATTAATTTTGATTCTTTGCAAACTTATGAGTAAGACAGATCCAAAAGGAGAAGAAAGAACAAATAATGTTTATATTTTGGTAAAGCCTTCACAAAACACCCTAAAAATAATTATTTTGGATATAAGTAGCTTCACTGAGACCTATTTACAGGAACCAATCCTCCTACAAGTAACTTAATTCTTGTCAGTCATGCTGAATCAACAAGATCAACACATGCGGGTACCAACACTCAGCTGCAAGTGCTTGATTTTCAGTGAAAATTCTAGGTGAAAAAGGGGGCATAACTGTCAAAAGTATTTTGATGGTTACCTACCCCTGTTGTGTGAGTTCCCCTTTCGATTATGAACAACTTGTCCAAGTTTGAAGTAAAAATCTTCAGTAGTGACCGAGATACTATAAAATGTCAAAGTTTTCACACAACAACGACGACACAGACAACAATCTCTGGGCTACGATAATACCTTGATGGTTCTTTCGAAAACAGCCAAGCTAATAAGTATATATATTAAAGGTCAAGGCAGACAATGTGGTTATTCAGTTTAAACATATTTGTTTTACATCGATGGAGAAACAAGTTCTTCCAAATTACACGAATTTTTCTCTATTCTGCTTCCTGGAAACTACACCAGTACTCCCCCTGAATGAGTGGGCTAATGAACAGTTCTAAAGTTGACATCCGCTCCCGGGTATTGAACTCAGGACCATAATTACAATTATGAATAGGGAAAGGAGTGAACCTGATGACTGTATACCTGTGGCCTGGTTTTCAGTCTTTTCATCTATACATTTGGATTCTTCTGAGACAGGACCAGAACCAGTCTGACTCTCGGCCAGTCTAGCAGCATGACGTATCCTGGCTTCATCTCTCCTCTTCTGCAGCTCCTCCTCGGTAAGAGGCCTACACAACATATTTAGACTTAACCCTTACCACAAAATCTAATGTTTTTATGACCCCGAAGGAGGGGGCTTTTGAAAACATTGTGGGAAAAGGAGAAAATGCCGGTTACCAGCATTTTCTCCTTTTCCCACAATGTTTTCTACCATGTCAAAAGAACATAACTTCATTTGTATCTTTTCGAATGTGTCATCTGCAGATGCTTTCAATTTAGAAGAGTCTGGAATTAGTCGTTTGGTAAAGTGTTAAATGCATGAAAGTTTTCTTATGAACAAAACATAAATGTTGGTTCTATCAACAATCCAGTTGGAAGAAATGATGATAACCTTGTTAACAAAATGTGTGCATCAACTTTGCATGAAACTGGTTGGGTTTTTAGCATTTTGGAATGAACTATCTACTAGCCCTTTACCAAACAATCCCAAGTTTTAAAGCCCTTGAGAAAGAAGCCTTTAGAAAACATTGTGAGAAAAGGAGAAGATGCTGGTAACCATCATTTTCTCCTTTATCCACTATGTTTTCTAACGTTTCAAAGTCTAATCAAATCATTTATATCATAATGAACTTGCCATCTGCAGATACTTTCAATTTAAGTCTAAAAAATTATCATGTGATAAGGTGTTTATAAGGTGTCAACAGGTGAACCCTTCCTTTCTTTCGCAAGAAACAATGAAAGGCCTTTTTTTTTCAAAGATCAAGCCTTTTTTTCAAAGATTCACCTGTTGTTTGTCAAACCCTTTGAAAGTACATGTAGTCTCTGTCATTTGACCAATTATACCTTTCTGTTATTATCTACAATGAATGTTGATAATGTATTTCTGTAAAAAAGAACAAGAACATGACCCTCATTGGAAAAGTTATCCATTTTGACATCAGGTCCTAAATCTATCTAAAACTCATTGTATTTTGACAAACAAATAAAACATAAACAAGCCATTTGAAGATGAACATATAACTCTGGTAAAAACAACACTGCCTTTTGATAAGTATATCTAATTTGACACCCCAGTCTGTGAAACAAGGAGGTAACTGGTTCAAATCTCCAGCTCAACCAATTTCTTTCCCAGGATTGACGATAATCATTGAAACAGGATTCATTCCTCTCTCCATTAATCACTGTTTTAAAGATGGTTACGTTGCAATGCAAACAGTGGCTTGGAAAGAAGATTGTGCGCAGCACTGATGAATTGGTATACTGGCCACAGTGATATACCTGAAGTAATGTTAAAAAACAGTGTTAAACACCATACAAACAAATAATATCCAATTTGATGTGTACCTCCCAATCTTGCAGATAAGAACAAGATATAAGTATTAGCTAGTTAAAGATGTGTACACCAGGAACCTACCTTTGTTTGTTTTGAGGCAACACTGACTTTTCCAGAGGAAACATTTTGGACACAAAAACAATCACTGGTGACTCACTGTCAGATTTACAGGATAAAAATGCTGCAATACAAAAATAACATAATAAAAATATTTCAGCCATCCTCTGTGAAAAGGGGGTTTAATGCATCTGCAAAAAGTATTGATACAGGTCAGTCTGCTCAGTCTGCGCAAGCTGACCTGTGTCAAAACTTTTGCTTTTGGTAGATTTTCTGCTTGTCCAAGGACCAGTCTTACCTCATGATCCTTCTCTTGTTTGACAAAAATGGATTTTATGTATTCATAATAATGTGATGACTTGCTTGGTAAAATGTATTACGGAAATCCATTAAACCCCCTTTTCAGAGTGTACCTCATTATAGGTTTGTGATGACCATCATGATCCTATACTACTCATTTGAATAGATAAGACAAAACCCAACATACTGCTTATAATATTTCTATGACCAGGAAATTCGAAGAAGTCAGTGGTATCCTCCATGACCAAACTGTGTCTAGGTAATTTTAGTTTTTTTACATTGATGTCTGACACTCAAATCCTGCATGCAATGATCATGAAGAAAAGGTCCTCAAACAAAGCTTTTCCAATTCTCTTGTACTACCAAGCAAAAGTAACATTTGTAAGAGTTCTGACTGAACTTTTGTTGCAAAACAGATGAACATACCATCAAATCATCTCAAATAATATAACTGTGTAATTTCAATTATATCGACTTTTTTGATAAATTCGAATTTTGTGCTTAGCAAGGACATGTCTTTAAAAAAAAACAGTAGAAGTAGTCCTATTTATAACCACCAGCAATAGAAAGTGCAGCTGCACTGTTCTCAAGTTAGAAAAAAAAAATCAATATGCTATGATAACTCTAAGTAAATATTGTAAATAGATTTAAAAATTCACATACATTTATAATTCATTTTAATCTCTCAGTTCTCCTCTTAAGTACAAACGTTCAACATAATTACATGTATAATTAAAAACTAAAAATTAACCCTTTACCTTTACCATACGAGCTGAAATTGATAGCAAAAAACAGATGACAAATTAAATATGGACTAAATAATGTTTTGTCTTTGACAAGGCTTAAAACACTGTGGGAAAAGGAGAAAATGCCGATCTGCTGATAACCAGCATTTTCTCCATTTTTCAACAATGTTTTCAAAAGACCTCTTCATAAGGGTTTTAAAAACACGAGACTGTTGGGTAAAACGTCAAAGGCTCGAAATAAAATTTCTCACCGTTTTTCAGGCTTTGAGTTTCCTCAGGCAAAGAATCAAACCTTGTTGCTTGGTTACACATCAGTTTTTCCACTTTTTCCTTGGATATAGCAAGTGGGGATGGAAGTTTGTCTACAACTTCAGCTGTCATAAAAAAAAGAATACAAAACTCAAACACAGCAAGGTATTTAAAAGTACAGAATGAGACACACATCCGCAAAAACAGCACAAAATTTTATAAGTACAGTGAGAGACATAGACTTTGCTAAAACATGCCAAAGTGTTTGTACAGTAGTTAGTTGATGTACCTGTGACAAAACACCTAGTGACATGGATAAATGGTTTTGTATATAACACTTAAGAGTCTAATGCAAAAACAGTTGATATTGTATACAAAGAAAACCGTTGTGTACCTTTTAACAAACCTGAACCCTAAAAACGGCTTTTGAAAACAATGCTAGAAAAAGCAGAAAGTGCTTGTAAGAAGGACTTTTTCCTTTCAGAACAATATTTTCTACCCTATTAGAGAATCTTGGCTTGTTTGTACTTGTGTAGAATTTGTCATCTTTAGAAACTTTATTTTTTGAAGCCTTAACCTGTAAAAAGCCTTTCACAGCTATGGTTGCTTTTGTGGCCAGTGTAGATCAAGATCAGACTGCACTGTGCAGTCTGATCTTTGATCTACACTATTAGCTTAGCTTACACAGTATCAACAAAAACAACCATCACCTTGCAATTAATTGGGTCCTATCCCTTGTCAGAATATGTGAGTTGGATTTATTCAGTGCTCTAAGGTTTAAAACTTGTTTGTTGAGAAAGAGTGCAAAACTAACCTAAGACAGACTGTGACACAGGTAACCACTGTCCCATGATGGCTTGTAACTGAACCCTGGGATCATTGTGTCTAGAGTCACGTGGGGTGATTTTCAGGTTAAGTGATTTGACAATTTTCTCCATCATATCCTTGTCTCGCTTCACCATAACACTATCATACACTGACCAAATACTCTCCAATACAAACTGGACAAACAGAGGCTTTTTTCCTTTGGACTGAAAAAAAAAAAAAAAATTTAATGAATGAAATATTTTTCTATGAATAAAAGATTTTTTCTGGTGTCAACTTCGGGACTGTTTATTGGCCCAAACATTTGGTGTGAGTACTGGTGTAGTTCCAAGGAAGCAGAATCGAGAGAGATTAGTATTAAGCTGTAAGAACTGATTCTCAATCAATGTAAATAAATATGTTTAAACTAAATAATTACTAGACTGCATTTTTATTCTGGCAACTAGAACTAAATTCCAATCAATCCATATTAAATGTAATTTTTAGGTGTATGTGCTGATGTAAGACAGGCATGTAATGAAGGTCATTTCTGTAAGTCAAATTATCATTATTATCAGAAAAAGAGCAAAGATAACCAAATAACAGATTCCAAAAGGACCAGTTTTTTACTCTTCCAAGATGAAAGCATAATTATGCAGACAACAAATTTGAAATGGGTACAAATGAGCTGAAATTATCTGATATGGTAGACAACATTTTTGGAAAAGAAGAAATTGCTTGTTACAAGCAATTTCCTCTTTTTCAACAATGTTTTCAAAAGCCCTCAGAGTCATTTAAACATTGGATTACTTGGAAAAGGTTAACAATGTTGAACTGTACCTGTGCTCCTTTCATAAGTCTTTTAGTCTTAGAATTGAGATAAAAATCTCCCCACAGAGTTTTCCGCAATCCTTGCTCACTCATCCCTAATTTCTTCGAATATATCTCTGCAAACTGTCCAACTCTGAAATTTGAAGATTGTCAAGTGTGTGCACTTGTCAAGTGTGTGCACTATTATGCTAAAAGCACATGTCCAGAAATTTTACCACAACATTGCCACAAATTTCGTAAAAATCAAATTTTGCATTTTTTTTCTAAAAGTAAATATACTTTTAACCTTTAACATATCCTCCACAACTATAGCAGCCTTTCAGGCCAGTGTAGATAAAGATTAGGCTGCACAAAATGTGTGGCCTGATCTTTGATCTACACTGTCCGCTTTGCAGAACGCCGTAGACAAAAGCAACCTTGAAATTGTGATTATTTGGATCTTATTTCTAGATTGAAAATATATAATGAGTTTATTGAGCAGTCTAGAGTTAAAACATCATTATTACAATTCATGCATGCAGGTGCCAATGCTTGGCTGCAAGTGCTTGATTTTCAGTGAAAATTCTAAGTTGAACAAGAGCGGCAAATTGTTGCAAGATACGCCTGTCCCACCGCCAGTTATCGAGGGGGAATAATAATCGTAAAGGGCAGGTAGAGGAAAATAGTAGTGCAGCAGAAATCATGTAAGTGATTGAAATAGGCATGAATGTCTCCTCTAATGTTAAGGAAACATGCATATAAAGTTTCAGGTCAGTCCAACATGAAAAGACAAAGTTATATTGTAGAGAAGCATGAAAAGCTGTAAAAAAAAAATAATGAATAGGGAATAATTCCAAAAGGGCATCAGGTAAGGTTACAGCTACGGTGCATTGCACTTTTCGTAACTGCAACAAACATGTTTACTAAGTCTCAAGTCCATTTGACTTGAGGTGACAAAGTTCCCTTCCAGACAAGCAAGAAATACTGTAAAAATGAAGATCAAAGTGGAATTACTCAAAATCTGCCCTAGGTAGACTTATTGTTCTTGCCCACTGCACTCCGTAATATTGCAACAAACATGCATACCAAGTTTGAAGTTGTTCTGACTTGAGATGACAAAGTTATATTCCGGACAAGCAGAAAATGCTGTAAAAATGACAATCAAAGGGAAATAACTCAAAGACAGCACGAGGTAGAGTTACAATTCTTGCGCACTGCACTTCCAAATATTGCAACAAATAAGCATACCATATTTCAAGTCATTTGACCTACTGACCTAGTTTATGACCCCAGGTGACCCAAATCCAAACTCATCCGAGATTTCATCAAGACAAACATTCTGACCAATTTTCAAGCCAATTGAGCAATAAATGTGGCCTCTAGAGTGCCCTAAAGGTATTTCTTTAATTTGACCTAGTGACCTAGATTATGACCCCAGGTGATCCAATTTTGAACTCATCTTAGATTTCATCAAGAGAAACATTTTAACCAATTTTCAAATCAATTGAACAATAAATGTGGCCCCTACAGTGCCCTAAAGGTATTTCTTCAATTTGACCTAGTGACCTAGTTTATGATCCCAGTTGACCCAAATTCAGACTCACGTGAGATTTTATCAAGACAAACATTCTGACCAATTTTCAAGTCAATTGAGCAAAAAATGTGGCCTCTAGAGTGCCCTAAAGGTATTTCTTTAATTTGACCTACTGACCTAGTTTATGATCCCAGGTGACCCAAATCCAAACTCATCCAAGATTTCATCAAGACAAACATTCTGACCAAATTTCAGGTCATTTGAGCTATAAATGTAGCCTCTAGAGTGCCCACAAGGTATTCTTTAATTTAACCTAGTGACCTAGTTTATGACCCCAGGTGACCCAATTTTGAACTCACTGAACATGTTGTGCTCAGGTGGGCTAACAAACTTAGAACAGGTTCACTACATACCAAATATCAAAGTTCTACGCCTTCCAGTTTCAGATAAGAAGACTTTTAAAGTTTTCCTTCTTTGTTCCTATGTTCGAACTTGTGATCACTGGGGCTGGGCCAGTTTTGACCCCAGCGGGTTTATTTGAACAAACTTGGTAGAGGTCCACTAGGAGATACCATATACCAAATATCAAAGCTCTACACCTTCCCGTTTTAGAGAAGAAGAATTTTAAAGTTTTCCTTCTTTGTTCCCATGTTCAAACTTGTGACACCTGGGGCTGGGCAAGTTTTGACCCCAGGGACAGCGTATGAACAAACTTGGTACAGGTCCACTTGGAGATGCTACATACCAAATATCAAAGCTCTACACCTACCCGTTTTAGAGAAGAAGAATTTTAAAGTTTTCCTTCTTTGTTCCCATGTTCAAACTTGTGACCCGGGGCGGGGCCAATTTTGACCCCAAGAGCATCGTATGAACAAACTTGGTACAGGTCCACTAGGAGATGCTACATACCAAGTATCAAAGCTCTATGCCTTCCAGTTTCAGAGGAGAAGAATTTTGAAGTTTTCCTTCTTTGTTCCTATGTTCGAACTTCTGACCCCCGGGGCTGGGCCACTTTTGACCCCAGGGACATCATATGAACAACCTTGGTAGAGGTCCACCAGGAGATGCTACATACCAAATATCAAAGCTCTATGCCTTCCAGTTTCAGAGAAGAAGAATTTTAAAGTTTTCCTCCTTTGTTCCCATGTTCGAACTTGTGACCCCCAGGGCGGGGCCAGTTTTGACCCCAGGGGCATCATATGAACAAATTTGATAGAGGTCCACCAGGAGATGCTACATACCACATATCAAAGCTCTACGCCTTCTAGTTTCATCAGAGAAGATTTTCAAAGATTTTGCATTTTTTTCCTTTTTGTTGTCATGGCAACCAGAGTTCAGGGTGGAATTCAATTCTTTGAACAACTTTGGTAGAGCTTCACCCTAGGAACATCTCTGCCAAGTTTCATCAAGATTGGCCCAGTGGTTTAGGAGAAGAAGATGTTTAAAGAAATTGTTGACGGACTCCGGACACCGGACATTAGGGTTGACTATTGAGGCCAAAATCTACTATTGCGATAGTATTGACATTGGACAAAATACTATTGCAATAGTATTGATATTGCCTGTTACTATTGCAATACTATTGCAATACTATTGGATGAATTGCAAGAGATGAATTTCACCAAATGACATCTTGAAACGAAGTTTTATACTAATACTTTCTCTGAGTAGTTTAAATTCTACCTGAGTACATGTTTTGAATAAGAATAAAGGGGAAAATAGAGTTAAATGCATGATGCCCAATAAATTTCAAGGACTATTTTTTCTAAATGCAGATAGTTCACAAGCAATTTAACATACCTAATTACTCTGAACTTTTGAAGAAGTCAACTTTTAAGTCTGATTGATATACAACAGCATACAAAGCACAAAATGCCGACAAATACTGATGATTCATAAACACACCTAATAAAAAGCAACTTTAAACTTTTAACCCTTTACTACACAGTCCCGACTTTTAACGCCCCTGAAAGAGAAGACTTTTGAAAACATTGTGGGAAAAGGAGAAAATGCTGGTTACCAGCATTTTCTCCTTTTCCCACAATGTTTTCTACCCTATCAAAGAAAAATCATTTCATATGAGCCACAATGAAACTGTCATCTGCAATTGCTTTCAATTTGGACAGGTCTAACATTTTGTCGTGCAGTAAAGGGTTAAAGAAGTCACCTTTTAAATAGGAGCCCTTTTAAGTTGTTTTTTTTTTTGAGTTGATAGAATTTATCTAGATTTACCCATAATTGGCGCATATATATTCAGACAGAAAAAAAAATTTTTTTTGTTTAGCCTCCAAATCTTTGAAAAAAAGGGGGTGGTCGAAATAATAGGTTTTACCTTGTTGTATGTGTATCCAAAACGATAAGATGAAATCCGACAAATTTAGATCTATTTACAGTACCGGTGAAGGAGTCAAAACTGTAGTAGACCTATACATATAGTTTCGCCATATTTTTAATATTGAAAAACATATGTTTTAAACCAGTGTTCCCTCAAGCTTTCTATTTCAAGGGTACACTTACCCCCTGAGCTGTGAATTTGGGGGTAAGATTCCGTATTAGAGGGTATGACAGTAATGGTTCCCAACAAAACATAAAGCATTCCATATTGATGATTGGCAACAAAAAAAGTGTGTTATATTAAGATATTTGTATAAATCTACTGCTTAAAGTCATTTAAAAGCTGAAAAGACGATCTGAAGTGACTCTGTCAATAAGGGTAACAAGTAACTTCAAAACATGTCATTTTACACAAGAAAAGCAGATAATGGCCTTTTTTGTCCATGCATTTTCTTGCGTGAAGACTGGGGTGTAACCAGAATTTGTTACGTGAATTTCAATTCTATAATGTGATTTACGCAATAATTTGCACGAGTGGGAACACTGTTAAACATCATCTTACCCTTTTTAGCCCGAGAAAGAAGTAGCTTTCTAATACGAGTTAAGTCATAGTACAGAAGTGGATGGTATAGATCCAAGATCAGACAGCATGTTCTGTTTAGTTTGATGTCTATCTACACCATCCAACAACGCTTTGAAAATCGCCATCTTGCCATCAGTAGAGTAAATTAGAAAGACCATAAATGTAGATCTATATTACAAGCCATCTGTCTACAAGATGCCTGTAGGCCTGTCGTGGGTACACAAATGTTTGAAGTAAAACTTGGATAAGGGGTATGACGTAACATGCAAATCATTCGAAGCGACAGGGTTGTAACGCGCCTGTTTAATTTACACGCTTAAACTGGTCTGCTCCAAGAAACTTATATCTGGCAGCAGGTCGACCTCCAATCAATTCAAAGTGACCACGCAATAAGCCTATTTCATGCACGATTTAGACCAGCTGATAGTGCCTTTTTGCATTTAGTAATATAGCTGTTTCAAGAACACCCCAGTCGTGTCACATGTTTTGTGTAGTCGGCATAAAAAAGTCCGGCTGTTTTCTAAAAATAATTCCTTGCAGCCGACATAAAAAGGAATGCATTCAAAATGGATTATTGATAAATAAAGAAAAGAAAGAACGAGGTTTAGTATTCATTTTTCATAGTTGATTTATGTAGTTCAAATGGTGATTTCAGTCGTTGGTGGGGTAAAAAATATTGTGAAAAAACGGAGAAAATGCTGGTTACCAGCATTTTCTCCTCTTCCCAAAATGTTTTCAAACATCTTCTTTAGGGTCAACAAAAGTCAGGCATATGGTTAAGACTTTGATCCCTGCAGGGGCCAGTGACAGGGTAAACGTCCTATCTGCATGGTATCATGTCTAACTACAGGTAGATTAACGAGGTAGCAGTAAATGACTTCTAGCCTGAATGTTAATGACCTGACACTCACTGGTGAAGGTATCAAGCCCTAGAACTTGCAACAGAAGCAAGAATCATGGGACCTGTCATTAACATAAGTATGAGCCATGCTCTGTGGAAAGAGGGTCCAATGCACTGCAAGCAGTATTGCCCTAGATCAGAATGCGCAGTCAGTGCAAGCTGACCCGTGTCAAATTTTTTTGCTGTTTGTAACCTGTGTCAAAACTTTTTGCTGTCTGTACATTTTCCCCTTGTCCAAGGACAATTTTACCTCATGATTTAGCCTGTTGTAAGACAAAATGGATTTTATGGACCCATAAGTATGTGATTACTTGCTTAGTATTATGCAGTGCTCGCGCTGCCAATCGACATTATCGACAATTGTCGATTAATTAATTCAGCTGTCGATTAATACTTCCAGTTGTCGATAAAAATTGTCGATTAATTTATTCCCAAAAAAAGTCGGGTAAAATTCCCTTTACTTGCCTGGATCACGCGCTAATTTGCACCGGAAATGTGGTAATCGCTTGTTTTACACCTCGGCGGACGCAACCTTAGGTAATCGACAGGTCACAGTTGGCTTGTATATTCCAAAACGCATGTCATCTTATCGGTTATTATTCTAAGCCGTTAATTGGAGAACGCGATTATTTGTTTATTTCACGTTAAATTTTGATTGACTATTTTACTCGACGCGGTGATAGAATGCCTCGGATTTCAATACCGCCAGAAACGGCGATGGCTACTACAAGAAACCAGTTAGATATCATAAATTCGTTTACATTGCTAACGTAAACCGGCACTGTTTAAATGTCGGCGAACAAAAAGAAAACAATAATTCATAATTGAATTTAACTGACATATTGACATTATTCTAATAAATTTTGTTCTTGAACCCTTAAAATCTTATCATTCTTCACTTATACATCAACATAGGTCATCCTAAACGAAAACTATCACCAATTAAAAAAGATAATAAACTAAGGAAAATTTAACTGCATTTACAGTATTGGATTTAGCAGTGGTATCAGTGAATAGCAGTATGAAAATTCAAGTTAAATTTGAAGGCTTAGGTTGATAACCTCGTCCACTTCACTGTTTAGGTACTATCGAGCGAATGACTTTATTTAAGACATTTTATCCTCCACATTGACCTTACTAGAAAATAATTAAGGTCAACAGATAATAAAGGGAGGTAATTCATCATGTAATAGAAAATTTTCTCCTTTACTTGTGCACATCATTTATTACAATAATAAAAAAAAATGTTGTTTGGTAAAGAAGTAACCATTAATCAAAAGAAACTAGGACTTAATTGTCTGTATGCTTTTATACAAATAATTTTGGAAAAGGAGAACTATCCTTAGGAAATGGTGTAGAACAAATTTTCCTTTTCCTACAATATTTTCTACAATGTAAGATTAAAATGAAATTTTGTCTTTTGGTAAAGGAGTAACCATTCATCAAAAGAAACTAGGACCTAAAAGCCTTTATGCTTTTATGTAACTATTGTGGGAGGGAGCACTATCCCAGGAAATGGTATAGAGCAAATTCTCCTTTCCCACAATATTTTCTACAAGGTAAGATTAAATATATATGAGCATTTAATTATTATTATTATTATTGTAATGGAAATGATTATGTGAATGAAAGTTTGAAACTATGAGTAAAAAACAAAGTTAATGCTACATGTGCATGTCTGTTCTTTTAAACCAAACTTCGCGCGCTTAATTTGTCTATTATTTTTTTCAAGAAAAAATTGTTGGCCATTATTTTACTTAGGCCAGAGCTAGCACTGATTATGCATCACTGAGATGCATTAAACTACCTTTTCCTAGGGCATGATTCATGATTGGCATATCATCAACTCTGCAAAGACAATAAAATTTGAGGCTTGTCCATATTGAAAGCATTTGCAGACGAGAAACTCAGATTGGCTTAACTGGATGAGATTTGGCTTAGAAAGGCCAGAAAATGTTACAAAAGGAGAAAATACTTGTAACCAGCATTTACTTGCATTTTCTACTTGTTCCACAATGTTTCAAAAACCTTCATCCTATGAGGCATTGAAATTTAGGATTTTTTGGTAACAGGGTCAAAATTGCCTGACATACCATCAAGTAAATAATAACAAGAGGGCCATGATGGCCCTGAAGTTGCTCACCTGAGCCTTTTGACCAAACATGACCAATTTTCAATCTCTTTTGAGATATTATGACAAACATTCTAATAAGCTTTCATAATTATTGGAGAATTTCTCTCAGTGACCTACTTTTTAGCCCAACATATCCCATTTTCCCATTGTAGATATAATCAAAACAAAGATTCTGACCACCTTTCATGAGTAAAAGACAGAAAATGTGACCTGTAGAGTGTACACAAGGTTTTTCCAAGATTTGACATGGTAACCTAGTTTTTTACTTAATGTGACCCATTTTCAATTTCATTTTATTAATCATCAAGACAAACCACTCTGACTAATTTTCATAAGTATTGGACAGAAACTGTTGACTCTAGAGTGACAAAAGCTATTTTAAAGATTTGACCTCCTGACCTAGTTTTTGACCCAATGTGACCCATTTTCACATTTGTTCAAGATATCATCAAGACAAACATTCTGACCAACTTTCACAAGTACTGAACTTAAAATGTGACCTCTAGAGCATTACACAAGGTTTTTTCAAAGATCTGACCATGTGACCTAGTTTTTCAAATGATATGACAAATTTTCAAACTCATTTGAGATATCATCAAGACAAATATTTTGATCAAATTTCAAGAGTATTGGGGTGAAAATATAAACTCTAGAGTGTTCACAAGGTCTTTGTAAGGTGTGACCTAGTGACCTAGTTTTTGACCCAACATGACCAATGTTCAAAACAATTCAAGACATCATTAAGACCAATGTTCTGACCAAGTTTAATGAGTATTGGACTGAAAATGTGGCCCCTAGAGAGTACACAAGGTTTTTCTAAAATTTGACCTATTGACCTTGTTTTTGACTTGACATGACCCATTTTTACACTCAGCCAAGATATAATCAAGACAAACATTCTGACTAACTTCCAAGAGTATTACACATAAAATATGGCCGCTAGAGTGTACACAAGGTTTTTTCTAAGATTTGACCTAGTGACCTAGTTTTTGACCTGACCCGACCCATTTTCGAAACAGTCCAAGATATTATCAAGACATACATTCTGACCAAGTTTTATGTGTATCAGACTGAAAATTTGGCCTCTAGAGCGTACACAAGGTAAAAGTTGACGATGCACAACGCACGTCACACGACACACGACGGACACAGCACGATCACAAAAGCTCACCTTGAGCACTTTGTGCTCAGGTGAGCTAAAAAGAAAATCAAAAGGTGATTAAAATCTTACGTAAAGCCCCAGCCATCATAAGCACATGCAAATATAACATTTCCCAAGTCTGGTGAGAAATAAATATTCTTGTGCTCCATCTCATCCGCATCTTCTGTCCAGTCATAATTCTGTACAGGAAAAAATTAATCATCAAGTCCTGCAGCAACCTTATAACAAAAACAAGGACAACAACTTCTGAAATCATTGTAGTGAAAGGATAACATGCTTGGCTCATATTAAGCAACTGCTCATTTAGCCACTGTTTTCTCATGTATGGATGTACTCAATCTTTTTTTAGGTTTATTTTTCATGATTTACAAAGGTGTTTTCTGAGACATCTGCTGCACTTCAGAAAAAAAGGAGTAAAACATAATCACTATTAGAAATCAAGTTTGATAAATTTATGCAAAACTTGAGGTTCACGTCGGAACAGACAATTTTTCACCATGTGATTTTTTTATATTAAATAAACTGTCTTGCTGACAGGTTTTTGGGTCTAGCTACAGGCCACTTTTTGAAAATATTGTTTCAAAACCAGAAAGTTCTTATTATAAGCATATTCCTGTATTTTCCACAGGCTGGTAACCAGTCTTTTCTCATTTTCCCACAATATTTCTACCCTATCAAAGATGTCTACAACTTGATGCACATCTACTTTGCCATCTGCAGATGCTATCAATTTGGACAAGTCTTAAATTTTGTTGTTTGGTCAAGGATTAAACTATATATATATTCAGGCTGACTATCCCTAATGTTCATGGATGCTTTCAAAGTTATATGCTTCAAAAAGTAACATGCTAACATCTTTACAACATGTCAGTTTGGATTGTCCATATTGAAGCTTTGTTTGTATTGGGGTCATTTTTTACAGCTTATATCATATCATGGCAGTCAGTGCACCTACACATGTGTTTCCTGGCTTCCTCACACCAGTACTGACACAACTTTCTTTCCAAATCACTGACTACTTTTCTCACAGACATCAGAGGTGAGAGACAAAAATTGCCATAAGAAAGTTTGTCTAAACCAGGTATCAAACTTGCAGCCACCAGGTAACAAGTCAGATATGCTAACAACTGAGCCAGCTGGCGGGGCAGATACTGAAGCATTTTGCAAAGACAGATTTATGTGGCAAAAGTACAGAAAACTGTCTATGAGAGGATAAAAAACATTCCAGGAAATAGAAGAAAAAGCTGGTTATCAGCATATCCTTCTTCACCAATGATATTTATAATCCGTCTTCTCTTTCAGGATAGCAAAAACATGTACAGACTTGACCAGTACAGGGTTAAGAAGTCATCCTAGAGTTTTTGATTCTTTCAACAAGTTCATGTACTAAGGGGCTTTGCAAAAATTATCATTCTATCAATTAAAATCTACATGTACCTGTGTCTCTGTACCAGCACCATCACTTGTCTCTGCTGTATGTAATGACATAACATCTGCAGTAAATAATTCACTAGTCAGCAAGTTTACCTGTTGATAACACAAAAATCGATTAGCATGTATATGAGTCATTCTGTGAAAAAGAGGTTAAATGTATCTGCAAACAGTACTGACCTGTGTCAAACTTTTAGCTATCTATCAATTCTCTGCATGTCAGAGAACCATTCTACCTGATGATTCAGTCGTTTCTTATACAAAATGGACTACATAAATCCATAATTATGTGATGACTTACTTACTATAATGCTTCGTGGAGATGCACTGAACCCCCTTTTAAATCTAAACTTCAAGGCTAGCAATCTGATTGGGTATTAGATTCTGTCTCAGCCCACCATATTGTTAGTCTGTAAATTCTAGAATTAGAATTGAGTTTAGAATGGTTGATGGCCAAGGACTAACCTTAGATGATAACTTTATCTTGTTAATTACAACATCTTATGGCAGTATGGTGGTAAAATTTCCCTAACATAACAGCAAAATATGTAAAAATGTTGTCTTCAACATGTATACAGGGTTTTCCATGACGCACAAATCCGGCATCAATGATGCAATTTTAACTCAAATGATCCCCAAAATAAATAATTGTGCGTCACCAGTGACGTAACTTTCCAAAATCTAAATCATCTAGAAAATTGAATAAATCATCACAAATCCAAGTCTGCTCTTGCTTCAATATCAGACAAGCTCAGTTCTTTTTTTAACTACAGGGTCTATTTTAGATATAAGTGGTTTTCCAGTAATTTATTTATAGAATAAGACTGGTTTACGCATTATTACCATAAAGTACAGTGGACAGTTGTCGTAAATATGGGCCCAGTCAAAGTCTTAGTTGGGTTCTCTGTAATTTATAGCTTATTTTACGCGATAGATAAAAGTATACATTACCAGTCTGTTCTGTTCATGGAAAATAATGTCACAACGAAGTAAACTGTAGCATTCCGTTATCGTCTGCTTCCCACAGCTGCTGATCAAGCCATGTGAAGCAGCCATTCGGACGAGAATGTATTGTCTGTCAAAAATTGAAGTCGAGCTTTCTGTCAGAAATGACTTAAAAGACTTTACTTTCTTGGAGTTTTAAGGTGAAATGTATTGTAATCTGTGCTTGAAGACGAAGAGACCCGTTTGTTTTGACCCCCTAAGTTAATGAAATGACCCTCAACTAACAAGGCAAAGGGTCACAATGACCCCCAAAATTTAATTCTGAGGGAAAACCCTGGTATATATGAGTGCTGTTTTGTGCTGTTTTCCACAATCTTTTGGTCATATCACACCAGCAAATCACTTATTCATGTTTTTGACAAGTTTCATTAGTATTAGACTAGGGCCTTGCTGTAAGTTGCCCAAGGACACTCCAATGGAACACCACCAACAAATGAGATCAAACCAGGACTTTCCCTGACAAAATCTAACACTTTAACCACTGTGCTGAGAACAACCCTCCCATGTAAAAAAGAATAACTTCAGCTTTGCTAATCAACTGTATAAATCATAACAACATAAAGCTTGCTTTCCATTGTAAAAAAAAAAAAATACTGCCAGTGAACATCAAGATCAGACTGCACAAAACATACAGATGAGAAATATGTCTCATAATCAAACCTGTTCTAAAGTTTGCTGCAAGTGAAAAAAGGCTTCTAGAGGTTCCATCTTCAATTCGAGTATCAGTCGATCTATCTTGTTTAAAACTAGTATAGGCTTTATGTTCTCCAACCAGGCCTGTCGTAATACAGCATGTGTCTGAAACAAAAGGAGGACAAGGTGATTGAGTTGTGATTGTGACTGTAACATAGCTTATGAAAATGGCTTGAGTCCTTACCAGACATCAAAATTTTGGCCATGTTCCTTACACATTTATTGGCAACAATGAAATAATGTTGAAAGCAACTCTTACGAACATGGTCCGTAACAAAGAAACAAATGAAGAAATGCATGGCTGAAACACATACCGCATCTGGTGGGATTCGAACCCATGGCGGACAAGATCCTCGTTTTCCGAGGTTTAAAAGACCAATACCTTAACCTCTGAGCTAAAGAGATACATGTATCTCCCTAACGCAGTTGTTAGGTATTGTATTTAAATCAGGACGAAGCCATGCATGAAGGAGTGGTCTCCCGTAACACACCCCCTCTTAGTCATCATTTATTGATGACTCAAAGCCTTATTAGGCAGTAAGTCTATTATTTAGACAACAAATGTCCGTTTTTGGACAACAAATGGGATTAATGGCTCAATGGCCAATCCCGGACGAGCCCCAATCTTACGAACATGGTCCATAACAAAGAAACAAATGCATGGCTGAAACACAAACCGCATCTGGTGGGATTCGAACCCATGGCGGACAAGATCCTCGTTTTCCGAGGTTTAAAAGACCAATACCTTAACCTCTGAGCTGAAGAGATATCTCCCTAACGCAGTTGTTAGGTATTGTATTTAAATCGGGACGAAGCCATGCATGAAGGAGTGGTCTCCCGTAACACAGCATTAACTCTTTACCAAAGAATGATTGATTGTATGGTGTTTAACGCCGTTTTCAACATTATTTCAGTTATATCACGGCGGCCAGTGCACCTATCGATGCGTTCCTGGAGTCTCTTTTACCAGTACTTCGCACAATTTTCTTTCCAAGCCACTGGCTGCTTTCCCACATAATCATCGTTGAAACAATGGTCAGCGGTGGGAGAGGAATGAATCCTGTTGCAGTGACTATCATCAATCCTCGGAAAGAAATTTGCCGAGCCAGGGATCGAACCCTGGACCCCGTGTTCTCAAGTCCTGCACGCTACCGACTGAGCTACCGGGGCTCGGCTTTACCAAACAACAAAATTTTAGACTGGTCCAAATCAAAAGCAGTTGCAGATGACAATTTACTTATATTTAGCTAAAATGATGATTTCTGGCTTTGAAAGGGTATAAAACATTGTGGGAAAAGGAGAAAATGCTGGTTACCAGCATTTTCTCCTTTTCCCACAATGTTTTCAAAAAGCTGCTTTTCAAGGTCATTGAAACTCTAAATAGTAAGGTAAAGGGTTAAACACCACACAAATAAAATACAGGCAACAAATCAAATGAGATTCAGCTGATTGAATTTGTGTTTGATAGAATAGAATAGATAATGGGAAAGGAGAAAATGCTTGCAATCCACGTAAGCTGACCTGGGTTGAAACTTTTTTGTTATTGGTCAATTTTCTGCATGTCCAAGGACCAAGGTAACTCATGATTCAGGTGGTTGATATACATGGTGGATGTTAGTATCATGTATCACAGGGATGCATTAAACCCCCTTTTCCAGAGTATATCATCAAGCCCCAGTAGCTCAGTGGGCAGCAAGACTTGGGAACAGGGGGTCTCTGGTTCGATTGCCGGCTTGGCCAATTTCTTTCCAAGGATTAATGATAGTCATTACGACAAGATTCATTCCTCTATTATCGCTGACCATTGTTTTGGCGATGAATATGTGGGAAAGCAGCCAGTGGCTTGGGAAGAATATTGTGCGGAGTACTGGTAAAAGAAACTTCTGGAAGGCATAAATAGGTGCACTGGCCGCCGCGATAGAACTGAAATAATGTTGAAAAAAGGCTTTAAACACTATACAATCAATTATACAACCAATCCCAGAGCATGACTCATTTGTATAGATTTAACAAAAACTGTCAGATTACCTACCTGTGGACAGACGCCTTCAACAACATCTACAATCACTATGGCACCATCACACAGCCTTACAGCAGTAGACACTTCACTGGAGAAATCCACATGGCCGGGGGAATCTATTAGATTAACTAAATATTCCTCACTACCTGTAAAAGAGATGGACAGACACAATTTACACAATAAATGAATCACAGCAGTAGATGTGCTTATTTGGTTTTTAACACTTTTTTTCAGTATCTTAGTGTTCCTATCATACTTTCCTGTAGTTTCTTTTACCAGTACTTTGCACAACACTTTTCCAAGCAACTGGCTGCATTCCTGCATAAACATAGTACTAGAGGCGCTTGAGCGCCTGTATCGCTCCACAGGCCTGATATTTCTATAATGGCGAAAGGAAGTTTTTAACAATTATCATTCAATCCTGCATTTTAGCTCACTGAAGAAACAATTTGGTAGACAACCACCATAGGAACTTACCTGCAAAACAACAATGAAATCCAATGAATAGTTTTAGAGAAGAAATTTTTCAAAGATTTTACTTTATACCATAAAAGGAAAATGAGTCTCCCATAAAAGCCATGTTTTTTGACAGATCTTTTTTTTTTTTAAGGAATTCTGTAAACCTGTATCTAAGGAACATTCCTGCAAAATAATAATGCTATCCAAATAGCGGTTTGGGAGGAGAAGATTTTTAAAGGTTTTTTACTTTGGTTGCCATGGCAACCAGAATTCTTCATGGAACACAATTATTTGAAGGAATTTGAAAGAGGACCACCAAAGGAACATTCCTGTGAAATTTGGTAAAAATCCAGTCAATAGTTTCTGAGGAGAAGCTTTTTAAAGAAAAAGTTTACGGACGCACGCACGGACGAACGGACGGACGGACGCACGACGGACACAACGCCATGACAATAGCTCGCTGGCCTTCGGCCAGTGGAGCTAAAAATCAATATTTACTGGTAAAGCTCTTTCCATCAAATGGATGACAGTATAATGAGGTGAGTTTTTGACTGACTGACTGCATGGTGTTCAATGCCATTTTCAACATTGTTCTTCCTTTTATTGTAGTGGCAAGTGCATCTATCCATGCTTTCCTGGAGGTTCTCCTACCAGTTCTTCACACATTGTTCTTCCTAGGCCACTGGCTGCTTTCCCAAATAACCGCTGTCGTAACAATAATCAGCGGCGAGAGAGAATGAATCTGTCGCAATTACTATCATCAATCCTCAGACAGCAGTACATTGAACCAGCAACCCCTTACTCTAAAGTCCTGTAAAGTAACGACTGCACAACCAGGGCTCCGCAACAGGGTGAGACTATATAAACCCAACTATATGACAGCATCATCATTTCAAATGTTATTTTTCTTCAAATGCACAGCAAGGAAATGTTACCTTTCTGAAACTGTAGTGAAATAGCGCTTGACTTCATGGTGATACCTCGGATCTGTTCATCTTCCCTACTGTCCATGTAGCGCAGCTGAAAGGGAATACATTGTGCAAGGATTTACAGACTTACATGAACTAACATGTTTAACTCTTTACAAAACAAACAGTATTTGAGACATGTCAAAACCGAAAGCATTTGCGGAAAATAAATTAAAGACGAGTCAAACAAGGAGATTTGTTCTCAAAATAGAAAACTGTGGAAAAAAGAAAATGCTGGTCACCAGCATTTTCTCCTTTTCACACAACCATTGTTTTTCCAAGCCTTTTTCTTCATGTTTGTTAAAACACATGTTTCTTTGGTAACAGGTTAATGAGTTAATTAAAGACAAAACTGAACCACAATTCAGGGCACAGGGATATCCCTCAGTGAGATATTACATAATGTTTTGTTTCTTCTCAAGACGACAACTGATTTTTTGTGTTTAAAATCCAAGTTGCTAAGTTCATAAGAAAATTCTTCATTTGCTTTATGTTTGCTTGATTCTCTGAATATAAAATTTGCATTTGATATCTGATGTTTATGGATTCATATATCTTTAACTCTTTGCCTCTTGAAATAACTTAGCTGGAAACAGCTCTGAAAATTTCCTAGTAAAACATTAGCCAAGAGTATGAATAGAGATTTAAGGGAAACATAAAAAAATTGGCAAAACATGGACACTAAAATTTTCATTATTTCCTCTAGGTTCACTGTTGTAAAAGGAAGTCTGTTGGATGAAAGAAACAAGCAGGCCATTGGCCCTAGAGCACTCACCTGAGTAAAGTCATCTATGGTTGATAAAGCTGCAGAGATCCTCATCGTGATGATGTAAAACATGTGAGATAAAGTTACCTACTTTTTGACAAGACATGACCCAATGTCAAATTTGTCCCAAATATCAACAAGACAAACATTCTGACCAAGTTTCAAGCATATCAGGCTGAAAATGGAGCCTCTAGACTGTACAGAAAGTTTATCTAAGATCTGGCCAAGTAACCTACTTTTTGACCCAATATGACCCAAATTCGAGTTTGTATGAGATATCATCAAGGCAAACACTCTGACCCAGTTTTATGAGTATCAGGCTGAAAATGTGACTCTTAGACCGCACACAAGGTTTTTCTAACATTAGGCCAAGTGACCTATTTTTTGACCAGACATGTCCCAATTTAAATCTTATCTGAGATATCAACAAGACAAACATTCTGATCAAGTTTCTCTAGTATCAGGCTAAAAATGTGGTCTCTAGACTGCACATCAGGTTTTACTAAGATTTGGCCTGGTGACCTACTTTTTGATCCAACATGACCCAGTTTTGAACTTGTCCAGAATATTGTAAAGACAAAGACTCTGACCAAGTTCAATGAGTTTCTGACTGAATTTGAGGCCTCTAGAGCACACACAAGGTAAATGTTGACAACCACACAACGGATGACGCAAGATGGATGACGAACAACAGACGTGGTACACACCACAATCACAAAAGCTTACCTTCAGCACTTTGTGCTCAGGTGAGCTAAAACTGTCATCTGAGGTTATGTGAAAATGTGGAGTTGCTTGACCCTTTACCTCACAATGTTGACTTTTAACAACCCTAAGAAAGAACGCTTTTGAAAGCATTGTGAGAAAAGGAAAAAATGCTGGTAACCAGCTTTTTTCTGTTTCCTTCAATGTTTTCTACCCAATGAAAGAAAACTTTTGTGTTCTGAGTAACATTTAATTTGTTGTCTGTAAATGCTTTCATTTGGGACAAGGCTAAAATTTTAACATCTGGAGAAGAGGTAACAAGAGCACAGCTTATGAAGAAAAGAGAATTCACACCTTTCCTGCCATTCGCTGGGAGATAATTCCATTACTAGCAACCAAAGCATCTGCCAGAGTTGTCTTTCCTATATAAAGTTGAAATTTATATTCATTAGAAAAGTGTTTAAAATTGTCCAGTACATACAACTCGTACATCTTATAGCTTGTATTTTAAATTTGGTTATTCAAACGCTTTTAATCCTTAGAACGCCAAATAAACCAAGCAAATATTATCAATCTTGAAGTAAGCTCCAAATAATTGCAGTTTCAATTTAGCTTTTGACTAGAATGTCAAAGTAAAGTGGGCAGTGTAGATCAAAGATCAGACTGCATGTTTTGTGCAGCCTGATCTTGATCAACACTTGCCACAAAAGCAACAATTGTTGTGAAAGACGCTTAAAGGACTAATTAACTACAATGCAAGTACCGTAATACTGCTTTGAAAAATTTTCCACATTTTGTGTATTTTTGGCTACTCTAGAACTTAGACTGAGAAGAGATGATAGGTAGCAGTGATGTCAAACCGTCCTGATGGCTCTGTGGTTGGAGCACTGGACCCATAAGCAAGGGGTCTGGTCCAGGGTTTAAATCCAGTACTGGCTGCACTTTCTCTCCTTGGACATTACTACACTACCAATTTTGTCTTTCATACAATTTGTAGTCCTTTTTAAAAGGTTAATGAAATACCATGTGCAGTAATGTATTAAACCTCTGTCAAATGTCTCGTAAAGACATAAAGTCACCTGATAGACCAAGGTCTGTATTCATCAACCATTTTTAAGAACATCCTTAGTCTAATTTTCGAGAAATGTTCACAATCTGAAGGTAACACAATCCTTAGAGCGCCAAATAAAGGTATTTGGCCTCGAAGCAGTATCTGATGAGCTGCGAAAGGAAAATCACAAGTGCTACCTTGTCAACACAGAAAATACTAGGGCTGAAAAATAGTGCTGATCTGAGGTCCAGGACCTACTGAAATGGAGATCGGACCCACGGAAAAAAACAAGGTGAGGGTCCGACAGACCTGTCAAGATGGAGGTCGGACCTGTTCAGTGTTCAAAGTATAAAGTCCTATGCCCGAAATTTATAATAGTTGTTCTAGTGATATTTCAGGTCTGCTTGTTTAGGACAAACTTCGTGTAAAAGTGAAGTACTTTGAAAATTTTCTGTACACTGGCCACCCGAGGACGCTATCACATAAACTTATTTAAGTCATTGTAATATCAACAGTTTTCCCTGGTTCCCGATTTGGATACCATCAATAAACGGGTACATGCAGTGAAGCCGGTTAAAAGCTACGAGTGATATCGTCTATGCTTTTTGCTAAAAGTTTACGAAAAACAGTTTATTCAAACTTGGGTTTTCATCAAATATTAAACGGAAAACTCCAGAAGAAAATAAAAGAGAGCTTTCAAAATTGGAGGAAGATAGAAAATATGAGAACAAAGAGCGGGTTGGGACCTTCCAACAACATTGAAATGAAAGTTGGTCGTGGGTTTCGTTTCACGATGCAACCGTTCAACTGAGTTGCTCCATAAGAAGACTAACACAATAACAAAATATTCCAAATTGCAAATTTCATGTTGGTCTACATAATAATGCTAATTATTTAACTGTTTGAACATCTTTTTCCACTGAACCACCTGAGTAAAAGCAAATTGAAATGGTACAGTAAATGTTTTTTTTGGTCATCTCCTGAGATACCACTACTCTGTACAATGACTGAAAAAAAAAGCATAGACCTGCCCAAGTATACTTCAGACCCTCCTGTTTTATGGGCCAAAAGGTCCCGGACCCAGTTACTTTTATCACTTTTTTCAGCCCTGAATGCTGTTGAAGTTAAATACCTTTTCATATAAGTGTGTAAGGAAAAATTTCTAATATGAAATATAAGTCACTTATTGATTGAAATACCGTTTTCATGGTCCACGGAAAAACCGAATTTCACTTATGACCGAATTTCACCGTATTTCACCTGAAACAGACTATACTTCACATCAAAATGATAAATTTTGACAATGTAGTCAAAACTCTTGACTAGAAATTATATTTTTGAAAAGCACAATTTCATGCTTATTTTCAGATTTTTTATTTCCTGTAACTGTAACTTGTCAGGAATTCTTTGATTTAAAACCATATTTCACTGACGATTACTCTGTAAGAGTTACAGTGCCGTGAAATCTACCTAACGAATTTCACTTTTGTGTTGTATGTTCTTTTTAAAAGACAAAAACTATGTTACAGTTGTGTATTATTTCATCATTATGTTTTTTAATCTGCTTCTTTATTTCAAGAGTGAAGGGTGAAAAATCGAACATGTATACATCTACATCTTGCAAGTGAAATTCTGTGTGTAAATTCCATGGTATTGTAATTCTTACAGTCACGTAGAGTGAAATACGGTTCTAATGAAAGAAACCATTACAAATTACCGTTACAAGAAGATTTTTTTTCTCGAAAAGTAACATGAAATTATGTTTTTCAAAAAATATTAAAGTTTCAGACCAAAATTTATTACTACAAGGGAAGAATTTGTCATTTTGGGGTGAAATACGGTTTATTTGAGGTGAAATTTGGTGAAATTCAGACATAGGTGAAATTCGATTTTTCCATGGACCCCAGTTTTCACAAAATTATATTTCTGGGTTGTATATTGTTTACATTTTGCTTTTCTTTTTTTTCTTTGTTTTTTGGGGGAGGGAGTTGAAGGAGTGTGACAAACTACTGAAAGTGGGACAAATCATCGTGTCTTTTACCTTTGTGCCAGACACCCAATTCCCACCATGACTTACGTACCATGGTCCACATGTGCCAGAATGCAGATATTTCTGATAACAGATGGGCAGTTCTGTAGTGAAGTAAGGGTCGTTTTATTTGTTGTCCTCATTTTTCTGAAATGAAAATGGAACAATAATTTTCCCTCTCGTTGAAAATTACGAGTATTCATAAAAAAGACTGCAAAGATTGGTCGACTGACAGAAGGGTAACCGACAGAAGCCGCAAGCCTATCCGAGAGGACATCTATCCAAAATTTAGTCAAGATACGACGGATTGTACCAGCAAGCTATTCATACGTTTTGCCACCAGACAGTTACAAAAATCAGAGTTATTATTTGTGTCAATGAAAAGTCTACCTTTCAAGATTTTTGGCCCTCACAGATGTGCATTTCTCTATTCAATTACAACGTTTTTCTCATGGTTGTGAAATAATTGTTACTTGGTTTCAGGCGTTCCTTCAAAAATCACTCCTAAAACAGAAACCAGCAAGATATAGACTCGTTTCGTCCATTGACAGAGTTTCGTCTAACTACGAGTTCGTGTAGCTGTTAATTGATTGTGTCTCACTTAAATTTGATCTTTCAAACGACTCGATAAATATAACTGGGTACTTTGGCACCTGTGTTAGGTGAAGCATGTTTACATTTCGCACAATATTTTGGTTGACAAAAACCACTTAAACTGACTTATTTTTCACCTCCCTAACCTTAACTTGGAGAAACTAATGCAGAGTATATGAAACTGCAAAAACTTATCCAGTCTTAAATGAGATTACTTTTGATAAGAAAATTTACTGAGATCTTAAAAAAAAAAAAAAAAAAAAAGAAAAAATACATATGTATTAATAATACATATATTTGTGATAATATATATATATATGTAATAATAATAATATTGGCATCTCAATCAGTCTTAAAGAATTTTTAATCATATATAAATGTAGTGGGACCACTATCTCCTAACCAGTATACTTGGTCAGCATATGCATTTTAAAATAAACATGTATTAACCCGTGATCCGGTTGGCCGGCCATTTCTTCAAATTGGTATATAGGGGTGAGCAAATGACCCAAATTCTTCGGGCCCCTGTCGGGCCACTATAGATAAGACAATACTAGACTATTTGTTGAGAATCGCAGAAGACATTAATTTATTTTTAGTCTGGAATACCTCTGGTTCGAACTCCATCTGCATATCCCTTTATCTATTGCATTTGTCATTGTCCTCTATTTATCCATTTTCAGTTCCTTCAAAAAGTTTCGACCCATGTCAGCCTACGCGGACTGCGCAGGCTGACATGGGTCGAAACTTTTTGATATTGGTTAATTTTCTATATGTCCAAGGATCATTCTACCCTAGGATACAGCCATTTGTTAGACATAATGTATTTTATGGATCCATCATTTATGATGACTTGCTTGGTAAAATGCATCACTGAGATGCATCAAGCCCGCTTTTGCCTGAGCGTGGTTCATATATTTAAGTACTCTGTTATCATACCCTATTCTGCTAAGATTATGAAAAGTTTAATTCTGATAAATACTGTCTTCAATTTCAGGTTACTATAACAAGACCATTCTACAGCCCTTTGCGCTTAACACCAATTTCCATATGTTACTATATGAAGCCAGTGTTTGATACCAATCGTGTGATTGACTAGCATAGAATTTCCAAACAAATAAGTTCTCGTCTCAGACATTTCTTGCGGAAGCTGGTGGAGGGTCTCGGATAAAAGCTGTTCGATAGGTACCACGCGAGATTCAATTACTAAATTTCTTTTAAAATTGTCTCATCTGGAGCTGATTTTTCTACCGTTTGTTTGTCAGGTGTATGGCACTGTTTTCAGTTTTTTTTTACTTGTATAGCGGCTGAGGGAATTCTAATTTGATTTATTTGGCAGCAAAGAGTAATTTTTCAGTTTACTTCTAATGATTTAGCCAATCAAAGGGTTAGCAAAGAAACTTAGAAATATACAGAATTCATGCAACCTCGATAACTTATGATAACAAGTGGAATATTAACGCCGTTTGCCCACTTAAATTGTGCCTTTCAGCGCCACAGGCGAAAATAATCAAGTCTATATACACGATAAATCTCTATCGGATTTTCACGGGACTGTAGTGTCAGCCATCGAAAGAGCTCAAGTTTACATTTTAAAGCGCTGAAAGTTGAACCCTTAAAGCTTAGGATAAAATGGGAGCAATGAATATTACATTTGAGCCGTGCTCTGGCAAAATCGGCTTTAAAGCATCGCCGTGATGCATCGTAAAACAAGTCTCAGTCATTCATATAATTATGGATCTATATTAACCCTTATCCTGCTAAATAACTAAAATGATATTTTCGATTCGATGGTAATAACCCCAATTATTGCTATTTTAAAGTAATGTTTTGGGGAATAATATGTCCTTATCAGACAGTGTAGATCCAAGATCAGACTACACGTTCTGTGCAGTCTGACCTTGATCTACACTGTCTGCAAAAGGTCAGCCAATCGCGCTTAGCAGCCTAAGAGTTAAAATCTTTTTTGTCTAACAACAAACAGAATCAGAGCATGGCTTATTCTCAGGCGGAAAACGACCAAAATATTGGATTTTTAGACCGATTCTGTCAGAATCCTTTAAAACATCGGACAATGTAAACACAGGATCTAACAAAGTCAGATTTTTTATCTTCACTCTGCGAAATAAAATTAATTTGTGATGGGTACTAAAGGGGTAAATTTGAGCATCTTTCACGTTTTGGTCGATAAATAATATTATTTATTATATTCCTATCAGTGAATTACTGGGATTTCTCAGTGTATTATTCAGTTTTTCACAGTGAATAACATCACTAGTGATGATATGGTATCATCGCTAGTGATGATATAGTTTTAGAATGTTTGCCGGAACTACATTTTTCCCTATATTGCTCTCAGTCTAATGTTTCTGTCTCTGCTTCAAACATTTTTTAGTAAACAATAGCACAATGAAAAGATTTTCGGTACAGTCTTTCCAAACAATCCCGAGTTAACGATCTTGTGGGAGAAATTTTTTGAAAATATTTCGAGAAAAGAAGATAGCTTTTGTGGGAGGGAGCTCTTGGAAAATATTGTGGAAAAACGAGAAAATGCTTCCAATGTTTTCTACCCTATCAGAAAACCTATGATCTTTTGTACCAATTAGTATTAGTCATTTGGAGATGTTTTTAATTTGGGAAAGTCTTAAACTTGTCATGTGGGAAAGGGTTAACTGTTTCTTCTTCTAATTTCATATGGCTTATTTTAAATTGTAAAGGTGCAAACCAATGCATGCCTTCAAATGGAGAGACAGATGACGTAACATACCCTTGAGCGTTACGTCATCTGTTGCGTCAGCTGCTTCTGCCAAAAATGGATCATGTGATTGTAAAGAAAAGTCCTATACATGTATACCTACCGTTCTTGATAATTATTAGCAAACAAAGGGAGAATTAGGAGTATAATAAATAGAATAATCAACTGGTGGTGTGTGATATCAAAAATCTGTCACTCGAATGGGGTTTGATACGGACTCGTTTTTCAACCGCATCACGCCCCATTCTAGCGACAGACTTTTAATATAACACACCACCAGTTGATTATCCTCTGTATATCATACCTGTTACACGTACAGTGGCGATGACGTCAATTGTGTTGGTTTGCTTATCATTAGTCCAAATAAAAAGATTAGATTTCGGAGATGGTTCATCCTGATGCTCCAGGCAAGAAAGATGGAGCGTGATCATGTTGGTAAGTAGATCTACTATGGTAGGATAAAATCTCGATTTACCAACATAAGTCATATAGGCCTATATACTATCCCTCTCAGCGCCATCTAGACGAAAACAGGTGTTTTTGGGGATGGAATAGACCAAGATCAGACTGCACAGAAAATGGAGCCTGTCAAGGGATCTACACGATCCACCTATTTAGTAAAGCCTGTTAGGTAGTTCTAAATCTTTCAAAGTTTCAGTGGATTGTATTCTCAACCATGGACAGAGGTTGAGTTTATATATTAGGCTCCAAAAGATGAAAGCGTTAATTATATCTTGTGACAATCTATTCTAAAAGGATTATTGGTGGTCTATATTCGTACACAAGCGTGTCTTTGAAATATAAATGACAACAAAAACAGTGCCACAGAGGTAGACCTTTTCATGCCGCATTGTTTGGTTTTCTGGCGTTAAATTGTCCGCAGCACAGTTAAAGACGATCGCTACAGTTTCACCATTTTTTGAAAACATTCAGAATTTCATGAAACTTTGTTTGGTGATAGTTTACTATCTGATCTACAAAAATAGGAGATAAAAAGAGGGAGTCACCAGCTTTGGGAAAATTCTATGAATATTTCTTTTAGTACACCCTGCATTGAGGCAGTTCAGGATGAAATTTCACCTATAAAAACTTAAGTCTATGTATATTTTTTTAAATGACAACAATTATAAGCAAATTTTATGTCATTGTATTGGTGAAACATCAAATTTAATGAAAAAAATAATTTAGAGTATACTGATTATCAATCTTTAAAAGAAAAATAAGCCCTTAACTTATGGCTAAAACACCTTTATTCCGTAAAAAACCAAAAAACCAAATAGTATCTTTTAAAGTTATTTTTTTAAATGTTCTAACTTTCAGATTTTTTTTATTTTCTCTATGAATAATATTCAGGTACTAAACTAAAAGAATCAGGCTTAAAACAAGTAGGTCACCAGCTTTATTTTTTCAGAAAATACATTTTAAGTTTGTGGGTGGGGCACTAACTAATGAGTAAATGTAATGTTTGTCAAAGACAAAGGACATTATATGAAGTAAATTATCACATTTTTTTCAATAATACAACAATATCTATAAGAATCAAGTTTGTTGGTCATAATAAACCAGTTCATAGCATATAAATGTAATACTGATGTTAGCATTTAACCCATTTCCAAACGACTAATTTTAGACTCTTCTAAATTTGACGCGTTTACAGACGCTAAACCAAAACCTGGTATTCATGTATCACACTTCTTTGATGGGTCAGAAATCATTGTGGGAAAAGGAGAAATCAATCATTAGGGGTAATTTCTCCTTTTGACATCAATGTTTTCATCGAATTTGTCTGCTGCAGACTCATCAAGCTAAGGGATAAAGAGTTATGTACAGCCCCTCGTTTTCTGCAAGTCTTTACCAAGTGACATAATTTTGGACTAGACCAAACTGAAAGCATCTGCATCTGAAAATATGTTTTAGCTCGACGATACGTCTGCCAGATAGAGCGCTAGTAGTAGCATCTGTGTCCATATTTCCGTTGTTAGGTGACGTAGTTAGGTGATTCACTTTGACTTTCAGTCCGATCTTTTGAAAGCATAATTTTGGATTCTTGCCTCGCATATAATATTTGGCTTGATTCAAATACTTTTTACTTCATTTTGCTAACATGAAACGACTCGTTTTAGTTCTTGATTATCCATTCTGCAGACATTCACAGGTGTGGCAAGATCAATTGTGTTAGGTGCTCACTGTTTTTCGAGTAAAAGGTGAGCGTGATAGTTACACGAAGCGTAAAATTGGAAACTGTCGCGAACGTCGTTAAGCTTAACATTTTACCACACAATCCCGATTTTAACGATCTTGAAGTAGAAGAATTTTGTAAACAACGTTTTCTTATCTTTAAAATATAAATTTCAATTTTTTTCAGTTACATCTATTTTGTCGTCTGCAACAGCTTTTAATTTGGACAAGTCTAAAATTTTGTCGTTTGGTAAAGAGTTAATAATCGTAAAGCCATACAAGTTGGTATATCAGTACGGGTTGGGGGACTTCAGCGTCCGTATTCAGCATACATTCTTAAGATCATTCTTAGTCTGTATATTCGAGATTTTCTAAATTTAACAGTAACACAACTCCTGATTGGTTAAATCAAATGGTTTAGCCAATCAAAAGTTGTGTCGGAAAATTCTGGAGAGTAAGACTAAGAATGTTCGTAAGAGTGGTTGGTGAATACTGACGCAGGTCTTTCAGCTGAATTTATCTTTCAACAAGACGACAAAATTTTAGAATGGTCCAAGATGAAAGAAGTGTCAGACGACAAGTAAAATGTTGCTCGAATAGTAAGATTTGTCCTTGAAAGGGCAGAAAAAAATGTGAGAAAAGATTGCCAAGTACCTTTTCCTTTCCCCACGGTGTTTTCAAAAGCCTTCCTCCTGACGGTCGTCAAAATGCTTGATTGGTAGTAGGTTAATGGAACCCAACATGCAATTTGACAATTCTTCTTATTTTCTTTAAAGTAAACAAAATCACCAACACTTAATTGTAATGAGACTTGTTATATAGTACTCATTTAATGATCACAAATGTATTTCTAATTTTGTTTTTGCATGTTTAGAAGTTCAGGTAATAAAGATCCTCCCTAGTTACGACCGAAGTTTTGAGACGAAGCACAAGGACCAATATGGCCTATACGGCGTTCGTAAAATGTGCGTGACGAAACGAACTATTTTGCCATTTGAAAAGATAGTAGAACATGTCCATGCAGACGGTTTTGGTCCGTTATCTCCAATACCCAATTATTCGTTTGTGATGTTATACCATTAACTCAGATTCCAGATGCATGCACATCCTGAACGTCAGATTTGGGACCGTCCATCATTTTCATTGATCAGGGTGCGTATTCACCAGCCATTCTTAAGAACATTTTAAATAGTCTTATTCTCAACAACTTTCTAAATTTGAAAGTTTAGCCAATGAGAAGTTCTTGTGATACTTTCCAAATCTAGAAAAAAGAATACTCGAGGCTGTTCTAAAGAATGGTTGGTGAATACAGTCCCTTGGATAAGTTGGCTACATACAGCTAAACCAAGAACAGTGAAGAATGTAACGACTGTTTTAACTCTTTACTAAACGTCTCATTTTTTTACTCGTCCAATTCAAGACATTTGAGCCATGCTCTGTGAAAAGGGGGTTTAATGCATTGCGAAAACTACTGACCTGGGCCGAAATTTTTCGCTATTGGTCAATTTTCTGTATGTCAAAAGACCAGTGTACCTCATGATTCATTAGGTTGTTATACAAAACGGATTTTAGGGATGTATAATCCTGTAATGACTTGCTTGGTATCGTGCATCAAGGAGATGCATTAAGCCCCCTTTTGCCAGAGCATGGTTCATTTACTGACGACAAATAAGATGCGCTTAGAATGATAAAGATTGTCTAAGAATATATGCATATAAATAAAACTAGGTGGCAAAAAGGAGAATATGGTCACTAGCATTTTCTCCTTTTCCCGGGATGTTTTCAAGAATAACCTTTTTTGAGGTCATTAAAACTCAGGATTATTTGGTAAAGGAATAAAAAGAGACCCCCCCCCCCAAAAAAAAAAAAAAGCCCCGGACGGTTTACAATACGAGACAACTAATTCCAGATAAAAATAGTGTTGTTGCGTCAGATTTCCGTCTCGCTTGTCAAACTTGCTACAAGCTATTATTAGTTAAAGTGGTTCTAAAGCCTCTAATCTAAAGGCAATGTGATTTTGAATGCTTCTTTAAGGCTGGCTGGAGAAAGTCTAGAGACTTGTTAGCTTTATGATATAAAGGAAGATAGTTAGTGTATGGCCACTACTATTTCATCTAAGTCCGAATCCCCATTGACTTACACGTATTTCCAACTTTACCCCTTAATATATTGTAGCTTAGAAACTGAAGCTGTAGGTATGAACATTACAGTGTATAAATATAAAGTAAAACTATTTTTTTACAGTGAAATATATACTTTCAAACTCGATAAGACGCAATACGAGGGATGTCCTAAAAGTTTTGAGACTGCTTTGATAGCCTGAAATCTACACGTCTGATGAGTATATAAGGCATGCACCATACCAAGCGAGTCATCCTATAATTTTTGGATAACAAACGGCTGAATTCTGATGTAGAATCGTCTTGGACATGCAAAAAATTTACCGAAAGTAAATTGTTTCGACTCATGTCAGCCTGCGCGTACTGCGCAAGCTGACATATACAGTAAAAGTCCATACTTTTTGGAGATGGATTAAACCCCATTTTCACAAGAGCCTTTGAAAATACAATCAACAAAATTCCAGACAAAAATCTATCATAAAGGCTTGACTTAACAAGAGAACGGTATAGATCCAAGTTCAGACTGTACGTTTTGTGCGGTCTGATCTTGATCTATGCCATCCGCAAAAACTCATGTTTTCTAATGTGGCGTTGAAGGAATTAAATACTCGTATTCGACGTCAACATGATGTGAAAAGACAATTCGCTTGGGACTTCATTTTCTCCAAAAGTTCCTAAATCTTTTATGCCGTTCTAACAGCTCTTTTCCTGTAAGATGTTTTTAACATCAAACTTACCGCTCTTGTTACCACAGGCAACTTTTGTTGATTTCACGGCCAGTAGATTAAAATCACACTGGAACGAAACAGCCATTTAATATTCGATTTACATTTCACTGATGGATGCAAAATGGCTCGACAAAAACCGCCAGAAATTTGATTAAGCACTTACTTTTTTATTGACAGAAAAAAATTCTCATATTCCTGTTTTTGCCCAAAAAGGGTTGAGTCAAACTGAATTCAAATCAATTGTCAATGCTTTTACTTTCAAATGAGAAAGTTAATAAACAAAAAATGACCTTCTTGCAGTCACGGAAAAAGACTAAAATAATGCAATGCAAAAGCCGTTTTTGACTAGAACGTCTCTATAAAGCGGACGATTTAGGTTTAGGATCAGACTGCACATCCTGTGCAGTCTAATCTTGATCTACAAAGTCCGGAAAAAAAAAAAAAAAAAAGGCGTTCTAAGGATGAGGATCATAAAAACCAAGTTGAAATGCTGCGAGCGTTTTTATATCGCTTTCACATTGTGATGGCGACCAATCCTTTGAGGATGAAATACAGATGGTTGTCACCATTCTTTACAGTCCTGTTATTGTCGAATTGTGTACTTTTTCTTTCAGTCAACATTATCAATGACATTTCTTAAAACCTCATTTTTTTTTCTCAAGTGCTCACAGTCCAAAACCTCCTTAACCTTTTCGGCGCCAAAGGCGAAAATATTGGCCGCCTTTCGCGGAAGGCTTAGATCAAGATCAGACTGCACAGAACGTGTAGTCTAATCTTTAATCTAAACCTTTCGTTAGGGAGGTAAAGTCTGTCAGGAAAGAATCTTTCTGAGTTGCGCTTACCCCTTAAATTGCTAAATGAATAGAAATAAGATACCCAGACAATAGTATACGGCGAACCATTGCGGTTTCAAAGTGTTTGTTGCAGGGAGAAAAAAAAAACATCATCATCGAATAATGTAGATCCAAGATAAGAATGCACGTTCTGTCCAGTCTGATCTCGATCTACATAAAGTTTATTGAGTCGCGCTTAGCAGCTGGCAGTTTAAGCTGACGAAAGAGGTCGAGCCTATGTTTTAATCGCTAAAAGAGTGAAAACTGCGAGAAACTAGATTTGGTGTAAGCAAAAGTTGGTAGATCTATATAGATACTGCACATCTATATTCGCATCCATAGCTTTGCCCAGTTTAAATTTAGTCTGTAGTGGGCTTACTGCGCCCGCAGATGCCATGTTCCTCTTTCTGTGTGGCCTCTGTACGCTGGCCTCACGATTTATAAATCGTATACCTACAGATTCACATGGCCGTAGCCTCTTCGATATTTAACTTTGCATAAAGACAATATTTAAAAATACAGTACTGCGGACCTGTAGCCCATGGATATGTCGTAGATAGCATCGTAGATGATCGTGCTCGCAACAGAAGATTTTAGATTGTCATTGAATCCAAAAAATCATGAGATAATTCCCCCCCCCCTCCCCGTGCGGCTATCGCATGGTCGCTAAAAGGTTTCTGTGCGATTTCTATGCCAAGAATGGACGATTTCCGTACGATTTCCGTATCCTGTGATCTCTGAACTGCTTTGCCCCTATCCGTCGCGGAAAGATGGCACTGGAAATCGTAGGAGATTAAAATTTGTAATTACCCGTATGGGTATGCTATGTCAGTAATAATCGACTGAATTAAATTCGAAAATGTTCGTACTTCTTGGATTAATTTAATACGAAGAGCAGATGAACACGGCAATTCACCTTTCCAGCGCAATTCGAATGAAACATGTACACTGGTATTTACTCAGGTAAAAGACTTAGATATTTCAATCCAACGGGTTTTCTTCTCAAACTGTCTCACAAAATATTCGACAATGAAGATGCAAGACCCCAGTGTCCGCAAAACCAACTGAAGCCGTCGCTAGTTTCAAAAAGGGTTATCATGCTAAGGTAAGAAAATTTGTTCGTTTTCTATTCTACCTCTGGGCAGTAACAGTACAAATTGCTTGAATTTCTTTGATCAAGTCAAAGACAAATGAGAACAACCTAGGGCAATAGGTTAGGACAATATAGCCATCAAAACATGTCACACTTCGTACAAGTAAAAAAGAGAAAGCCTATATTAGTAAATGAAAATTAATCAGGGAATGGGTCACAATGGCCGTAAATCGTAATCTACACTTCAGATAAGCTGTGATACATTGACATTTTACTACGAATACAATGATGTTAACGCGCCAAAAGCTTTTTTTGTGGCTTTGAAATGTCTTTTACATGCCATCAACCAATACAGAAAGTTCTTTGACTACTCGGACAGTGCTCATCAAGGTCAGATCGCATTTTCTGCTCAGTGCGATATTGAGATATTTGGAACAAACAGAGCTCTAGTCTTGAAATAGGAATATCAGCCTTGCATATTCGTGCATTTATAATATCACGCTTGAAATCACCTGGGTATCCCAATCACTGACACCCTTAACTCTTTCCTTACCGTAGACGACACCAGAAGCTTTTGTGGACAGTGTAGATCAAGATCAGACTGTACAGAACATGCAGTCTGATCTCTGATCTACACTGTCCACTACTGTAATTTAGATTATGACCAAACTGTCTCTTCCTTTTGCAGTGGTATTACATTTGTGGCAATTAAGATATGCAATTTATCTACTTGGTAGAGAAAGAGTTAAGCATATTAAATTCTGTATCATTAGTTTCATAATTCAAGCATATAAATAGATGCAGGGAAACTCTTTGACTGGTTCATAAGTTTATAACCAAGACATTTTTCGTTCCACCCATACGTATTGTATTATTACACTGCAAAGAAATTTCTCGCGATCTGATTGGATAATATGCCCCGAATATATATTCATGTACACTGGCAAAATCCACGTAAAAGCAGTTTCCCTTTCGGGAGCCCCGTACACATGACTACACTGTAAACACAACATCTAAAATGGCGGTGTCGGTGGATACGAGCCGCCCACAAGACAAACATGTACATACTGAGTAGCCTGCAGTATGTTATTACTAGTTTCCGTTTATGGTTGTCATTAAAGCAGAAAGAATGGATTAAATTTGAAATTAATTGAATGTAGTCACATATAATAATTATCGTTTATTGTCATTCGAAAACAAATACAAGGGATAAAACGAGTCATCTCTTCGTCAGGTAAGCAAACTGTGAAGTGTCGAAACTCATACATTGTAACGTTAAAAGATCCATAACTTAATGGTCGTTTGAGGCAACTAACGGTCGTTCACTTTTGCCAACAAATCATTTAAAAGCATACTTACTTACCTTGAAGTTGTTTAAATCTCTTTTTAGGTGAAATACGTTGAATGTCTATCGCAGTTACATCATCAAGTTTATGCACCAACCTGCACGTTTTACCAAGGTTTCAGTGACGTCAGTTCTCTATGACGCCAGTTTTCATTGAAATGGGACACTTTGAAAGGAAATTCTCTTTCGTTTGCGTACTCATATCGTGAGACCATAAAACAGGAAATTTTACTTGATACACGTCGTAATGGTAAAACTTTGCAGTATAATAATATTAGTTGCAGGGTCAGGTGGCAGGGGACTTGGAAACTTGTTCACGGCTGTGGCAAATCATGTCGCCACCTCGCCTACAACTAATAATATCACAACTGTAGCTCTTTCAGCGCCAAATATAATCTGTTTTAGTCCGCATTTATTTCAAAACAGCGGACAGTGTACACCCAAGTTCAGTGTGTACCTTTTATGCAGCAGGTTTTGATCTACCTAGTCCTTTGTGGCACTCAAGCTACCCTTGAAACATACTCGGGAGTTGGTACAGAAGTTGTTAAAATGTTTTATGCTGTGTCATCAATATCAGTTGATCTAGATTATTAATTGTGATTGCTCACACATCTGATCCCTGCTCTGGCAAATGGGGGCTTAATGCATCTCCGTAATGCACTGTACCAAGCAAGACATCACACAATTATAGATACATAGTCGATACTAATTGTAGATACATTAAGCTCCCTTTTCACACAGCATGGCTCATTTATATTTCCTGAACTATTGCAAATAGTCTTTAATTATTCATGCAATGGCCGATAGTCATAACGCTGTTCAGATGAATTTGGTTTCCATGTGAAACTTTGTTTTTTGTTATGGCATTACCATCTGCATATTCATTTTTTTTAAAATTTCTTGTCTGGAGCAGACGAGCTTTGAAAGCATTATGACAAATGGAGAAATGGCACGTCACGAGTAAAACGGCCAAAAATGTCTTCAATGTGACAATGTTGATTATCCATACTTTACAAGGATGTTTGTATTTAAAGTCTTTAGCTACATGATTGCTTTTTTACACGGTAACTTTATCGTAGGATCGAAACCAGCGCCTCTCTGATATATATAGGATCTGACATGAGTTGGCTTTTGAGATAAAATTTTATTAGACGAGTCTAGGGAAATGTTATTAAGCGAGCCTTTGGCGAGCTTAATAACATTTTTCCTTGACGAGTTTAATAAAATTTTATCTCAGACGCCAACGAATGTCAGATTCTTTTTATCACATAACGATATTTCATGAAATAAAGATCAGATGATGCAAAACCATTTATAGATGCACCCGCGGTAGTATCCATGAAACCCATTCACTTCTATAACATACGTAAAAAATGACGTCAAAAATGACGTCACACAAATATGATATCAAACGTGTATAAGATAAGAAAATTCGTAATGGGTATACTACACTGAAACCAAGGGAGCTTATGCGATAAAAAGTAAAAACACCCACTAGCACTCCATGCAGACCGTTGGAAATTGAAGCTTTTTGATGATGATAATAATAATAATCAAAGCGCTGATGCACTGAAGGCAGCGTGTTTTTAACAACTACCTAGCTGATTCTTTTCTCTGCAGAGATTAACTTTATTTATGACTTAAACACCATTTTAGATATAAATCTGTCCTAGTACAACACATGAAAAAGAGTAAACAAAAATTTCACTGAATGATACTGAAATGTTGTCAATAACAAGTAATTGCTTGTGTTCCAATGATGTTTTCAAAAGGCTTTTGAAAGGATTACAAAAGTTCTATCTCTTTGGTATGAAATGTTTTTTGATCGTTACAATTTAGCTAAAGTTATAAAATGCAAGTTTGCACAGGGGAGATACTTTAATAGGTCAAATTCCGTCCGGTCACTGAAAATCATACTTTTTCTATATCTTTTCTAATTGGAATTTACTTTTGTAGGCACAAGATATGCTTTCCTATTTGTTAAGTTTGGCCGAGCCCTGTGGTGTAGTTGGTAGTGCAAATGGCTTGAAATTAGGGGGTCGATGACTTAAATCCCCAGCTTGCCTCTTTTTTTTTTTGAGGATCGACGATATTCATTGCAATAGGATTCATTCCTTTCTCACTGCACATCATTGTTTCGAAGATAATGTAGGAAAGCAGCCAGATGCTTTGCAAGGTTATTGTGCAAAGTACTGGTAAAGAAATTCCAGCAAATCACTGGCTGCCTAAATATAAATAGAACAAGAGGGCCATTGGCCATGAAGCGCTCACCTGAGTAAAGTTATCTGGGATTGATAAAATAGAAGAGATCCAGGTTGTGATGATGTAACACACATGAGTGTTGGTACCTACTTTTCGCACGAGATATAACAAAGACAAACTTGCCGACCAAGTTTCGTGAGTATCATAATAAACTGTGGCCTCTAGAGTGCAAGGTTTTACTAAGATTTGCCCACTTTTTCACCTGAAGTGATCCAATTTCAAACTTGTCCGAGATATCATTAAGAAAAACATTCAGACCAAGATTCTTGAGTATAACACTTAAAATGTGGCCTCAAGGGTAAACACAAGGATTTTCTAAGATTTGACCCAGTCACCTACATTGCCATTTCCGATTTCTATTGAATGGTGTTTAACTCTTTACCTACAACAAAATATTAGGCTGGTCTAAATTGAAAGTAATTGCAGACACCAAATTAGATGTGGCACAAATGATTGAAACTGAAAGTATCGAAAATGTTGTTGGAAAAGGAGAAAATACTGGTTACTAGCATTGCCTCCCTTTTCCCACAATGTTTGAAAAAGGCTTTTTTGTTAGGGTCGTTAAAGCTGTGGGATCGTGTGGTAAACGATTAATGACATGTAAATTTAATCGACCATTTTTACTGGCATTATACTGATAATCACAAATCATTGAAAGCTAATCAACTGAATAAAAGTAGTGGCAGGAAAGAATTGACTGTTTTTTGCGACAGTAAGTCCTTTTTTGTATGGCTCTTTGACCACATTTGAAGTGCATTTCATCAGTTAGAAACTAACTTTCCATAACAAACATGCATTCTAGATTTGGAAAAAATATCAACTGTTTTTCTGCAGGAAAAACTGCTGATTTTAGAGAGTGAAAATCTAACTAAGCAAAGATTACCAGTTAATAATTACGATAAGAGACAAAACTAATAACATTAAACTTTCTACGTTGAAATTGGGAAAATTTAGACAAGGAAACAAAGGCTTTTCTTTGCACCGTAAGGTTCTAACTATTTCCTGAACTCAAAGTCATTCATTACTGGGCCAAAATGTTCAAGGGTCAAAATGGAATTTCCAAGAGCCAAAGAGAAATGTACAAGGGTCAAAATTAATGCGTCATCATGGAGAGATAAGGGTGAAATAAATACAGATTTTTCAGTTTTTATTTACTTCATTTATGGAAAGAAATTAAAGCAGCAAATCTTATCTCCTCGTCTTATGTAGACGTACAGACTTGTTGGATTGAAGTGGATAGAGAATTTTAGCTTGCAGCCCTAGTATGCAAATCATCATGAATAAATGGACACAAACAATCTTTTAAAGTAACAATAAAGGCCAGATGTAAACAAAGCGGGTGTTTAAATGCATTTGAGTTTATATCATACCATTTAAAAGTATGGAAATTATTGTGAAGATGACAATCTGTCATTGTATGGTCGGTCCAAGTGTTAGTCGCTGACAGAGAAATTAATTTCAAAACTAGGTAAAAACCTGCCAGGTAGCTGTCTTTTGTTTACTTTTTGCCTGATCTCAAAATTATTTTTCTGCCAGCGACTAACATGTGGCCCGACCACACGACAACAGACTTTCATCTCCACAATATTTTCCATACTTTTAAATGGTATGATTCAAATTTAAATGTATTATGACACCTGCTTTGATATTTTGGCCTTTACTGAGCCTTTAAGTATTTGCTAACTAGCAAGTTTCAGACTCATTCATATTTAATTTTAAAATATTTGAAGACGAGCAGACGACAACTCAAATGTGGCTCAAATGAGTGGATTTGTCTTTCATAGCTTGGAAGATTGTTGACAAGGGAGAAAATAAAGTGGTAAAGGGGAAAAAATAAAGGGCACATCCATTAAAGGTTGTTTTTTTTTTAATTCAAAATTTGTCTTCTTTCTTTGTATGAATTTCCAATCCCTTCTTAGACGACCATAACATAGACGACACCGGAAGCTTTTGTGTCCAGACAGTGTAGATAAAGATCAGACTCCACTGAACGTGCAGTCTGATCTCTGATCTACACTGTCCACTACTTTATACTGAATTTTGACTGAACTCACTATTGATCTTGCACCGAAACTGTATTCCTATTTTGTAGCCTTTGAGATAATGCAATTTATTGATTCAGTAATGAAAGAGGTAGAGTTCTAGGCCTAACACTTGAACTTACAAGAACGGTCGGAGAAAACTGGGTCATCTGTTTCGACGTGCAGGTAGATCTATTGCAGTGACAATAAAAAGCGTTTTCGGAGTAACTTCACGAACAGTACCAATTTGCTTGATGACTCAGGTTATCCTTATTAAATGAAAATCTTATCTACTTACCGTTTTATGTGCTGTAATTCTGAAATCAATTTGAACCTTCTGTGTACACCCATGTAAATGTACCGCGTTATGACGTAGCCGGATGATATATATAAATACGCGATGTGGTTAACCCTGCATAAATCATTCATATCAGACCAAAGAGAAAGACTGGTATTTGATAGAATATACACTAATCTCTCTAAATCATTTCCGAATTAAATACTTCATTGTTACTTTTTTACCTTTTGTGCCTGAACTGGTAAATTTGAATATTCACAGAACTATTTAGTTCAGTGTACGAAACACGTTTTGTTTACATAGCGTTTCAAGGAAAAACCTGCCGGAAGCAAAAATTTGACCTAGATAAAGATAGTAGGCTTCGAAAACCGGTATATACATGCACGTGTGATGTGGGAACTATGACAGCGGGCAGAGCCCGCTGCCAAAAACGACAAGAAGAAGAAGAAGAAAGAGTCAGGTTTTATTCAGCTTGTAACTGCATCGATATAGAAGGTGAAAATACTGAACTACAATCGAAGGTCACAAAATACGAAGAGAAAATGCTGAATTATATGACTGCAGGCCAGAATAATTCTCCATTTCTTATATTATGCGAATGCGATTTTTGTGGGTTTTTTTTAACCAAAACTGGCTCATAAAAACATTAACATAGGCCATACGTTCTGAAGATATTACCCTCAGACGATAACAATGTCGTTTTCAAAATTATAGGGGAAGCCGGTATTCTGTTATACTAATATGGCCGTTGTACTGTTTATGATTTAACTTAAAATTCACATTATTTCATTTTCTCTTTGTTATACAAGTATTACCTAGTTTGCATATGTAACACAGAAAGCAATATAACAGCAATATTAGACCTAGAGATCTATGCCATGAAACTTCTTTTATGGTTCGAAAGCAGTGTCTGTTTCGGAGTCATCACACTCGCTCCCTCATGCTGTGCCTCCTGACATCAATCAAAATATCTATAGTTTATTGATTTGATATATGTCCTCCGGCCTTTACAATACTATAATAACAATAAAATAATACAACATGCGATACACAACCAGTGTGAGTTATAATGTTTGAAGTACATATTAGAAAGTGAAATCAGTTATGAAATTAAATGCTTGATTCATGCGTTTACTACATCCAATGACTGCATAAATTCACTTCTTTTTTCATAAGCGTAGTACAGAAACATTGCTATATTTCTTTGATCAGTTTCGTTTCTTCTGTTCAATAAAATGTTCATTTTATACATAGATGGATGTGTATAAAACGATTTCTTAATAAATTGTTTTCTCATGTTACAAAAAAGAGGGCATACTAGTAAAAAGTGATACGAATCTTCTACAGCATTTTTACAATAAAAACATAACCTGTTTTCATATTGTATTCCACGGTGTCGTCCCTGCTCGACAGCAAGCAGTAGAGTAGAAGTTCTAAAATAAGAAACGGCCTTTCTGAATTTTATAATTTTAACATTATCTAGATAAAATTCATTTTCAAATGTAATTTTGAAGCCACTATAGAAAGAAAGCTTTGAACGAGTGCAGCAATTACTTCTCCATAGTTGCAGATATTGATCTTTAAGTCTCTGCAAGTAGGCAGAAATAAATTGTTTTTCATTATTGACAGACTGATTGTCCCAGATATATTGAAATCCATTTTCACATAAACTTTTCCTAACTCTTGTAACCCAATTGACATAGCCAAGTGAATCAAATAATTTTAACATTGAATAACATTTCTTTACATATCTGTGTTCTGACATAGTTAATATTCTTAGCCAGTACTTGATTACCTTTTTACTAGAATAAAGATGTAAAGGAAATCGACCACAATCGCCTAATACGGCTTCGTTTGGTGCATTTGATGGAACATACATAAATCTTTTACATGCGTATTCCTGTATTCTCTCAATACTGTCCATTGACTGCAGTCCCCATATTTCGCAACCATAAAATAAAATAGGTGTAATTTTAGAGTCAAAGATTTTAAAATATATCTTACTATTTAGCGGCATAAACCGTCTTAAGGACGAAAGAATATTTGCGAGAACACGCTTCGCTTTCAAAGCATTAGACTCGGCCATTTTATATAAAGATAAAGAAGACGTGAAGTTCACATCAACATACGAAAAACTATTAACACATTCAATAGGATGGTTTGCATAATGCCAACATTCTTTGTTTGATAGTTTTCCACCTTTTCTGAAAACTACTATTTTGGTTTTTGCCATGTTCACTGTTAATTTCCAATCAATGCAAAAGGAGTAAAGAGTATTAAGTTGTTGCTGCAGTCCTATTCTTGTATCAGCAATAAGACCAACATCATCCGCGAACATTAAAAGAAAAAATTTCTTCAATATCAGGAAATAATTGAACACCTCTTATACCACTACCAGCAATTACATTGTGTAATTCATTAATTAAAAGAGCGAAAAGTAATGAACTCATCGAACAACATTGTTTTAGACCGATTGGGCAAAGGAGTGAATTGCTCAGCTCGCTACCGTTGCGGATTACAGTTTTAACTGTGGAGTATATAGACTTGAAGGCGCTTAATAATTTACCATTTATTCCACTCATGGATAAAGCAAAGAACAATTTCTCTCTGTCAACAGAGTCAAAGGCCTTTTTAAAATCGATAAAGGCTACGTAAAGCTCATTTTTCCAAAATCTTTTTTCTTCTGATGAAGCCGTGTGCTGTATTTCTTCTTCCACCAGTGACATGGCACTTTTAACTTTAAATGTTGTCTTTCCTTCAGCAACACGTCTTTTGACGCTTGCACATATGAGTTCCGTGACATTTAATTCTGCGTGATATTACGGCAGACGAACGCATTCATGTCCATGTTGTTGAAGAGGGCTATCCAGAATATATGTTGGTTCTGGTTTATTCCACTTGCATAGCTCCACCAGCTCTGCCTTCAACATATTCTTCGTGAACTGAATGCCGTGTCTTCCTAGCAAAGACTGAATGTCACTTTTCCTGCTAGACTGCACTGTGCACTTGTTTTCCTGTATATTGTGATACAGAGCACTGTCGACCACTAAAAGACCGGGTTGACAAATTCGGTACGAGCTTCTCTTTCAACCATTTCGAAATATTCTCCCAGTTCATTTCAGAATGTTAGTCTCCAGTCGCAGAATTGGCGTTATAAACGACAGAAGCATCTTTAAGAAAGCCTGCCTCTGATCCAGCATGAACGATGATCAATCGTTCTCTCTGGCTGAAAAGTGATGCTTCTTTAGTTTGCAAGTATTTCTTAGCACTGTGTGACGTAAGTTTCGTCTGTGTATACTAAAGTGTGCCGAGTTAATTTAGGGCGATACCTGTCCTTTAGTGGCTGTTTATTTAAAAGGCTGTATTTGTATTCGTCTGTAACTTCTGACTTCGTCCACTGGTTCCCTATATCGATTTTTTCCGCCATTTCGGTTTCGCGGCAATGCTTGTACCCAGCGTCACTACACTCCCTCGACTTTCTCCAAGAAGGCTTCGGCGGCAGCTGACAGATTCTAATTTGGAGGGTTACTTCCAAAGTGGAATGGGAATCAATCCCTGGATCTCAACTCAAAACCTGGGACTAGAAGCCGCTGAAATTTGCCCCTTAAGTGGGCTAGAAGCCGCACAAGAACTTTTAAGCTAGAAGCTTTTGAGTAAGTGGGCTAGAAGCCGCACAAAAACATTTAAGCTAGAAGCTTTTGAATAAGTGGGCTAGAATCCACGCAATAACTGGAAACACACGCTAGAGATAAACTAATGCAGGAGAAAGGTGCTAGAAGATCTATTTCACTGGACTAGAAGCCGCAGAAAAATCTGGACAATCTCCTTAGTTTCCTTGGTGAATTATACTACAGCACACTAACCTTATCCTGGGTAAGAAACCAGTACCTTGCTCAGCATAGGAGAGAATTCTTCCACCGGAATGCCAAATCGAGAAGACAGCATCCGGCCCAGCCACTGCAGGATGGACTTTAATACCCCCCCCACAAGTAAACACGGCGGGCGTTTGACTCTGTCAATTCGCACACCCTGTCCACTGGGAGCTCCCGGTACTTTGCTATCTCCTTTGCACAGGCAAGAAGATGGCCCGGGGTGGAAGCACGCTGCTTGCCTAACGTAAAATACGTGGCATTGGACTCAAGCAGCAGCCGGTCTTCCCGCAACGACTGCAATGCCTCAACCTGATCTGGACTAAAAACCCTGATCTTGTTGGTGAAGCCAAAGAAGGTATTGAGAAACTCCTTCAGCCATCTATCTACCACATACTGGTTCCCAGTGAAGCAATGTAGATGGATCCTTTGGTGAGGCTTAACATACTTCGGTGTAAAACACAGAAGCTGAAGAAAAGCCTCAGTTCCACAGTCTCCATCCACGCCACTGCAGTGCAAGACCAGAACTTGCGATTCTTTGAGCAAGGGCAAAACCAGTAGCATCAGTTGACTTGACCAGGCCACCACCGGTTCGGTTCTGTAAAGGCCTACCTCTCCTAAAGCTCTGACACGGGGGTGGTCCAAAAGGGGCTTTAGTGTATCCAGCACCCCGGTCAGGCGTTCCTTGGTGAGCGATGAGGCATGCCTTGGGTGGACGCCCACTGCAACCGCAATACCCTCCTCTATGTCAAGAAGACGTTGAGGGGAAGGGTATGTTTTAGGGTCGCAGTAGACAGCCACCGGCCTTATAATCGAAACCTGCTCTGAGGGTGGCACTGGAGCAGCCTGAAGAATGCCCCTAAGAGTGCAATAAGCTGGCAGACACAACCGGTTCAAAGTCCGGTCCAGGTGAAAGTGACTATCACTGACAATCGGTAGCACCCGGTCCCGCCCCTGAGCGGTCGCATCCGCAACCTCCTACTCCCCTTGGTCCATCGGGACAGAGAAGAAATTAGTCCTCCAATATCCCCTTTCTTCAGGACTCAGTGTTGCCGCAATGAGCAACACCACCTTCCAGTGCACCAAAAAAAAAAAAAAAACAGGGGAGTTGGGCTCTGCTAGGTTGAACTCCTGTGGGAGGTGAGGCTTTTACTTGAAGGCACATGCCAAGCATCGCCTCTTTGTTTGGGCGACACCTCACTCTCAGCTACACCGGCTAAAAGCCGTTGCATCCTTAAAAAGGAAAGGAGATCATTGACCGGTCGGCCCAACAACCACCTCGCAGCCTGTTCCAGAGCCTTAACCCGGCGGCTGTATACGTTGGGATCATCGGCGGACAGATCTTCACGAAAAATGTCGGGGATATGCTCCTTAAACGCATGCACCTTAAGAGTCTCCACAGCAGGTACCGCTTCAGCCTTGGATAGGTCGGAGAGAATTTCTTGAATTGCTGGATGGTCCATGATGCAAGTTTATCTGAAATAAGAAAACGAGCATTCAGTATGTGACATTCACTGCCTCTCCACCCGTGCAGGCCTTTCATTTATTTTTGTCAATGCATCTGACACACTGATATTGACACACGAACCATGGAACCACTCATCACAATAATCGCACTGTATCATAAAGCGACCATTCCAGGGCTGGCGACACAAGCAATACTTGGTGCCCTCCTCACTGTCAGAAATGATTGCTGAATCCTTAGGTAAGGATTTATGCTTTGTGATCCACTTTGGGAGAGTCTTATACCTACAGGGCATTAGCCTGTCATGGTTCACCACAAACAGATTTATGGAGCTTCACACGGTATAGGTATGAAGACAATTTATTTATGATTATGGCTAGTCCCTTCCAAGGAGATGACAGTTTTCTGGACTGTCCTTTACTAACTGCTGTATCTGGTAGATACACGTCTCCTTCGGCATATGGCCTTAAAAGAATTTAAGATCATAATTCTTTTTCATGCGCTTTAACTAAGTTTTCAGATTCCGGCGAGCAGTGTCATGAGCCCATTGCATATTTTGAACCAGGTCATTAACATAGTCACCGTAATCCACTGACTGACCTTTGGGACAAGGGAACATCAAATGTGCTGGTGTATTGATTTCCCGTCCCAACATCAATCTATTTGGGGTAAAACCCGTACTTCTGTTAACTGAAGCCCTTAATGCCATAGCTATTTGCTGGAGGTACTTGTCGGATTGATCCTGTTTTTTACCTAAAAAGCACCGGACAACATCCATTTAAGTACGATTAAATCGTTCTTCCTGTCCGTTTGCTGCAGGTCGATAAGGAGTGATTCTAGCCTTGTGGATCTGCAAAGCTTTGCATAAAGCTTCAAATAGTTTTCCGTCAAAATTCCTGCCCTGATTGGAGAAAATCTGTAGTGGAAGACCAAAACGCGAAAAAAAGCTATCAATGGCCGCCTGAGCCGTTTCCTCCGCGTGCTGAGAAGGCAAAGGGACACATTCAACCCATTTCGTGAACTGGTCTACCATCATTAGGCAGTGAACATTACCAAGCTTTGTTTTAGGTAAAGGACCAATAAAATATATATGTACCCGCTCCATTGGTACCCCAGCTTGAAATTCTGTTAATGGGACCTTTCCATACGCCTTGTTCCTTTTGTTGTTGTTGCAGACATTGCAAGATAGTACACAGGACTCCACATCTTTTGACATTATGAAACCAGAAAAACTTATCTTTGAGTGTTGACTTAGTCCTAGCGTCACCTTGATGGCCAGCTGAGGGTTTATCATGGTGCAAGGAAAAGACAGACTCTTTTAGACTTTCGGGGACGACTGAAAGCCAGTCACCGATATCTTCATCTGGTTTCGCCCCTCCTTGCACCTACCACTCTTCGATTAACCTCTGTCAGAGGTCCCCCCCTTTCCTGCACGACCAGTCTAACAGCCTTATCCACTTCGTCAGTGAACTTAGCCCACAGGTTATGCGCCCTCCTGCAGTAATGGCATCCTCCGCATGGTAGGTCCACAAGCTTTATGCCAGAAATGTACTTGAAACATGGACTTAAAGGATCTGCGATCCTTAAAAGTGCATCCGTATTTCCATGTTTTGATCCTTCTCGATGCTTGACTACCATTTGGTATTGAGAAAGTTCCTCAATTCATCGAGCTAGCTGGCCCTGTGGTTCTTTGAACCGTAGTAACCAGGTTAAATAGGAGCTGTCTGTCCGTACTGCAAAGATCTAACCAAGTAGATAAAACCTGAACTGTCTAGTAAACCTCACAATGCCCAACAACTCCCTCCGTGTGGTGCAATAATTCTGTTGCTCAGGAGTCAGAGAAAAACTGCTAAAAGCAATCACCTTCTCAATCTCATTCTACACCTGAATCAACGCAGCGCCGATGGCAAACTGAGATGCATCCACAGTCAAAATGAAAGAATCATTGACGTTCGGTAAAGCTAGAACAGGTGGACTTGTAAGTCCTGCTTTCAACTTTTCAAAAGCACCCTGATGCTCTCCATCCCATGTAAAAGGTTTTCCCCCTGTCAGTTTGTACAGAATTCCTGCGTCCTTCTCTGTCATGGATAAAGAATTTCCACTGACAGATCTGCCCAGAAACTCCACTTCATTTTTAAAAGAAGAGGCATTTCTTAGGCTTCAGCTTCATACCATGTGTTCTGAATCTATCCAGGACTTGACATAGATTTTGCAAGTGCTCGTCGAAAGTTTTTCCCATTACAAGAATGTCGTTTAAAAAGGCAAGTACAATCTTCCAGGTCAGTTCCTTCAAAATGAAGTTGACAACCCGAGAGAATGTGGCGGGCGCACTGGTTAGACCAAAACCCATCTTGATATGTTCAAAGCGTCCAAACTTTGTAAGAAAAGTTGTCTTCTTACGGTCGTCCTCCTTGACTCTAACTTCGCATCTAGTTTAGAAAACCAAATGTTTCCTGCTATTGTGCCGAGACAATCTTCAACTAGTGGTAATGGGAATGTGTCCTTAACTGTGACGTCATTCAAAGCCCGATAGTCTATGCACCATCGAGCTGAGCCATCTCTTTTCCTGATTAAAACAGGAGAAGATGCCCATTCTGAAACAGATTCCTGAATGACGCCAGCATCCAACATTTTCTTCAGGTGAGCTTCTTCCTCATCAACGAAACACGCAGGTGTTCTGCGCATTCTTTGTTTGATACGCTTAGCGTCACCTGTATCAATTGCATGCTCAATAGCTGTGAATTGACCAAGATCAAAATCACTTTGAGCAAAGACATCAGCATTGCTACGTAGAACGCCAGCTAATTCAGATTTTTGCTCAGCATTAAAGTGCGTTCTGAATGCCTCAAACACACCCTGTAAATGAATGGTAATTCTACAGCTAAATCCCTCTCACCTTTGTGGCTAGAAGCCACAAAATTTATTGATCCATGACTCTTGGGCTCTCCTGTTGAGCTAGAAGCCGCAACCGGCCTGAACCCCTGGCTGAATTCAGTTGGGCTAGAAGCCGCAACTGACCTTGACTTATGGCTTGAATTAGTTGGGCTGAAAGCCGCAACAGACCATATTCCATAACTAAGCTTCGTTGGGCAAGAAGCTGCAACACAACTAGACCCTTGTATGGAAGACTGGCTAGAAGCCATTCTTGCATCTGCACTGTGCAGATGTTTCACCAAATTTAAGGCCTGCTGTATGTTCTTAGGGTTTTCGAGGTAGGCATGTTTGGCAGCATCCTTGTCTATACAACCCTGGCTAAATCTGGCAACAGCCTCCTGAATTCTCTGACTTTCAGGCAAGTCTTTGTAGGCTAATGTCCCAAGGGTCATAACTCTATCTGCCCAGTCTTCTAAAGTTTCCTCTGGTTGTTGAGAGGCTTGTTGGAAGTTAACACGGGCAGTTTCAATTAAGTCAACCGAGCCAAACCTACTTTCAAGTTTCTTAAGAATATCCTTGAAAGTAAAGTCTTCATTCATCCTAACTGTGATGGTGAAGAAATCTAGAGCCTTTCCTTCTAGACTCCAAGTCAAATAATCCTTACATTCCTGTTCTCCCCAGTTAAAAACCGACCTATAGCTGTCGAACATTTTTCTGAATGAGAGCCAGCTCGTTTTGCCATTGAAATCTAATTTTTTTGATAGTAGAGCTGGATTTCCTCTTTTCAGATTGGCGGGTCTAGAAGACGCCTGCCTGTCCAAAGCATTTATAGGGTTAGGAGAACAAGAGCTTGAATTTGAGGAAGACTCGGAGAGAATCCAGTCGGTCTTCTGTGAACCCCCAATTTCCTAGACTTTCTGCTTGTGCTGTAAGTCTGGGAATAGGCGGTTGAGCTAATTCTTTTGGTTGTTTATTAGGATTAGTCTTTGCAACTTCTTCCTGAAGATTCTCAAACTCCTGTGTGAAGTATTTGAGTCCTGGACGGACACGTGGAGTGGCAGTGCGCATGGGTGATTGTCTAGAAGACATATCCACAGTAGCTGGTTGTCTAGAAGACAAGTCAGAAGTAGCCGCTTGCTGTACCAGCGTGCAACTCAAATTGTGTCCTAATCAATATCTGCAAGTCTTGGATTTGCTGGGCAGTCTGTTCTTGAACTTGCAGAGTGACCATGTCTATTTGCCTCTTAAGTGGACGTTGCCTTTGTGGGGGCAAAGGTGATTGGGGTGGAAGCAAATGGAGAGTTGGTTTGGGTGGAGAAACCAACTTTGTAAATTGCTCAGTATGTGCAGAATATGTTTCGGGTTTTTCTGTTTTTTTTTTTTTTTTTTTTGCACAGCAGGTATAGTTTGATTGGGTGGGGTTTGCAGAGTAGCAGTAGTTTTCGGAACTCGGGGTAGTTCCGAAAATAAATGCTCGAAACCCTGGCTTTTCTTTACTGGCTTTGTTTCACTTTGTGATAGAAGCCTAAGGAGTTGATCCTCAGTCTCACTTATCTGAGACTCAAGCTCAGGTCTCTCTGCCTCTAGTGATGTCAAAGGAGGAAGCGGCAAACTCTTATCTGCCCTTTCTCTCTTTAATTGTTTTCTGGAAGGAACACCGAAATCTAATTGCTCCCAGGTTTCTTCGTCTACTGCCCCCCATCATCATCACGGAAAACGCCATTTTCGTCACCGGACCATATAATTCTCGATGGTAGATAATGGTCTCAGCTCTTTTTTGACCAATGCCTTTAATACTGAGTTGTTCAACAGTTGCTGTGTTGATGTTCATTCTGCTCATATTATCCAAAGAGAAAATGAAACAGGTATGTTTTGTGTTTAATCAGAAATTAAACAAAATGCAAAACCTGCAAGGAAAAAGCATGCAAATAAAAATTAAAGTACTGGCAGTTATAATTCAAGTGCTTAGAAAGCGTACCTGAAAATAACTGAAACTTTCTAATTGTAAACAGGTGGGTGGGGTAAGGCTTGGCTTTACAGTAAATTGGGCGCTACCTGCCTGTAAAGATTAACTGGCATTACCTAACCTGAATTAAATTAGTTTTTCCTTATTACTGTGTAGACCAAAATAATAACTGACATGTGAAACCACCTCGGCTAAAAGCCAATTTAAGCAACACAAAAAGACCAAGAGCAAACAAGTAGAACTCGCTTTAGTCTCAAAGTCAAAAGCTGTATTGAATGAATAGAACTCAATTCAATACACTGAATCCACGACAGGCGCCTTGTTTTCAAACTGTTTTCAAGCTAGAATGGGTCTTTCTGGACTTTATAGAAGGCTCTCGAAAACACAATACCAACAGCCAAAAAGACCGAAAACAATTGAAAATTTTCGTGGTTTTAATCCTCGTCGCCAATAAAGTGTGCCCAGTTAGTTTGGGGCGATCCTGTCCTTAAGTGTCTGTTTAATTCAAACTGTAAAAGGATGTACTTGTATTCGTCTGTAACTTCGTACTTCGTGGACGTCCACACAGTAGATGGTCAGGTGAGAGAGTGATCCACGAGACCCGCTGGTTCCCTATATCGATTTTTCCCGCCACTTCGGTTTCGCGGCAATGCTGGTACCCAGCGTCACTGCAATACAATAGTTCTTCCATCCTCACGAAACTTCCTCATCTTTCTAAGAAAGTTCATTCTAGCTACAACTATATCAGACCGCTCCATAAGTACTGATCGGTTATTTTCGTATTTCCTCCAGGTTCTTTCAGTATTTTCTGTAAGAAGTCAACTTTTCCGGGGAAGTTTATCTTTTACTGTAAAGCACGAAGAATTATCTTGGTCGTAGGTACCATACGGCCGCGCTGCAAGATTTCCTGGACAATTCTCCTGACCACGTCTCTGTCAAAGCTGTCTACATGATATCAATCACAACGTGGCTTCCAAGTCTTTTTCGTCGTTGCCTCCTTGTAAGACTTCACCGTAGAAAAGTTGAGTCCAGTGTAGTTGGGAATTCGTTGTATAGCCTTCAGTAGTGGAACTTGAAGACGACCCATCTGCTTCTCTTCTGTACACACCGGTAATATATGAATTAAATTTCATAAATGGAAATAAATCTATAACAACACGTATAAGTTTCTATTAAAGTTCTTTGTCCCTATCTTATTCTTATCTTTATTATCTTTTTTTTTTTTTTTATTTCGTAAGTAATAGGTTCAAAATATCTATAGCTCGCCATGCAATGTTACAGTGCAATCCGTGCTAAAACTTAAAATATACATTTATTTCTTCTCTTCTAATCTTGAATGACAAATGCAAAATCTTAAAAACATTTTAAGCAGTCTTAGAACTAGTCTTGCAACATGTTTTTTTTTTTTTTTTACATGTCTGTGTCTACGATAGACAACGAATATACTATGACTCTGGATCTGTTGAATACATGTATTCAAACAAATATGTGAAATTTTCACAGTATTTTCATGTTAAATACAAGAATAGGGTAAAACCAGTTTTACCTATTATAAAGAAAATGCCACTGCTTGGAATAGAACCAGGGACCTTAACATGTTTTGTCTTCCTCGCTCTAAATTACACCGTTTACGCTGAAGTGACACGTTTTCCTTAATGAAGCAATGCTTTTAACCTGTTTTACCTTTTATCTGTTTGTTTGTAATATTGTGTATGTCAACAAAGCCTAAAATTAGCACCTGAGATTAAGTTGTTATTCTACGTTGCCTGCAATGTATCTGCTACCGTTGTAGAGTGGTCAGGTCGCAGAACTGTCTATGAAGCGGTTCAAATTTGATTCCTTTCTCCCAGATGGATTGGTAATTTATCGCGTTCAGTTTATAAAAACTGTATCTTTATTGTTGATGGCTCCTCTTCCAATGGGTTTGCTTTATAGATTAGTAATCAACGCTTTACCACTCGACAAAAATATAGACTTGTCCAAAATGTAAACATTTGCAGACGACGAATTAAATGTGGCTTAGACAAGGGAACTCGTCTTTGATATTGTAGAAAACATTGGTTACTTGCATTTTCTCTTTTTCCTGTAGTGTTTTCAAAATATTTCTTTCTAAGGGTCGTTAAGATGGGATTTTGTGGTAAAGGATTAACATTCCTCTCTTATTCCATACTGTACATAAAAATAAAAGCTACCCATTTACGCAAACCAACGGTTTTTATTGGTAGATGTAACTATAGCATGCCTGTTTAGTGTAAACTGTATTTTTCCCACGACCGGAAACTGTCACTATTAGGACAGGACATTGCTCCCGACACATGGCCCTTCTAAAACATAACTGAAAAGTAAATTGTGGTCATCATATGATGATCCTTATGACGATGTATAAATGTACTGCCCATACTAGCAATTTAGCTCTGCAAAAATAATGATGTTGATATTGAATGAAATTCTGGAAATTCTCACTTTTAAGAGGGACATTGGTACTGACACATGGCCCTTCTAAAATATTACCGAAACGTAAATTGTGGTCATCATATGATGATCCTTATGACGATATATAAATGTGTGTACTTCCCATGCTGGCAACTCAGCTTTACAAAAAATAGATATGGATATGGAGCGAAATGCGGAAAACCGTCATTCTTAGAACGACATTGGAAGCGACTCGTGGCCGTTCTTAAACATACCTGAAACGTAAGCTGCGGCCATATGACGATCCTTATGACGATAGATACATGTATTACCCATGATGGCCATGCAGATTTGCAAAATTTAGATTTGGACATCGGAAGAAATACCGGAAACCGTCACTTATAGGAAGGACATTGGTAGCGACTCGTGGCCGTTCTAAAATATCACTAAACCTTATGTTATGGTCATATGATGACCCTGATGACGATATTTACGTATACTGCCCATGCTGGTATATTGCCAAAACAGATGTGGATATGGACGGAAATACCGAAAAAGCGTCACTTATAGGTTGGACATTGGTAGCGACACGTAGCCGTTCGAAAAAATAACTAAACTTTATGCTATGGCCATACGATGACCGTTATGACGATATTTACATGAACTGTCCATGCTGGCAATTCAGTTTTACTAAAAGGGATGTGTTTATGGAATGAAATACCGGAAACTGTCACCTTTAGGAAGGGCATTGGTATCGAGTATCGACCCGTGGCCGTTCTAAACCATCTGACTGAAACGTAAGTCGTAGTCATATGACGACCGTGATGACGTTGGATGTATGTACTGTGCGTGCTGGCAATAACCCTTTACCACACAATCCCGAGTTGTAATGACCCTGAGAAAGAAGGCTTTTGAAAACATTGTGGGAAAAGGAGAAAATGCTGGTAACCAGCATGTTCTCCTTTTCCCACGATGTTTTCTTCCCAATCAAGGACAGTACTGTCATTTGAAAAACATTTGAATTATCGTCTATAAATTACTTCAGTATGGACAAGTCTAAAATTTTTCCCTGCGGGAAAAAGGTTTATGTTCTTGTGGTCAGTGAAGATCAAGATCGAACTGTGTGAATGTGCAGTCCAATTTTACTCCTACACAATAGTTTGTTTGTTTATTTGTTTAGAATTTTACGCCATGTCAACAACATTTCAGTTATATCAATAGCCTAGAACCCAAGGGGGTTAAAATCTAAAAGAGATGACACCCTCTGCTATAGTTGGTTTGATGACATAAATATGAAGTTTAGCATCCTATGAGTCAGGAAAAATTGTTCTGCTCTTGAATTTCTCTTGTCACATGAGCCTAACTACAGCTTATTTTATGGTACCATATGCATAAAAAATTGTAAAACGCGTATCATCTGTCTATACAGCATGCTGCATTACTATATCAGTTTCCTTAAGATAATTGTTTGGTACTGTTTCCAAACTAAATTTCTTTTATCTGGAAATAATTAGAAATGATTTGGTAATAATAAAGTATTGTATGAATTGGATTTGTGGCTGCCTTCCAACTTGATTTACCTCACCCACCGTTTTTACAACTAAAAAAAGAAAGATCAATTGGCAACAAATAACTTATGTAAACCATACAGTGAAAACAAAGCAGAAATAAATTAACACATCCCTCAGATTGAGCTTCCATTGGATAATATCAATACCATTTTTGCGTTACTTGTTTTCAATACTTTCACTATACATACATAATTATGTAAGGGCACAATGACACCAAATAGGCACCGTTGTGATAGCACAAGACTTTACATATTATTATGCTTCAAAGAAATTTATCGTGATCTGATTGGATAATATGCCCCGAACATATATATCATGCCCACTGGCAAAACCAACGTAAAAGCACCGTATACATGACTACACTATCAACACAACATCCAAAATGGCGGTATCGATCAAGATTAACATCAATATTATGCGCCAAGCTGCACGTTTTAGCACGTATTACCAAGGTTTCAGTGACCTCAGTTCCCAGTGACGTCAGTTTTCATTGAATTGGGGCACTCAGAAGGGAAATTCTACTTCGTCAGCGTGCTCAACTTTTTTAACAAAAAAAAACAGGTAAAATTCGCTTAACAAACGTTGGAATGGTAAACTTTGCAGTATAATAAAATCGTTGTAAAGTCAGGTGGCAGGGGACTTGGAAACTTGTTCACGGCTGTGGTGAATCATGTCGCCCCGAGCCTCTTCGGCAAGCCTCTTCGGCTCGGGACGACATGATTCACCACAGCCGTGAACAAGTTTCCAAGTCCCCTGCCACCTGACTGTACAACTAATAATGTCACATGTTTAAGACAGTCAATGAAAACAAAGCTATATTAGCACCTTTGCATAGACTGCAGTTTTGTGTGTGTGTGAGTGTGTGTGTGTGTTTTTTTTTTTTTTTTTTCTTCTTTTCTTTTGAAAGCTAGAAACACTGTGGAAAAAGGAGAAAATGCTGGTTTCCAGCATTTTCTCCTTTTCCAATTTTTCCAAAAGCTGTCTTTCTCAGGGCTCAACTAATAATTGTGTGGTAAAGAGTTATAGCCTACACAGCAAAATGAGCTGTCTGTACATAGCAATTGTACATTTTGAGGAGACAGGGGCTTGTCCGGCCCCAGGACACGTTTGACAAATGGTTATATTTAGTATTTCGACAAAGATAGAATGCTGGGAACCATATTAGGACATACCTCATGAAGTCTATATTTATACCGGTAACCACTGACAGCGTTAAAAAACAACATTAAGATATTCTTAACAGAAATCTAGTTTTTCGCATGATGAGTAAATTTTCCAAAATAATTTCTGTTTTCATTTTATGTAGGATGTTTTATGATTTCCATTCAATTTTTTTGTAAATGCATTACGGTAGGATCATGCGCTTTAATGCCTTAATCGCCTCTAGTTTTTTGGGGGTCTCGTCGAGACCTTTCTTCTGAGCTTTCACCACGGCACGGGAATTCAGGGTACGTTTAAATTACCGACTGACAACTATGCTGCTGAGACCTTGTTACAACCTATGAGCAGAAGCTGCGATATTGCAACGTTTCTATACAAGATTGGCAGTTTAACTGTTTTGGCAGCAGTTGACCAACGACATTCAAACAAAATGAATCGAATTGTTGCAGTAGTGTGCATCTGCTTACGATTATGTACAAAACATTAGTACGGTTGGGTGTTGAGAGACAAGCAAAACGGAGTAAGAGGGTTGATTTTAAGCTTCTGGCGTTGTCTGCAGAGAGAAAGCTCAAATTTGGTCTTCATGACGAACTTATGAGAGAACTAAGGATGGGGAAACAGCACTCCATTGTTCAATTATATGAGGATGGGGCCTCACTTGTTTGATGAGATCTTGCATAGAGCTGGTCCTAGAATCTAGAAGAATGGCATACACTTCAGGAAAGCACTTGAACCAGGTCTGAAGTTGAACAAATATCTCTGCCTTTTTATTACTATGTGCTGCGCCTGAGCTACGTTACTCACGCTGAAGCTATAATACTGCTGCACTCATGAATTTCTTGCTACGCTTTTACTACGCTTTCGTGACGCTTAGAGTCTATGGCCATCCTGCTACGTAAATTTTGAGCAAGGTCAAAACAAGCGCCATGAAGTGGCGATCATGAAGCTTCCGACACGCTTCTGTTACAATACGTTTCTGCGGCGCTATTGCCATTCCTGCTGCGATTCAGGGCGTTTCAACCAACCTTTCGTAGCGTAGCTGAATCAGTGGAATGGGGTTTAGGGTGTGAATGAGCACCGAACGGGTATCATTCATGGCAGCAACCCTGGTGTCATTGATAGGCTCAAATGGGCCCACAGAATGAAAATGTTCACATTTTTGCCAATAGCAAAATACTACTTATTCATTGGGCCCATTCGTGTAGCTCAGTGCTGAGCATCACAGACTCATGACCCGGTGATTGTGAGTTCGATACCCAGTTGAGACAAGCTTTCTCCGCGGCGATTTTTCGCCTCTCACATTCTGATGCATGTGAAAAAGCAGTTAGTGACACGGAAAGAAAGTTGTGTCAGTGCTAGTGTGAGAAAGCCAGAAAACACATGCGTAGGTGCACTGGCCGCCACGATATGACCTAAGCTGTTTAAAACGGCATTAAACTCCAGTTCAATCAATCAATGAAAAAATTAAACAATTATTGGAGACTAAGTGCCAAGCAGCAGGTCAAATGCCTGCTTAAGCTGCTACGGCGAAAAATAATCAAACATATCTCTTGCAATTTGCCAGACATTTCAGTTGAAATTGTTTGCTTGCTATCGTCATAAATCTGGATATTCTTTGTCCTAGAGGTAGTCTTTTTCCCTTTATTTTACATGTACTTCAGATATTAGACATATCTTTAACATGCTAGTCAGGTATTCGGAGATAGTGTTTCAGGATATTATTTTCCCACGTTTAGATATGCAGACTTTACGAAAAAATCAATAATTTATAAAAAATTACATGACCCCAGTGTTATACAAATGTCTACCTATACACCATACGGCAAAATACGTTAAAACTTAATGTCAGTTCCTGTGAGCTGAACTTGCCCCATGGAGTGGCCATATTTGCCCCTATGTAAGGCAAGTTCGGCCATCATGACATGATCCTTCTGACTAAAAACTACTCTTGATCGGAGAGAGAAATCAGAATGTATACAACATAGCTAGTAAGACTCTGTTCTGCTTTACCTGCGTATATAACTTTTGGGGACCTAAGTCTAAAAATGAATATTTTCTAAATTCGGGCCGGACTAGCACCGGTCTCCCCTTCTGATAGACAAATAACACTGAAACGCATCTTACCTGGGCAAAGCTTATATAGTATATATGTTTATAATTATTAGATATCATATATATTATTTGTACATCTTCAAATTTACTTCATCACAAAATGTTATCATCAGATTTTCACTGATCTCAGCAAATGCCTCAATTCTTCCACATATGCCAGGCTTTGCCCTACACATACATGATACCGCGCATCTGATATTGCGCTTGGCACAAGAACATCCGCGAAGACATTTGCTTTTCTAACACTGACAGAATGGTGACTGCTGCCATCTTTGGCTTAGATACCTTCAACATCATAGTTGGAATATGTATGTCACCGTCTAGATGCCTTCCATACTCAGTTGGATCTAGGAGATTGGGCTGTGATAGATGTGCGGACTAACTGACTGTGATTTGCATTAGCGCTCTCAGGGACTACTGATTTAGAGCATCATCTGGTGATAGTTGGCATCTTAGAACCCCTTTGAAATGTCCATATAAGTGTGTGTTTAGTTCATCTGTGCTCTCTTTCAGTTTTTCCCTGCTACAAAGGATCTATCAAGCTCCCTACCTACATACACGTACCTACTACCTAACCATGTACCTTCATGTACTTATAGGCCTACTAATGTCCGTGACGACATTATCTGGATTGACAGAAAGAGATATGTACTGACAGACAGACAGACAACAAGACAGACAGACAACAATGACTCGTGTCATATCTTTTCTAACCAGGTAAATATAAACATTATTTGTAAGTAAAGAGAAGTTAGGTATGTAGTGTTTCATCCACGAAAACCCATGACATTTTAATTTATCATTCGATATATAAATTTTATGGGTTAATGTAAGCAATGAAATATTTAACAATTAATCTTTATAACACAAACCATCATGATGAAAGCATTGTTCTGTTTAGAGCAACATATTGGCATGCATATACATGTATTTACCAATGTTATTCTTTTCAAGCATCATCTGAAATTGAAAACTAAAGGACAATACATACACGTAACAGCTGTAGTTCCATGGACACATATTTCATTGATAAATATTTTGAAAACAACTTCCAGTCTATTTTAGATGCTCAACTTGATTTTAAAGCCATGTTAATAAGCCCAAGGTGGTGATTTGCATCTATTTTTAAGTGTACTTCCTTACAAAATGAACAAAGTTCACCGTTACGATGCAGTCTCGGTAGCAATGTTCAAATGTTTATTTCACCAATGTGACAAAAGATAATAAAGAGCAGAACAATCAAACCTTCTTTCTGAAGGTTTAAACTATTAAAAAATGCATTCAAACCAACTATAGCAGAGGGTGTCACCTACGACCATTTTTTTGACAGATAGAGCAAATTGGGTTCTAGGCTACGAGGTGGAAAATACAGATATTCATGCCTTAAAAGTCACTCTTTCTAAGTTTTGCGAATGATATTCATTCTACACCGGTTGCTGCTTTCCCACGTGGCCGTGACACTTTTCATAGGTGAGAAATGGTAAGAAACGCAACGAAACGCAAAGCAACGAAACGAAACGCAACGAAACGAAACACAACGCAACGAAAGGAAACAGAACGAAACTAAACGAAACGGAATAAAACGAGAACGAAACGAAAGGAAACAGAACGAAACGAAACGGAATGGTATTTTTGGTACAAAATCAAACAGAAGGAAAACCTACATTTGTTTTTCTTTTCAATTACCTTACTTTTGATCGCAGTAAGTGTAACAAAGTAAGAATTAAATTATGATTGCGGCTGTGAACACGATGATCGTGCTACTATTGTGAATCTTGATCATTGTAATAAAGACATTTTATTTTATTGTTCTTTTGAATGAACTTCTATTGTTTACTTTGTTATGACATAAATCACCAATAAAATGTTCTTCATGTTTCCGGTAGCCATCAGTACCGCTAATACGTCGCAGCCCGGTTGATGTTTTTCCTATTGTTTTCACAAACACTGTGACTAAAAAATCATGTCCAAATACAGCATCTATAATTGATAATGACTGACTGATTGATTGATTGTATGGTGTTAATCGCCGTTTTCAACATTAATTCAGTTATATCGCGGCGGCCAGTGCAGGTCTATCTATGCTTTCCTGGAATTTCGTATACAAGTATTCAGCACAATATTGTTTCCAAGCTACTGGCTGCTTTCCCACATAACCCTCGCCGAGACAACGGCCTGCGGTGAAAGAGGAATGAATCCTGCTGCAATGACTATCATCAATCCCCGAAAAGAAGTTGGCAGAGCAGGGAATCGAACCAGCGACCATCTGTTCTTAAGTCCTGTATGCTACTGACCGAGCTACCGACGCTCGACCTTTTGATAATACCTACTCCCGGTAATGAAACCAGTTTTGATTCTAATAAGATGGGTTATAATAATCCATTTTATGTCGGGCGAATTAGAATGCTCATTCGCCCGACAGTGGTCGGATTATTATTTACCATTTTTAAATGCGACTGCAATGATTAGTTTTGGAAAATCTTTTCAGTCAGATTTGAGAGGTTCTTGCATTAAAGTCTAAAATGTCTTTATTTATATTTTGTACATTTATGCAGATATCCTCTTTCTTCATGCATTGTCTGTCTTTCAATTACTTTGATTTCTCTCCCCAAATAGAGATCTCGAAGACCTTATGTCACTGACCATGGCTAATTATATTCAACGTCTTCTTCTTTTCACGTGAAACAGATATACATAAAAAATCTTGGGGACTGGGACAGCCGAAATAGAAAATGTGCTTATCTAATCAGCATTGAACATATTTTTCCTGGATCTTATTATCTCCGTAATGCATGATATCAGGCAAGTCTTCACACAATTATAGATCCATAAAATCTGTTTTGAATAACAACCCACTGTATCATGAAGTACTCTGGTCCTTTGACATGCAGAAAATTGACCAATAGCGAAAGCTTTCGGCTCAGGTCAGCTTGCGGGGACTGCGCAGGCTGACCTTGGTCGATACTTTTTACGGATTCATTAAGCCCCCCTTTTACAAAACATGGTTCAAATTAAGAAATAAAAATCTGGGAGAAAACCATACTCACAAGGTTCAGCTGTAAGCATCTTGAAGGCATACTTAAGGGTATTAAACCCCCTTTTGCCAGAGCATGGCTCATATCTAATTGAAATTTTCATTTTTCAACAATATGCACAAGAACGAAGAAAGAGAGGAAATTGCTTGTGTGATAAAACCAATTAAAACCGTCAACAAAGTCAACCGATGCTGTCAGAGAATTGAAATCGTATTGTAAGTGGTGTAACACACCTTAAAACCCAAAGGGATGCAAAAAAAATGTTCAGCTGTGAGGAGACAGCGACGATCACAGACCTGCCGTGACCAGGATTCGAACCTGAGATGTCGCGGCCACAACGCGAGGTACTAACCCTTATACGATCACGGCTCTCACTGCTGAACTGATATAGTCTTAGTCTTCGAAACTATTTATAAACATGAAAGAAACAAACCCTTTGCTACACAATCCCGAGTTTCACCGCCCCTAAAGGAGAAGACTTTTGAAAACGTTGTAAGAAAAGGAGAAAATGCTGGTCACCAGCATTTTCTCCCTTTCCCAAAATGTCTTAAGGCTTGGTCAGACCGGCTAACGGATATATAACGGGGGGGAAACGGACAAAAATATGCAGAATTTGGTTATCCGGTGACAAAATTCATCTCCTCTGCCGCTCGAGGCTCACGCGATCGGTGTGTGGAGCGAGGAAGCCACACAATGAACGCACGAGTACCGCACATGTAACGGGAAAAAACGCACGTTTAACGGATATGTACAGGATAATAAACGGTCTATTAACGGATATCACCGTACGAGTAAGGGACTTGTACCGGATAAAACGGAAGTGCAACACATGAGAACCGGACAAAACGTACGATGAACGGAAATATACCGAACACCAACGTACGAGGAACGTACCGGTCACGTGACATGCCGAGGGTATAAATTGTCAGATGCATCCAAAGTCTATCATTTGCATGTCTCTGTCCGTTTTGTCCGGTGGAATGTTTTGAACTCGCTTAAAACTTCCCACCGGACGGAACGGACATCGCCGGACAAGTAGCGGATTCACCGGATAAGAAACGGACATAAAACGGATACGAACGGACGCGAACGGATGAAATGATTTTTTATCCGTTACTCTTCCGTTAGCTCGGTGTGACCAAGGCTTTAAGGTTTAACGCCATTTTAAACATTATTTCAGTTGTATCGCTGCATTGAGCCCGGCCGGGTAGCTCAGTGGTTAGCGTATCTGACTCGTGACCTGGAGGTTGTGGGTTCGATACCCGGTTGCGGAGAACTTTCTTTTCGGCGATTTTTCGTCTCTCACCTTTGATGCATGTGATAAAAGTGGTCGGTGGCTTTGGAAAAAAAGTTGTGTCAGTACTAGTGTGAAAAAGCCTGGAAACACACTGGTGCGTCACTGACCGCCATGATATGACCTAAGCTGTTAAAAAGGCGTTAAACTCTAATACAAACCAAACAAAATCGCTGCATTGCACTTATCTGTATTTTCCTGCAGTTTCTTTTACCAGTACTTCGCATAATATTCTTCCCAAGCCACTGGCTGCTTTCCATCGCTAACCATCGGTGATCAGCGGTGAGCGAGGAATGAATACTGTCGCAATGAATCCTCGGAAAGAAGTTTGTCGAGTGGGTATTTGAACTAGCGGCCCTTTTTCTCAAGTCATGTACGTTACCGACTGTGCTACCGAGGTTCGGCATATTCCGGCGCCCTGTGATAGTACTATGATACCACTATGACAGAAGAACAGAAAAGAAAGCCATTAGATTTTCCCTACATGCCAAATCTTTAAAATTGAACCAAATATGTAAAATTCTTGAGCAACTTCCAAGGCCACAGGTCCTTATAGAGGGTTATCGTTTTAAGTACTTAATCTTGACTCTGACCAGATTTTCAAGCCATGAGATAATCGCAAAGATTCAGCAACATATTTTTATTGTGCCCTACATAAAACGTGGGATAAAACATTAAGAAAATTTACAACAGAAAAACGGTAAATTGAGTCAAAAAGATAAGTTTTAAAAAAATCACTCTGCTAGATTTCGTCTCATTTCGTTTCGTTCTATTTCGTTTCGTTCCGTTTCGTTCTCGTTTTATTCCGTTTCGTTTCGTGTCGTTCCGTTTCGTTGCGTTTCGTTTCGTTGCGTTTCGATTCCGTTTCTTACTTTATAGGGACCCGTTGCATTTGATTATCATAAAACATGAGATAATTTTGGTCCAGTCAGGATTCTTGATGAGCTTGAACTCACTACAAAACAAGTCCTAAATGCTTTACCGAGATACTTGACCGAGCTCTTCATACATTGGTAATGCAAACTAACTTTTGGTGCATTCAGTAAGAGTTAAAGATACATCTATACTCGTTTTTAGCCAGTTTTTAACCCATTTCATCTTTATTCTATCAAACCATGATCATTCTTGTATCGTCATGCCAAATGTTGCCCCTGGCGGTTGCAAGGTTACATAGATTACGATCGATAGAAAATGCATTTCATTTTCTTGGAACCATCAAAGAAATCACTGTTGTGACGTTTCCGGTTTTAAATCGAAGATTTCTTATATACATGTATGTAATTATCCCTTAAACCATACATTAATTTTGGTAATTTGTCTATGCTTACACAGTTGACTCAGTTTTAAACCATTCTACATTTACAAATTTTTGCAGCGTTTTTTCTCTCTGGCTGTAAGGATGTATCTTTAAGCCTTAGGTTACTAAGAGCAACTTAACGCCATTTTGCAGACAGTGTTGATTGAAGATCAGACTACACAGATGTTGCAGTCTGATCTTCAATCTGAACAGTCCGATACGGTAAGATTTTATGGTGAAAAGACCTTAAATCCCGATTTCAGAAAAGTCCACAATTCTGTCGTTTGGTAAAGTGTTAAGGGTTTATGTGCTAGTCCTGTTTTATGTTTGGGCGAATCCCCTCCGCATGTTTAGACACCAGTTCTGTCCGAGACCTGCATACAAATTACAGTCTGGACTATATCAATACTCCCACAGGGCAGCTAAATCCGAAGACGATGACATTGTTGAATGTATAAATAGATCTATTATGTCATCTCAACGCTTAGGTCTTCACCAGACGACAAAATTGTACATAGTCCAGTCCAAACTGCGAGCAAAACTGACAAATTGAATAGAGCTCAAATGGCGGGAATTGTCTTTTGAAGGGAATGAAACCATTATGGGAAGAGAAGAAAATGCTGATAACCATCATTTTCTTCTCTTCCAATAATGGTTTCAAAGATCTTATTTCGTCGTAGCAGAATGTGCTGTCTTTTGACCTACTTTTTATATTGATAAAAAAAGAATAAATAGACACTTATGATTGGTTAAAAATGTAGACATGTTTATTTAAGGGCCCCTGCCTGTTTGCTGGCAAATTTAGGCCGTCTATCTTTTTTAAAGATATCTCTTGTTTCACATTTCTAGGCGTTGAAACACGGAAATATTTGGTAAATTATTAAATTTTCATGGAACGTGGTAGGAACTGTCCTTGGGCAACTCATTTTCACCTAACCTAGAACTGTCAGATCCCACGGGACAGGTGGAATATGAACTGTCGCTGTAATATGACTTCGAATATGCTCTAATACGGCCTTCCATGCCATCTAATAAAAACATTTCGGCTATTGGAATCAAAAACATTTTGAACAGATTAATGCATGAAAATTTCGTCAAAGAAATTCTTGAATGACAGGATATGTGCAGTACTCTGTGAAAAAGGGTTTAATGTATCTGCGAAAAGTATCAACCCATGTCAGCCTGCGCAGTCGGCGCAGGCTGACATTAGAAAAAATCGCTTTTGGTTAATTTTGTGCATGTCCCAGGACCTGTCTACTCCCAGATTCAGTCCATTGATAGACAATATGGATCCATAATTATGTGATGACTTACTCAGTATAATGCATCACGGAGGTGCGTTAAACCCACTTTTGTCACAGCACGGCCCTTTTAAAACAGATTGATGAATCGAAATTTCGTCAAAGAAATTCTTGAATGTCACAATAATATGTTTTGTTGTTGCGGGATTATATCATTTTTGTCCTTCTTTTACCGCAAAATAGATTAACATTTTACAAAACAATCCCGTGTTTTAACGACCCTGAGGAAAATTTCTTTCGGAAAACTGAGATAATGCCGTAAACCAGCATTTTCTTGTTTTCCCACAGTGCTTTCTAGTCTTCCAAAGACATATTCTATCATATCAATCACACTTAATTTGTCACCCGCTTGTAATTTGGACTCGACCGTGAATAATCTTAATGTCTGGTCACAGTTTTTTTAATGTATTTTTTTTTCTAATGTAATGTAATTTCACTGCAAATATAGATAGATTCTATAAACATATATTGAGATAAATAAATAAGTAGAGGTCGGTTTTGATTCAAGATCAGACCGCACGCATTGTGCAGCCCATCCCGAATGTAAGCTGTTGGATGAAAAGTAAGTTTAGCTGCCCATAACGGAAAAGGATTATGTATTTTTATTGCATCCCATAATTATAACGTTCTTTTTTTTTTTACAGCAATTCCATTACTCAGTTCCATTAACAATAACAGTATGAGTCATGTTCTGTGAAAAGGGGGCATAATGCATCTGCAAAAATGTATCGACCCAACTCAGAATGCGCAGTCCGCGCAGGCTGACCTGGGTCGAAACTTTTTGCTATTGGTTAAATTTATGCATGTCAAGGGACCAGTCTACTTAATGATTCAAGTAGTTGTTAAACAAAATGGATTTTATGGATCCATAGTTATGTGATAATTGTTTGTTACAATGCATCTCAGAGATGCATTAAACCCCCTTTTGCCAGAGCATGACTCATATCTTTTTTTAATAACCAACTCTCAACTTTCTGCAAAATCATTATATCGATTCTTCCACAGGTTGCTTTTGAGCACCATTGTAACAAGTGGACAAAGTGTTCGGTACTTTACATTTATCCAGGTTTCTCCTATATTTCCTTGATCATTAATATACGAAGATAATTATTGTTATGATCAAGTAGCCTCATTCTGCAAGCGGTCGCTAATTAAGTCTTTCAGTGTCAGACACATGGGCCGTGCTCTAGCACAAGGGAGCCTACTGTATCCCCGTGATGCATGATACCAAGCAAGTCATCGCATAATCATAGATCTATAAAACCCATTTTTTTCTGACAACCAACTGAATCATGTGGTAAACTGGTCCTTGGAAAGGGAAAAATTGACCAATAGCAAAAACTTTCGGCCCAGGTCAGCCTGCGCGGACTGCGCAGGCTGACCTAGGTCGATACTTTTTGCAGATGCATTAAGCCCCCTTTTAACAAAGCATGACATCAATCCAACCCCTTTCGACGGCTGTAAAGAATACCCGCTGAAAGTTAGAACGTATATTTTTCTAACAGGCGTGACTTAACAAGCGGGCGGTAGAGGTCTAAGATCAGTCTACACGTTCTGCAAAGTCTGATCTTGACATATGCCGTCGACAAAAGCATTTGTATAAGCCTGTAGCACTGAAAGGGTTAAAACATTAGATCGAAATTTTGAATAGGTAGGGAAGTCTAAAATATTGTAATTTCAATGCTCCTCTCGCAAAACATATCGCACAAAATCTCAGAAAATCCGACAGCTCGGCCTATACAGCCTGATCTTCATCTCTACTGTGCAAAAAAGTATTCTACATCGGAGCCATGCTCCAGCATAAAGGAATTTAATGCATCTCCATAATCCATCATTCCAAGCAAGTCATCACTTATCTATAGATCTATAAAAACCCATTTTGTCTAACAACCGACTGGATCCTGAGGAGGACTGGCCTTTGACATGTAGAAATTGACCAATAGCAAAAATCTTTGGCCCAGATCAGCCTGCGCGGACTGCGCAGGCTGACCTGAGTCAAAACTTTTTGCAGATGCATTAAGAGGATGCCTAATATACATTCAGTGGGTTTATGTCGCATAGTGCGAATGCAGCCTATATAAAAATGAATTAATGAGATGAATTTTCACGAGTAATTCCACAGGGTGTTGAGTGCTTTTGTTCAATGTTTGCATATCGTCGGCAAATGACAACAGTGCTACATTGATGAAATAAAAGGACAATAACGCAATATAGATGTATACGAGTATAACAGTGATGTTGGTATTGATAAAAGAGTAATGATAGAGTGAAAATACATTTGAGCCACGCTCTGGCAATAGAGGGTTTCATGCATCTCTGTCTTGCATTTTACCAAGCAAGTCATCACGTGATTATAGATCTATGAAAACAAGTTTGTTGAATAATCGACTAGATCATAAGGTACTATGGTCCTTGGACGTGCAGAAAATTTACCAATCATCAGAAAGTTTTGATCCATGTCAGCCTGTGCGGATTGCGCAGGTTGGCCTGGGTCGATACTTTTTGCTCACGCATTAAGCCCCCTTTTCACGGAACATGGCTCATTTAAATACGTATATCCAAAAATCGGGCATATAACCGCATTTGGCCTTACAGGGGTGACAGTCCGATATTTTTTCTAGGAACCCTCAGAATATACTTTCCTAAATAGTGGGTCCGTCTTGTATCTGTCGCAAACACAAACCAGAAAACCAGTTTTACTACAGGTGATTCATAATATCTGACACAGTTTTAATCTGTAATGTTTTTTTACTGCCAGTACATACCTTATTTTAATTTATATCACGATACTCTATAATAATTACAGTTTTGTTTGATATACAATGTTAAGTAATTTAAATACTTACATGTTAAATAAAAAAGGTCAAACTTTTCACAACATTTAAATGATGTACTCTACATGACGTCCATTCTTGGCTATTGCCACGCCCAGCTTTTTTTTGAAAGTTTGCGATCACTGATGAACACAATTCTGGAGTTATTTTTCTCATCTCTCGACGGATAGCTTGTTTCAACTCTCCAACACTGTTTTTAGCGGATTTGCTATAGCAAATCCGCTTAATGTGATCGTCTTGACCGGAACCAAATACATCATCCGTAACGACGCATGCGCGCTTACTTTCAGTTTTGCATGGCTGATAATTAGGACGAACAACGCAGATCTACAAATCAGATCAACTCTGACCCTGAACAAACCATACAAATTAAGTTTGATTTCTTTATCGAAATTTCGGCAAAACTAAAAGAATTGTCAATCTAAAGTACTTTAAATACTGAAACAAAATTTGTTTTGTTTTTCAAAATGTAGCGTATTAACATTGTTTACACCAGGGATGTGTATATACGATCCCTGTTTACACTGCCCTCGTTTTCATTCAAGAATTTTCATTCACAACTTGTGTCGTCCGCTGCCAAAATAAACAAGGAGATTAAGCAGTTTTTCCTCGATAAAATTACATTTTCAACTATGTATTATATCAAATATCTTTAACTGTTCAGATAGCCGGCTAGAATTTGACCATAAATAATCTAAAGCCCTGTCGATAACGAATACACAGAACCCATAAAGTCGACCTAGTTACCACCACTCGTATAACGCTACAGTATCGATGAATTTCCGAATTGTTTGAAACATTTTTGCTGAACGTTTGAAGGAATGGAGATCGTGCAGTCTATCAAAATGAAAAATAATGTTTGATTTATGCAAGACTGCTTTGGAAAAGCTTGGAACCAAGATTTCTCTCTTGTTATCGGAGGTAAGAAATATTTCGGCCCCGATCAAGTACGAACCCGGGACACGAATTTATACTGAAGGTTTTTGATGGAAAATCGTGTCTTTCTCAGTGAACTAGACATCCACTAACTTGAAGCCTTAGAGACTCGGACAGGCTTACAATTTTGTCTTCAAGATGTAAAACTCCATTTATAGTCCTTCTGATACCTTGAATTTTATTTTGTGACATTTCTGCAAAAAAAAAAATAAAAAATGCTGAATTTGCAGATAAATTTATGATAAAGGATCCACAGGAATGCAACTATACGTCTTTCTATTTAGACATATAGATTTGAAATCTTTAATATATTTTTGATCCTGTTAATTAGAAGTGCATGTACAGAGCAAGTTATATAAATATTTTTACTTATAAATTCTTATTATGAACTGCTGCTCAACCCATATTTAAGACGGTGACTGTGTTTTATGTAATTCAAACCTTAGCATGAACGTATGCCTATAGTTTTTAAACTTTTATAGAGTGACCCAATGCTATTAACCCTTAGGCTGCTAAGTGCTACTCAAGGACCTTATGCAGACAGTCTTGATTAAGATCAGATTGCACAGAAAGTGCAGTCTGATCTTTGATCCATACTGCCTGGTAAGAAAGTATTTTTCCCCAAAGAATAACTTCAAAATAGCAATAATTGGATTTGTAAATTCGACTTGAAAGTTTCATTTTAGTTATGTTAAGGTCATTTTTTACTCTGCATGGCAACTTGTCACACTGAGTGTGATCTTGATCCATTCTGGCTGCTAAAGTACCTTCACCAAGGGCTTGGATGCACACATATAAAAAAAGGATTATGTTCTGCCAGGTGATGAGTGATGATTTTAATTCTTTTCTTTAGACCATGAAAATGGATTCACTCAAAAATCCATTGGATGTAATGAATAACCCTTATCCAGTTTAAATATTAATTTCAAGTATCTCATAATGCTACATCAGGTATTTTTTGCACATATCCCTGCAATGATTTAGTAATATAGTGTGCAAGGTTGGCATAGAGCAGGTCAATATGAGTATTGACCAGGCTGGCAGTTTTAACCGGTTATAAATGGTCAATACTGTTCACAACTGGTCGATTTGTGGTCGATTGGATTGGTTGATTTCCTTGATTATATCACTGGCTTACATACCTGTCTGGTTTCTAAATTAATATTAAAAGCTGTCCTCTTCTATCCTGTACATGAAGCTTTATTATATATTATCATCAGTATCGTAGTTTTTATTAAAAAGGTCTTTTTTTATTTGATCATAATTCAAAAGACAGTATTGCTGGTCAACTGAAGAGGTTGTCGGAATGACTTTCCTTATTGAACCTGCATAGAGGTCGGTTCTTTTCAAGCAAAAAATTTTTGTCTATCATCATTCCTTACAGGTTAGATAATGTTTATAGTTCTACACACACACACTCTCTCTCTCTCTCCCTCCACTTCTTTCTCTCTCTTTCTCTCTCTCTCACCACAAACACACTTAGGTTTTAAAAATATAGATAATTTAACATAGTCTTTGGTCATAAAAGTTCAAAGGTAGCATAAAAAAAGCAGCTAATATATAATTTTCATGTTGAATTGCAGAAAAAAACAGCCATTCATAGGCAAACATGTGAAATATACAGGTTTGTCATTAATCTTTAGGAATATTGAGGTACACATGAAGAAGGCACTAACTGATTAAAATAAACAATAGTTAAGGATACATCAATGTTGTTGAAGTACATTTAAGTGTCTACCTACACCTTTAAATTGCTGTCAAAACAGTTAAAGGTTTAAAAGTTGTCCCTTTCTACCCCCATTTGGGTGTGGCTTAACTCTTTACCACACAATCCCAACTTTTAATGACCCTGAGTAAGAAGCCTTTTGAAAACATTGTGGGAAAAGGAGAAAATGCTGGTAACCTGCATTTTCTCCTTTTCCCACAATGTTTTCTACCCTTCCCAAACCAAATTTCAATTTTTCAATCACATTTATTTTGTCGTCTGCAAATGCTTTCAATTTGGACCAGTCTACAATTTTGTCGTTTGGTAAAGAGTTAAATCAAATTACCAAAGGGACAAATCATGTGTTCTTATTTGGGGTATTATCCTTGACACCAGGCTTTATTCCCAAAGCGTGAAATAATGACTTATATGCAGTCATGATAATATCTTATCATCAAACAATTACTTTAGGTGTCAAACATGAAACCTAAAGACCTTATTAAGAACTTCTACACAGTTTGGAAAAGTGGCAAAGGCCAGCTGGTGAGTACCCTTGGCAGGGACAAAACAGTTTTTCCACTCCTCTCTTTCACATTGATGAAATCAACTTATCTGAGGAAAAAAAATCCACACAACAAATCATCCACAAATTAGCATAACTGCTGTTTTAAAACTCATCTGACCATTAAAATTTCCAAATGACCTCTACAAGTCGACCACTATTGACCAGGATTGAGCACTTATGGATTATCACAGGTTCTATCCTCTTCTAGATGCTAGGATTTTTTAGAATGCCCATAGACAAGACCAGACCAGGGATCGATTACATACCAATGTAATCGATTACAATTACAATTACTCCCAAGTTTTATGATTACTGATTACATTATGATTACACAAATTTTCAATGTAATTGATTACAATTACAATTACTTTTGCATTGTAATCATGATTACATTATGATTACATGTGATTACATTCTGATTTTTACATCAATATGACATACTGCAGTCCATATAAAAGGTTGAGAACCATTCTTTAACATTATGATAAAAGGAGATATTAATAATTACTACTAATATTCTCACTTTACAATCATGTTAAGATTAATATGATCAATTTATTTTTGACCAAAAGCAGCATTTTAATTTTTTAACTTGAGAGTGACAGTCGAATACAAAAACATATTAACATTCTATGAATGCAACTGCTCTTAACTCAGCCAAAATTTCTCTCTTAATCACAGCGATAACTTAATATCTGACAAGAACTATTAAAATTAAAATTAACCCTTTCCCAAATGACTAATTTTAGACTCTTCAAAAGTGAAAGATTTTGCAGACAACAATTTGAAATTTGATGAAAATGGAAGAAAGTTCTCCAAAAGGGTAGAAAACACAGTGGGAAAAGGAAAAATTGCTCATTACAAGCAATTTCTCCTTTTCCTACAGTGTTTTCAAAAGACTTGTGCTGCAGACACATAAAAACAAGGGCTTGTTTGGGAAAGGATTAAAGGAAATTCTTTGAGTGACTGTGAAGTCTGGATGTAATTCATTGTTTTCGAAACTAAAAAGGCTGGTTTTTTAACTCTTGAACCATAGGTTGTAGATGGTTGAAAACTGCATCTTGCACAACTTCAATATGCAATCAATGTATCAACAAACTTTCAATATCATAGCAGCAAAACTGTAGGAGGAGTTACCTGGTCTCCTCATATGTTACCTAACTATCCTGACTTATTATGCCCTTGAGTGACAGAGTGAAAGCATTTGAAAACGCTGAGTGAAAAGGAGAATATTCTGATGATTAAAATCAGGTAAAAGAAGAAAAGGCATTTCTCCCTTTTCCTGTATGCTTTTCACCCTACTTGTACAGGTGTAAAATTTTGTTGTCTGGTAGAGTTAACCCGAAGTTAACCCAGCTACAATTTTTTTGTATCCAAGGGTTTTCCTAAACTTCACTGGAACATTTTCAGTTTTTGTAGACTATCATACAACTTATGTTCATATTTCATACTGTCCTAAATGGTACTGGTAATAGTCTTTCTTTAATAAAAGCAAAGGGGGCATGGAAAGCTTGGGGCTATATACTGTTATCTCAGTTTGACACCTCTTCCACCCTTTATCACTGTTGACCACATGACTGATTTTTAAGACCTCATTATAATTCCCTTTACCAAACGACAAAATTTTTTATGTTACCAAATTGAAAGCATTTGCAGACGACAAATTAAAAGTTGCTTAAATGATGATTTCTCTCTTTGAAAGAGTAGAAAACACTGTGGGAGAAGGAGAAGATGCTGGTTACTGGCATTTTCTCCTTTTCCAACAGTTTTTTCCATAGCTTTCTTCTTTAGGGTCGTTAAAAGTTGGGATTGTGTGATAGAGATTTAAATAATTACACTTTAGCAGATGACAGAATTGAAGTCTTTATACTGTAATAAACTAGCACTTCCTTCCTCATGTAATGTTTCCAAAATTTCTCCTTTTATCACAATGTTTCATAAGCTAATTGCTCTCTGACCTTCTTTTCCCACTGTTTTCTCAAGCTGTTTGTTAAAATTGGAATTGGGTTGTAATGGGTTGGTAATGGGCAAAGAAGAGGATGCTTGTATTGGAAACCATTGTGGGAAAAGGAAAAATGACTGATAACTAGCACTTTCTTTTTTCACATAATGTTTCAAGAATTCATTACTCATGCAAACTGAAAGACATTTGTATCTTTTTACCTTTAATTGCCTTTGATTGATTTAGATTCGGAAAGAGTGGAGATATTCTTTATGTTTTCCAGACTAATAATTCAGAAACCCACCATTGACAAGTGGCAAAGAATATTTTCCCATTGTAATCATAAAGTAATTGAAATGTATTCATGATTACAGGCATTTTTACAATGTAATCAATTACATTACGATTACATGTAATCATGAAAACTCTCGATCACAGATTACATTGCGATTACTCAGATTTTGTAATCGATTACATGTAATCACGATTACAGATTACAATGACCCCAGGTCTGGACAAGACACTGCAGAGAACCAGCCTAGCCCTAGTAAAACCCAAAAGGTACACAAACAGATGAATTGTTGTCACTGTAAGACTGAAACAGTGTTGACACTAATGTAAACACCAGAAATCAGTCAACCATCAAATTATTCTTGAAGGTAGTTACAATCATTTTCATATTTTGTGGCACTGCATGAGTTGACCTTACTTTCTTTTGTAAAATCATTATTTTCTTGACTTGTTTCTTCATGAAGATACAGGGTAAATTTTCATTTATCTTATAGAAGAAAGGTACATTTAATATTCATGAATTACAAATGGTCTAAATCTTAGAAATGACTGAACACATCACTTAGTTTTCACCTTTCAGACTATTACAAAACTTATTTGAGTTCAGGATTGAAACCAAGAACATTCTTATGAAAGGAAAGAAGAAATCATTGTACCTGAACAATCAAATTATTGTTTCTAGTTAGACTTTGTATTTCATTTTGAAATTAATAGTTTGAAGTTGTGTAGTAATTAGGAGAAACCCTTGAAAGTATTCCTATTTGTTAGAGTTATGGAAAGGACAATGTGCTTTCAGTAAGAACTTGCATACAAAATACCAGTTTCTTTTTCCCTGAGAGGACTCCTGAATTTTTTTTTTTTTTTTAACTAAACCATACTAGTTTCAAAACAATGGATGCTTTATATCTCAGAATGAGGACAGTCTATATAGTATGTAACAAGTGTACCGGTAGAGTAAGATCGGACTGCCTAACATAGTAAAATTCCATTCTTATAGGCACACTATTTTAGATTTGAATTGTTCAGTCTATATGATTATACCAACCACATAAAAGTTTAGAAATTGTTGTGTTTAGGCTATAATTGTAAAATGCTACTGTAAAAATCAAAACCTTGATGTCTGAGTACAGAAGTTTCAATCTTTTAAAAGAGTCTTGCATAATGATGAATAATGATGAATTTAGAAATGCTTAAAATGCTATAGAAAAGAAAGATATAGTCATCATGTCTTGTTTATCTATGTAAGCTCACATGTTTACAAACCCAAGGCTGAGCTGTTAATATTTTCAATCTGATTTAAAGCAAAGTCTCAGACAAAAAAAACACCTCACCCAATTGGTTAAGTTGTTTCAAAAGTTTTTTCTGAACATCCTTCAAAATGGAATAATATAGCCACACTTACGGTACCTTGTATCCTTAATGGTGTTATGGGATGGGGGAAAATGACTTAACTCTTTACCACACAATGAAATTTTGGACATGTCCAAACTGAAAGCATTTGCAGACGACAGTTCTAATGTCGCTCAAATGATGGAATATGTGTTTAATAGGGTAGAAAACATTGTGGGAAAAGGAGAAAATGCTGGTAATCAGCATTTTCTCCATTTCCCACAATGTTTTCAAAGGACTTCTTTCACATGGTTGTTAAAACTCGGGATTGTGTGGTAAAGAGTTAAGTAAGAATGAAAACTGAAAATCTGTTGGTCTACCAATGTTTTCAAAAACTTAAAAGCTACATTTTGTGAGGCTGACAGAAATGTTAGATGAAGGTTAACCTTGCAGGCCAATGTTAGATCTATATTTGATTAATTGAATAATGTTTACTGTCACTTTCAACGTTATTTCAGTCATATGACTGCTACAGCTAGCTTATTTCTGTATGTCTGGGTTTTAGTAGTACTAGGCTAGGGCTCTGCATTGTCTTGCCTAAGGGCAATCTTGCAGAAAACATTGTGCATCCAATGAGGCTGGGCCATCAGGAAACAAGTCCTACACTTTACTAGTGAGCCATGCAGGACCCCAGATCCACATTTAGATGGGTGTTAATTTTTGTAAGATTGTTCAGGTTAATCTACGTCGACCATCTATGCATAAGTTACATTTTGTTTTTTAATCAAATATGGTAATCAAATTGATGCCATGTCATTGTTCATTCCTTTCCCATATGACAAGTTTTAGGCTCTTTAACTCTTTCAGTACTAAACAAATTAATTGCATTGTCTCAAAGGCTAAAAATACATTTCTTCTGCAAGAGCAAGAAACAACTCAGTCATAATCTACAATATAGCAGTGAACAGTGGAGATCAGAGATCAGACTGCATGTTCCATGCAGTCTGATCTTGATCTACACTGTCCACAAAAGCTTCTGGTGTTGCCTATAGTATGGAAAGAGTTAAATGCATCTGCAGACAACAGAAAATGATACATGTAAATGAACTGAAGTTCACCTGTATAATTGAAAACACTATTGGAACAGGAGAAAATACTTAAAAAAAAAATATTGCTTACCAGAATTTTGTCTTTGTCCCATAATGCTTTCAGTTGCCTATTTCCTTAAAATACTGCTTACCAGAATTTTGTCTTTGTCTCATAATGCTTTCAATTGCCAATTTCCTTCAAGATTATTAACACAGAGTATTTGGTATTTACACTTTTAAGTGTTAAAATAAACCCTTATCAAAATTTTCTCAAGATCCAGTTGTCGGATGCCATGACCAGACATGGATGTCACAAATTGATGTAAATTGTGTTTGTATAAGGGAATACTTATACTGTCTTGCTATAGAGCTAGCTTTTGTAGCAATGTGGTCGACCATTCGACTTGGGACCTGAAGATTCTGGGTTCAATCCCAGCCTTGTGGGGCTATTTAGCAGAACTGTTACAGATACATATAATCAGTATTCAGAACACCTTATGGTTTGTCCAAACATGACCTGTATTTGACCCTTGAATTTTGTGTCATACAAAGTTAAATTGGGAGAATTTTTGAGGATTTTTCTTTTTTTAGCCCTTTAACATGCAATAATTCCTGTGTTTTATGAGTCCTGTGTAAAAGGGCTCATGAAAACATTGTTGGAAAACAAGACATCAGTATTTCTTTTCTTTTTTTGTTCTAGAATTTTTTCTATCCTTTACAAATACAAACCACATAATCTGAGCCATATTTATTGAATTGTTTGTTAATGCTCTTAATATGGAGTTATTTATTTTTTATATCACAAATCAAAATTTTTTTGTAAAAGGCAAATAAAAACTATCAGAATATTCCATTTTCATAAAGTGTACGGTTAAATTCAGTAAAATGATGCAATTTTGGGTGTTTGATAATGAAATTGTACTTTAACAATAGGTCACTTTTTGTACTTTAACAATAGGTCACTCTGTTCATTTTTATTACACCAGATATAACGTCTGGATACTTATTTGAATATGAATCCTTGTCAACCGTGCATGTTGTTGACATAAAATCTAATAATACCCATAGAGGCTATGTAGCTCAATGAGGAAATACCAATTAAGATATTTTTTTCTAAATCTTATCTTAGTTCTTTAACAACAATTTTCCAGCTATAATTCAGTGATTATGGGATCACCCGTGGCGTACAGGCGGGTGAGCGGGCGGGTAAGCGGGCGGGCAGGTGAGCGGGCAGGCGGGCGGGCAGCGTCCAGTTCTTTGTCCGGAGCATAACTTTGTCATCTCCAGTCCGATTGACTTGAAACTTGGCATGTGTGTTTGTTGCAATTATACGGAGTGCAGTGCGAAAGAACCATAACTCTACCTCGTGCTGTCTTTGAGTTATTTCCCTTTGATCGTCATTTTTACAGCATTTTCTGCTTGTCCGGAGCATAACTTTGTCATCTCCAGTCTGATTGACTTGAAACTTGGCATGTGTGTTTGTTGCAATAATACAGAGTGCAGTGCAAAAGAACCATAACTATACCTCGTGCTGTCTTTGAGTTATTTCCCTTTGATCGTCATTTTTACAGCATTTTCTGCTTGTCCGGAGCATAACTTTGTCCTCTCCAGTCCGATTGACTTGAAACTTGGCATTTGTGTTTGTTGCAATAATACGGAGTGCAGTGCGAAAGGACCATAACTCTACCTGGTGTTGTCTTTGAGTTATTTCCCTTTGATCTTCATTTTTACAGCATTTTCTGCTTGTCCGGAGCATACCTCTGTCATCTCCAGTCAGATTGACTTGAAACTTGGCATTTGTGTTTGTTGCAATAATACGGAGTGCAGTGCAAAAGAACCATAACTCTACCTCATGCTGTGTTTGAGTTATTTTCCTTTGATCATCATTTTTACAGCATTTTCTGCTTGTCCGGAGCATAACTTTGTCATCTCCAGTCCGATTGACTTGAAACATGGTATTTGTGTTTGTTGCAATAATACGGAGTGCAGTGCGAAAGAACCATAACTCTACCTCATGCTGTCTTTGAGTTATTTCCCTTCGATCATCATTTTTACAGCATTTTCTGCTTGTCCAGAATATAACTTTGTCATCTCTAGTCTGAACATCTTCAAATTTGGTATGCAAGATTGTTGAAAATTTACGGAATGCAGTGCACAAGAACCATAACTCTTCCTAGCACGAATTTTGAGTTATTTCCCTTTGATCGTCATTTTTACAGCATTTAGTGCTTGTCTTGAATATAACTTTGTCATCTCAAGTCAGAGTGACTTCAAACTTGGTATGCATGTTTGTTGCAATATTACGGAGAACAGTGCGCAAGAACAATAACTCTACCTAGTGCAGATTTTGAGTAATTCCACTTTGATCTTCATTTTTACAGTATTTCTTGCTTGTCCGGAACGGAACTTTGTCACCTCAAGTCAAATTGACTTGAGACTTTGGTAAACATGTTTGTTGCATTACCTGCCCTTTACGATTATTATACCCCCTCGACAACTGGTGGTGGGACGGGCATATCTTGCGACAATTTGCCGCTCTTGTTTAGTATGGTGAGAGTATGAAAATCTGAATAGTTGGTTTTAATTTGGGACAGGCAAAAATTTTGTCCTCTTGTCAAGAGTTCAACAATAAGGTCCAAAAATTTCATATTGCACACATGTGTAAATAGCAATTTATTGCACTCTTTGATCAAATTTGTGTATGCTTGCTAAAACTGATTGACAATTGTAGACCTTAACACTTTGTTTTTACAGAATTATCATGATCATTTGTCCTTGAAGCAAAATCTGTCTTATTTTGTACATTTTTTTTTTTTTTAAATCTTACTCATCAATAACGGAAGTGTTTTATATATTTGTCAAATGATTTTTACTTATATAAATCCATCTTGGTTTATTTCAACATGTTTGTACTTTCGGGTATGTTTACATGTAGCTACACTACACCATTCTGCTACAAAAAATGTTAAATGTTTGAATAATTCTGAAAGCTTTAGAAGGATCTTAGATTTCTGAGGAAATAAACAAGTGTAAATTAGACAGACCTTTTATATAGAACCATAATTATCTCTAAAACTTCTTCAGTTTATTCTGATGTTAGCCTTGAAAAATATTATTTTTTCAAGATCGTACAATGTTATCTAAACCACATACTGTCATGTGTGCATCCTACTTCAAGTTTTAGCTAGTACACCACAACTTCACTTTTTTTAAACACTGTATACTTCGGATCAAATTACTACCCTAAAACAGTAGTAAAATAACACTTGCTGTACAGCACACTTGGTAGAACAACTTCGACTTCCATTGTCCTTGCTCAATCTATTTATTGTTTACATTTTATAGATCTATATGTATTACATGTGATAAAAGATTTTAATTTTCTTACATCAGATCATAGCTTGACAGTGTGTGCGATCACGTATAAATGTACGTGATTCACGTATAAAATAGAAAAATCACGTACAGTTTTTCTCTGCTATACGTACCAGAACGTACAAAAAAACTCGCCCTAAAAACAATGAAATTCACAGAACTTTCGAATTTCAGGGATAATTTGCACCGAAATGTTTAGTCACTCACTCTTGCTTAGGGTTTTCCGATTCTAAATATAGATGCTGAACCGGAACGTTCTAAGGTTATCATATGATGTTATATTGTTCGTGTCCAAAATGTTGCGGCTGTGTTTTGATCGGTTTGCCAACTTTAACATTTCTGCCGCTAGGATTGTAAAATAAAATAAAGCATTAACAAAGCTGTTTGTTTTAGCGGACGAATATTGGCTGCAATTTGATTATTTGCTAGCGAAAGATGGCTCAGTTTAAATTATCTTTGTTCTTTTCAATAACAAATGAATGAGCTGCAGATCGACAACTATCTTCCGAAGTTGACAGTACGTGCTACTCAAACGCCGAAGCGACCGAAAAAGGGGGAAAAATTTCGTTCATACACTGTAGTCCGATTTGTAGTGGTGGGCCAATGATTGACTATAGTTGAAAGTCAGTTGGTTTTGGCTTCCGATTGCGATAAGCTATTGAGAAATCCCGGAATCGATTGTAGTCGGTACCGAAGCTCGCTCGGGCGCGAAACGTGGATACCAGTTTTTAGTGCTTGGTTTTGTGACTAATATTAATCACACTCTAGGATTCAACATACTGATAACAAAAACGAAAATTGGCCGGGAAAATGAGAAAGAAATTTTTGTCCATGGATGTCTTGACAAAATTTGACAACTGGGCAAGTTTCTCATTTGATCCCTGAGCCCGGGTTTTGACGCTTGGAAACTTGAAATGACATGTCTTTGACGCTGAAAAATATCTGCCTAATTGTCAATCTGACGCATGAAATTATCGTCTAGAGCTTCATATAACCTAGCTTGCATGCATCCGGCAGAAATATGGGCTAAACACGATCAGTATAAAATGCGAAGAACACGCGCGTGATCTAATGAAGCTGGCGAGTCATTTATGACAACGTAATAAAGGTGTTAATCCTCTTATCTAGTGTAAAGTGACAGATTTTAAAGTTACCTGCTATTCAAAATGACTAACTGATGTCAAATCATGTGGTAATACTTGTCCAGAAATTAATTGACACGAAAAATTGATCGCCAAAAAAAAAAAACGTGAAAACCCATGACACTACAATGATCAGCGTGGCATCGTCCAATCAGAGGGACTTCAAACTATCTTCTCATCTTTAATAATGAATTTAAGCAGTGAATTTACACATATCTCTGAATAAACAATAAGTGGAAGTAAAATTCTGTTCATGAGTGAAAAAATTGTTATTTTATGAAGTGAAAATATAGATCTAAAGCGGGGGGGGGGGGGGTTGATGGTGGGTGTCGTCTGCAAATGATTGAAATATGTCTGAATTTTTTTAACTGGTTTGGAAATTAAAATTTAAAGATCAAAATAAATTATATTAAATAAAGCCAAAAGATTAATGGTATTGCATTTCCATTGAATTTTAAAGTACAAAACACAACATCTTTATAAACTGACTATCATGTGGACAAATTGTCACGGTATTTAAAGCAAAAAGGCATTCTCAGTTCAACGGAGAAACCGATTGTACAACGGATAGCTAGTTGGTTTGCTCTTCCGATTACAAAGCGATAGTCATTTGTGAATTTAAACTGATTGCCCAACACTACCGATTTGATAGATTTTTTACAGGAATTGGACCAGTTCCATGGTATATCACTTACCTGCTTGTTTTAACAAACATTAAAATTGATTTTGCTAAAAATGTTTGCACAGTTTTAGGAAAGGTTCCTAAAGTGTTTGAAGAGCTTATAAGTGTGAACATGTAGATCTATCTATAAAATCTTGTTTGCGCATATCGCATGAAAACAGTCTATCTTTTAATAGACTGTCATTAAAACTTGATATTTAAATGAAATTATGTAGTTTAGATCTGAACCCCCATCTTTGTTTGTGTACCACCAACTCCAGTTACCAAAGGGTACAAAAACCTCAAGCTAGAAAAAGCACAGCACACTCTGGCTTGAAACTGTTCAACAAATCCGCTTTTCAGGACTTTCAGTCCTTTGATTGTTTAGGTGAATGTACATTTTCTTTCAAGTGTCCCCAAAAGAAAAAGTTCAAAGGACTAAGGTCCGTGGAATGAGGGGGCCAAACATTGTCAGTCTTGAAGATGAAGTTTTCACGAAAGTTTCATGAAGCCATTACAATGCTGAATGTGCTGTATGAGGTGCTGCTTCACATTTATTATGAAACTCCTCTTCTTAATAATAATGATGATCGTATGGGTGGCATTTAGTTATAGTGGTGTGATTGGACCATTTGTTTTGAAACAAGGTGGAGGTATGGAGACAGTAATCAGTAAGCGTTACCCAACATTGCTGAAAAAAAAAACGTTTTTGTCAGCTTTATAGAGAAAATGCAATTAAAGACACTTGGTTCCAACAGAATGGAGCAACATCCCATACAGCACATTCAGTATTGTCGTAGCTTCATGAAACTTCCGGGAAAACTAAATCTCTTTCAGGACTGACAGTGTTTGCCCCACCCCCTCATTTCCCTGACCCTAGCTCTTTGGACTTTTTTCTCGTGGGGACACTTGTAAGAAAATGTATATTCACCTAAACCAAGCTTTGATGGACAGTTGAAACTACTATTTGTCATGAGACGAGAAAACTAACGCCAGAAATGTGTGATAGCAAACTTTCAAAAGAGCTTGACGTTGCAACAGCCAGGTATGGACGTCATGTAGAGCACATCATTTAAATGTTGTGAAAAAGTTTGACCTTCTTTATTTAACATGTAAGTATTTAAACCGCTTAATATTGTGTATAAAACAAAACTATAATTATTGTAGAGTATTGTGATATAAATTATAACAAGGTATGTAAAGGCAGTAAAAAATTATCAATGATTGAAATTGTGTCAGATATTATGAATCACCCTGTATCTACAAAGGAGAACGTCGTTTAAATACGAAACGGAATTGTATCCAAGATTAGAGGTAAATAGCAAACGATTTCTCGTTTCTGTGCTTGTAAGGCAGTAAACATAGAAATCTATTCAAATTAGCCCAAACTCGAAACAATCTCCACTTAAATACAGCAGGGCGAAATTCGGACGGTATCAGCAGCATTCTTAAAGTAGTAGCAACTAAATGATTAAAGTAATAAAAGTCCTACAAGTACTCTAGTACTCTAGAAAGTATTAGAAAATTGTCAAATGTGAAGGGTTTTTGCGGTCGACATGGATCAAGATCAGGCTGCACAAGAACCGTCCGCTTGTTTGGTGTAGCCTATAAGAAAAGAAATCTTTTCTGACTTTCGGAGGATTGTATTTCCAGCCGTCTATAGAGGTCCAGTTCAAACACTCAAAGAGTCAAAGGATAATTCTGCTTGGCAAAAGTTCTCTTTTTAGATCACGCAATCTTAAGCATTATAAAGAAATACAAGCACAATGCGATACAACAATAATGCTTAACTGCTTAACTGATATAATCGGCAACCTGTTTAAAAAAGTGAAGATCATTGCTACCGCTGTAACGGAAACTATTCCAAAACTTGATCAGAGAGAAAGAGAGAGAGAGAGAGAGAGAGAGAGAGATTTACGATAAACGACGGTTTTCCAGACGAAAAATAACGTAAGTTCTGACAATTTATGAAACAGAATGGGGAAAATTTCTGGCATCTATAATACTGTCTGTAACGTAAGAAATACCTGTACGTCATCTTAAGCAGACGTAATCCATCAAATATGAGAACTGGTTGAAACCTTACTTAACCCTTTACCGAATAGTCCTGTGTTCTATCGACCCTGAAGGAAAGAGGTTTTTTAAAACACTGTCATGAAAGGAGAAAATGCTGGTAACCAGCATTTTCTCCTTTTCATACAATATTTTCTACTCGTTCAAAGGCAAATTCCATTCTTTGAGCAATATTTAAATTCTAGTTAGCAAACGCATTCAATTGGGACCAATCTAAATTTCTGTCCCCTGGTAGAGGTTGAACATACATTTGACCCATACGATTGAAAAAGAAAATAGAGAAAATGAAGATTTGTTTGAATAAAAGGACGTAGAAACACTCTAGCTGGCTGAAAAAAAAAAAAACAGGTATATTATTTATAATGATTACAAAGAAGAAGAAGAACAAAAAGAAGAAGAAGGAAAGAGTGACAGACGAGGAATAAATGATAATACTTCTAATGATGATTATAATAATAAGATTGCTTGTCTTTGGTTTTGGAAACAGAACGTTGTGAAATTTAAAAGATGGCAAAGATTTTTTAGATAGTTTCAAAATTTAAAAATGGAAAGAAATCATTCAGTAGGTATATGTATATGATTAGATTACATCACGTCATATTACATAGGTTTTAGGCACATTTTGGCTTTGACAAGAAAGTTTACGGTATGTTTGTTTCACTATTTGTTATGTCTACGGATTGCACATGAGTAAATTTCTGACTTTTTGTAGCGTTATTGTTCTGTAATTACACCAATACATTTTTAGCAACGAAATATTGGACCAAGGTAGCAGAGAACGGAAAAAAAAGATAGTGATTTATAGATAAGAGGGCACACATTCAAACCTCTCTTTTCAACCCTTTATCTCACAATGTGTTACCGACCCTGAAGAAGATGGCTTTTGAAAACAGTGCTGAAAAAATAGAAAAAAAATACTGGTAATTAGATCTAGCATCTACTCCTTTTCCGGCAATGTTTTACCCCTTCAAAGACAAATCCCGTATCTTGAGCCACATTTTATTTTTCGTGCTTCCAGTTTGGACGTTTCTAAAATTTGGTCATCTGATAGAGAGTAAAATAAAGTTTTCGTTTTGGACGGCGAATGAATGTGTTTACATTCTGTCAGAATTTAACTTCGACATTCTATTAATCAAACACGGGAAATTTCGATACGTTTCGAGACATTCGGGAATTATCCACACAGGGCTGCAATTTATTTACGCCTAGGATACTTAAACTGATTAGATATTCTCCACGAATAATAATGATAATAAAAAAAAAAAAATTCAAAATACTTTAATACCGAGGCTCTATTTTGCTGAAATCTCTCAAATGAATCGGGCACGTCTTGTGAATTCTAATCTACACCTTCGGCTAAGGTACAAGAAATACTCAGTATTTTAACATTAATCTACTAAAATAGTGAAATGAAACTTTCAAGTTACATTTTGCTATTTAAAAGTTATTTTTTTTTTTGGGGGGGGGGGAAGATATCTCCTTATCGGACAGTGTAGATCTAAGATCTTCTGTGCAGTCTGATCTTGATCTACGCTGTACGCAAATGTTGTTTTAGTTGCTCTCAGTAGCCTAGGTGTTAAGCCTAAATCGGCTTTATTTAGGGAGTAGTTTATCGCGTCTAGCACTCTTTTTTAACGGTCATTTCATTAGTTTAAACATATTTTATTCATAGAATTACATAGAAAAACAGATCAGTCTACTGACAAGAATAATTCTATAAAATGGATCGGAACGAAAGCTAAGCTTATATAGTTCCTCTCCAAGCTCCGGTTACGCAGCATATTTAAAGAAGTCACAAAAAACAAAACTGAAGAAAAAAAATAATAAAATAGAGAAAGACAAGAGAGGTAAGAAGAGGAAAAGATGGATGTGGAGTTATGCATACTAGTAAACTTGTTAACTAATAATCGATATGTAAGGACCATAAAAATAACTTACAACCTGACCTTACAATTCCACAGAAATTTGTTATTACTCAGAAGACTTAAGCCAGTTTGGAGGACGGATAATTAATCATCGCTTGATAGAAAAAAATAAGATCAGTTTTGCTAATATCTAAATCTCCCACTTGCACGAATATAAGTATGAACTGCAGCAAATATTACTTCATTTGAAGGCAGACTAAGACTTTCGTCCCCATATAGGATAGTTCTAAGAGAGACTCTTGTTATATCATTAATGGTAAGGTTTAATTGATTTCTTATGTTATCATAATTTGGACAATGTAGAAAGAAGTGTTCAGTTGATTCGACGGAACCACAAGTGCAAAGAGGAGACTGTACTATCTTTTTCAAATATAGGTGGTGATTAAGAGAGCTGCATCTATTGCGCAATCGAGAATGAATAATCTGAACTTTTCTTTCGCCATAAAAATAAAGTTGTTTCGGTACGGGTTTGCCAAGGTTCAAACGATACTTAAAAGCTGTTACTGTTTCGGCGCTCTTAATGTCATCAGTTAAGGAATTCCAATCACTAATTACTGCCGGTAGAAATGAATTTTTGTAAAAACTAGTTCTGCAAGAAATGGTTCGCAAGTTGTTTGGACTGCATAGATTATAAGCTGATGAATTACCGACCGTTGGAGGTACGAGTGCATTAAGATAATTTGGTGAAAGCCCATTAATCATTTTATAAAAAAGAATCAGTTTGTGTTTTCGCCTACGTTCGCTCAAAGTTTCCCATCCTGTTTCTTCATATAGATCAGCAGTTGCCACAAGTTTTGTACAGCCTGTAACTATACGTGCAGCTTCATTTTGGAGTTTGTCTAGTTCATCCTTTAGCCCCTGAGAAAGGTTGTCCCAAATTACATCACCATACTCCAATAAAGGCCTAATGAATGAAAAGTAAATGGTTTGAAGAGACTGCCGATCAAGTCGTACTTTCAAACGTCTCATAATTCCAACCCTCCTCCATGCCTTCTCAAGAGATTTGTTGATATGAATATCCCAGGAACCGTCCTTAGAAAGAAAGATGCCTAAATACTTATGACTAGAAACTGACGGAATTTCGATATTAGACATAAAGAGATTTGGATGATTAGGTTTATTACGTTTACGGGATATTACCAGTGATTCTGATTTTGAAGGGTTAAACTTGACAAGCCACTTTTGTGCCCAACGGGAAATTTTATCTATGTCAGATTGTAGGATATTACCTACATTAGTTGGATCATCTACAACCATAGATAAACTCGTATCATCTGCAAAAAGATTTATGTTTGACTGAATATCATCAACGATATCATTGATATAAACTAAAAATAGAAGAGGCCCTAATATAGATCCTTGAGGTACCCCAGCCTGAACATGACATAAGGACGAAATTCCCCCTGGTATAACGACTCTTTGATATCGGTTCGAGAGATAATTAGAAAACCAAGACAATAGCTTACCACTGATCCCCGCCCTTTGTAATTTGAAAAGTAGGCCTTTGTGCCAAACCTTGTTAAAAGCCTTACTTATGTCAAAAAATACAGCTCTAAATTCAAGCCCATCGTCCAAGGCTTTACAAATGTTGTTATATAGACAAGATACTTGATTGACTGTGGAGTCACCGGGCATGAAACCTGACTGGAAAGGTGTAAAAAACCCGATATCTTTTAAGTGGTTAGAGACATGTTTGAATATAATACGTTCAAGTACTTTTTCAATGCTATTCAGTAAAGAAACAGGTCTATAGTTAGATGGAAGAGAGGGATCACCTGATTTAAATATCGGGCTTACATTGGATATTTTCCACGAAGATGGAAGTGTATGCACATTTAAAGAGTGATTAAACAAATCACATAAGTGTGGGGCAATCTGATTAGACACTTCAATAAGAATCCTATTATTAATACCATCATTTCATTACGAATTTCTCTAGAGAGTATGCTTTGTCACATTTAAGTATTCTTATACATTCAAGTCAAGCTTTGTGAAAAGGTATTATAGTACATCTGCAAAAAGTATCGACCCAGGTCAGTCTGCGCAGTCAGCGCAGGCTGACCTGGGTCGACACTTTTTGCTGTTGGTAAATCTTCTGCATGTCAAAGGGCAATTCTACATCACGATTTAGCCGGTGTTTAGAGAAAATGGATCTATATCATGCAGCGGCTTGCTTGGTATTATGTATAATACATTACAAAGGTACGTGAAACCCCCATCTCCCTAGAGTACAGTTTGTTTACATTCCAGTATCAAATGAGCAAAAACATATCAAACACTCGGTAGAAAGAGAAAGCAGTCGGAACAAGATGGGACGGGCAAACATTCTAAAAATTACCTCAAAATATCTTTCATTCATATTGTAACTACCGCTCTGCTTTTTTTTTTCTCAAATAGTATTGATCAAGATCAGACTTAATTGCATATTACTTGATCTTCATTGTCCATTTTTTTTTTTTTTTTTTTTTCTTGAAAAATGTGGGAAAATAATATTGCAAAATTCTAGCTTTTTAATCACTTGCTAGAAAATTGTAATATTTATTAATCTAAAGCATCTTAGGTTTAAATTGGAAAGGTCTCAGTTGCATAGGATATCAAAATTAATCAACATGACTTTTTAATGCAAGTCATTTTAGTATACAAATTACAGATGATGTATTTTGACTTTTCTGTGATGCAATTCTTTAAGTTAAATGACATATAAAATCAAAGCATTGAAGGTATTTATTGTTGTTAAACTGAAATTTTGTATACAGACAGACCGACAGATAGTAAGACAGACTGACAGCAAGACAGACAAACAGACAGACAGACAGATAGACAGCATGGATTGTCATTCATTGTTATTATCTCTTTGGTATACAGTGCATGCATGTTTTTTTTTCCATGGCTGAGAATTTCACTTAGCCCAAAGGAACCGCGGACTATCAAACATCAGCCTTTGATCACAGTTACTTCCTATATACGACTAAGTTTTTTTTTTCAAGACATTTTAGCTGCCCTGACACTGCTGTATAAATCAAAGAAAAAATAGCCAATAGTAAAAACCTCAATTTTGCGATGTAAGAGCTGTTTGTAAATTTAAAAAAAATCGCTCATCGTATACCATGTTAAAGATAGGCTGCACGGCTCACTCCTTCTGCTACAGATTAAAAAGAAAAAAGGACACGAGGGAATACCGAAAAGTGACTCAGTCTTTACCTCCTCAGCGCATTAGGTGAAAGAACCAGTTACACAGTTTTACGGAGATTTGAATGCTGTTTTACTTTTGCCAGAATACATCAAATTATACAAACATTCTTTATCCAACAGCATGCTACATTTTTTGTAGAGTCTGATCTTGACCTAGACAATTGCCTTAGTAACCCAAGTCACGCTTAGTACTTTACGGTTTTCACCCGAGCCTTGCCCTACCTAGCCCTCAACATTTGGGTGGTCGGGACATCAGTGATGACGTAGCAACCTACTTTCCTCAACGCTATCGGTTTTAACCACCCTCAGTCTGCATTTCAACAAAGTTTAGGCCCGTAGAGTCTTTGATGTTATTCTCCCACCAATACGGTTTAAGAAACAGCTATGTTTGCTTTGATCGATTCTGTCAAATCACTGAGGGCGAGGAGGAAACAAACAGTGTCACACCACCTGTTTTTGGCTACATTAAAAATACGGTGAAATTCACCATCTTTGACCCTTTGCTGTACTTTTATTGGAATAGCCACAGCTTTGCTGTCTGTTTCTATCAAATATATGTCCAGTGGCCTACACAACAAGCTAAAGAAAATAGCACCTCAAAAGATTGCGTTTTAGGCTTTTCAACCTTAAACACATCTATCCTTGAAAAAAAAAAGGCCCTTCCGGGTGGAAGACCATATTCCTTTATATGGGCACAGACACAAAACAGTTACCCAAGAAAATAGCAACCTTGCACGCAGTTTCCACAAAAATCATCAAATCAACACCAGAAACACAATTTACATCTGTCAGTCTATTTACTCTGATAAAACAGTGCAGCAGAAGTGCTTTCTATCAAATTCTAAAATGGGATTACTTTTGACTGTTACGACTCGGAAGGAGTGTGCAGTGGCGTTACACCAAAGAAATGAAGCATTGTCGTAAATTTCATATGAGCCATGCTCGGTGAAAAGGGGGCTTAATGCATCTGCGAAAAGTATCGGTCCAGGTCAGCCTGCGCAGTCCGCGCAGGCTGACCTGGGCCGAAACTTTTCGCTATCGGTCAATTTTCTGTATTTCCAGGGACAAGTCTACATCATGATTAAGTCAGATGTTAAAAAAGCGGATATAATGGATCCATAATTATGTGATGACTTGCTTGGTACCATGGATTTCGGAGATGCATTAAGCCCCCTTTTACCAGAGCATGGCTCAATTATATTTTTACTACGTTGTATTGCAAGTCGTATTTCACATAGCACTTTAACTATGAGTATTAAATTTATTCTGTCTTCTTGCATTTCAGCTGCAGCTGGTTATTTAACATTTTTAGCTCAATTAATCTGTCATCTGGATCATATCTAGAGAATTTTTATGGTTCCTTTTAAACTAGACTAGGTGTTTAGGCTAACTGATATGATCAACGAGACAGGAAAAATTGTACCGCACTTAATGACCATTACATCCTGAATAATATATCTATAAAGCGGATAGCTCCCCAACTTTCCTAGAGTTTTTATTTCACTGCTATCTTTCTTTTCATGGCATCTTCTTACTCTGATGGCCTTTAATCCAAATCTAAATTTCAAAGGAACACAATTTCTGATTGGATAAACAAAATTGTTTAAACCAATCAAAAGTTGTGTTTCTTTGTAAATTCAGAAAAAGACTAAGAATACTACTGGTATCTAGAACCATTGGTGTAAACGTTGTTTTCAACCTGAGCATCATCGAATCATTGAATCTTTTTTCCCCTTACCTCCTTTTTCCAAGTTCTTTACCACAGTATTTCTGATTTTCTATGAAGTTTCGTTGGTCCAACACTTTGATTTTGTGACCCTTACTATATTTCAAATTGAAGAAAGTTAAAATTTATTTTTCTGGTAACTGATAAGAGGACCAATGAAATATTGCTGTGATATCTTGTAATTACTCGTATTCATCAGACCACTCTTCTGTCTAAAGAGATACTAGGTTTGGAATGAATTCAGGTACACTGACACCTCAATGTGAAGTTGGCCCATGTCCTTTCTCGGCGAACACTTTTTTCGATAATGAAATAACATAACATATCCCTTTTTAAAAAAAAAAAATCAGAATTATGAGAGCACCAGCCCATAATGCACGCAATAGGGATTTAACACATATGAATGATCATATCTTTATTATACTCTTACAGTAAAAAAAACAACAACAACAATTATTATATTATTCTAGATTAAATACGTATTAAAATGGGGTGAAAAGGAGGCCAACCTCCGTATTCACCAACCATTCTCAAGAACATTCTCAGTTTTCTTCTACATGATTTTCTAAATTTGAAAGTAACACAACTTCTGGCTGGCTAAGCCATTTGGTTTAGCCAATCAGAAGTTTTATTGCTTTTAAAATTAGAAAATTCTTGAGAATAAGACTAAGTACGTTCTTGAGATTGGTTGGTGAATACAGACCCAGGTTGCTGTTCTATAAGGAGGGTCCTGCTTTCTACAGTGAGCATAATGATAGAAAATGATTGCGACAGGGTTTGTTCTTCTCTGGTGCTGGCACATTGTCACATAATTGACAACCACGATCTTTATGCATGAACCATTCTCACTTAATTCTTCGACGATTTCTCAACAATTTTCAAAATTTGAAAGTAACACACTTTCTGACTGGCTGGACTAGGTGTATTATTAATATTATTGTTTTTTTTTTTTAATTTCGTGAAAAGTTCGCCCTCCACAATCGTCAACAGCTACTACTCGTAAGCCAAAGAAAAGGGCCTACGATGTCATCCTAACCAAGATTTGAATTCTTATTAAAACTTTCAGCCCCAAATATTTAAGATAGTCCTCTTTCAATGGCTGAAAAAAAAGTCACTGAAACTTGGAAAGAAGACTTTTTTTTTTTTTTATCTTACAGGAATGACTATACAAGCATGTTCTGTGCAGTCTGATCTTGATACATGCCGTCTTCAAATACCCCTGTTTTCGCCTGAAAGGGTTAAGCAGTATACCGAAATAACTCACGAAGAGCACGCGATAGCATCACATTAAAGATTAAAGTCCCATTAGCGGTCGAAAGTAAACAGTGAGGGTGTTACAATGCATTTTAATTTAAACAGTGCTGGTGTCAAAATGCATTTTCAAAACAACCACTTAAAAGTGTTGAAATTATTTATAAGATGATAATCTGTTATTGTACGTCGGTCCAAGTGTTAGTCACTGGCAGGAAAATTTCAAAACTATAGGCCCGCCCGGGTGGCTCAGTGGTGAGCGTGTCGGACTCATGACCTGGTGGTTGTGAGTTCGATACCCGGTTGAGGCGAACTTTCTTTCCGGCGTATTTTCGCCTCTCACCTCTGCTGAAGCATGTGAGAAAAGTAGTCGGTGGCTTTGGAAAGAAAGTTGTGTTAGTACTGGTGTGAGAAAACCAGGAAACATATGTGCGTCATCGACCGCCATGATATGACCTTAGTTGTTAAAGTGGCGTTAAACTCCAATACAACCAACCAACCATCAAAACTATAGTTAAAAACTTGCGAAGTCATTTTCCTTAATCGCGTTACCATTAAACTCTGGGACAGTGTGACGCCTGCATTATGGCTCTGTTTTTGTGGGAAAATGGCCACTAGGACGGAAAGATGGCTGTGTTAAATATCGGAAAAAAATATAATGATGAAAAACGGAGCGTAGATGCAAGTGCCATGCTGAAGTAAATGAGATACGATTGAGCTCGTATTTAAACAACAACTGTTAAAGTAAATGATCACATGCACTTAGTTCTTTACTTATTTTTCATCTCTTTACCAAATGACAAAATTTTACTTGTCTATTTTGAAAACATTTACAGACAAATGACTTAAAATATCCTTTAAAGTACAGTTAACATTGTGGAAAAAGGAGAAAATGTTTGTAACCAGCATTTTCTCCTTTCCCAACAATGTTTCCAAACGGTTTTTCCTAAGGTTCGTTACAACTCCGGATTCCTTGATAAAGGGTTAAGACTCGGCCTCTAGCATTCAGCTATCTTTAATTTGTCGTCTGTAACAACTTTGGATTAGGTAAAGTCTAGAATATTGTCGCCTGGTAAAGAGTTTAGGTATCCATTAACGTTTATCCTGCAAAATATTTTAAATTAAAATTTCAAGTCGATAGTGAAAAAACAGAATAATGTTATTTCAAAGATATTTTTTGGAGAAAAAATATCTTATCGGACAGTGTAGATCCAAGATCAGACTGCACGTTCTGTGCAGTCTGATCTTGATCTACACTGCCCGCAAAAGGTCAGTTAGTCGCACTTAGCAGCCTAAAGGTTAAGCTTCATCGAAGGTATTTGATAAAAGTTGTAAGAACATGTTTCACAACTGATGTTTTAAAATGATTATTTTTCAAACTAAGATAAAGTAATTTGGAGTTTTTCTACGCCTTTTTTTTTTATTGTAACACACAATGTTTCAGTGATAGTTCAGTGCATTTTCTCATGCTGAACCTCTGCATTTCCCTTTTTCAAAGTGTGTTTTACCAAAGATATTTTCGGCATAGCTGGATGTGCTGGCTTTTGACCTACTTTTTGGTACTGATAAAAAATAAATAGATAGAAATTTGTGATTGGTAAAATATGTGCAGGTAGATATGTTTATTCAACGGGCCCCTGCCGATTTGCTGGCAAATTTATTTCTTGTTACATGTGTATTTCTTTCGACCGAGAACAGAGAAAGCAATACCTTCTAATTTCGTTTTTTTTCAAAGGAATAATTTGGTCAATAAAAACAGAACATTTTTCCATTTGGTCAGTTACCTACAAAGAATGTTTTGCAATGTGCAATAATAGAAAGTGCATTCTTTTTCCCTTTCTTTTTTATTCAATAACTGACGCGTCATTAGCCCCCATATTCAATAAAAGTAGGATTGATTGATTGTTGTATGGTGCTTATCGCCGTTTACAACATTAATTCAGTTATATCGCGGCGGCCAGTGCACCTACCCATGCTTTCCTGAATACTCTTTTACCAGTACTCCACAAATTATTCTTTTCAAGCCACTGGCTGCTTTCCCACATAACTATCGTCGAAATAATTGTCAGCGGTGAGAGGAATGAATCCTGTCGCAATGACTATCATTAATCTTCGGAAAGAAGTTGGCCGAGCCGGAGATGGAACCGGGGACTCTCTGTTCTCACGTCCTGTGCGCTACTGACTGTTTTCTTTACTAATCCAATAATGTCTCTTTCATTGTTCATCTTTTTACTACAATTTAACCCTTAGGCTGCTAGGCGCGACTCACTGACCTTTTGCGGACAGTGTAGATCAAGATCAGACTGCACAGAACATATATTACTATCCGCTTAAAAGTTTCCATTTCATTTATTTAGCAGGATAAGGGTTAATTTTTTGCCCATTTTTTGTAGTGTGTTTTGAACTAGATTAGAATGTATTGAAATGCGGTCCTGGGATAATTGGACCTTGAAGTCATTTGGCATACATAAAGATCTTAATTCTGAAACTCTGCTGCAATTTCCCTGTAAATTTGCATGAAATCTTGCAGAAATAGCAGTAAACACTGATTATACTCGTCTTGTATTTTTATTTTCAATCGAAAAGAATTTGTTTCGACGCAGGAATTCGTTTTTTACCTTTTAAGACCCAGCAGTAGAAGCAGCAGCAGCAGAAGAAGAAGAAGAACTAGAACTAGAAGAAGAAGAACAACAACATCAACATCAACAAAAACAACAAAGAAAGAGAGAAATAAAAAAAGAAGAAACGGGAGAAAAACAAAGAATAGGAAGAACAGACGAGGAGCAGAAGAAGAAGAAGAAGAAGAAGAAGAGGAGGAGGAGAAGAAGAAGAAGAAGAAGAGGAGGGAGGAGGAGAAGAAGAGGAAGAAGAAGAGGAGGAGGAATAGAAGAAGAAGAAGAAGAAAAAGAAGGAGAAGAAGGAGAAGAAGAAGAAGAGGAAGGAGGAGAAGAAGAAGATTAAGAAGAAGAAGAAGAGGGAGGAGGAGCAGAAGAAGAAGAAGAGGGAGGAGGAGAAGGAGAAGAAGAAGGAGGAGGAGAAGAAGAAGAAGAAGAAGAGGGAGGAGAAGTAAAAGAAGAAGAAGAAGAAGGAGGAGGAGAAGAAAAAGAAGAAGAAGAAGAGGGAGGAGGAGGAGAAAAAGAAGAAGGAGAAGAAGAAGAGGAAGAAGAAGAAGAGGGAGGAGGAGAAGAAGAAGACGGAGGAGGAGAAGAAGAAGAAGAGGGAGAAGGAGGAGAAAAAGAAGAAGGAGAAGTAGAAGAGGAAGAAGAAGAAGAAGAGGGAGGAGGAGAAGAAGAAGAAGAAGACGGAGGAGGAGAAGAAGAAGAGGGAGGAGGAGAAGAAGAAGAAGAAGAAAAAGGAGAAGAAGAAGCGCTTTCTCCCTTTCTCAAAGTGGTTTTCGCTCTAATCATAAAAATCCCATCGTTTGAGTCATACTCAGTTTGCCGTCTGTAAGCGCTTTCAATGTGATCATGTCTGAAAGGTTATCGTCTGGTATAAAAATAGATGAGCCATGCTCTGGCAAAAGGGGGCTTATTGAATCTCCGTGATGCAGGATTATGGATACCAAGCAAGTCAGCACAGTATGAAACATCTCTAAAATCCGTTTTGAATAACGAGCACGCAGATCCTTTGACTTACAGAAATTCGATCAAAAGCAAAAAAGTTTCGGCCCAGGCCAGCCTGCTCGGACTGCGCAGGCTGGCCTAGGTCGATGCTTTTTGCAAATGCATTAAACCCTCTTTTCGAAGAGCATGGCTTATATAGGACTGGCCAATCTTTAATTTTACACGTTTTTTTTTTTACCTTTAAATGAGAATGTTTTTTAAAAGATTTCTTAACAAAAATGTTACAGAAACACCCAAGTATCACTACTCGTATACCTTCTGCTCTGAATTACAGTTGCAACAAGCACATTCAAGTTTGTGATAGATCTATTTAACGCAATGGAAAAAAAAGAGAATAAAAAAAAAAAAATTGTGGAAAGGGGTGAAATTGCTCATAAAGATTAATTTCACACTTTCCCGCACTGTTTTTTTTTCCAAAAAATCATAATTTATAATCATATTTCAGCTAGTTTGGAATTGTCGTCTGCAGGTTCTTTCAGTTTCAGACTGTCTTAAAATAGTATGTCAAAGACAATTGATGGGTTAAAACACTCACAGTCTAGGGCTGCACATCAGATTTAACCACATAACCTTATCTGGATCTCTGAATAGTTCATGTATTTGATTAACTCTTATCCTGCAACTTATCATCATAGCGAACAGTGAAATCCAAAATCAGTCTACACATCAATACACTCGAATCTTGATCTGCACTGTTCGCAAAGTCACAAATTTCGATATACTACACTTTTATTCGTATTTGAAAGAAGAAAAAACTTCAAATAGAGAAAAAGAGTATTTTAGACTTTTAGTCAGCAGGATAAGAACTCCATGATTGACGAAAATAACGGTTATTGTAAGGATAGAGGGAAGATGGCCACGACCTCCCCTATCCAATATACGTGGCTATTTAAGTTTTTTTAAAAAAAAGAAGTTTGTGATAGATGGAAATGTAACAGCTGCAAGATACAGGGATGAACTCTTTTGCCTTCTTGCTGTGCCAAATGTGCAAAAGCACAATCTAATCTTTCAGAATGACAATGTCCGGCCCCATGTAGCCAGAGTTTGTCGATACTCTCTGGCAAACCATAATATTAACCCACTCGAATGGCCGCCGTACAATCAAGATTTGTCCCCGACTGAGCATATTTGGGATGAAACTCTAAGGAGACGTCACAGTCCCCCTGCTACGCATGACGAACTAAGAACTACTTTGTTTGAGGAGTTGAATTATATACCCATGCGAGGGATAAATGTTATTATGAACTCCATGCATAGGAGAATCAGGGCCTGAATAAATGTGCATGCGAGGGTGACATACAGAGTGTTTCATAATATCTGATACAGTTTCAATCCGCAATATTTTTTTTTCGCCAGCACATACCATGTTATAATGTATATCACAATACTCTACAATAATTGCAGTTTTGTTTGATATACAAAGTTAAATACTTTAATACTTACATGTTGAATAAAATAGGTCAAACTTTTTCACAACAATTTTATGATATGCTCTACATGACGTCCATCCTAGGCTATTCGGACGTCAAGTCTCTCTTGAAAGTTTGCTATCACCGATGAACATATTTCTTGGGTTTTTTTTCTCATCTCTCTGCGAATAGATTGTTTCAACCCCCAACAGTGTTTGGTTTAGATGAATACACATTTTCTTTCAAGTGTCCCCACAAGAAAAAAGTTGAAAGGACTAAAGGCCGGGGAAAGAGGGGGCCAAACATTGTCAGTCCTGAAGGAGTTGACAGTTGGCATGACAGGGGTAGATTTCATACAAAAATGTAGATCACTACCTATCATTACAAAGCAATTACCAATTTCCTCATCACGATCACCGGCATATAAAGCACAACCTTGGATAAACCAGGCCCTTTACCAGAAATATCACATGTCCAGTTTATTGCCATGACTAGCTAATAGATCACTATCTTGGGAATATATAGTCCATTATCCAATGAGCTGAAAAAAAAAATTATCTACGTATCAGCCCGTAACTCCAGATGCAATTTATGCATCCCTTTTACCTTGCCAGAGGCAGCCTGATATTTGAGATAGATTTGCTGGTTACAAGTACATGTATTTCCCCCGCAAAGTTTTCAAGAGCCTTTCTTCTCAAGGTCGTTAAGTGTCGGTACTGTTTAGTAAAGGTATGGCAAAATGCTTATTGTTTTACTAGAATTATCAATATAACAGATACCATGGTGATTAAAAGCTTTTAGGTTTGTCAGTTTATCAAATAATGTTTTGGACCAAAACAACTGTCAAGAAAAACTTGACTGTATTTTGAAAGGGGTAACTGTTAATCTATTAATCTAATATGCCGATCTCCAAAAACACATAATTAATTTTTAACGTTGTTGAAACCCTCTAAAGGACACTTAATCTTTTGCGGCATCTGGGTCCATAATCACCAATAAGTTTTAAGGACGTTGTTAGTCTTATTCTCAAGAATTTTCTAAACTTGAAAGTAACTTAACGTCTGATTGAATAGACCATTTGGGTTTGCAAATCAGAAGTTAAGAAAATATAAGAGAATAAGACTGGAAACGTTCTGAAGAATTGTTTGTAAATACGGACCCTGTTCTGCAAAACACTAAAACTTTATTTGACTCTTAACACAGGACGAATTTTTGCTATCTTTTTTTTCATTTTCATGTAACTTTAATCTTACTTACTACTTTACAGTTTTGCCACCCTGAGAGAAGAAAATATGGTAGTGTATTTCTTGCTTTTCTCACATTGATTTCTACCATTTTAAAGACGAATCCCATCACTGGAGGCGCTGGTTAAGAATACTAAAACCTGATTTGTCCTATTGAAACATTTAAGCCATGCTCTGTGAAAAGGGGTTTAATGCATCTGCAAAAACCTGGGTCGATACTTTTTGGTTTTGGTAAATTTTCTGTATGTCCAAGGACCATTCTAATTTAGGATTCAGCTGGTTGTTAGACAAATTTGATTTTGTAGATCCATTATTATCTGATAAATGCTGGGTATACTGCATTGCTTGGATGCATTAAACTCCCTTTTGCCAAAGCATAGCTCAATTACAAAATGGACGCGTCTAAGATTTTGTCATCTGTTAAAAGACAGAATCCTCATACCCCTTTTTGATCAATTCATTGGACAGAGAAAGTAGAAGAAGCCGATAAATAGGCAGGCAAAAAAAAAAAAACCCGTGCCCAAAATTTTGGCGTCTCTTAACCAGTTACCACACATTGCCGAGTTTTAACGACCCCAAAGAGAAAGGCTTTGAAAAAATTGTGGGAAAAAGAGAAAATGCTGGTAACGAGCTCCCTTTCGCACAATGTTTTCTACCCTTTCAAAGACAAATCGAATAATTTCAGCCACATTTAATTTGTCGTCTGACGCTTTCATTTTGGACAAGCCAGCGAACTAGAACAGGGTGTCACTTGTTCGACCCTCGGCTCGGCCAATATCTTTTCGAGGATTGATGATAGTCATAGTAAAAGGATTCATTCCTCTCTCACCGCTGACCATTGTTTCGACGATGGTTATGTGGGAAAGCAGCCAGTGGCTTGGAAAGAATATTGTGCAGAGTACTAATACGAGAAACACTAGGAAAGCATGGATAGGTGCACTGACTACCTCGACATAACTGAAATAATGTTAAAAACGGCGTTAAACATCATACAATCATTTTGGACAAACTTAAAAAGTTTTGTCGACTGATAAAGAGTCAAAGGACAAAAAGCCTCGTATCCTTTTCACTCAGTTCAGTGGGCACTGAAAGTATAGAAAGCTGATGAACAGGCAGGTAATAAATTCAAACTAAACACCTGTAGTACCTATATATTTCGAGGTAAGATCTGAAACACTGTTAACGTTATGAAGTGGGAGGTAGTTTGCCCTTGGGCGTGAGTATCAGGTCATTCTGTTAACACTACTTTAGAAGACGCCATCTGCAAATTTCAGTGACATCTACATATTCTGCTTTTGGTGTAAAAAAGCCGTTTTACAATTTAAGCGTTAATAATATAAACTCGACTTCTTTCGACCGCTGAAAACACAATCCACTGAAACTCAGACATTTTTCTTTTTTTTATAACTATGGGCTTAACAAAAATGTGAATGGTATAGATCCAAGATTAGGCCCAACGTCTGGTTTGATCCATGTTGTCAGCAATAGCTCATGGTTTCGCCTAGGTACTGAAATGGTTTGAAAAGTCATGTCTTTAATACACATACCCGTTTAATGGAGGGCTCTCATTCGTGTTTATTATAAATCTATAAACACTAATATATAACAATTTACGAACCCGTTTCTGTGACGACGTTAAAACGTTTTTTGTTTAATTGAACTGTTTGTATAATCAGAAACTATCACCCATCAATATCGAACACAATTCCATTCCTCCGCCCCCTCCCCTTTATCATTTAGACTGTTAGGTAAATAAGTGGGCTGTTTCACACGTTAAATTTGGTATTTTTTCAAATGGTACTGTGCGTTGTTGGGGCAGGAACAGGCTAACTTCTTTTGATAAAGAGCGAATAGTATAGACCCATAACCAGACTGTAATCTCTGTGAAGTCTTATATATGGCTTGCAACACGCAAAAAGGGCATTCGGACATTTGCGTAAAGTGCCGTCTCGGATCAGCCTGCGCGGACTGCGCAGGCTAATCCGAGACGGCACTTTACGACTACATTAGATTTTGTCTAACAGTAGACTTGCGCAAAACAGAAAATGACATAAAAACGGAAAGTGTCGTTTCGGATTAGCCTGCGCGGACTGCGCAGGCTGATCCGAGACGACACTTTACGCAGATGTCCGAATTCCCTTTTTCGCGTGTTGCAGGCCATATGATCTTTACGGTCAGTTTATAATGCTCACTAACGCGTATACTTAACTCCTTATGACACGACAACCTTTTATACTCTTGTCCACACTGAAAGCATCTGACGACAAACTGAATGTGGCCAAAGCCTTAACCACACAGCCCCGAGTTTGAAGGACCTTGAGGAAAAAGGCTTTTTAAAACATTGTGGGGAGAGAAGAAAATACTAGTAACCTGCATTTTCTCTTTTTCCCACAATGATTTCAATGATTTCTGCGATTTAAAAAACAGAATTCATCCTTTGAGCTACGCTGAATTTGTCGTTTTGTTTGGTTAAGTGTAAACTTTTGTCATCTAGTAAAGAGTTACACGATAGTTTTTTTTTCTCTGGAAAAAAGAATACATGAAAAAAAAAACTTAAAAAGCGTTCTTTTTTAGGGTCGTTAAAGCAATGTTTTATTTGGTAAAGGGTAAACTAAAAAATAAATATAAATAAATAAAATTAAAAAAAAAAACATGTTCTTTAAAAAGGGGGTTTAATGCATCTGCAAAAAGTATTGACCGCGGACAGGTTACGTACTCCGCGCAGGCTGAACTGAACCGAAACTCTTTATTATTCGTCATTTTTTTAGATATCAAAGGACCAGTCTACCTCATAAATCAGTTGATTTTAGACAAAATGGATTCAATAGATCCGCTCAATTATATGATGACTTTCTTGGTATGATGCATCATGGACATGCATTACACCCTTTTTTTGCCAGAGCGCGATTGACTTAATTTTTGGCAGTTTATCCGAACCATTTTTTCAAACACTGTTATAATTTAGGACAACAATAAACAATTCCTCGTAATAGTCAAAACATTTCAAGTCTGTCAATGGGCCTATTTCCTCCATCCCTCGAGGGACATTTCCAACGTAGGCCCAGTGAATATAATGGACAGGAAACCACCTGATAAACAGTGTGTGGAAAAATTACTTGTATATGTCCATCAAACAAATGGACTATTGATTGGATGAAAACATTTACTGATGGGTCCAATAGGAAAATCATGGTGTATAATGATAAAATATCGGGTGAATCATGGACCAAATGATTAATGGTTCCTTGTTGTTCTTGCTGTGAACTATGGAATGCCATAGCAGAAAATATTCAAGATATAAAAACACTATCAAGATATTTAAAATATTCAATCAAGATAGTCTCAATTATACCAAAATGATATATAAATTTGATATATGAAAGCAAAATTATCATATCAAAACATAAAACCACTTCAAGACAAATAAATATACTCATCACGTCATCACTTGGCGAAAGGAACGTACACACACTGCTGCTGCTTGACTGTTGACAGTCACACTGTCATTTTTTATTCGGCGTATTAACGTTTTCTCCTTTTTCCACACTGTTTTCTATCAAACTGGAATGAGAAATCATGATTCCTACATGATTAATGGCCTTTGTACATGCTTTCAGTTTGATCATTAGAGTTGAGATGAATGATTAACTTGATCTTAAATCTACAGGATTGCATTCTGCAATGTTCCGGTAAACTGTGGAAAGGTCATGACCTTTTAGTTTCGCATTTGCAATTGGGCTTTATTTTATATTTTAAAATCATTCAGGGCACCAGTATCAATCCTTACCTTCAAATCTGCAGTCAAATCTCGCCTTTTCTTAATGGCCACTTCGAATATTTCACGCCTTACTATACACTGACACTATGATGTACTAGGCCTACACACTACACTGGAGCAGAATGTGGTACTGTGAGTGATGTCATGGATTTTGTGGTCACGTGAGTCTTGTTTGGTCACGTGAGTCTTGGTGTGGTTTTTAAAATGTTGATGCTGTTTTTACATCTGGAAGTATATTTATTTGTCTTGAAGTGGTTTTATGTTTTGATATGATAATTTTGCTTTCATATATCAAATTTATATATCATTTTGGTATAATTGAGACTATCTTGATTGAATATTTTAAATATCTTGATACTGTTTTTATATCTTGAATATTTTCTGCTATGGCATTCCATAGTGATCTAGGATCAAATTACAGCGATATACACAGCACAAAACAGAGTTAACCCTTATCCTGCTAAAAAACTAAATTGAAAATTTTAGTAAAAACCCAAATATTGCTATTTCAAAATTATATTTTAGAGAATAATATCTCCTTATCGGACAGTGTAGATCCAAGATCAGAGTGCATGTTCTGTGCAGTCTGATCTTGATCTACACTGTCCGCTAAAGGTCAATGAGTCGCACTTAAGAGTTAAAGAAGTTTGAAAACTGATGAAATCTAACTCCATTTTTATCAATATTTCATTCATGTCCCGTCATAAGTGCACTTATTCATGCTTCTTGGGTCAATAACCAGGAAAAAGGAAGGGGCGCTGTAGGAGGTTCTCTATGACAGGGGAGTTTCATTATGGTTGTATCGCTCTACAGTATAGGCCCTAGAAGGATATAAAGCTCAAAGAAACACATCCAAGGTACATGTATAACATACTAGCAAGTTGTCGATAAACCTCATTAGGTACTAGCTCTTGCCACGAGACTACGGACATTTTGCTTTGTTAGTTGGACGGTACTGTTACTGGTTTATAAGAACAAAATACTGTCATGTTTCGAAGCCAAAAATGGACGTGCTAAAGTTGTCGAGTAACACGTTTCAGTTATATAGTTGACCGTAAAATTCATAGCCGAGTAATACCGTCAAATAAATAAGAGCTGTTTTGTATGGTTTGTATTAGAGTTTAACGCCATTTTAACAGGAAACGTACCCCTGTGTTTCCTGGCTTTCTCACACCAGTACTGACACAACTTTCTTTGCAAAGCCACTGGCTACTTTTCTCACATGCATCAGAGGTGAGAGGCGAAAAATCGCCGACAAGAAAGTTCGCCGCAACCGGGTATCGAACCTGCAACCTCCAGGTCACGAGTCAGATACGCTAACCACTGAGCTACTGACCGGGCAAATAAGAGCTGTGTTACTTCAATTCATCACAGATGAATGAGAGCTAAGTAACTTCAATTCACTAGAGATGAGTAAGAACTCTGTTATTTTATTTCTATTAACCATGGATGAAGGAGTCAGCATGTGATCAAACCAAAACTGTCTTTTTTTTTTGTTTATTGCTTAAATTAGTCGATTGTTCAGCCCTTAGACTGTTAAGCGCAATCAAAGGAACCATTGCAGACAGGTGAAGGTTCAAGATCAAACTACACGGATCGTACAGTCTGATCTTGAATCCACACTGTCCGACACAGTGATTTTTTTCACTCTGAAAACAATTCTGAAATCCTTATATAAGGTTTAAAGGTTAGCTTAAGATTTCCATGTACATGTAGATCTAACTGTATCAGCAGTTAAAGGGTTGTTGTTGTTTGTGTGTGTATGTCGGTTTTATCAGGAAATGTACGTTAATCCCTCTATCTCACAGCAATAATCCTCGACGGGCATTCTGTTAAGCTGTTTGATTAGGTCTGTGCTCATTTCCCGACACAACATAAGGAAAAATAAATGTGAGCAACGCTCTTGCACAAGGGGGTTTTAAGCATCTCCGTGATGTCCAAGTAAGTCATAACATAATTACGGATTCATAGAATCTAACAACCGGCCGGATCCTAAAGTAGAATAGTCCTTGGACAAGCAGAAATTTTACCAAAGCAAAAGGTGTCGACTCAGGTAAGCGCAGGCTGACACGAGTCGATACTTATTGTAGATGCATCTCCTTTTTCCGGACCATGAGTTATATACATCAGTAGATACTTACATCAGTAAGCAGTTGGTCTTTTTGGTATTTTTTGTAAATACAAACATCTAGTTTCTTTTGGGTATATATCATTATTATTTTTTGTGTGATATTATACTTCGTACGATTAAATATTTGTTCATTGAAGTCAATGTTCGTGATGAGTTGGTCAATCTACCCGCATCGCGCTGCGAGTTCTGGGCTTTTGTTTGCAAACTATTCTTAAGAACGTACTTGTCTTATTCTCAGGATTTTTCTACATTTGAAAATAACACAACTTCTGATTGGCTAAACCATTCGGTTTAGCCAATCAGAAGTTATGTTACTTTCAAATGTAGAAATCATAGAGAACAAGACTGGAAATGTTCTTAAGAATGGTCAAGCGCCACTCGTGAAAATATTACCGATGATGTTCACTCGATGAAATAAAATTCGATCTTTCACCGAAAAAAAAATATTCTATTTATTTCATGCTTCTAACCCTTTTTTGGGGGGTACCTACATCAAAATCCAGTACAGTTCTTTTTGGTTATTCCCCGTGGCGTACCCCCTCCACATGACAACGCATTACAATATTACGTAAAGCGCAAGAAGTCTAGGGTAAATTACGTCATATTTCCATCTGGTTGAGTGGCACGCGCTGTTTACCTACATGTAGGTAGCTAGTGCGCAGGAACTACTGTCTCCGCCTTCAATTGAGAATTAGAAAAAAAAATCAGTAATTTTTACTAGTCGTAAGCGCCGAGCCCCGGTAGCTCAGTCGGTAGCGTGCAGGTCCTGAGAACAGGGGGTCGTGGGTTCGATCCCCGGCTCGGCCAACTTCCTTCCGAGGATTGATGATAGTCATTGCGACAGGATTAATTCCTCTCCAACCGCTGATCATTGTTTCGGCAATTGGTTACGTGGGAAAGCAGCCAGTGGCTTGGAAGGAAAAATTGTACGGAGTACTGGTAATAGTGACTCCAGGAAAGCATGGTTAGGTGCACTGGCCGCCGCGATATAACTGAAATAATGTTGAAAACGGCGTTCAACACCAAACAATCAATCAATCAATGAATAGTCGTAAGCGTGAAATATCAAAAAAATATTTCACTTTTTCTCGATAAACTACCGGAAAGCGAGAAATAAATAGCTTTAACTTATAATTAAACGACAGTTCCTTAAAAAGTATCACGTGAAAAACTTTCAACAACATGGCGCCCTCATAATAGACATGTACAGCGAGAGTCGAAAGTCGAGAACGATAGCCGAAAGCGGACAAACTCCAGGGGTCGTATAAAATGCGCTCCGCTGAATGGAGTGTGTAAAACTGATTCAAATAGCGTTAGTTTTTTCGCACATTATTCAGTTTCAGAGGGTAGGACCTATTTATATTCTACATCATACCTTTTCACCATATATAAACTTTTTTGGACAAATATCTCTTTTGGTTTCTCCAAACACCGCTGATGGCCTTGTATATTTTAGGGATCCGGCGTGGCTCAGTGGTAAAGTGTTGGACTCGTGATATGGAGGCCCCGGGCTCGAGCCTCACTGAATCCATTGGGTTTTTCATGGGTGTCGTTAGGCAAGACACTTAAGAGCCCTAGCCTAGTACCGGTGAAACCCAGGAAATACATGTATATGCGAGCTGTCGCCATGATATGACTGAAATAATGTTGAAAGCGGCGTAAAACATCATTCAATAAATCAATTGTATACTTTGATTGTGAAAGTATACGTTTTGAAAGTGGTGATTGTGTACGGTCTGTGTAGCATGTTAATAAAATCTGCATAGAAAATTAACGACTTTTTGCCAACGCCTTGCACCAGTTATTTTAGGCTAGTTGCACAGCTGTATACGTATACATTCGGTTTTGGAAACGGATTCAATACGGATTTTTAAGGAAATATTCATTTTGATTTTGAAAGTAATGTTTTGAAAGTGGTGATTGTGTACGGTCAGTGGTTATCGTGTTAATTAAATTCTTATAATCCGTTTCGAAAACAGAATGTACACAATCACCACTTTAAAACGTATACTTTCACTATCAAAATATATATATTCTTGTGAAATGAATACTCGCAGACGTCAATAGCCTATTGAGGCAATACTTTGTGCCAACTGCCACCCGATTTCGTACATCGTAAACATGCATCGGCTTTATGGGAAATTATGTGCCATTTAACGGTAATCCCATTTCTTGATATTCGCAACAGATTGCATTATGGTTATGACAGTATTCTGGGAGAAATGTGTTTCGAATGATATGTTGTCAACAATACGGGTTTTTTCAAGCAACGGGTGGGATCCAAAAACATTTCTTCAATTAGTCAATATGGTAGAATTACCTGAGTTTCCAAATATTTCTTCGAAACGCAATAGAGTTCTCTTATTTAGTATGTGGTTTCGAACATAGCCGATATATAGAACTGCTCCTCTGGACATCGTCATTATCATTGGTTATGTACTTAAATCACGGTTGATTACTCGGGTACTATTGGCTATATTTAGTCTGGCTTTCGTGGCCACTAGAATGACGCACAGCAGTTCCGTTTAATGCGCCGAATTGGAGATTTGCATTTTTTGCCTTTTCTAAGTAAATGTGCGTTATTAGGAGATGCAATTTATCCTAACAGTCTTCCATTGATAACCGCATTCACTGCAGCCGAACTATTAAAAGCTCGAGATGCACGCCCTTACAGGAAGTGCAACTGCTATTGTAGACGATACCGTGTAGCTGTTGAGCATGCGAGTGCACGAATTAAAGTTTAAAAGGCCATCAGGAGTGTTTGGAGACACCAAAGCAGATATATGACCCAAACAGTTTACATCTGTGGTGCATTTGGTATGCCGTAGGAAAAATATAGGTCTTATCCTCTTTTATCCTCTGAAACTGAAATATTGCTCGGAAAAGGTAATGCCATTTGAATCAGTTTAACATACATGTACATCATTGGAGCACATAAACGACCCTTTGAGATTTTTTCCTTTCGGCTTTTGTTCTCAACTTTCGACCATCGCTGTACATATCCAACTTGAATCAGTTTTACATACTCCATAAATGTCGTTGGTAATGTTGAAACGACCCTTTGTGTTTCTCCGCTCTCGACTTTCGTTCTCGACTTTTGACTCTCGCTGTACATGTCCAATACTAGCAGATGTCATGTGATTACATTTACTACATCTATACGTTTTCGTATTTTTATCAAAATGTTAGACAGGGGGAGAAAATAGTTTTATAATATAGGCGTAGCCAGGATTAGAATATTTATAGGCACAGTGAGGCAAAAAGTGCCAATCGGGAGGGGTGGGGGGTGTGAAGCCGATGGGGGAGGGAGCGGGAGGGGGTGTGAAGCCGATGGGGGAGGGAGCGGGAGGGGTGTCCCCCTTTTACTCCCGGGGTTTTACGGGGACCTCAATCTTCCGAAAATTTGAGAATTTTGATGCGAAATGGTGGGTTCTGGCACGTTTTCATAACATTTTCCTTGTAAAAAAAACTGTCACTAACATTGCTATTATTAAAAAAAACTGTCTCAACCTCTCTTTTCATACGCACGTGCGTATTGTGCGTACTGGGCGCTACGCCCTTGTATACTGCTTGTCTAAAGGATAGGGCACCCTAATTGGATTCGTGTAACATCGACTTTTATCGCAAAAATCGTACGGATTCGTCTAAGACTCGGGTAATCCATAATTGATGCGGGGAAGCAGCGTCTATCAGTCGATCGATTACGGACTACCCGAGTCTTAGCGAAATCCGTACGTTTTTTTCGGTGATGAAAGGCGATGTTACACGTATCCATAGGGTGCCTTATCCTTAATACCTCAGGATTAAAAGGAATGCCAATCAGGACAATAGATAATTGACGTTCTAAATTATTATGCGTATTTTAACTAGTACGACCCTAAAAGCTAAAACATCATAACTCTCGAAGTGTTAAATACTGTGAGGACAAGGAAAAAAAAAATGTTAAAACTCTTACAATTTTGTAAGCGTTGACGATTTCTGTAAAAACTTACTTGTTCATTGGAGTCAAGTGTCGAAGTCTCGCAGTATTCAGTACTCTTCATTTTAACCCTTAACCTGCTGAATAATTAAAATGAAACTTTTAAGCTGACAGTAAGAACCCAAAGTTCGCTACTTCATATGCATTTTTGTGAAGGATATCTTATGATCGGACAGTGTAGATCTAAGATCAGACTGCACGTTTTGTGCAGTCTGATCTTAATCTACGCTGTCCGCAAAAGGTGTTTGAGTCCTGCTTAGCAGCCTAAGGGTTAATTCTACACGTATGAAAGACACTCAACGATATCAGAGAGAGCAATAACAATGAAAATGCTGCACGTAAAACGCTATGAATGATGGCAATAAAGTCCTGATTGGATGAAAAGAAATAACTCTAGAAAGGCCAGGGAGAGGAAAAAACCTAGAACGTACAGTATTTTTCTTTTTGGATTGAATGATATTCAGTATTTGTTATAAATTTTCAATCGTTTAGATACCTCTTGGTAAATTTAGTTTGATTTATCGTATTGTGTTTAACACCGTTTTCAACATTATTTCAGTCATATCACGGCGGCCAGTGCACCTATCCATGCTTTCCTGGAATTTCGTATACCAGTATTCCACAAAATATTCTTCCCAATACATTGGCTGCTTTCTCACATAACCATCTTCAATGCAATGGTCAGCGGTGAGAGAGCAATTAATCCTGTCGTAATGACCATCACAAATCCTCCGAAAGAAATTGGCCGAGCCGGGGATGAAACATTAGCGACCCCCTGCTTTCAAGTCATGTACGATACCGACTGAGCAACAGGGGCTCTGTAAAAATTAGTAATAACGGCAACTACAAACATTGAAGAACCGAGATCAGAATACACGTTTTGTTCCATCTGATATTCATATATACTGTCTGCAAAAGCAAAATAACTTCGCTCTCCTTCAGTTATAGGATCAAAATAAGAAACATAAACTGTAGTCTGATCTTAGATCTACATCGTCCTCCAATTGATTCTAATCAGTGACCGAAATAGACTTACCAATTGTAGCTGACCTGCGTTTTTAGCCGTCGAAAAGAATTCATTCATTTTGCGACAGAGGAGAAAAGGTACATAACAATGGAGTGCATATATTCTCCAGATCACTTAAAGAAATAAACGGTCCACGGGAAAGAAAAATACGTATACATCTATAACAAATTGTGAAAGCACAAGTTCAAATGTATCTGTCTCAGTCGACAGACGAAAAGGAAATTGTCATTATTCTCAAAGGATATTATATAACACTGGTTCTCTAACAAGAGGGATTGTATCGTTTCCAGTCTGTCGGCTATCATTTATCACACTAATTTAGAGGAATTGTCTGTCGTCGAAAATGACATTAAAAGTGTTACTGTTACATTTTCATAGATACACACGTGATACAAGGCAGAAGTAAAGATACAGCGCTCAATCCTTAACCTGCTAAATGAGTCAAATGAAACTTTCAATCGAATAGATTTAGTTAAAACCGAAATATTTCTTTTTCACATTTATTCCTTTGGAGAGAATATCTCCTTATCTGACAGTGCAGATCCAAGATCAGACTGCATGGTTTGTGCAGTCTGATCTTAATCTACACTGTCCGCTAAAGGTCTTCGAGTCGCGCTTAGCAGCCTAAGGGTTAAAATCTGCTTTGTATTTAACTTTCGCTGTCAACTGCTTATATTCATCTTTTCTGAGGTCTAAAAATTAATTTTTCACAGCAACTGAATGTGATTTTAATCAGAATTTATCATGGGGTAGATCCGAGATCAGACTGCAAGTTCTGTGCAGACTGATCTTAATCTACATTGTTCAAATAAGGAACTAAATTCGGGGTCAGCGTTACGAAGGTTTAATTTCAAACGGCCTGGGTTCGCATTCACCAAGAATGTTCTTAGTCTTATTCTCCAGAATTTTCTAAATTTGACAGCAACACAACCTCTGATAGGCTTAACCTTTTTAGTTTAGAAGTTGTCTTATTTTCAACTTTTGAAAACGCTAGTCATTCGGCATACCTCGGGTGATGGCAGCCATCAAGTCCCTCGGCTGTATCTGGTAGCTTGATATGCACCTACAGTGGTACATTTCATCGCCAGAAATACGCCGGTTTACCGTTCTGAAAATTGTAAGGCTCCTCGTAAAAAAGAAAACTTTAGTCTCAGTTTTCTATCGAAATCTTTCTAACTATATTTCAGTTGACAAACAGTTCGTACATTCATTTTTTAACGTGGTTTATCAATTGCGAATTGAAGTTTTCACCGACAGATAGATAGATGTGAATAACTTCATCGAGGTTGTTTATGTCGTTGCTAAACGACTGACAGTGGCGCCGCCATGTATAAGATCACGTGATTGGCAGTTCAAATGGAAACGACCGTTATACAGTCGAGGTTAGATGTAGGTACGGAATCGGCCTAGTTGTGACGAGTGGACGCTAGTGTGAGTGAGGACGAAGATAATAATGACAGATACATTTGTTACAGATGCGATGTAAATTAAAAGAAATAGTCCTTTATCTTATACGAAGGCTGATCCAAAACTTTTTGTGCAAACTTGCTCTTCGATCTTCGTTAATACTGTTTTCAGCATCACAAAAGTTAAATTACCGCCGCAGTGCACCTATCCATGCATTCCTGGATTTTCTTCTATCAGTCCTTCGAACAATATTCTTCGCAAGCCACTGGTTGTTTTTACAAAGGTGTAAGCATCATCCATATAATGATCAGCAGGTTAGATCTAGATGGAACATTTTTTAAAACATTATGTCTCTGGCATGGTTCTTATCCAAAGTTTTTTTTTTTTCTCGACATTTTTTAAAGGTTGTACTCGTTTTCTCTAAATTTCAAAGACAGGCCCAATGCAATAATCCTGGAAATGCTTCATAAAACCAAGAGGTTTATAGAAATAGTTTTCATCAAAAGTTGATTATTTGATTGATTGTATTGGACATTAACGCCGTATAAACAGCTTATGTCATATCACGGCGGTCAGTGCACCTACGCATGCGTTTCCTGGCTTTCTCACACCAGTACTGACACAACTTTTTTTCCAAGTCACTGACTACTTTCTCACATGCATCTGAGGTGAGAGGCGAAAACTCGCCTGAAAGGAAGTCCTGCTCAACCGCATATCGAACTCACAACCACCAGGTCACGAGTGAGACACGCTAAATACTGAGTTACCCGGCCGGGCTTCCATCAAAAGCAGACAGAAAAGCAAAAAGCTGTAGCAGTAACAGCAATAACAAAAACAATATCGCGAACAACTACTACAATAGAAGAAAGCAAAAGACAAATCTTACAAATCTATACATATTTTATTATGCATTTTCTCAATATATTAAAGTTTAACAAAGGATTCACTAACGATGAAACATACTCACTTCACAAACATGTAGAACATAAATAAACAAATTAAACTTTTATTAGAGTCATGTTCTGTGAAAAAGGGGTTTCATGCATCTGCAAAAGGTATTGACCCATGTCAGCCTGCACAGCCCATGCACGCTGATCTGGATCGAAAATTTTGCCATAGAAACTTTTCAGCACGTCAAAGAACCATGCTTCATTGCTCAGCCGGTTTTAGACTAAACAGATCCATTATGCAACAGCTTACCTGATATAATGCATTTTAAAGATGTATTAAACCCCCTGTTCCCAGACCACAGCTCACTGTGAGAATGTATGACAGTATTTTTATCCTTTACCACGTAATCCCGAGTTTTAACGACCCTGAGGAGGAAGGCTTTTGAAACATTGTGGGAAAAGGTCATCAGCATTTTCTTCTTTTCCCACAATGTTCCCATCCTATAATGACCACATTTCCTATTTTCAGATACATTTGATTTGTCGTTTGCAAATGCTTTCAATTTGGACAAGTCAAGAATTTTTTTGTTTGGTACTAGACTTATGTTCTGAGGTGTCTTGCACAAAGACACTCCCACGAAAAACTATCTAGGTGACTGAATAATCTTACAATTAAAACATATTGGAAAATTTTTGCAATCGGACTATCGAGGGGCTAGGCAAAAAAAAAATGTATTAGACTGGAGAACAATGGTGAAGGCCCTATGCCCATCTATGGGCGACGAAAATTAAGTAAGTAATTCTTGGCTCCGTAAGATTAGCTTGATAATTGTTATCAATGACTAAGGAATAAATTATGATGGAAAAACGTTGATAAAGTTCATAATTTCGACCATATCTTCGATTTAACACAATAAATCCAAACAAAAGACGAACATTTTATAGATCTACAGTGTCACAGAAACACAACATACATTTTATACAAAGAAATCACGTTAAAAACATCATTGTTAAAAGATGGTGTAAATGGTAGGTCTACCGCAAATAATAATGAAAAAAAATGAGCCTTGCTCTGTGAATAGGGAGCTATGCAAAAAGTATCGACCCACGTCAGCCTGTGCGTCCGCTGACCTCAGTCGAAATTGTTTGCTATTAGTCAAATTGCTGGATGTCAAAAGATTCTACCTCATGACTCAGTTGGTAGTCAGGTAAAATGGATTTTATTGATCCATATTTAGATATACGACAAATTGCTTGTTATAATGGAAAACGATGTAGATGGTAGGCCTATCCAAAACAATGAAAACTGTGTATTTAGTAGGCCTATCCGAGAATAATTGAGCCATGCTTTGTGAACAGGGGGCTTAATTCATTTACAAGAAGAATCGACCCATGTCAGCCTGTGCAGTCAGCGCAGGCTAGCCTTTGCAGTCAGCGCAGGCTGACATAAGTCGAAACTTTTTTGCTATTTATATGTTTTCTGCATGTTAAAGGACCATTCTACCGCCAGATGCAATCGATTACAAGACAAAATGGAATGTATAGATACATAATTATGCCTTCCTTGGTATAATGCATTACGGAGATACATTTAACCCTCTGTTGTCAGAGAATGGCTCAATCATAATAAGGGATAAAGTTGACCTGCCCGAACAAAACCTATATGGAAAAGAAAGTAGATCTACCCAAATATAATAACATGGTGTGGAAAGTAGGCCTACAAAAAAAAAAAAAAATGTGTGGGCCGTAGGCCTATCCCAAGAAAAAATAAAATGATGTACATAATAGGCCTACTTACAATAAACAAAACAGTGTAAACAGCATGACCACAATATAATAATAACAACAATGAAAATGGCGCAAAAAGAGGGCCTGCTTGAAATATTCAAAATGTTGCTTATAGTAGGCTTGTACAAACCCCAAAATGGTTAACTGTTCAAGGAAGTAGGCCTCAAAATTGATCAAAACGGTGTCGATATATGTGGTAGGCCTACCTAAAACTTTAAAAAAAGAAACGGTGTTGTAGGTCTAGAAAGAAATAATCAAAATCAGAAATGCTAGTATACCTTTGCTTCGGCAGAAGTCCTATTGTGCAAATGCCTTGAAGTAATTGTATTTGATATATTAGGGGGTCTGCGTTTAAATAATCCAATGCTTACTGAAAAAGATGTCGATTAGACATAATATACCTTTGATTGCAGATTTTTATTTAGTTTTTTTTTTCTTAAATCATTTAGCACACAATCTCGGGTTTAAAGAACCCGAGGCAAGGGGCTTTTGAAAATATTGTGGGAAACGGAGAAAATGCTGTTTTTCAGTAATTCCTCCTTTTCCAACGATGTGTTCTACTCCTGTTCCATTATTTGAGCCAAGTTTAATTTGCGGTCTGCAAAGGCTTTAAATTTGGAATCTTTTGTCGGCCGCAGACCTCCTTGAAAAACCATCATTGCAAAACTGGAATAAAAAACACGGTTTAAGATTAAATTTATTTGTATAAGTGAAAACATTGTGGCAACAGGGTAAACTGTCCGATATGAGCATTTAAGTCGCGACGATGATTTCCGATGTCACCTCCTGCTGAATGTTATGAAATCGTCTGCAGAAAATTGTCTTTGAAAGTATAGAAAACATTGTGGGAAAAGGAGAAAATGCTGGTTACCAGCATTTTCTCCTTTTCCCACAGTGTTTTCAAAGGTGTCTGTCGTCAAGGTCGTTAAAAGTCTGGATTGTTTGGTAAAATATTGAAGATACATCTTTTTCAGCTAGAGAGTAAACAAACGTAATTAAAACTTAAAAGTGTGTAGAATCTAGTCAGCTGTGTAAACATAGATTAAAAAACATAGATAAAAAATCGATATAAGGTGTATGGGATAAAGAAACTCAAGGGAACTATCTTCGATTTAAGACCAGAAACAACCACACTGATGGATAGCCTCCAGAAAATGATGTTCTATCCGTCATAATCTGTGCAGCCTTGCAACCGTCAGGGGCACCGTTAGGCATGAAGATACAAGAATGATTATAGTCTCATAAAATAAAGATGAAATTGGTTAAAAAACTGGATGAAAACCAGTAAAGATGTATCTTTAAAGGAAAAGTTAATCATAGACCCTGAGAGAGTACTACATGCAGTATATCTGTAGAAATGGAATGTACTGTGAATGAACCTTAATGACAGCGGAGAAATTTATACCGATTGTTCTTTTTCTTTTTCATGGGGAAAAAGGAAAATGGAGAAGAAAATCAAGGAAAAACCGTCATCCCTTACCTTTAGTCTATGGTGACAAAGCTTTGTAGATTTGGTAGACCAAAATCAAAACGGAAGATTGTTGATTGTTCTCCGATTTAAAATTTCTGATATTTAAACCAGGGTTTTGTCTCAAAATTGCTTTAAAATCGCAAACTGTGGAACATTTTTTCCTGACGAAAAATGATAGAGACATGCAAGAAAGTCTAATTAGCATACTATTTACTAATTTCTTTTTGTTTCATGAAAGTCGATTGCGAATAAGGTAAACAAGATTTCGCAGGAAAAGCATGAGGACAGATAGTGTTTCGATGTCCTTACACAACTTTTCGAGTCTGATGGAAAGCATTATTGCGAATTCTGTTAGGTAGAAAATGGATGGAAATCGGAGAAGAGATACAAACAAGCAAAAAGATACTCGGATAACTGTGCTTATGCTATCGGATCAGGGATACCACACTGCGGGATTCGGTTGTTAATTATGGCCTTTTGACTGCTGAGTATGCATTGATCCTTATTTGATCCCATGGATGACAGTATTTTGCGTCAAGCAACCCCTATCCTGCTGTGCGCGACCGTGGACGTGATTTGAAGCGAGTGTATACCAGCCAGCACATACATATACACTCTCCGTTTTTCTTAATCGTGACAGTCATGTAGCTCTCAAATGATGTTACCAAATCTATCGAACTCTCTTTTTTGTGATTGTCAACAAAATAAATACGGCAGCATAGGACTTTACCTTATATCAGACAGGCCTGTTTTTAACAACCTTGAGAAAGCAAGATTTTGAAAACACTGTGAGTAAGGGAAAATGTTGGTTACCAAATGGTGTTCAACTCGTGCGGTTTTGGATACTCAACCCGACCTAAATTCTATTTCAAATGCATGCCAGTGCCTTACGTCAATGTGTAAGGGCAGTTTAAACTGGTCCCTTTCGATCTTTTCTTTTTGGACATGGATAACACAGCACTTATTCGTGTAAAGGAGTTGCGCCCTGGCAAAAGAGGATTAAATGCATCTCCGAGATGCCAAACAAGTCGTCATTTAGTTATTCATCCATAAAATCCATATGTCTGGCAAAAGACTAAATCGTGAGGTAGAATGGTCCTTTGACATGCAGAACATAATCTATAGAGAGGTGTCGACCCAAGTCAGCGTGAACTGCGCAGGCAGACCCGTTCGATACTTTTTTTGTAGATCAAAGTCAGTTTAAAGATACATCTTTACAACGCTTTTAAAACTTGATAGTGTGTCAAGATCTAATCAGCTAATACATAAACAAGAGGGCCATGATGACCCTGAAGTCGCTCACCTGAGACTTTTGACCAAACATGATGCATTTTAAATTTCTTTCGAGATACTATGACAAACATCAAAACAAACTTACTGACCAACTTTAAGTTGTATTGGACTGAAAATGTGGCCTCTAGATTGTACACAAGGTTTTTCTAAGATTTGACCTAGTGACCTAGTTTTTCACCCGACCTGACCCATTTTTAAACTGTTATCAAGACAAACATTCTGACCAAGTTTCATGAGTATTGAACTGAAAATATGGCCTCTAAAGCCCACACAAGGTTTTTCAAAGATTTGAGTTATTGATCCGACATGACCCATTTTCAAACTCATTCAAGATGTTATCAAGAAAAATATTCTGATAAAATTTCAAGAGTATTGGACAGAAAATGTGGCCTCTAGAGTGTACAAAAGGTTTTTCTAAGATTTCACCTAGTGACCTAGTGTTTGACCCGACATGACCCATTTTCAAATTCCTCTGAGATATTAGCAAGACAAACATTCTGACCAAGCTTCATGAGTATCGGACTGAAAATGTGGCCTCTAGAGCGTACACAAGGTAAAAGGTGACGACGGACGACGCACGACAGACGCCTGACGCCGGACACAGCACGATCACAAAAGCTCACGTTGAGCACTTCGTGTTCAGGTGAGATAAAAATCGATATAAGGAGTATGGGATAAAGAAACTCATGGGATTTGTCTTCGATTTAATACTGGAAACTGTGGTTGTGATGTCTTTGGATAGCTTCCAGAGAATGAAATGTTTTTTCTATCCGTCGTAATCTGTGCAACCTTGCGTCAGCGGGAACACTTGGCATGAAGATACAAGAATGATTATAGTTTCATGAAATAAAGCTGAAATTGGTTTTAAAAAAATGGGTGAAAATGAGTTACGATGTATCTTTAATTGCAAATTAAGAAATTTAGAAGGCGATAGCAGACAATCTAGGTCCAAAATTAGAGACCCATCTCTATACAGTCTTGCCGTGACGTGTGTGGCTCGAAAGAGCATCTTATGGCGCCTTAGGGCGGTTGGTTAACTTTGTCAGGCGATAAATAAATCAGAATGATACGTGAAAAGGACAGAGATACTGTAGTTTTAACTTTTTATCGGTTGGAATTTCTCACAATGTATAGGACAACCAAGATCAAGGTCAGGGGCTTTATTTACCAGACCTTCTAAATTTTATTCTTATTCTAATTCTCCAGAATTTTTTAAATTTCAAACTGACGTAATTTCTGATTGGCAAAAAACCAAGTGGTTTAGCCAATCATAAATTGTGTTACTTTCTAGAAGTGGGAATAAATCTGAAAATGCAACTAATAAGAGTTGGTACATACGGGCTGAAGCTACACGTTTTGTACTATTTGATCGTAAAAGCAACTTTGAATGCGAATGCAACTCGGTCGCCTACAACACCGAAAGTATAATGGAAAGTTATTTTAGATGGAGTCTAGATGCGGTCTGGAATGATTTTACACATCTATTGAAGGCATTTCTTTCGCTGTCGATTCTCTCGTTAAATTTATAGTTTCATTTACTTTTTCACTAACCGTTTGAATCGGAATGTTTAACGATAAGTCACTGCATGTAGTCTTCAAAGCCGAGTCAGGGTGAAGTAAATTGTTGTTGTGAATCGGTTGTTCAGTAGTTACGGAGATCAGTTTTAATGTTTCTTGTGTGGATGGCGTTGCTTGCTCTGCACTGTGTCCATTTATTGATCTTGAAGGTGGTGACGGGTGAGCACTTTTGTCGAATTTCGTTCGTGTGTAGTTTGATAAAGGCACCTGAGTTCGTCGTCCGAAAAGTTTCGCCTTGCAAAATATTCTCTTCACTTCTTGTCGAAATTTTGTTCCGCTTAAACAATACAATAAGAAGTTTAATGAGTTATTTGTGTACATGAACATATTCACTATTGCCCACCATAAATCAAGTTCTGCAAGTTTTTGATTTGAAGCACCTGACTTCCAGTGAGGGTAGCCAATGTTGTAGATACTTACTGGCGATGTACTGAATAGAAACACAATGTTTAATGTGAACAGCATAGCTGTCATAGAAGATTGCTTGGCATGATGTGACGGTTGTTGTCTATGGTTTGTTCTTGTATGAAGGGAGGGGGCAATTTGTCCGTGAGTTTTTCGCTGACTTTTCAGAACTTTGAATAAAATCAGTGCATTGCCTACAACTATAACACAAAACGGGATGAGACAAAACGCACTAAAATCAATCCAAGGCCATGAGTGATTAAAGAATTGACGATAGTCTTTATCCACTTCAATACATTTGTCAACTGTCACAGTGCCCGTATCTTCATCATACTGTGCAACAAAATCCATGCCATATAACAAATGGGAATTCAAGGCTAGTAAAAACACTCCGATGGATAGGATAAACGCCAAAGCTGATTTCTTGGTACACAACGTTCTAGCATTATGGGGCAGCCATGCAGATATCACACGCTCCAGTGTTACCGCCATCAGGATCCAGGCCGAAAAGTCCAACGATGTATATACTAACCAAATGTTTAACTTGCATCCGAAAGGACTGTTTTCACGAACATCTGTGTCAAACAAGTAAATGAGCCATTGTCGAAACAAGCCTGAGTATAACACTAGCAGGTCGGAGCATGCAAGACCGATCAAGTATATTGCCGTCGTTGATGAACGTATGGAACGTCTTGTCAATACCAGTATAGACAGAAAATTACCCACAGTTCCTAGAATCAGTAGGATAGGCGGAACTATTTTCCATATCAATACGCCAGCCTTGTAGGCAGGGTATGTCGTGAAATCATCCCCACTGTCACCCAAACCACTGTTGGTATTGTTACTTGTCATCATAAGATCATGTCATTTAAAGTTTTGAGACTAAAGTCACAAGAGAGAAACACCAAATAATTAAAACTTTAGACACGACCTAAGATTTGTTTAAATTATTTCCACAAGTAAACATGCTCCTGGATATCATCATAAAAATGTTCAAAACGGTATACATGTGCTATAATTAAGGTTAAAAGAACATTTCTGTCTTCAGCATATAGATATTCGGATACCATATTAAGTCCAAGTATATGAATAAATCCAAAGATTGTTCATTCATTCTCTATCACATAATATCATTTTACATGCACAAACATTCCTTACATTATTATCCTTTCATCGACTGGAATGAACATTTTCTAGAGCTGACCTAGGACCATCTGTTCGTTACCTCAGGCAACTCCTGTTTCACAAAATATATAAACAAGATTCGAGGTTTTGTATACAGTTTCAGCATGTGTAGTAAAGCATTGGTAATTGAATTCGATTGTGGTTTCTTCTATATCTTGCCCTCGATCGTCTGCAAAAAGATGAATACTTTGATTATTTCGTCCGATGTACAATTAGTTACATTAGCATTCCAAACACAAAACAAGTGAAACGGTTGTAACTATTAAACGATTCATATATATTCCATTGTCTAAACTTTCATTGGTAAGACCATGTTGGAAAAGATCGGACAATGTAGATCAAGATCAGACTGTACGTTCTGTGCAGTTTGATCTTGATCAACATGTACATTGTCCTCAGGAGCAACTAAAGTTCCCCCTAGTGTCGTGAAGACTTGTTTTGTTATTTACCCATTGAGGAGCTTCAGCAAGGATTTCTTTGCCGACACTTGCATTAAAATCACGCTAATTGATAGAAATATAAGAGCATGTAGGACACACTCAAGTATCTACAAAACAAAGCTGACGAAATTTTTCCTTCATTGATTCCCTCGATTTGTTTGTTTGTTTGTCTTTTTTCTTTCTTTTTCTCTAAGATTCAAGTTTCAAGTAATCATATCAGTTCAAGACCAAAACGAATGCAGTCACCTCCGTCTTCTTAACGTCTCAAGTGGATAATATTAACTCTTCGACTGCTAAGCGCGACTCACTGACCTTTTGCGGACAGTACAGATCAAGATCAGACTGCACAGAACGTGCAGTCTGATCTTGGATCTACACTCTCCGATAAGGAGATATTTTCGCCACAAAATATAAAATGAAATAACATTATTTGCGTTTTTATCATCGGCTTGAAAGTTTTATTTCATTTATTTAGCAGGATAAGGGTTAAGGCAATTCATTTCTCCTGAACGAGAACATTTCTCTCACACTGATGGGCTAATTAGGGTTCTAAACGAGGTCTGCCAAGTTTCAGAGAGGACAGAAAGAAAGTGAAATGATGATTAAAGTTTTATCTAAGGTTCAAGTTTTATTTATTTGCAAATTCAGAAGGTCTCAGACCCGAGTGGCAATATACATACAAGTATTACTGGCAACAATACAGAATATGTAGAAATACATCGGCATATAATCTTACAGAATTATAAAGCTACAAGGCAATGAACGAAAATCGAAAAGTGGTAAACATGATCAAAAGTGATAAGTTAGTAAATGTGAAACAGTGATGCCACTGAATACTTGAACTGATATTTCGATTTGAAGAATTTCGCAAATTTGACTTACACTGATCAAAGAGTCAATTTTTAACAATTCCACTTTCAGTACACTAATGTTTGGTTAGTTTTGCAGGCAGCGTGGATATATAGGAATTGACATAAGCTGCCATTTGAGATCAATTTTTATGAAACGAGTGTTGAAAAAAATGTTATTAAGCGGGTCTCTGACGTGCTTTATAACATTTTTCTTGACGAGTTTAATAAGGTTTTTCTCAAAAGCCAACGGATGTCAGATTCTTTTACCCCATAAGTGAATCTGTCTTATGCAAAAATATAGGACTTTTTGTTTACATGTGTTACTGAAATTAACATCAATGTGACTTTATTCATATTGACAGATGAAAAGAAAAGTAGTTCCAAATGAGGTTACAAAAACCGTTAAATTTCATTTGACTCTTTCAGTTCCAAATATATAAACTCGACCTTTCTCAACCTGACATCTGAAAACACAATCCGCTGAAACACAGAATAGATTTTATCTTAAAGGCTTGACTACACTACCAAAGGGAATAGATCTAAGATCAACCTGCCCGTTATGTGCAGTCTGATCTTAATTCATGCCGCACGCAAGAGCCCCCTTTTTTTCTCCCACGGCGCTGAAATTGTTGATCGGTTTTGTATTCTGGGCTGAGTTACAGTCTTTTGACATATGTCAGGTCACATATGTTTGTCCAATCCCCTGCTTTTATATCGTGATAAGCATTTACGAATTGATGTCCAGCGCTAAGAAAGAATGAGAAAACGGCGAATTATGTAGATCTGGATCAATTACCGCAAAATGTAGCGTCTGATCCAGAATCATGTTTTTAGGCTCATGAATAGTGATAGTATTTAACTACGCCGTGCAGATTTTTTGACGGTGGCAGAAATGTAGTTTATTCAAAGTTGACCCGCGTGTGATGGCAGAGTATAAACGAAAAAAACTTGGTACGGAATGAAATGATAAACAAACTTATTCCCCATGGTCCAGAAAGAAAACAAGTTTTAATGATTTAAACCTTTATCAACAAGTCCATGTTGTTCACGATCCTCTGAGTAAAAAGTCTTTTAAAAACATTGCGGGGAAAATACCGCATTTTTTAAAAATCTTTTTCGGGACGAATCTTATCATTTGCTTCCCGTTTTTCTTGCCACCTTCACGTGCTTTCAGTTTGGACAAGTCAAACATTTGTGTCGACTGATAAACAACGTCATTACAGCCGTAGTAACATTTTTTCCACTTTGATTAAATGATTGTGATGAATGAGGTTTGAATGAAGATTCCTCTCAGTCTCATTGAATTTCCGTTTTTGAGGTTTTTTATTATCTTCAGAAAGCAATTTTCATGAAAAATGAGGATTTTTACAAATGAACGAATTCAATGAATCACTCGCTTGATGAGCTTTCTTTTCAGCATTTACCGAGATTTTTTTTTTTATACTTTATTTCGTGTTCACTGTACGGCTATTTTTTTTTTTATCATATATATTAATGATCTTTCTAAAGTACCGATCTTGTCTAATACGCTTATACATTAGACAAGAATAGGTTTTCCGTATCACTCATAACTTTTTGCTCTGTCTAGGTTATTTTTTCCGCATCAGGGAATGAGATGTGCGAAGAACGATATCGTGTTCACGGACTACTTCTTTGTATTCACGTTCGGCCCTTTCCGTCAAATCTCGAAAATGTGCGGCTCTCTGTTTTGTTTTTAATTGAATACATTTTGTGATTTTTTTTCAAGTTATAAAGTAAAGTAGAATAAGATAAAAGGAATATTACAACGGTCTGCATTTCAGTGTGGTTGGAGCTGGTCTCGTTGTGCGTGTAAAGAGGTTGGCATCGGATTCGACCTTTGATCTAATCCGATACGCCCCTCTTTGCACACGCAACTACCGTTTCAATACTCCATTTATATGCGACAGCCTTTGATAAAAGCAAAGAGATGCGTCCGTATTAAAGAAGTGCATATACATGTATCTGACGAGTTTTATAGTGATCAAAAAGGCCAGACTCAATTCTCATGTAATAGAAATTATAAGCTATTTAGTGTACAACAAATATGTTTGACTTTGTCTGAGTATATCTGAATAGTATGTAGGTAAGATTCAAAGAATCTGGCGAAACAATAAAATTTTAGTGGTTGAACGCCAAGTATATTCATAAGGTACGACGAGTATGTCACATTTCCATTATTTTGGGACGAACATCTCATGAAATATGATTTGACTTAATTTTGACTTAATTTATAGTCGCCACCGGTTGCCCATATGGGTAACGCATTCAGAAGGTTGTTAGGTTTGGTGTTGGGAATACAAGTAGGTACAGGACGAAACCTATCCTAAATTACGCATTGTTCTTTAACGTGTTTAGTGTATGGCACCGTCACACTGGATATAAGTTTATACGCGTCTTATAGTAATTTTAGTTGGCCAGCCATGGGAACCCACAACCTCAAGTACCCCGAGATTACAAATCTTATGCTTCCCTTCTTGAGCTAATTCGGCTGACACATGAAATATGAAGCACTGAGATACAAGGTAAGTTTGCACAGTCTCTATATTCGAATAGTAATCTACAACGTCCGTAAACAGAAACTGAAACTGCATTGGAGCCGATACGATTAGAAAATGCCGGTAGGTTTTCATTCTTATTTGATTTTCTAGAATCAATTCACAGGGCGCAATTGTTAGATCTAAAACCTGAGACAGGAACGTAATGGGGGATTAGTCTGTGGTCAGAATCTGTCACTCACAGAATCTAAATTCATTAAGTTACTGTTGCACGATTTGGACCGGGTGGTACAACGACCGGGAAGTACAGTCTGGATTTGGACGGAAAAAAAAGAAAGGAAAAAAATCCGTCTGTTGAAGAAAAGCTGGGCAAAAGCTGTATTCACCTTCTAATGCTGAATGCAGCTAACTCAATTTTGTCTGCTGTGTAGATACAAGATAAGACATAAGTGAACGTGCAGTCTGATCTTGGATCTAAGCTTTCCCGAGTATTTTGTGAAAAAATTTCGCCCGAGCAGGCATAAATTTGCAGTGACTGGATCTCTTCGTACATTTGGTACTAGATCGGAACAGACAGTGTGTATCTTCCTTTTCTACAGTATGCAAGGTCAAGAAGAAATAGCTAAAAGTTTAATAAGTTACTTTCTACTCTTAGTTCCTGTATTCTAATGGATCAGGGGGAGACATGCAGAAAATTTTCATTGAAAATATTCCGTTGCTAATCTGTACATCGTTTTTGGTACCAGTGAGGTAAAGTCGATGCCATTAAGTACGATGTACACAAGTATTTGATACCAAAGTATATAAATGTTTTTGATATTGAAGTATAAAGTCAAATTAACCAGATCTATGATCGCACCATAATTAACTACTACATGGCAAATGGTAGTGAAAAATTATGTATAATGAAGTTATGTGGACTATTTTTTGTATAATTTGTTTCGGGAAATCCCAGATCGCATATTATGCGTAATAATTTCGAACTTTCCCGAGTATCCTAACGGCCTTGTCTCCATAATGCAGTAATTTTGTCTGAGAATTCTATTACATTACTTTACTATCACTTTTCATATAGATGGAAGGCTACATTATATGACATCAATAGAAGTCATGCTCCGTCTGACACGTGACTAACGTGTTATAGAGATAATATATCAACATTGGTAACTTGTGTTATACCCCCATTCCACTAGGCCGCGATCTACGGCGCTCTCACAGAGCGCCGTAGATCGCCATGCAGAGCGCCAAGAACGCCAAGAACGCTAACAGATCTTTAACGGATCGCCAAGATCGCCAAGATCGCCATCAGTCTACTCCCTTGCACAAAGATCCTTGGCGATCTGTTCAGAACGCCGTCACATCGCTACTTAATCGCTTAAATCGCTATCGAAACGCAACTTGAACGTAAACATCGTAACTGGTGCGCTATCGGATCTCTCAAAAGCGCAAATGTTCGCCAGTATGCCGGTCATCGCGCTCCGATGTGATCCGATAGCGACCATTAGAGATGCAGTAGTGCTCCGTTGCGATCAAGTGGCGATATGATGGCGCTCCGATACGATCAAGTGGCGATATGATAGCGCTCTGTTACGATCAAGTGGCGATATGATAGCGCTCCGTTACGATCAAGTGGCGATATGATGGCGCTCCGATCGCGCTCTTGGAGGACTATATAAAAGAGTGTCTGTCTCGGCTATCATCATTTCGCATTTGGAAACCACCACGTGTAGGTACAATTAATTCTTTGGTCAAAAGTTTTAACTACAGTATACAGGGGAAGGAGCGAAAGGGGCGTCAAAGCCTCGGGTCGCTAACGGAGCGAAAACAGGTCGTATAAGGTCGCAACTCCTAGCGAGGCTACGATAGTGACCATGTACAGTTCAATCGCTATCGGATCTCAATGGTCGTTACTTGATCGCCAGCGGAGCGTCATCTGGTTGTTATCTGAGCGGGAGTGTCCTCATAATCACCAATCCGGCAGCGATCTGAGGCGATCTACGGCGCTCTTCATGAGCGCACAGAGCGCCGTAGATCGCGGCCTAGTGGAATGGGGGTATTAATTTGTGATACGATGTAATATAGTATAAGAATCCTTTAAAATTTATGCTAATAAGACATTACCATCTTTACACAACTGTTTGCGTTTTGCAGATCAATTTTGAAGTCTTTGTAACTTAATGGGATCAAGCGTAACAAATGATGCCTCCTTTTGTAACATTTTATTTATATGTATATATTTGTACTTGTATATTGAACCTTAATTCATGATCACCCGTGGATATCTCAATAGGATGTTCTGTTAAATCGTTTGCAGAAAAATATGTTTGAATAAATGTCCATTTGGAACATGATTAGTCACTGTATTAACCCTTATCTTGCTAAATTAGTTAGATAAAACTTTCAAGCCGATAGTAAAAACCCCGAATAAGGCCATTTCAAACTAATTTTTTGGAGAAAAATATTCCCTTATCGAACAGTGTAGATCAAAGATCAGACTGCACGTTCTGTGCAGTCTGATCTTGATCTACACTGTTCGCAAAAGGTCAGCAAGTCGCGCTTAGAAGCATAAGGGTTAATTTTATGCAGAGACTTGATCTATAGAAGATTTATCGAGTCTGCATGGTCGAATCCACAATATCGCTTTAGACTGCTAAAACAAATGATATGGATATTGTTTTGAATCAGTAGAGATGACCACTTCTTTCAGTTCTAGATCTGCTATCGTCATAGAATCTCATAATATGTCGAGCAGCGCAGATACATGTGTAAGGTCACACTGCATGTTCCGTTTAAATAGTTCTATTTTGGTCTAAACTGATCGCGACGCAACCATTATTACCTTGAACCGAAAATTTTAATCAAAATGAAAGATTATCCCCCATGTAATTTACAATACATAATATGCCTTTTACTTGTTTATGGCTCACTCCAGTAACTAATCTGTCTGGGATACTTATCGGAACTCTGGGGCTATGTTAGAACCACTTTTGAAATAAAATGGATATTTGAAATAAAATTTCAACTTCGCTATAATCCTTTGATGATGTTTCTGTAAAGTTTTGGATCACAATCATTCATATGTATCCATTTTGAAGTAGATGGGTGAATACTAAAGGATTATAGCGAAGTTGAAATTTTATTTCAAATATCCATTTTATTTCAAAAGTGGTTCTAACAGGGCTATACAAATTTATGTAAATTCAAACGTACGTCGTTACATTCAACAGATTGAAACCGAATTAGAAGAACCAGGAATCTTATGATCATAAATGTACTTGAACTGTCAGAATTACTTACAGGTTCACCCAAACCGTTTCCTTCCTTCCTTTGATCAATGTTTAGACAAAAAGCCGGTCGGCACGAGCCTAAGCTTATCTAAAAAATAAATGTGTACCAAGAGCTAAGGCTTATCTTGGTTTGAGCAACATCACCGCACTCAAGGATACAGATTATCAAACATTAATACTGTATTTTGTTACCCTAATTAGCCTTTATAATCCTATTATTTTAATTCTACAGTATAAAGATTACAGAAAAGAACATCTTTTCAAAAGAAGATTACAAATTATCCAGAAAGTCATATGCTGATTCTGGTAACGTACCTGACGAGCAAGGTTATCTTGACGAAGACTTGGTAACTATGGCTAGATTTCAACCAGGCCAAGACATACATTTGTCACTTATTCCACAAATTATTTCTTCTACAGGAAGTTGTAATTGACGTTTAGTGATGTAAGATGGCAGACTAAAACACTGTACCTATCTGGAAACCTTTGATTAACGAATCTGTAACTTCTGATCTGTGAAGAATTGAATTGTAACACAATTAAAGTGATCTGGATGATTTTTATGTTGAACCACGGGGCTATATTGCCAAATGCCTTTTTCAGCGTACGTCTTTAAGTTAACGCCGTAATAATCGCCATCTCCTGTATCTTCTCCGAGGAGAGAAGATGGAGATCTGGATCCGTGTTCTTAAGAACATCTCAGTCTTATTCTCAAGTATCAAAACTTCTGGGTGGCTAAAGCACTTCGTATAGCCTATCAAAAGTTGCGTTACTTTTAAATTTGGAAAATCTTAGAGAATAAGACTTGTAAGACCGTTCTTAATTAAGGTTGGTAAAGATGGACCCTGCACATTCGTTCAGTATGTATCGGTCTGTTCTCTGCGATACCAAAATCAGCTGTTAAAGTTTTATTGTGTATCTATTTGAGTGGTGCTTTTGGAAAACGGGCTTTAATGCAGCTCCGTGATGTATAATACCGTGCAAGTCATCACATAATTATGGCCTCATAAAATCCTTTTTAGTCTAACAATTTAATGAATCCAGAGGTAGTTTCGTCCTTGGACATGGATAAAATTTACAAATAGCAAAAAGTTTTGACCTTTGTGAGCCTGCGCAAACTCTGTAACCTGACATGGGTCAATACTTTTTGCAGATGCATTAAGCCCCCTTTTCACAGAGCATGGCTCACTTACATTCGGTTGGATTAATCCCTAATAGTGGACGATTCCGTGTGGTGTCTTTTTCAGCAGGATGGGTTTACTTGCGTCACGATGGTTTCAAGTGTAACATATAGTTAACATCAATGTTGCAGTTATTTGATAAATCGTATTTATATTACTGACCATCAAAGTATTAATACTAATGGGTTTTTACAGGTAATTCTTTCTTTTGTTTCTTTTTCTTTTTGTTTTGTTTTGTTCTGTTTGTTCTCTCTCTCTCCTCGGTTAACTTGGGGGAAAGATGAACCAAAATCGTGAGTCATATCAAATTAAATGTTTTAGTGCCAATGTCACATTTGATAGCGTTTGCAGACAGCGTAGATCAAGATCAGACCATACAGAATGTGCGGTCAGATATTGGATCTACACTGTCCGCTATCTGATTCTTATCCTCATCCAGAAACGGGATCAATTGACTCGAAAAAGATACTTATAGACCTCGAGAAAAGTCGGCTCCATTTAGGTAGCAGGCAAAGAGTTATAAGGTAGTGAATAGTCAGTATGACTAAGTGCGCCATGTAAAATGCAAATCAGTCACACGAACATCCTTCAGTGTATTAATTCTCCCTGATTTGTCTTGCGTGCATTTTCTGTCGACATGCATCGAGCATGAACTATAACAAGTTTCAAATTCATTCAAAATTAGTTTAAACAACATCTTTGTGCTCCTATATTATTACGCGCAATAAAGAAGTGCGTCATATCGGTAGATTTTCTCTTCACAAAAAAATCGCAAGTTTTAACGACCTTGAGAAAAGAAAACATTTGAAAATATTTTGGGAGAATTAGGCAATGCCGGAAACATGCATTTTATCCTTTTCGCACAATATTTTCTACTCTTTCAAAGGAAAATCCCATTAGTCGCGCCGTCTTTAATACGCCGTCCGCCAAATGTTTTCATCTTCTCGGACAATTCTAGAAACTTGTCGTCTGGTAAAGTGTTAAACGACGAATGAACCAACTCATTTAGAAGTTAATACGTTTTTTTAAACTCGTGAATATTTTTTTATTACGCCATGTTGCGAAATGGCACCACTCCTTTGGGAACGTTGTTTCAATAGACAGCTGGCTCTGATCGAGGCTTTGATGTTGATTATTGCTCGGGCAATATAACTGCAGACTACGACAGCAATTTTCATGAACGATTTGTGACGTACTGGGGCATACTCACAGTATACTTTTTTCAATATCTCCTTTCCCCTTCCCCCCCTCCCCACCCTACGTCCGTGCGCTTAGGCCCGAGGAGCCTTTTTTGAAGCTTTAGTAATGAATGAATGAATGTTGTTTTATGGCGCATCGACAGCTTTGGTCATTTAGCGCGCACATCTGTGTTAAAATGAAGCTTTAGTAGTTAGAGGGTTTTGAAAAGTTTGTTTGATGAAATGGGGATCAAAACGAGCAAGGCATTTGTTTGTTACATTGATGTCGTCACAAGACCAGAAGTTGCTATGAATCAGAAATCAGATATCAGACTAAGCCACTTAAAGACGTGAACGCATTTTTACACTTATCCTGTTAAATAAGTTAAATAAAACTTTCAAGGCGATAGTTAAAACCCGAATAGTGTTATTTCAAACTTATTCTTTGGAGAACAATATCTCCATATCGGACAGTGTAGATCCAAGATCAGACTACACATTCTGTGTCTGATCTTGATCTACACTGTCCGCATAAGGTCTGTGAGTCGCCCTTAGCAGCTTAGGGGTTACGGGTTTATCTTGTTTTTTTTTTATTTCACGTATAACATAATGACGGAATGGGTGTTAACTTTGGGATTTTTCATTGGCCCACACATTTGGCGCGAGTACTGGTGTAGTTCCCAGGAAGCAGAATCGAGAGAGATTAGTATAAGTTGTAAGAACTTGTTTCTCAATCGATGTAAAATAAATATGTTTAAACTAACATTCACATGATAAAACGAATACTAGTATTTCAAATACATTGATCGATGACCGGGCATACATTTAGCCCATGCTTGACCTTCATGTTATAAGTCTTTGACGAGTAGCAGATATGTCAATTTAGCCATTAACAAGGTTGTTACTGACTATCCACATGGTTTCCGGGATATGCGAGTGACGGTTACAGTACATGTAAAAATTGCTGTATTCCATCAACAGTGACTTTCATTTATTGGAAAATATTTGTTTCGGGGATATCTATTAAAAAGAAAACATACATAGTCCATTTGGACTACACAGCTAGAGTATATAGCTTGTGACTTTAACTCTTTCGCTTTCAACTAAACGAGTTCAACTGTTTTCAAGGTCTAAAAATGTAGATTTCCACAACAATTGAAGATTGGTTTTAGTCATGGTTTAGCATCAGGTAGTGGGTGGTGAAGATCTGTGTAGTCTGATCTTGATCTAGAACGTTCGCAAAAAATCTTTTAAGTCGTCATTGGCAGTGAAAATTTTAAACTACATGTACAAGAGGTGATAAAGAGAGACAGCTTTGCCTTCGCATGTCATATTCTTCGAACATTTGACCTGTCTGCTGTGACTCATCACTATCATGCACAGGATAAATATTAATACGCGGTGTGTAAACTAAAACTCGCCGCTAATAAAGTAGTAATGGAGAAAATGGCTATAAATAAGACCTCTGCTGAAATGTCTAGCCTGTTTTTCGCTTTAAACTGTTTGAAAATTTAATTATTTCAAACAGGAAAAATAGTTTTTACAAATACTATTGTTTTACTGTTTATCTTGGAATAGAGTTTCTAAATACAGACATTAGGGAAACCAGGGTGTGTGCAGGGTTTTTCCATAGAGTTATACCGCTTATACCGAAGCTATTTTCCAAGCCTGTATTGGGGGCTGTTTTTATGAATGACTGGTACATAGGTTACATGCTAGCTAACCATAGCTGGATGAGTCGTACAAGGTAGCGTTTTATTGAGTAAACATTTATTTCATTTTGAAATTCGAAGTAACAGTTGTCGTTTTGAAAAAAAGTCCGGTTGTTTACCCAGAATGCCCAAATCAGATAGGTCTTTATTTGAAAAATGCCACCTAGCGGAAGATAATTAGAGAGACGGGTACCAGCAGCGTCACATATCACGTGACACAGGCCATCGTTTGAGCCATGTTTAATTTGTCGTCTGCAAATGCTTTCAATTTGTAGGAGTCTCAAATTTCGTCTAGTAAAAGGACTGCGTAAGGTGTATCTTGAAGATTACTTCAACAAAAATCGCAAGACATACTATGAAAACAGAGACAGGGCAAAAAGAAATATTTGCAACTATAATATATGCGCCATCACCATTCCTGAATCGATACTTTTTGCAAAATTGGTAAATTTACTGCAAGTCAAACGACCAGCCTACCTCATGAATCAGCCCATTGTTAAACAAAATGGATCCATATTACGTGAGAACTTGCATGGTATAACGTATTGCGAAGATGCATTATACCTCTTTTTCCCACTGCGCCACACAATCATACGTATAGAGGACTCTGCGCCACTCGTGAAAATGTTACTGATGATGGTCACTCGATGAAATAAATTTCGATCTTTCACAGAAAAAAAAAATCTATTTATTTAATGCTTCTGATCCCTTTATTGTTGGGACTTTCATCAAAATCCAGTACAGTTGTTTTTGGTAATTCCTCGTGGCGTACCCCCTCTACATAGTGATAAATGCATTACAATATTACGTAAAGCGCGAGAAATGTAGGGTACATGTTTATGCACGTAAATTATTTCATATTTCCCTCTGGTTGAATGGCACGCACTGTTTACCTAGGTAACTAGCGCGCGGGACCCACTGTTTCCGCCTTCAATGGAAACGTTACGGAAATATTTACTTGCAAAAATTTAGAAAGTTATGGAAGTTTCGTAAATCGTAGGCGTAAAGTTACAAAAATTCTTATGCAAAACATTACGAATTGTTAGTAAAATGGTATCCCAGGGGACTGTTTAACTAAAGAAAGTTCCGTACTGTAGTTCCGTGCTGGTTGATATGAAATCAGTTAATATCACTGGTCGTAACCATGAATTATCAAACCTTATAATCCACCATTATTTCCCGATAAATTACCGAAAAGCATACAATAAAAACCCAACCTCTTTCGCCGGCTGAAAATACAATCCACTGAAACTCAAACAGATTTTTATCTTTTAGGCTTGACCAAACAAGCGGACAGTATAGATCCAAGATCAGACTGCACTTTTTGTGCAGTCTAATCTTGATCTATGACTTCCACAAAACAACCTGTTTTAAACCTTGGACGCTAGGTTTCATTTTTCACCGACGAAGCCTTTTTTAACCCTTTACCACACAATCCAGAGTTTTAACGACCTTGGAAAAGAAGCCTTTTGAAAACATTGTCGGAAAAGAAGAAAATGCTGGTAATCAGCATTTTCTCCATTTCCAACAATGTTTTCTACAGTTTTTTGGGTCAGGTTTCACCAATTGAGCCAATTTTAATTTATCGTCTGCAACAGCTTTGAATTTGGACGAGTGTAAAATTTCTGCTAAAGAGTACAATCTTGTTAGTGAGAAACCAATTACAAGAGAATCGTTTTGATTTGCACGTGACGAGAAAGATAAGGAAAACAACCAGACTCCCATAATCCTTGATAAACAAGGTGGCAACATTTATTTGTTAGGTTAAGACGCGTTCTAAGATTGTTATTTGAGAAAGTCTGACCCATCAACGGATAATGCTGACTTAAAAAAGTCTGGGAGATTTATCACTATGGTTACCTTATTGTCGGGTTTAGCCGTTTCAGGCGTATTACAATAATAATTATGCAACCGAAATGACGAATGGAAATTGTAACATCCTGTATAACTATAGGGGAAGCTGGTCCGTATGTTATTTAACCCCAGGGATACTTATTAATACTTAACTTGCTAAATAGATTAAATGAAACTTTCAAGCCGATAGTAAAAACCCAAATGTTGCTATTTCAAACTTATATTTTGGCGAAAAATATCTCCTGATCGGACAGTCTAAATCCAAGATCAGACTGTTCGTTCTGTGCAATCTGATCTTGATCTACACTGTCCACAAATGGTCCCTCAGTCATGCTTAGCAGCTCGAGGGTTAAAATTCCCCCAATACATTACGCTCGATTGAAATCGCCATGTGAAATAAGTCTACCAATTTAGCACCAAATAAGTGAATTAGATAGGCTAAAAAAAACCCGATCCTATCGTTCCCATTCAAATTCTTTCGGGAATCCGAAAATTCCCAGAATACTGGTCGATGTAGATCCATAATCATGCTAGATATTCTATATATTTCATGTTTACAGTAGTTTATCGAGAAATAATGGTGAAATATGGTTTGATATTTCATGGTTACGACCAGTAAGAAAATACTGATTTTATATTTTCTAACTCTTCAATTGAAGGCTGAAAGAGTAGTTTCCGCGCATTAGTTACCTAGGAAAACAGCGCGTGCCATTCAACCAGAGGGAATTATGACGTAATTTATGCAAATTTATCCTACATTTTTCGTGCTTTACGTACATGTAATATTGTAATGCGTTGTTATGTGGTGGGAGTACGCCACCGGGAATTACCGAAAATAACTGTATTGGATTTTAGAAAAAGACGGGATACCGGGCATACAGGTCTTATAATCATTTACTATATTTTTCCTCGCCTGCATTCAAAATTTTAGCTCTCTGACATCCAGTGGTGCCATTATTAATCCGTTCCAGTATTGTTGTTATTATTCTGTTAAATTTTGGCACCGTCGCCATTAACATTATTGTGTTTTTCTTTCGAAAATGTTCATATATTTTTAACAACTACCTTTTTATAATGTATTGTATCGAGTCTAAAAATATATACGCTGTATAATTCAATGTCAAATTCATTTTGTTTAATGTTGATATAAGTTTTAGAGCGATTTCTTTATTCGAACGCCGAAACGTAAACTTGAAAATACATGTAAGTCAAGAGGGATTCCGAATTTGACGGTATATGTATAGCCCCCAGTAATAATATAGATTTGAATTCACAGAAACGATTTTTCACTGTTCATCCATTATAGTTTGATACACAAGGTAAAGAAAAAGACAAAATATACCTTTTTTTCGATGACTAGTCTGTATCCACGGAATGTAATTTATCATTTATACTAATTACATATATCGGCAAAATGATTAAATTACGTAAAACGTTAATTAATTAAATTACGATGAAGGCGATATGCTACAAAATAGAGTTCGCTATAAACTTGATATTTGGTGTGTTGTAACTCTTGGCACGACTTCACGTGCAATATCTGAAATAATAGATTGGATGCCAGATCTTTGATTAACCCCAGGGCTGCTAAGCGAGACTCACTAACCTTTTGCAGACTATGTAGATCAAGATCTTGGATCTACACTGTCCGATAAGACGATTATTTTATTCTGTAAAATACCCTTGAAAAATCAACATTCGGGATTTTAGTATCGGCTTGAAAGTTTCATTTTACTGGTTTAGCAGATTAAGGGTTATACATTATTATAGTACATATTGTATTTTCAATATTTGGCTTTTTTTTTGTCTGTCTGTTGTAAAATTTTCCGTTTCATTCATTAAACTTTTTGCCAAAAAAAATGGATCGTGTAACAAAGCTGAAGAAGAATGCCTCTGTTAACATTGTGGAAAAACGGAGAAAATGCTGATTATCAAATTAATTAGTTTGAAATGCCGAAATATAATGAAAGAGTCGGTCGTTGCAATTATATTTCTTCTCTTTAATATTTTTTATATTGTTCCGTTACTCCTGTTCGACATGGAGTGTGTTGTTTAGAAACTTGGCATGAAGGGAAACTTCGGGAATTACAGTACCGAGTAGTAACTAATGTCTCTCTTTGATAACAAATCAAGTTAATACTTAGTTCTATACCACACAATCCTGGGTCTCAACGTCCCTGGGGAAAAAAGCTTTTGAAAACATTGTGGGAAAAGGAGAAAATGCTGGTAACCGCAAATAGTTTGAATTTGGACAGGTCTAAAGTTTTGTCGTTTGGTTAAGAGCAGAACTGCTAAACACATAAAACATAGATTTCTATCTAATAGTAACTACTCAAAATTGCGATTTAAAGTCTCTTTTTTTCACCGGTAAAATCTCATGGTATCGAACAGTGTAGATCTAAATCATACCGCACCTTCTGTGCAGTTTTATCTTCATCAACACTGTTAACAAAAGCGTATGTGGTTGAACTCAGCACTCTAAGGGTTAATTAGTTAGCCATGTAAAAACCTAAATGAATCCCTGTACGTAAGATAACAGAAACTGGGCTATCTTTAGATTTTGATTAAATTTCTGTTCTCTGTCACTTTTATGATGATTATGACAAGTTTCAGTGCTTTTGCAGAAAGAGAAATAAAAGTGAAAATTATTTAGGCTATAATACTGTCTGGTGTTTTATGAATTATCTTTAAAAAAAAAAAACAGAAATTGAATTATGGTTTATGGCTTCTATTTTACGACCTGAACATACAAGTTTGGTCTATACTGTGCAAAAGAACATCTAAAATCGCGCATGGTAACGCAGACTTGTGTGTGTACAGGCCTTTGACATGGGTCGAAACTTTTTGCTATATCTAAATTTTCTCTATGTCAAAGGACCATTCTACCTCTAGATCAAGACGACTGTTAGACGTAATGGATTTATTGGATTCATAATTATGTGATGACTTGCTTGATATAACGCATCATGGAGATGCATTAAACCCTTTTTTGCCATGCTCTTGCAAAGCTGAACATAGCTTCTAGTAACCAAAAGAGGAAAACATAACTACAAATGGCACGATGGCGCGAGATATCTGTATTGATTTATAACTCGCATTAGTTCTGATGAATTCTAGGTTCCAAGAAACGGAAGGTGAATTTGATGTGATTTCCAACAATATCACATGATATTATGTTTATTTCAGTTTACATAGTAAATGTAGTAGTTTTTTTTTTTTTTTCTTTCAAATGACAGTTGTTTACCACAATATTGTGTTTTGCTCGTTATTGTTCAGAATCTAACACATCTCTATACTTACAAAAGGCTTAACGATACTTATCGGGTATCACCATGGGATTGCCATGCCAACCAGTTACGATGCTGGTGACAAAACAAAAAGAGACATTGCTTAAAGTATATCACTTTTTGACGTTTACAAGGATATGTTTACGTTCTGTATCGTATGGAACAAAATCTGTAACACGTACGAATTTCATTTAGTTGATTGATTGATTGTTTGATTGTATGGTGTTTAACGCCGTTTTCAATTTTATTTCCGTTATATCGCGGCGGCCAGAGTATCTATCCATGCTTTCCTGGAGGTTCTTTTACCGGTACTCCGCACAATATTCTTTCCAAGCCACTTGCTGCTTTCCCACATAACCATCGTCGAAACAATGATCAGCTGTGAGAGAGGGGTGAGTCATGTCACAATGTATATCATCAATTCTCGGACAGAAATTGGCCAAGCTGGGGATCAAACCAGCGACCCCAGTTCTCAAATTCTGCACGCTACCAACTGAGCTACCGGAGCTCGGTGAATTTCATTTAGAGTTCCTATTCAACATTTGGGCTTGCACCTTATGTAGGATGTTTACGGAATTTCAAGCGTATCTATAACAACACAGCTTACGTCATAGACCTGTGGTACACAAAAACGTTAAACAGTCTTTTTGACGTATACAAAGATAATGTTTACGTTCTGTATTGTATGGGGAAAAAAAATCTGTAACAATATGTACAAATTTCAATTTGGAATTCCGATTCTACATTTAGGCTTGCACCTCATTTAGGATGTTTACAAAATTTAAACGTATCTATAACAACAAAGCTTACATCATAGACATGGGTTACACAGTAACGCAAGACAGCAATTAACACTTTTCGTTTTCTTTTTTTTAGCCAAAGTTTTGCAATACAAGGAGGATTTAAACCCTTGCACAACATAAAAAGTTTGGTTGCATTGCAGTATCGGACTCACCCTTAAAGGTGGCCCTTCAGATTTTGGGACGAAAATATTACAAAAATACAAAAAAATCATCCTTATACTCCCAAAGCCTTTTAATTTTCATTCATAAAACCCCAGTAGTCGAAAACCATCCGACAAGAAGAGAAATTAGAGATTTACTACGGCCCAGGTCGACACCGACGGGAAACACGGTCTATTTTTACATGAGCAACTCGCTCATTTACATACCGGAAATACACAGACGAAGCTTCAAACATTGCGTCCGAAGAAGACATTATGGAAAATAATTACATATTTGTTATGTTATGGAATTTAAGCGTCATTAGTCACGTGCCAGTCACTTGACATTCCCACAATGCTTTTTTGATTTCTGGCGCGAAATCTAAAAATACCTTAAGAGGCTACGTAGCCTTTTAAGGGAACACCATAAAAAAAAATGTTTTTTGTAATTTTAAGATTCTTAATTATTGATGATTTGTACTGTTTTTTCATATAAATTTCAGTGATACATATATTTTTTAATTTGGTGAGATGTGAAAAATCTAAATACCCACCTTTAATCAAGCAGTGCCGAGTTTTAAGGACCCCAAACAAAGACGCTTTTGAAAAAATTATGGGAAAAGAAGAAAATGCTGGCAACCAGCATTTTCTTCTTTTCCCACAATGTTTTATATTCGTCCAAAAATATAATATAATCATTTTAGCTGGAATTTATTTGTTGTCTGCTTATGTTTTCAAAATAGACACGTCAGAGATTGTGTCGTTCGGTAAAGTACTCTCTTACAGGTAGCATTGGCTCTTCAATATCTCGGTCTATTTCTCTTTAACTTTGATATATCCATATGAACCATGATCTGGCAAACGGGAGCTTAATTCATCTCTGCGATACATTATGCCAAACAAGTCATTACATAATAGTGGTTCAAAAAATCGATTTTGTTTAACAAGCGTCTGAACCATGAGGTACACTAGTCCTTTGACATGCAGAAAATTGACCAATAGAAAAAAGTTTCGACCCATGCCAGCCTCTGCGGCTTGCGCAGGCTGAAATGGGTTGACACCTTTTTGCAGTCGATACCTTTTCACAGATCATGGCTCAATTATATATTCCGTACTAAAAATGATAGAGCAAAGTCAATTACATTGGATGAGAGAAAGTGACTATGTTTTGAATTATGTTCTTTGAACTTCTTTCACAAAATTCTATGTTGTTGGTACCCATTAGAATCGCCTTTGTTTGATGGATTTTCAAAACATTGGCTTAGTCTGAAAGTGGATAGTTAGGCCTATGACAGCTTAAATTCCAAAACAACATGTTTTCTTTACGAAATTATGATAAGAATGTTAGGTATACTAGAAAAAACAAAACAAACGCAATAACAGAGGCATATGGTCAATAAATCAACTTCTGAATTGGCCGTTTTCCGTAAATTTCTACCGAATCACATGAACCCCTTATGTTTTTTTAAATATAAAGTAATCGTATAAAGAATGTGCATGCATCTGTCGTCTTTTTTTTTCCACTTTTTGTGTTGTTTGTGAGATTTTCTCGACTTTTTCTTTGTATCATACTTTATACACGTACATGTACAAAAATCATTGCCCGGAAATTGGAGAAAAACTCTGTAAGCTTTGTTCCAATCCATATATCTTGAGAACTGTCTTTCTTAACATTTAGGCTACTAAGCGCGGTTAGGGTAAGACCTTTTTCAGATAGTGTAGATCAAGATCGTGCAGTCTGACCTTCGATCTACAATGTCTGATAAGGGGATATTTTTTCCGTAAAAAAATAACTTTGAAATAGCAAAATTATGGGCTTTACAATCGCCTTGGGATTTCATTTCAATTATTTAGCGTGTTAAGGGATAATTGAAGGTCAAGCTTAATCTGTATATTGTAATACTGTTGAATTAAATATGTCTAAACTTTAGAAATAAAACAGTTATATCATGAGGAGGCTGCGTGGTATCTAAGGATTCCCTACGGACAGAAATATCAATACCCTACCTTCAATTCCCACCTAATTTTCAGGTTAACAAGTCACTGTAAATCGAATAAGGGCGCGCTGACATGATAATTGTTTTTGGGATTTTGCTCAGGTTTTAGTTAAATCTATATGTTTTCGATTGTAGCATGGTTTGAAATGTGTTTGTCATCGGTGGAAGATATGATTTTGGCAAACGTCTTTGCACTCTTCTATGTATCCGTTCTTGCACTCTAAATAATTTCTATGTAGACCCCGAAGTAAAACCAAAATTCCTATTTGTTACGTCTGTCTTAACTCTATACCAAACGACAAAGTTGTAGACTTGTCCGAAATGGACGGATTTGCAAACAGATTAGTTGTGTCTAATTTTTCGATTTGTCCTTGGAATAATGTGTTCAAAAGCCCTCTTTCCAGTGTCATTAAAATACGTTATTTTTTGGTGAAAGATTAAAACGTTTAATACATAAAGAGACTACAAGATACACCATCATTCTTCAACTTGTCTTCTATGTGATATCCTAAAGTTTCTTTCATGAACCAACAGTGGATCGGTAAAGTTTCGGTAAACCTAATATTCAAAATGAAAACCAACTATTCATGGTTTTGGTTATGTTATATCGACTGCGTTAGACAAATCGTTGAAACTGCATACTTCACCAGTTCAAAGGTAGAACGTACCGATATTTCAAGAGGTTGGCCTTTCTCAGCCGCAGAAATTAACCTAGACAACACACCCCGGTGTGGTGTCCGTGGTTGTGTGGTAGAACGTCGGGCCCGTAACCGGCATAAGGTCTTGAGTTCGCTACCCGGGAGTGGGTGTCAACTTTAGGACTGTGCATTGGCCAACACATCCCTTCGTCAGGTAAGCAAATTGTGAAGTGTCGAAACTGATTCATTGTAACGTTAAAAGGATAACCAAATGGTCGTTTGTGGTAACTAATTAATGGTCTTTTATTTTTTGACAACAAATCAATAAATGCATAGTTACTTACCTTGAAGTTGTTTAAATCCATGTTAAAAAATATGACGAGTGTCTATCGCAGTGACATCATCAAGTTCATCCACCAAACTGCACGTTTTACCAAGGTTTCAGTGACATCAGTTTTCAGTGAGGTCAGTTATCATTGAATTGGGGCACTCAGATGGGAGATTCTTTGTCGTCAGGGTACTCAATTCGTGAGAACATAAAACGGGGAAATTTTGCTGAATACACTTTGGAATGGTAAAACTTTGCAGTATAATAAATTCGTTGTACGCCCAGGTGGCAGGGGACTCGGAAACTTGTTCACGGCTGTGGCGAATCATGTCGCCCTGAGCCGAAGAGGCTTGCCGAAGAGGCTCAGGGCGACATGATTCGCCACAGCCGTGAACAAGTGTCCAAGTCCCCTGCCACCTGACCGTGCAACTAATATGTATACTAGTATGTGTCACTGACCTATACCGTTATAGATTTATGTTTAATTTCTTGCTGATGACGAAAAATGTAGTTTAAGTCAACAGAATATTCTATATTCTGGTGGGAAAAAATGGTGAAGTAAAGGTTTTATCACATAATCTCTCTTGTTCTCAGTGTAATATTCCTATTATGGTATTTTCTTACACACGTTTGACATTAGATTTTGTGACATCAAGTACTACTCCTTTCAGAGAGGTAAATCTGTTTTTGTCATGGAAAATACCACGTGTGCATCTAGTTTACTGTTTTTGTTAATTCTTGCCTATTGTTCTCGACATAATATCATCTTTCTTTGACATTCGTTGGTTTTGAAAAAAAAAAGAAAGATGTTAAACATGGGTTGTCAGAGGCATGTTTGATAACATTGTTCTAGGCTCTTTTAACAAAAAATCTTATCCTAAATGCAAACTCGTGTCAGGTCCTATCTGTCATGTAAACATTAGGCTGCATCATTAACCCTTGGACTCTTAAGCGCAACCGAAGGGCCTTTTGCGGACAGTATTGATCAAGATCAGACTGCACAGAACGTGCAGTCTTATCTTGGACCTACACTAGTAGTTATAAAAATGGGTCATCTGGCTATTTTTTTAATTTTTTGGCTAGATTTTTATAAAATAAGCCAATTTTCCCAAGGCATTTTCTTATTTTTCCGATTTTCCATATTTCATTCTACGAAAATCTATTTCCTCACAATTCTAAAGAAAATAAATTTCCCATAATCATCTCTCAAGTCATCCGGTTTATCCACTAACCAACGCATCAACTAATGGGCCCCATGTGTCAACGCAGGATAAGTCTATGCATGAGGGACCATATAATTACTATAATCATTTTACCTTAAATTCAAAAATAAAGAAGTGAAAAAAATTTTTTTTGAATTTGTTACAGAGAAAAAATATATATTAAAAATGACAAACTTACCCCTACAATATGATAAAAAAAATATTAAATTTTTAAATAATTTTACTAGTTTCGGTACTCATGTTTATATTATAAATAAGGAATTTCCAATTTATGATATAAATAGTGTTTTATCAGATTATGAAGGTTTTTTTTATTATATTTATAGTAATATGATAATAAGTAATAATTGTGAAATTCCATATGATGGTATTACAATATATATAAATATAAATACTAATTTAAAGAGACTTAGAGGGTTTAGATTAGAAATTTATGAACCAGATAATGATACTAAATTCATAAAAGAGTTAGATAAAACAATAGATGAAATCTGGTCATTTATTGATTATAATGATGATATAAATTTAAATCAAGAAAGGGTGACTTCAATGAAAATAACAGTAAAAAAAGATTTTAGTCCTTAAATTTTTTTTGAATTTTTAAAATTTTAAATTATAAAAAATAAGTATGGACAACGATAACTTACATACAAATGAAGTTTTTTATGATGTATTTGATATGGTACAACTTAAATCTTCCAAAAATGTGCTAAATAAAATAGATTATAAAATTATACAAAACCTAGTAAACACTCTTGAAAATAAACATTATTTGACAAAATTGTATCTTAAAAGTAAAAAATTATATATAACTTTAAATAATAATTTACTAAAATCACAAATGTTTGACCCAATTGTTATATTAAAGAAATTAATACCATACAATTATTACTTACATAGTAAACAAAAGTTGGTTGAATCTGATTTTATCACAACTATTTTTATGGTTTGGCCAGACCAATGCCTTTTTAATGAAGACCCTAATCGCTATAAAGGTAACAGTATATATACTATCATTGAAATACCATTTTGTAGAAGTAATAATTTTATTGGTGATTATAAAGATGCTTTGTTTGAAATAATGGAAGATAAATATAGAGAACCGGTTCCAACTAATTATGTAATATATCCTATGACAACATTTAGAAATGATATTCACCCTGAATATTATAATGGGGGTGGTGATAGCTATATTAAAAAGCATGTAGAGTTATTTAATAAAGAAGGTAAAAGTTGTGGTTATATAGATTTTTGTGATTTTAATTGGTATGGATTTGAAATTCTTACTAAAGTAAATAATTCAACATTAGGTTATGCGTCAATAGAAAAAGTTAAAGAAAAACAAAAAATATTTTCAGAGGATGAATGTTGTATATGTAAAAATGCTAAACCTAATATAGCATTTAGTTGTGGGCATCTATGTATATGCGATAAATGTGATGAAATAGCTAACTTAAATAAATGCCCTATGTGTAGAACATAATCTTTTGTTAAAAGAATTTTGTAAAATATTTAAAATGAAGTTCATAAAATTATTTTCAAAGAAAAAAGATAAACCTATTAATAATGATATTATTAAAAAACAAATAATTAAACTAGATAGACGTATACAAGAATTAGAATTAATTATTGATGGATTAATGGATATTTTAAGTGATATGAAAAAGTCTAAATAAATATATAATATATTTTTTTATAATATATTATATATATTTACAAGTCTAATTCTATCAAAATAGATATATAAGCGTGTGTTACATTACGACTATCAGTTCTCGAGATAAAGTTTACGATGTCGCATTGTTTTATTTCAAGTGGTTTAGGAAAAACTACACAACTACAAGTTTCATCCGCTTTTTTAATAATAGAGTAATCAACCTGCTCATTTCTGTTTATCGATATATTAACTTTTATCTCTTCTCCCTGTGCATTAGGATTATCTTTAACAACCGTTAAACTTCCTCTTGTAATTCTACCTGGAGCACTCATACAATAACCCCCTAAACCATGCTTTCTACCTGAATTACCATTACCGAATGAAAACTCATAATTACCAACCCCTAATGGTCCGTTTTCTTCAGCCCACACGGTTATAATAGGTTTAGGGCCTATGAGAGAAGGAAGAGATACTTTTCTATCAACGTATGATTTTGTCGCTAAATCTCTCTCTTCTACCGGGGTTGCCGCGTTTTTTATAGAAAAACCTTGAAGGTCTATGTTAGTCACCGCCATGAAACTCCCATCCGGATTTTTTATAATGGCTCCCCCATTATCGGCATAATTTTTATTGACAGCAGAGTCACGGGATACAGGATTTGGTAACCCAGTAATCGAGTTACCATTCATATCTATTTCACCATCCATTGAATAGGACCCATCTTGTTTTTTTGTTAAAGCTTTTTCACCCGCGGTAACCGCCTCAATGGCGGTATCCACATAAAACTTATTAGAGGCTTGGTCGTGTCTCGTAGGGATTCCGAGATTGTTAATTACTCGTCCTCCCATTGAGATTGCATCATCTGCCTCATACCACCTTCCGTCTTTATAAACAAAGGCTCTATCAACATTATCCACATAATTTTTAGTAGCAGCTTCACCTGGCTCTGTTGGGTCCTTAACATTTCTTATCGGATTAAAACCCATATTTAAATATCCAGTAACGTGGTATCCACCGTTTTCATTCAACAACCCTGAGTTGGCGTCAACATAATCCTTAGTTGCAACATCATGAGAATTTACTGGATTACTAACTCTCGTTAATGTATTACCATTCATGTTTATAGAACCAGTAACAACAGTTGTTCCATCTTTACGTAAAAAATTATTATTTATGTAAGCGAGTGACACACCATCACCACTTGTTTTATCATCTTCCATTCTTCCAAATTTATCAACAGGCATTTTTTTATATAGTACTAAAAAAGTTTATTTAAAACATTTTGAAACTGGTTACCTCTAGATAACTCTTTTAGAATGTACAAACATAAATGACCACAAAATACTTGCCCAGCTTGTTGTAATTGGTCAGTATTGTACTGTATTGGGCTTTTTAAATAATCTCGAATTTCAATAGGTGGTTGTATGCCATAACTATCAAAATAAATTTTAGTTTTACCATTTTTATACCAAGCGACCCAATGTGTACCAGGTCCACCACTTTTATCAAAGTTTACTATACCACATTCTTTTTTACTCGGTTTTCTCGGTAATGTATCTAGTAAAAAAACTCCTCTAAAATAAGGAATCTTTAATCTTTTTACGGCACCCTCTAATTCGAAATTGTTCAACGGTTTATTCGGTAAAATTACATTTTCAATCGAAATATTTGACATTTTTTTTATAGTTAAATATTTCTAATATCTTTATTGTCAACCCATGAATTAAATTCATCAGGATAACCTTTCCACTTTACAAGAGATTTCTTTTTTCCTTTTTTAATAACCTTTTCTATCCTATACAGCTCTTGACTGGTTTTCTGCAGTTCAGGTTCATAAAAAGCACCTTGTATTTCTTCTCCATTAAAATCTTTAATTTTATATGTTATAGGTGATGTAAGTTTTACTTCAGAAACTGTAAAAACCTCCTCAGTCCATCTTGTTGTATAACCTTTCTCAAAAGTCTTTTTCTTTTTAGTTATCCTTACTTTGTCTCCAACGGAAAACTTAGGATTAGAGTCTCTTATTTCTAAATGTTCGGGGTAAAGATTTCTCCAAACTCTCGTTTCATTTTCTTTTTTACTAGCGTCTACCGGAGTCATCTTAATAGATGAATGCCTCGTGTTATTATATTTTTTAACCAAATCCGGTAGCACATTGATGTAAACGTTTGTAGAGTTAGCGGAAAAATACTTCCACATTTTTTCTTTCATTGTTCTAATCCATCTCTCAACCACACTAGATTTTTCCTCATTTTCGGTAGAATACAATTCAACCAAGTCTTTTACATCTTTGTTATAAAACTCTTTACCCTTATCCACCCACATTTTTTCAGGTTTTCTCTCCTTAAAAATACTTTTTAATGCTATAGCAACAGATTTTCCTGTTTTGTCTTTTAATGGCACCAGATATCCATATTTAGAAAAGATGTCAATGACAGCGAGAAGGTATTTAACACCACGATTAAACTTAGAAAATGTTTGCATGTCTACTAAATCCGCTGCCCATATCCTATCTATACCGTTTACTCTAACTCTCCTTTTCTTAAAATTTCTTTTTACAGGTTTATGTAATTCTTCCGCTAAAGTTTCGAAATTTTTTTTTTTACTCCCATTCCAAATTTCATCTTCGTTCCAATGAGTCTACTTACCAAACCTCTTTCCATTTTTTCTCTAATACTAGGATTGTAAATCCCTTCTAACTCCGTTAACATATTCTTATCACACACTGCGTTTCTTGTAGCAGTATCATTGTGTTGAAGATAGCAAACATCATGATTATAAGCGGCTTTATCAACACGGTTTATTGGTTTACTCCATTCCTTCGGTGTTAAATCTGGATTGAGTCTTTTATTTAGTTTGGTACCTGGTCCTGTAAAGTTGTGCCCTGGTAGATGCATTTCAACAGGTAAATTATTTATAAATTTATTTAATATACTACCCCCATTTTGTAGTTTTTTTTTTCTCCTTTTATAAATTGTGATTTAGTTATTCCACAAATAACACATTTACCCTGCATCATATTTCTTCCATTTTTAGAAACAGAATATTTTATATCATTCGTATCTGTATGTTTTTTACATTTAACGCAATACATCTTATTTTATATATAAAAAATAAAAGTATTTAAATAAAAATGGATATTATAAACTTATCATGGAATGAAGTAGTATCAAAGAGATTTAATCACTCCCTTTTACCAAAAAGTATTAGGGGTTTAATTATAGGAAAATCAGGATGTGGTAAAACTACTTTATTGTTAAACCTTTTACTCAGACCAGATTGGCTTGACTACAACGATTTGAGTGTTTTTGGAAAAAGCCTTTTTCAACCAGAATACCGAATACTAAAAAAGGCTTTTGAAGAAAAACTACCAAAAGAATATATCTTAAGGTTGTTTAACATACGTGATGAGATACAAGAAACAAACATTCCACCAACAGCTTTAGTTGAAGAATGGGTTAAAACGATTAAAAACAAATCGGATATAAATTGCAACTTCTTTGAAAATGCTAGTGATGTACCTGACCCGAGAGAGTTAAACTCAGGAAATAAAAATTTAATGATTTTCGATGATTTACTTTTAGAAAAGCAAAATAAATGTGAGTGTTACTACATTCGAGGAAGGCATAGTAATGTTGACTGCTTTTACCTCTCACAGAATTATTTTAGACTACCTAGACAAACTATTAGAGAAAACGCTAATTTTATTTGTCTTTTCCGACAAGACCTAAAAAACCTTAATCATATTTATAGCGACCACATAGGTGAAGATATGTCTAAGGATGAGTTTAGAAAGTTTTGTCAAAAGGCATGGGAAAGACCACATGGTTTTGCTATCATTGACTTAACCAGTAAAAAACATGATGGAAAGTATAGAAACGGTTTTGATAATTTTTACATACCTAAATCGATATAAAAAATATTTAAATATTATAAAATGGAAAAACTTTTAGAACAAATTGTAAAAAATACAAACCATAAAACATCATTTCAAATCATAGTAAGCGACAACAAAACACGTTTTAGAACAAGGTTTAATCCTCCAATTCAACTGGAAAAGGATAAAGTATATGAAATAGCTCTGGTAAACCTCGAAACTTACTACTCTTTTCCAAACATTGATGAAACGAACAACACATTCGTTTATTCTCCAGACAATGGTAATTCATGGATTAAAATAAAAATACCTGAAGGAAGTTATGACTTTGCTAGCATTAATGACTTCATTCAACAGGAAATGAGAAAAAATGGTCATTACGATGAAGTTAATGAAGAGTATCCTATTAACATTTCTGCAAACACCAATACTCTAAAGTCTATTATTACCTTAGAAGATGGTTATCAAGTAGATTTTAATCAACCAGGTTCCATCGCTAAAGTATTAGGATTTACTCGAGCTAAATATACGCAAGGATTTTACGAGTCAGAGAATGTAGTGAACATTCTTAGAATAAATAGTTTGCTCGTTAACATAGATATTATCTCAGGAAGTTACGTTAATGGTTCAACAAAAAATACTATTTACTCCTTTTTCCCGGATGTTGCACCTGGATATAAGATAATTGAGTCACCAGTTAATTTAGTATACTTACCAATAACGTTAGATGAAATACATAACCTAAATGTAAATATTACGGACCAAGATGGTAATTTACTAAATCTTAGAGGTGAAAATTTAACGATTAGGTTTCATATTAGAGAAGCGAGATGAGCTAAATAAAAAAATATTTGTATATAAAATGACGAGTTACACTAATGTTAAAGTAAATATATCTGAAGGACAAAAGCAAAAGCTTCAACATGTTGTTAAAGCTAGTTGCCCAGTAAGTATTCGTTTAGGTCATGAAGATTTACAAGGTAATGATGTTTTAGCAATTACCAATTCACAAGCAAAGAAAATGGCTAAAGCCTATGAGGATGGTGTGGGTATAACTATTAAAATGACTGCAAAACAACTTAAATATAACATGAAAATAGAGGGAGGTTTTCTCGGAATGTTAGCCGGGTTGGCTGCTAGAGCTTTACCGATGCTTGCAAAAACCGTTTTACCAGCTTTAGGTGTTGGTGCTCTTTCTGGATTAGCTCAAACAGGTGTTCAAAAAGCCATGGGGTCAGGTCTTTACCTTAAAAAAGGAGGATGTGTTTGTCAAGTTGAAACTGATGGAAGTGGATTATACTTAAAACCATACAAAGGTAAAGGATTAGCTTCCGTTGGTGATGGGTTGTATTTAAATCAAGGAGGAAAAATGTATGATGGAAAAGGACTTTTACTTGGACCTAATAGTCCATTTGCTAATATCCCTATCCTAGGAGCTATATTATAAATATTATTTACAATAAATAAAAATGGATATACATAAATTTGGTATAAAACCTAATATTACTACCCAACATAAAACTATATTTTGGAAACCTCATTTACATGGAGTAAGATATCCTCCCTTAAAGCAAGATTCTCTAAAATGGAAAATATATTCACAAGTAACTATCAAGATTCCTCCTCATGATGGTATGAGAGTTCCGTTAGGATTTGGTTATATAACTACACAAGGAGTTGTAGTGATATCTATTAGTAATAAATGGAAATATGGTTTAACCATTTTTAATGGTGCACATCTTGATAATGACGTTAATGATATCTTAGTCTACATTTATAATTTCTCGCAAAAACCAATCGAAATACCCGAGGGAGAGTTATTCTGCTATCTAAAATATTTAGCATAAAAAAAATTATTATATTAATAAAATGTCAGATACAAATCAGGAACACCCTAATAAAATATATCCTATATTACCTAAAGAACGAGGTACCGCAAGCGCCCCGCCTATTGAAATGGAAGCAATGGATAATGGTCATTCTTATAGGCTTCAAAAAATATCGGAAGTACAAAATTTTCTCAAGAAGGAAATAAATGAAAGGGAAAGATTGAATAAAAAATATGCTAGAATGGCTAAAGTAGTTGATAATGTTGAAGGAGGATTGGTTATTGTTTCATTAGCATTGGGAGGAGCAGGTGTTATTTTGCTTTCAACTGTTGCAGCGGCACCCGTTGCTGTAGGTTTGGAAGCTGCTGCTGGTGTAATAGGTCTTTCTTCATTGGTTAGTAAAATATTTGTTAGAAAAACTACTAATAAAGCTGAAAAACATTTGAAAATTCAAACTCTTGCTGCTGCTAAGCTTAATACTATAGATAATCATGTATCAAAAGCTTTAATGGATAATCATATATCTGATGATGAGTTTAAGTTGATAATGGATGAAATGGGTAAGTATGAAGAAATGAAAAGTGAAATTAGAAGTAAGTTTAAGAAGAAGATGACAACAGAAGATAAGGAAAGTTTGATTGAGAAAGGGAGGCAAGAAGCGAGGGATTCCTTTCGGAGGCTCGTTGAAAAGAAAGATGGTGGAGAACTTTCGTATTAAGTTTCCTAAATTAAAATTTAGGTGTAAGTGTATGTGTGAAATTGATAACACATAAAATATGATAAAATCTATGATAAAATCTATGATAAAATCTACGTTAAAAAAATATGTTGCTAATTAAAAATGTCATTTCTAAAAATAACTGACCCAGCAAAAAGAGACTTAATTGTAAAAGAGTATCTCGAAACGAGAAAGAAGATTCGGGATAATCTACTAGCAGAGAGAACAGGAGAACAACAACTTCAAACCGATTTGTCAAAGTTTTTTAAACCTATAACGGAAACGCAAAAAGCTACAACAAAGGAGATTACAGAGGGGCTTAAACCTATTAAAGAAGGTATCGAACAGTTACCACAAGCTATTAATCTACCAGCTTATCCATCTATCACAGCTTATCCTTCTGGGGAAAAACCAAATATTGAGGAATATAAAGGTACATTTGAAATTGGACCACTTGCAGAGGAGTATCTAACAAAAGCTCTTACTGAAGATGATGCTGATAAAACATGGGGATTATATGATAAAGATAAAAAATTTTATATTGGTCGCAAAATGGTCGCAATTGAGCATGATGATATTATTCTTGGTACAAGGACATATATAGGAACACCTGGTTTATGGGAGTTAATTGTCGCTAGAAACCCAAATAAAAACATTTATACAGATGAGGATTATATAAATTATTCGGAAATAATGAGACGAACCGGCGCTCTTCATAAAGGTAACGACCCAGATAATCCACGTCCTAAAAGTTCTAGAAGTAAAAAATGGATGGATTTACTTAGTCCTATTTGGTTTAGTAGGAGAAAGTATGATGGAAAAGGAATTGTTATCCCATCTGACCCTAACGCATTAATAGAAAGACTAGACCTGTTGATGGCAAGTAAAGAAGCAGGTAATACAGGTGTAAGAAATGAGGTAGTAAGCATTTGTGATGAATTAAAAAGACAAGGTGTTTTAAATTCACACGCTTATAAAAATTTAATGTCTATACTATAAAAAAGATGATAATCACTAAGAAACACGGATTTAAAAAAAAGTATTCATACGGTGGTGCCGGAATCTTTGATAGTATTGCTAACTTTTTAGCGAGGCTTTTTACTAGTAGTGCAGCTAAACAAATTGCGTCTTCTGCCCTTGATGTAGGAAAGAGTGTAGCTAAGGAAGGAGCAAAGAAAGCTTTAGAGGTTGGAAAAAGTGAAGCTGTAGAAGCAGGAAAAAAATTAGTTACGAAAGCTTTAACACCAAAATCGAAGCAAATTTTACAAAAATATAATGATACTCCTAAAACACAAAACATTAGCACATTAATAGATGGAAGTGCCATTGCTATTCAAGACTTAGTTAAAAGATTAAACAGTGGAGCGGGTATTAAAACAGTATGAATAAGTTAAGAAAATTATATTCATTATATAAAAAAAGAATGTCTATATTAAATTTTAATCGTGTAGATTATGAAAAATATAATACTGCTACTATTGAAATAGTAGGCGCTTCTTTAAACATACAAGATTGTGAAATCCTCGAAATTAATAAAACGAAATATGGTTATAAAAAAGCTGTTGTGAAGTTATCTCCTGAAAAAGTAATCAAGATGAAAGAGATTGAGGAAAAGGTGAATGAATTTTTACAAAAGTGTGGTATACCTAAAATAACACTTGTATACGGGAATAGAGTTTATCCTAAAACTAATCTGGATACCGCAAAAAGCATTAAACTTCAAGGTGTGTTTGTTAATGATAATAATAAGTCTTTTCCCCAGCTTTGGTTTGAAATTTAAGTAACACAATTATAATTTTTATCTCATTTAAAAATTATAATCACTATTATAAAATGGACATTTTAAAAATCACCGAACCAATTTTAAAAGATGATAGTATTGTTGAGTATGAACACCATGAGTATGAACCAATCACTGGTACCAGTCTCAACACCACAGGAACAGACATTAGGATTAACATTGAGACTCAAGATATTTTTACTCATCCTAGTGAAAGTTATTTACTTATTGTAGGCGAATTAGTAAGAAGTGATACTGGAGCAGTTTATGATGCTAACACTAATATTTCTTTAACAAACAATGGTCTCATGTATCTTTTTAAAAATATTAAGTATCAACTTTCGGGTATGGAGATTGAATCTGTATTGAATCCTGGTCAGGCTACTACAATGCTTGGTTTGTTAAAATATCCGGATGATTTCTCTAAATCACAAGGGTTAAATCAATTGTGGTATAAAGATACAGCAGCTAACGCGGGTGCCGGAAACACTGGTTTTATTGTAAGAAGAAATTATATTATTAATGACCCTCTTCCAAGAGGTACCTTTAGCTTCAGAGTTCCATTAAAACATATATTTGGTTTTTGTGATGATTATGATAAGATATTGTATGGAATGAAGCAAACTCTCACATTAACGAGAAATGATGATAATGATGCGGTCTTTCGAGATGGTGCTGCTCCTGCTGATGGTAGAATTAATTTACTTAGAGTATCTTGGTTTATACCTCACGTGCTACCCGCAGATGAAGAGAAAATGCAACTTTATAAAATTATCGAGAAAAAAGAAAAAATACCGGTTGGATATAGAATGAGGCAGTGTGACTCTATTGCGGTTCCCGAGTCAACATCATTTACCTGGAGACTTGCTGTCAAATCATCACCTGAAGTGCCACGTTTTATCATTGTTGGTTTTCAAACTGGTAAAAACGGTGACCAACAACAAAATCCAGCCATATTTGACCATAGAAATGTTAAAAACATTTATGTTACGTTAAATTCTACTAGATATCCCGCTGTTGATTATAATCTTTCATTCACTGCAAACCAATTTAGTAGAGTGTATGGTGACACTTCTCTATTTAGGTCTAAGTTTTATAACATGAATGAAATGGTGTCAAACCCTAACATTACTCCCTCAGATTATAAAACCCTTTATCCTTTGTTTTTGTTTGATGTTTCCAAACAGAGTGAGAGATTAAAATACTCTGTCACTGATATCCAAATTAAAACACATTTTACTGAAAATGTGCTTGCGAATACAGAGGCATATGCTGTTATTATTAGTGATAGGTTAATTAACTTCCAGTCTGATGGAAATAAAATGAGTGTAGTGTATTAAGATTTTTTTCCTATATAAAAAATGATAAAGGTTATAGATTTAAAAAAAATTCTTAAAGAAAATAATATAAATTTCTACTCATACTGGGATAAAAAACGTTTAGTTGAGTTAGTGAAAGAACATGGATTGTTTCCAAATGAATCACCTAAAAAAGAAAAAAGCAAAGACCCTAAGTTTGATAGATTACATACTATTATGAAAAATCCTAAGAAAGTTAGTTTAGAGGATGTTGAAACTGGAGAAATAAAAACCTTTCCATCAATTTATAAGGCAGGTCAATTTATAGACCGCAGTCCACAAACGATTGAGAATTGGAATGGAAGGGTTTGGAAAGATAAATATAGGATTAACATTCAGTAATTTTATTATATTTATATGCAGATATAATAAAATTTCTAATATAGCTAGAAGAGATGAGGAAGAAAGATTTTAACTATCTATTAATTTTCCAAAGTTGCCAACCTATTTTGTTTATTGTTTTTTTATTTAAATCTGGTTTGATACCATTACAAACAAGTTTTTTAATTATCTCATATTTAGGTATATGTTTTATTCCTCTTTCATAATGTTTTCTAGGTACCAATCTTTCACATAATTCTACTAATTCAGGTTTAGTATATCTTTTCATAAATTCTTCTTCATAAAAATTACCACACATTTTATATATATATTAATAAGATTAATATATATATAATTTCATATTTTATTATATTTATATGTAGATATAATAAAAATTTTTGATAAATAGGTTAAGAAAATTATATTTACTTTATAAAATGAGTTGGTTTAATAGAATTTCAAATATAACTAGACGAGCTGTATCAAATGTTGGGAGGGCCGTAACGAATGTTATACCTCAATCAATCCAACGTAGAATCAATAATTTCACTAATTGGTTAACTGGTAATGTGGAAGAAGAACGATTACCACAAGTTTTTGATGAAATTGTTCAGAATGTTAGAGAGAATTATCCACCAAGACAACCGTTTGAGATTAGAGCTTCTCAATCCGCATTTAGAGAGTATGCTAGTCAATATGTTATAGAGGGTAGAGAAAATTATAACCCGCAAAGATTTTTCACAGAAACGTGGACGCCTCTTATAAATACTCTTCGAAATAATTTACAAACAAAGGTAAAACTTGTACTTAGGTGTAAATTAAGGTTAATGACAGATATTGACATGGGCCCCGTGGAACGTGCTTTTCATAGTAGTCAACATTTAAATTTAAACAGGGGAGAAATAGAGGATTTATTGAATACAATGATAGATGAAGTTTTAGAAAATTTAGCTAAGTTCCAAAGAGAAGGTAGTGGTTGGACTTTTGAAAGTATAGTGCGGTTAGAACTACATACAGCTACTTATGTTCCTTTAAGAGCTAATGGTTGGTTACCTTTGCCAAAATGGATTGCTAACAAAAAAGCAGTTATCAATATGAAAAATAAAGATGATAAATGCTTTTTATGGTGTGTTTCAAGAGGTTTAAATCCAAAAGAGCATAATGCAGAGATAGTTGACAAGGCTTTGCAAAAGAAGGAAAGTAGTTTAAACATGGATGGAATAGAGAGTCCTGTTTCGTTTAAGGGTATCAATAAGTTTGAAAAACAAAATCCTGAAATTAGTGTAAACGTATATGGGTATCAGAAAATGAAGGAATATATTTATCCGCTTAGGCTTACAAAATGTGAAAAAAGTGAACATGTTGACCTTCTTTTTATTAAAAATGAGGAAAACATGCACTACGCTCTCATAAAAAACTTTAATAAATTAGTTAAAAAACAAATAACGAGTACTCATAATGGAAATATAGAATGTTGTAAACGATGTCTAAATCATTTTGGTAGTAAAGAACTTTTGGAAAAACATAAAAAATACTGTAACGAACACGAACCTATTACTTTAGAAATGCCAAAACCAGATACCTGGTTAGCTTTTGAAAACCATTCTAGAAAACTTGAGGTTCCCTTTGTTGTATACGCTGATTTTGAAAGTGTTTTGGAACCAATACACACATGCCAACCAAACCCAGAAAAAAGTTATACTATACAACGTCAAAAGCATGTGCCTTGTAGTTTTTACTATATTATAAAATGCTTTGACGATGCTGTGTGTGCTCCTATAAAAAGAAGTTATGTTGGAGAAAATGCTGAGGAAGTTTTTATAAACTGGTTGAAAGATGATATACAGGAAATTCATCAACAATATCACCAAAACCTAAAACCTATTGAAATTACGAGAGAGGAAGAAATAAAACATAATCACCAAACACACTGTTGGATTTGTGGTGGAAAGTTTAATCATGCTAATTATAGAGTAAGAGACCATTGTCATTTTACGGGTAAATATAGAGGTGCCGCACACAATGAATGCAATCTAAAGGCTAAAAATCCTAACTTCACACCTGTATACCTTCATAATCTTAGTGGATATGACGCTCATCTTTTTATTAAATGTCTTGGCAAATCTGAAGGGAAGATTGATTGTATTCCAAATAATGAAGAGAAATATATTAGTTTTAGTAAAGATATTTGGGTTGGAAAAAATATAAAACATAAAATTAGATTTCTTGATAGCTTTAAGTTTATGAGTTCTAGTTTAGATAAGCTTTCGAGTAACTTAGAGGAAAGTCAATTAAAAATTTTATCGAGATATTTCACTAAGAATCTCCTACCATTGGTTAGGAGAAAAGGAGTCTTTCCTTATGAGTACCTAGATTCATTTGATAAACTTAAAGAAGAGAAATTACCACCTAAAGAAGCATTTTACTCAAGTTTAAACAAAGAAGGAATTAGTGATGAAGATTATGCTCATGCACAAAAGGTTTGGAAAGCTTTTAATATGAAAACGTTAAAGGATTACTTAGAACTTTACAATAAAATAGATGTATTGCTTTTAGCGGATGTTTTTGAGAACTTTAGAGATGTTTGTCGTGAAAACTATAATTTAGACCCTAGTTGGTATTATACAGCTCCTGGTTTAGCTTGGGATGCAGCATTAAAAATAACGAGAGTAAACCTAGAGCTTTTATCTAATCCTGATATGCTTTTAATGGTTGAAAAGGGTATCAGAGGTGGTGTTAGTATGTGTAGTAAAAGATATGCAAAAGCAAATAATAAGTATATGGGTGAATTATATGACTCTAGTAAACCATCAAAATATTTATTATATATAGATGCAAACAGTCTTTATCCTTGGGCAATGAGTCGTCCTCTTCCTACACATGGTTTTAAATGGATGACAAATAAAGAATTAGAAATTTGGCAAAAAATACCGTGTATATTAGAGGTAGATTTAGAATATTCTAAAGAATTACATGATTTACATAATGATTTCCCTTTAGCTCCCGAACGTTTAAAAATAGAAAAAGTAGAAAAACTTATTCCAAACTTAAATAATAAAAAAAATTACATTATTCACCATGAAACTTTAAAAACATGTGTTGATTTAGGTTTAAAAATTACTAAAATACACCGAGGAATTAAGTTTGAGGAAAGCCCATGGTTAAAATCATATATTGATACAAACATTGAACTAAGAAAAGCGGCTAAAAATAATTTCGAGAAAGATTTCTTTAAGTTGATGAATAATTCAGTCTTTGGTAAAACTATGGAAAATTTGAGAAACAGAGTAACGATAGAACTAGTTTCTAGTGAAGAGCGTTATAAAAAATTGGTATCAAAACCAAACTATAACCACACAACAATATTTGATGAAAACCTAACAGCGGTACACATGAAAAACACTGTTTTAAAATATGATAAACCTATTTACTCAGGATTAAGCATCTTAGATATTAGTAAAACACATATGCAAAAAACTTATTATAATTACTTTAAAGCTAAGTATGGTGAAAAGGTTAAAATGTGTTATACTGATACAGATAGTTTCATCCTTGAGATAGAAACTGAAAATTTATATAAGGATATGGAGAAAGATGTGTTTGAAATGTTTGATACAAGCAATTATCCTAAAGACCATTTCTTAAAAAATGATTGTAATGCGAGAGTAGTTGGAAAGTTTAAAGATGAGTTAGGTGGTAAAATTATGAGTGAGTTTGTTGGTTTAGGAGCAAAAATGTATGCTTATAAAACTTTAGATGGTGAGGAAGATAAAAGATGTAAAGGTGTTAAAAAAGCGGTTATCAAGAAAGAAATAAACTTTAATAATTATAAAGAGTGTTTGCTTACAGAAAAGGACCAGTATAGAAAGATGGTTATTTTAAGAAGTAGGGGCCATAATATATATACTGAAGAGTTAAACAAAAAAGCGTTAGGGTCAAGTGATGATAAAAGGTTTGTTTTGGAAGACAAGATTGATACTTTAGCTTGGGGGCATTATAAAATATAATTTTAATTATAGGATAGAGTTTGAGGAGGCTAATTAAAGTAAAACATTTTTTTTTGAATTTTTAAATTTTAAAAATTATAATTAATATAAGATGGATATGTTAAAAGAGTTTATAAAAGAAATAAAGTTAGATAACAATAAAACTTTAATGAGTGCAATAGATAATATGGAAGATAATTTAATATATATGGATATAGTTAGAGATAAGATTAAATTTTTAATTTCAGATAAAGAAATTTTAGCAAAATTTGCAATGCTTTTATCTAATTACGTAAAAACTATTTTAGATTCTATAAACCCTGAACTTAACCAAAATAAAAGTATTAAAGCTTTATTTCTTGTTGAAATTTATCGAAAAAGAGACGTTTCAAAAAAAAATTTAAGAATTACTTATATAGTAAAATATGGATATAAAATGGATAAGAAATTAAGTAAAAACCAATTAATATATGAATTCATAACAACTAATCATATTGATTATGAAAAATCTTTAAAATATTCACGTAATATTAAAGAAATACTAAAAAATAAAATGGTGTCTTCTGAAGATACATTTATACCAAATCAAGCAGATATACTTAGCAAACTCGAATTTTTGAATTAAAGGTAAAATGATTATAGTAATTAGATGGTCCCTCATGCATAGACTTATCCTGCGTTGACACATGGGGCCCATTAGTTGATGCGTTGGTTAGTGGATAAACCGGATGACTTGAGAGATGATTATGGGAAATTTATTTTCTTTAGAATTGTGAGGAAATAGATTTTCGTAGAATGAAATATGGAAAATCGGAAAAATAAGAAAATGCCTTGGGAAAATTGGCTTATTTTATAAAAATCTAGCCAAAAAATTAAAAAAAATAGCCAGATGACCCATTTTTATAACTACTTACACTGTCCGATAAAGAGATATATTTTCCTAAAAATGCCTTTGAAATAGCAAAGTTTTGGATTTACCCATCGGCTTGAAAGGTTTTATTTAACTTATTTAGCAGGTTAAGGGTCATTTTTACCTTTTCGGATTTAAGGATAGGATACCCTAATGGGATTCGTGTAACATCGCCTTTCATTGCCAAATGATCGTACGGATTCGGCTAGGACTCGGGTAATCCGTAATCGATGCGGGGAACCAGCGTCTATCGGTAATCGGCTGATCGATTATGGAGTACCCGAGTCCTAGCCGAATCCGTACGTTTTCCAGCGATGAAAGGCGATGTTACAGGAATCCCATTAGGGTGCCCTATTCTTAACTTCAATCTACATGCAACAGTTTTTCCTGTTTTTTTTTTTTTTTTCCGAATCATTGTAGAATAAAAACAAAAAGTTTAACTTAAGAAAGATTTAGGGAAAAAAACTACAAAGATTACTAAAAAAAATATCAAAACACAACTCTCAAGTACGAAATTGCATTCTCAATAAAATGTCTAACCTAGATCTTAAGGTTTATGCCTTTTATCCAATTTACCTACTGGTTTCTAAATCGATCTAGGATGACACCTCAATAACGTAATCTTACATCTTGTAGAGAACAGAGCTGACACAGTCTCATACCTAAACCAATTAACTTTTACCACACAATCACGAGTTTAAACTGTATAGGCTTTTGAAAACATCGTACGATGGTAACCAGCATTTTCTCCATTTCCCACAATGTTTCCTTCCCTTTCTAAACATGAACTACATAATTGCAGTCATATTTAATTTTTCGTTGTAAGAAGAAGAAGAAAAAGAAGAAGAAGTTTCAATTTTGAAAGTTACATACAATGTAATTCTGATTGGGTATACCAAAATTGATTATCCAATAAGAAATTGCGTTACTTTGAAATTTAGAAAATTCTTTAGAATTTTACTAAGAATGCTACTAAGAATGGTGGATGAATACCCTGCTAGGTATTTCTGTGAAATTCAAGCCGAAAACTGGTACTTGTTTCAAGGAATTTTTTTTTTTGCGTGTTTCATTGACGAAAAATTCCATGTCTATTATCTGAAAGTCATAGAGTGACAAGGGCGATGTTAACGTCAGTATACCTGAACCAAACGACATAATTTTAGACTTGTCCAATGTGTTTTGCTTGTATTGAAGGTTAACACCATTTTAACGGCTTAGGTCATATCACGGCGGTAAGTGCACATATGCATGTGTTTCCTTGCTTTCTCACGCCGGTACTGACGCAACTTTCTTTCCAAGCCACTGACTACTTTTCTCACATACATCACATGTGAGAGGCGAAAGGTCACCGGAAAGAAAGTATGCCTAAAACCGGGTATCGAACTTGTAATCATCAGGTCACGAGCCAGGTACGCTAACCACTGAGCTACCCGGTCGGGCTCTGGTCCAATTTGAACGCATTGGTATACATCAAATAAAATGTAGCTCGTGATTTTTGCTTTTGATAGAGTAGAAAACATTGTTGGAAAATGAGAAAATGCTGGTTACCAGCATTTTCTTTTTTTTTTCCACAATGTTTTCAAAAATCTTCTTTTTTCAGGGTCGTCAAAACTCGGGATTGTATGACAAAGAGGTATCCAGCAACAATTTTAAAATTGTGTTCCAATCTTCAGTTCCATAACTGTATTAGATAGCTAGAACTGGATTTCCATGTTGAATGTTAATTTTATATTATTCCGCCAAAGATGCAAGACCAAACACCATAGACGAATTCGACTGCTGTATTGATAAACAGATCGAGGATTTTACGTACTTTCTGGAGTTTCTGTGTCTCTCGAATCGCACTGACTTCATTTTATCGATAGATATTCAGCAAGTTAAACCGAATCTCTACTTCCTCAACTATGGGTGTATTTTGATCGGAGTGTGGATCGACATCAGTATTCAAGTCCGAACTACCGCTCGGAAAAATTTCTTTTCACAGACTTACGGATTTCAGTTACTCTTCTCTCATGCCTGATTATATTAAGGACGCACTTTATAACGAAAAACAGCCAGTGACTGGTGATTATAACATAATTTTTAATCATCATTGAATATCGATAACAAGAGGGCCATGATGGCCCTGTATTGCTCCACTGGCTAATTAGTACGAGTACAAACCATACATACCAAATATTACAATTCTTGGCTAATTGGTTTCGAACTAAAAGACATGCAAGATTTTCTCTACAGAAATCCACGAGACAGTTATGACCCCAAGACGAAGCCATTTTGACCAAAGAGCTATAATTACAGTTATAATCCTGGTAGAGGTCCACAAGATAAAGCCCCATACTAAATAATAGAGGTCTAGATTGTATGGTTAAACACAAGAACATTTTCAAAGTTTCTTCAATAAAAAGGATGTGAAACATGACATCCCTGAGACAGGGTTAATGTGGATCCCAGGGCTAAATTTTTAACAAATTCAAAAGTGAACCACACAACATGAAGCTATGTGCCAAATTTGGTTGCCCTAGGATTTATGGTTCGGAGAAAGAAGATTGTTTTAGAATGTTCACTCTATAAGCCATGACCCATTGGGTGGGGCCAATTCTGGAAGGGGCCTACTAGATGATAACACTCATAAAATATTACATCTATAGCTCGTGATCAGAAACAAGGAAATGTCTACAGTTTTCATTATATAAGCTACTGTTAAATTTGTGACTTGTGGGGCGAGATCAATGAAGACCCTAGGGCTATCATTTGAACAAGCGAGGTAGAGGTCCATAATTTGAGCCATCTTGGTAGAGGCTCACTAGATAAAGTTACTTACAGAATTTGGTAGCCCGAGGCCTTATGGTTAGGAACGAGAAGATTTTTAAAGTTTTCACTACATAAGTCCATGTAAAACTTGTGACCTCGGAGCAGGGCCATTTTTGACCCTATAATTTGAAGAAACTTTGTAGAGGTCTATTAGATAAAGATACGGCCAAAGTTGCTAGCCCTGGGCCTTTTAGTTTCAGACAAGATGATTTTCAAATATTTTCAATACTTTTCAGTTTTGTTGGTTGCCATGGCAGCCAGAGTTTTTAAAGGAATCTTTTTTTTTTTTCAAAGATTCTAAAGAGAACTACGACAGGATGATTGCTGTTTACAAAGTTTCATAAAAATTGGATTGGCAGTTTTAGAGACGAAGATATTTGAAATAAAAGTTCACGCACGTACGCACGGACGCACTTCGCACACTGGGCCATAACATAAGCCCGCTTGCCTTTGGCCGGTGGAGCTAAAAAAAGAGCTTTTACCACCATAGTCTGATTGGCTAAACAAGGCGGTTCAGCGAATCAGTAATTGGTGCCTTGCTTAATTCAAAGTAAGCGCAGGAATTCAATTTAAAATCGTTGTTGATTACCACCCTGTTTCCATTCATAAACTTAAAGGGACATTGAGCCTTATCCTGCTGAACTAGTTAAACTATACCTTCAAGCCGAAAGTAAAATCCATAATATTGCTGTTTCAAACCAATTTTTTAGGGAAAAATATCTCATTATCGGACAGTGTAGATCCAAGATCAGACCACACGTTCTGTGCAGTCTGATCTTGATCTACACTTTCTGCAAAGGGTCCTAGAGTCGCGGTTAGCAGCCTAAAGGTGAAATGAGTCAAAATCTGATGGCGTGTCCCTTTAATATGTCATTCACTGGTAAACAATAGTGGCTAGGGTAAAATTGACATGTTTTCATTAACTGTAGGAGCACCATGAAATTGCACCGGAATTGAAAATTCAGGATCCAATATAGAAAAAGTAATCATCGCCCTCATTCTTCATTCTATTACACCGCTAACCCGTAACCCTTTCAGTGCCAAAGGTGAATTTTCATTTTTTTCGAACGGCGTATATCAAGATCAGACTGCAAAGAAGATGCAGTCTGATCTTTAAATCTACACCGTACGCTTTAATAGTCAAGTCAATAAAATGATAAGGAAAAAATGTCTTCCTATTTTTTTTTAGCAATTTTAGGCGTCTGAAAATAAGCCAAGTTTACTCCGTTAGCGTCAAAAGAGTTCATATGCCCGGTGCAACTCTGAATAATTTTAATGAAAACAAGTTTATTACGATCAGAAGCCAAAGATATTGCATTATGATATTGAATCCACACCGTCTGGTATTTACGTAAGATAGTTCGTCCGCTATAGTTTTTGAAATAGTTTGTTTATTTCTCTTTACTCGCAAGAAGTGTTATTTCGATTCATTTAGCACTCTACGGGATAATACAATGGTCGATTATATCTCGTTATTCCGGAGATCAACAAATCAGGTTTTGATACAATCTACCTGTTTCAGTAATCAGTATACGACGTTTTTTCATTCTGTGTTGCCAGACAATTAAATACACAGACACCTTTTTGGCTTCATTAACTCGTAAAGTGCTTTTTTACAAATACAGTTGCTTTTGCGGCCAATGTAGATCAAGATCAGACTGCACAGAACGTGCAGTCTGATCTTTGATCTACACTGTCCGCATTGCTCATTAATTATATTCTAGACCGTACAGCCTTTAACCCTTTATCAACCGACAAATATTTAAATTTGTCTAAATTCACAGCATTCGTAACCAAAAAATTGAAAATTGCACAGTTGTGGTTTTCTTTATTGAAAGAGTAAAAATTATTCTGGGAAAAGGAGAAATTGCAGGTTACAAGCATCATCAATATCAGTTACCATCATCAACATCACATCATCATCATCATCATTATAAAACTAATATCATTAGGGCAGTTCTCCTCATTACAATTGTTATGGTTTTTTTTTTCTATTATACAGTCTTCATTATTTTTACAGGCTGCTTAATCAATAATTATCGAAAGTGATTATCACAATGGGGTTCTGCGTGGCTCAACGGTAACATGTAGGACTCGTGATCTGGAGGCTCCGAGTTAGTGTCTCACTTGAAGCACTGGGTTTTTTCAGGGGTGTCTCCTTTGGTAAGCAACTTCAGAGCCCTGGACTAATATTGATAAAACCTTGGACACGCATGAATTTGTGAACTGTCATCGTGATATGACTGAAAACATGTTGAAAGCGGGGTAAAACGCATGTAAATAAATAGTAAATAAACTGTTAGCACCCTAGTGTGATAACATTACACAGATTTTCTACTGTTGATTCATCGAGACCAGAAACGTGCTGATGAGTACAGAACATAATGCTCAAGTTATCAAACAGCAACCCCTTTGACCCGTAAACGGCTAAATAAATTAGAAAAGCATTTTCAGGCAGCTGTAAAGGCTAATTTTTGCTTTATCAAGGCTTTGCATGCTAGAAATTCAGATTGTAGCTTTGGATAAGATTTGATTTTGAACTAAACAACCTGCAAAAACATTATAATGTCTTGTTTAACTGTTTCAGTATCATACGCGAAAATAGGAGGTTTTTTTTTTTCCGGACTGCAAGATCAAGATCAGACTACACATAAGTGTAGTCTTATTTTGTATCTATATAGTCAGCTTGTCTACTCAATAATGTTAGAGAAAAAAAAAATCTTTCTTGGTTTCAGTGAATTGTATTTGCGGCCGTCGAAAGAGAAAGACTTTACATATTTAGCGCTGAGAGGGTTCATTTTTCATTTGAAAGTACCATAAAACAATGGAGCCATGTTCTATAAATAAAGGATTTAAGTGTATCTGCAAAAAATATCGACCCAGGTCAACCTGCGCAGTCGGCGCAAGCTGACATTGGTCGAAACTGTTTGCTTCTGCTCAATTTTCTGCATGTCAAAGCACCAGTCTACCTCATGATTTAGTCGGTTCTTGGACAAAGATGGATCTTATCGATCCATAGATATATGAAGACTTGCTTGGAATAATGTATCACGTAGATTTATTTTGCTCCATTCTGCCAGAGCATGGCTAGTATTGTTTTTCAAGGCATGTTTTTGCAGTAGATAGGTAGTGTTAAAAAGGTAAAAACAAACACTTGTTGCACAATAAACGGTTTAATCATTAATCTTGTGTTTTTGACATGTGAGCTGAGAAACGATGTACGTTCAGTTTATCATTCTGTGACATAATATCCTTTGGCAACTTGATAGGCGTCAACTGGTTATAAAACACACACACAAAAAAAAAACTTTGCGCTTTACTTCAGTTAGAGTGCTGGAAATACAAGCATGCCAGAAAACCTGCAATGGCATCATTATTGTCTTATAACATAGTTTGATTGATGTTTAAAGCACATAAACATTAACCCAGCTATATAGCGGCAACAGTTCACAATTCTTAGAGTTTACAAACGTACTAAAGTGATTTTATTTCAAAACTTGATGACCTGATTGGATACAGTTACCAGTCGGACCGTATTTTTCGAATTTCGAGTCAAAAAATATTTGAGCTATACTCTGGTAAAGTGGGGTTTAATGCATCTCCGTGATGTATAATACCAAGCAAGTCATCCTACGATTATTGCACTATAAAATCCACGTTGTCTAACAACCGTCTGGATCATAAGGTAGACTTCTCCTTTGACATGCAAAAAATTGACCAATAGAAAAAAATTGAATCAAATCAGCCTGAGCGGACTGCGTAGGGTGACCTTGGTCGAGACTTTTTGCACATGCACTTAACCCCATTTTCACAGAGCATAGTTCATTTAGAATGTTTGATAAAAAAAAAAAAAGTGCTCATCTCTGCAATGATGTATGATTCACTTATTTCATGCTTTCCGGTAGGATATCGAGAAATAGCAGTGAAAATATTTTTCGATATTACACGGGTACGACCAGTGAAAATACCGATTTTCATATTCTTGTTGCCTAGGTAAATTGCGCGTGCCTCACAACCAGATGGAAATATGACGTCATTTACCTTACATTTCTCGCGCTTGTCGTAATATTGTAATGCGTTGCTATGCAGGAGGGGTACGCCACGGGGAATAACGGAAAAAAACTGTAATGGATTTTGATAAAGCTCCTCCCAGAAAGGGTTAAAAGCATGAAATAAATAGAATATTAGTTTTTTTCGGTGAAAGATCGAAATTTATTTCATCTCGTGAACACCATCGGTAATATTTTCACTCGTGGCTGCGCCACTCGTGAAAATATTACCGATGGTGTTCACTCGATGAAATAAATTTCGATCTTTCACCGAAAAAAACAAGTATCCTCTATATCATTCTGACAGCTGCTTCCCTCTACACCATAAGGCCACGGCAACTAGGAAAATGTAATGATAACTTGATGAGGCTGCATAGGCTTCAGTCAGTGACTGACCGACCTCGGCGTTACGGTCGCCTTTGCGGTCTTCCGGTCAATATTTTCTGAGATAAGTCTAATGGTTATTTTGGTATGTCTTTTAACCGTTGACCATGCATTGTCGAGTTTTAACGACCCTGAGGGAGAAGAATTTTGAAAAAAAAAAGAATATGTGGGAAAAGGAAAAAAATGCTGGTAAACAGCATTTTCTCTCTTTGCCACATTGTTTTATGCATTGTAAAGGACAATTTTCATCATATTAGCCACCTTTAACATCTACAAATACTTTCAATTAGGACTATTGTAAAAGTTTTGCCGTTTGTTGAAGGGTTTTTAAGATAACATTCAAATAGTCAAACGAAAAGGCGTTTGGTCCACTTTTCAGTTGTAAATCTGTTTTGTCAGTACCATCACCGAACCAAACATGTACTTCCTATCATCACAGTTATTTGACGTTTTGTTATTCATTGGTATTTTCTAAACTGATTGATTGATTTTCCATTTATTCATCGTCGCCAATGGTGGCCCATATGGGCGACGCCCCTTACAGGCTGGTAGTTACTAGTATACTACGTGGGGTAGCGCAAGATACAGGACTGAATCCATTCTATGGTACGTCTGGTTTTTTAAAGTGCTCGGTGTGTAGCACCTCATACAAGGGATCTCGGTTTAACGTTTCATCCGAAGGACTACTAGTATTAGTACACGTTTTTTTAGATGGCTAGTTTTGGGGCTCGAACTCCGCCCTCAAATGGCCCAAAACTTGACCTTTACAAGTCCTAGGCACTACCACTTGAGCTGTTCGGGCTGATCTACTTTCTTAATTTCTGAACAATAGCATATTTCTCCGCAAGATTTCAGTCCAATACCCAACAGTCATATGTGTTGACACAAACAAGTCAAGTTTTCTGTGTCTGATTTTCTTTTTTTATCTTTCATTGTTTCCGCTTTCCTGTCGGACAAATATAAAAATTCCAAGACAAATTGGCAAATTTCTTTTACTTCCGTCCTTTAATTGATTCCGTTTAGTACACTAAATAATTACAATATGAAACATCCAGCTGAGTATTTGATTAACCTCTGGTATAACCTGGTTCGCAGGAACAACTTTGAAGTTCAGTTGGCTAATTCTACTTTGCCGGGGGTAATTATGTGCAGCCAGGATTGATAATTTCGTGTTTGTATAAACGTTTATTTTACTGCTGGCAAAGAGCGATCCTTTAAGTCAGAATCCTTCAAGTCAGTTTATATGTCCCATGCTCTGTAAAAAGGGGGATTAGTGTATTCGCAAAAGATATCTACCCAGGTCAGCCTGCGCGGACTGCGCAGGCTGACCTGTGTCGAAACTTTCTTGCTCGGTCAATTTTCTACATGTCAAAGGGCCAGTCTTTCTAATGATTAAATCGGTTGTTAGACATAAATGTATTTTATGTATCCACAATTATGTGATGATATGCATGGTATAATACATCATGGAGATGCAATAAGCCAACTTTGGCCAGAGCATGGCTCGTTTTTATTCTCGTTTCAAGATGTAACATGTTTGTTTACTATCAAACTGAACGATGTACTTCTTGCATTGCTTCTATTATTCCTAAATAATTTCCTTCCTTCCATCCTTCCTCTCCTCTCTCCCTCCCTTCTACCTTTCTTTCTTTCTACCTCACTACACGTAAACATGACTAACTCTTGTGCTGTTAAATAAGTGAAATGAAAGAAACTTTTTTGCCGATAGTAAAACCTAAATGTTGCTATTTCAAAGGTATTTGTTAAGGGAAAATATCTTTTTATCGGACAATGTAGATCAAAGGTCGGACTGCACGTTCTGTGCTGTCTGATCTTGATCTACACTGTCTGCTAAAGGTCATTGAGTCGCACTTAGCAGTCTCAGAGTAAAGATAAGAATTATAAACACTTGAAACGGAAGAAAGGTAGCACGCTACTTACAAACAAAAACTATCCTTTTACATTACAAATGGCAGCGGGCAATTATCCTAGCTTGTCTTGCCATCGTTGTTCATTAATAGAACGTTATATATCCTCTATATCGCTCTGTAATTAGGTCTTTTAAGTCCATTCCTTCATATACAAATAAGTTTTGGCGAATCTGCAGGTACGTTTTTCTTAACCCTTAGGCTTCTAAGCGCGACTTAAGGGCCTTTTGCGGACACAGCACGTGCAGTCTGATCTTGGATATTTTCCCTCGGAAATAGCTTTGAAAAAGCAACATTTGGGTTTTTACGACGGGTTTGAAAGTTCAGTTAAGTTATTTAGCGGGTTAAGAGATAACATTATATCAAATTTCCAAAAAAACACATGATGAGATTTTTTTTGCAATTGATAAGGTGTATTTTTTGATAGCATTGGACAGTTGTTGATGTGATGATTATTTTGGATCGCAGCCAGAGCCTTTGAAAGAATATTTTGCGGAAACACTAGAAAAGCATGCATAGGAACACTTGCCACAGCGATATAACTGAAATAATGTCGGAAACTCATTAAACATCGAACAAAGTTCTGTACAAAATATTTACATGTTAATATATAATGTAACTTGTATTGTATTGGAAATTATTTCGACTTTGATGGGAATGAAAATTCGCGGCATGAATAGGATTGATTGATTGATAGATTGAATGGTGTTCAATGCCGTTTTCAACATTATTTCAGTTATATCGCAGCGGCTAGTGCACCTACCCATGCTTTCCTTTTAGAGTTTCTTTTACCAGCATTCCGCACAATATTCTTTCCAAGCCAGTGGCTGCTTTCCCACATAACAATCGTCGAAAGAATGGTCAGCGATGAGAGAGGAACGAATTCTGTCGCAATGACTATCATCAATCCTTGGAAAGAAATTGGCCGAGCCGGAGATCGAACCAGCGACTCCCTTTTCTCAAGTCCTGTACGCTACCGACTGAGCAACCGGGGCTCGGCGTTATCGGGGTAAAGACCGTTTTTATCGATATTCAATAAAATGATTTTCTGCTATTTTGTGAACATTTCTACGTATTTTCAGCATTATTTCATAATCACTGGTCACTGGCTGCTTTTCGTCATAAACAGTCATAAAAAGTAGCATCAAATGGGACGTAAAATACAGTTTTAACGTAAAGGCATCCTTTATTGAGATATCAAAAATTGGCATTCGAAGCGAGAGGTCAAAAGTTCCAAGTTCGATCCGAGTTTATGACTGTGTTTATAGTTCCCTTTAATCCGTAATCAAAATGAGTTTGTGTTTGATACGAAAGAAATTTGGGGTGTTTAATATTCTTTCTGCTTAGTAAGAGATCAGCCCCTATACAAGTATCTCATTGATGTTAATCTTTGAACAGACTCGGCTTCACTCGCAACGAAAGTACACTTTAGCCTTTACCATACAAACCAGAGTTTTAAAAACCCTGGGAAAGGTTTTGAAAACATTGTGGGATAAGAAGAAAATGCTGGTAACCAGCATTTTTTTCCATTTCCCACAATGTCTTCTACTTTATCAAAGACAGAAATCATCAATTCAGCAAAGTTTAATTTATCGTCTGCAAATGCTTTGAATTTGGTCCAGTCCAGATTTTTTTTTGTTATGGTAGAGAGTTAAGACCTCGAGAAAGACAAATGCATTTAGTTGGCGCCGAAACAGTTGAACTTGCTGTAGAAAGTTTCTGATATTTACCTGCGCTGCAGGGGGGTGGAATTGAACTTTTCGATCATTGTAACGTTACAGATGAAATCGACATTATCAGTTCGAATGGAGCGATTCACCCATTGCTTTTCTGTCACATCTTGATCTACACTGTCAGCAAAAGTTGCTTTATTTATCTTTGTTACTCAAAGCGTTAAAGACCCAAATGCGGCTAAAACTAAACAATGCGAGTGTTAATATGCTTTTAAATTTCCGTTGGCGGAAAATGATTTTGGTAAAGGGTTGTCAAGTCGCTCTATCTTTTGTTTACTTTTAATTCATTTTTCTGCCAGCGACTAACACTTGGACCAAACGTACAATAAAGGATTTTCGTCTGCGAAATAATTTCCATACTTTTAAATTGAGTTAAATACTTATGATTGAATTCAATTGCATTTTCAAACGCAACAATAGATAAAACGCAACTCATTCTGAACTCAATTTTTTAAAGTACATTTTGATCAAATTAGATTGTAAGATAAACGGTTCATCTTACATCATATTTTGTCTAATTTGTTATTGACACGCTCATCGACAAATGGATTTGAAAGAAAAATTCTTTCAAATTCAGAAAGATGGCTTGCGGCATCCGAAAAAGCGGGTTTATCAATCCTGTAAAAGTTCGTATTTGGCCCTTTCACCGCCGGGAAAAAAAAAACCTTTTTGCTGACGCTGTAGAGGTTCATTCTCATCTCTAGCCCTTTTTTATCACTCAATCCAGTGTTACAACAACCCTGTGACGGGAGGCTATTGAAAACATTGTGGGAAAAGGAGAAAATGCTGGTAACCAGCATTTTCTCCTTTTCCCGCAAAGTTTTCTGACACATATCAGAGAACGTTAGTTCATTTGTTTCAAATTTGTGTCCTGTACCTGCTTACTATATAAAAGGGTCTAAAGCTTGTCGTTTCGGGAAAAGCTAACCCTTTCCGTGCAATAGGCAAACACACAGGCCTTTGTGGTCGGCATTGAACGTGCAATCTTATCTTTGACGTATACCGTCCGCTTGTTTAGTCAAACCTATAAGTTAAGATGCTTTCTCAGGTTCAGAGGAATGTATTTTCAGCTGTCAAAAGCCGTCGGGTTTTATATTTTGCTCTGAAAAGGTTAATCACTTGCTCTCAGAAAATTTCACAAGTACCTTCATCGCGATGCCACGCCGTTGGCTAGACTCAATTCAGGATTTTGCATATCACTAGATTAGGAGGTCTATACTTTTACACTTCTGTCTCCCATTATTATTGTTGTTGTTGTTATTATTATTATTATCATCATTGATACTACTACTACTGCTGTTTTATCATCATTTTTATTCGAGTGACCACAGAACACGTGAAGTATGATCCTATAGGTCGACACTGTCTTGTAAGAAGGCTTAGGGTCATTTACCATACCCATGTATATATATACACATAGCACTGTACAGCTATTTTGTTTTTCAAACTTAATAATATTCGAGAAAGTTCGTTAGAACAAGAAGGAATTATTCCGTGATTATTATCTATTTCTAATAAGTGTGTTTTGTTGTTATTTGTTTGTCTGTTTAGTCTAAGACAACCCAAACAAAAACACACTCCTCAGAATTATAACTAGTTGTATTTGTGTCTACAACAATCATGCCAATTATGCTAATGAAACGATGTACGATGTAAATACTTTGGGAGATTTTTGTATATTTTTTGTGAGATATTCCAGAACTGAAATTGCCTTGACATAGTGTTGATTGTGTGTTTTCATTTAATTACAGAAAATAATTTCTTTTAATTTTTAGTTACTCAGTACTATGTCGTTTTAATGCCTGAGTAAAGAATCTGGTAAACGTAATTACTAGTAACTTTGCCAGCGCCAAATATATAACTTCGACCACTTTTGACGGCTAAAAATTGATAAACTGAAACCTAGAGCTTCTTATCTTATAAGCTTGATTAAACAAGCGGACGGTATAGATCCAAGATTAGACTGCACGTTCTGTGCAGTCTGATCTTGCTCTATGCCGTCCGCAAAATCCATCGTTTTTTTTTTTTAAATTATAGAACAGATAAAAAAAAAAAGCCAACATAAAATAAACAAACTCTTACCTGTATTTAGAAGTTGTACATATTTCTAAGATGTCTCATTCATACATATATTTCACTTTACTGTCACCAAAGCTAAAAAAAGGTCATTTTGATAAAATCCAAACGGTCATCTGTCCTCGTCAGTAGCCTCATTGATCATGTTTCTCCTCCCCTAACACATGTAGTTATATACTCACAAACCTGCCCTCGCCTTCTCTCACCGCCGTGGGAGGCTAACGTAAATATGTCCAATTAGCGGCCGTATTCTTAACCCTTAGGCAGCTAAGCGCGACTAAAAGACCTTTTGCTGACAGTGTAGATTAAGATCAGACTGCACAAAACGCCTGATCTTTGATCTACAATGTCCGATAAGAAGATATTTTTCCCAAAAAATAACACTGCAATTGCAAAATTTTTGTTTTTTACTATCGGGTTGAAGATTTCATTTAATTTACTCAGTAGGTTAAGAGCTAACTATTTTACCGTCAATTATTGACATATTTTACAGGGAAATTTTCCGAAAAAATTACACGGATATTCGAATGTAAACATTTTTTTCCGTCTGAATACCTCACATAATACGAGGCAGCATCAAGCAATGATTAGACTGCTCTGAACACACACTCTGATTTTGTTTTTGTATTGTATTTGTACCACAAACACAGTTTAAATGCAGTTGAGGTCGAAAGGATAGCTGCACAAACAAAACGCCGTATCTGCGCGATGCTCCTACCTATATGTCTCGTCTCTCGGAAATGAAGTATTTGTATTGGAATATTTCTTCATATATATGTATCAGTGGCCCTCTGGCAAAAAGGGTTTTTAACGCATCTCCGTGGTGCATTATACTAAGCCAGTCATCACATAATAATGGATCCATAAAATCCATCATGTTTAATAACCGACTCAATCAGGAGGTAAAATGGTCCTATGGCATTCCGAAAATTGACCAAATAGCAAAAAGTTTCGACCTAGGTCAGCCTGCGCGTATTGCGTAGGCTGACCTGGGTCGAAACTTTTTGCAAATGCATTAAACCCCCTTTTCACGGAGCATGGCTCATATATTCCAGCATTTACCCGATACTGCATACGTTGCATTCCTTGTTTTATTTATTTGTTATTAGGTATTTGCCACCTCTCCAATATCCTGCAATACGATTTCGCACGCTAGTAATAGAGGTAACATCGCTAATTCCTTTCCAAAGGAAACAATTTTAAAATCACATTGAAAGCATTTGCATGCGACAAATTAGATATCTCAAGTGATAGAATTCGTTTTTTAAAGTATAGAAAGCAGTTAAGGAAAAGGAGAAAATGCTTGTAAACCATCATTTGGTATACAAGCATTTTCTACTTTTCCCACAATGTTGTCAAAAGCCTTCTTTCTCAAGGTAGATAAATCATAGTATTGTTTGGTAAAGGATAAACTCGCAAGAACAGAGAGTGAAAATCTCTGTGTGCAATAAAAATACATTAAGGTTGTTTCTGTGTGACAGAATTAACCCTTTACAACACATTCCTGAGTTTTAACGACCCTGAGGAAGAAGGCCTTTTGAAAACATTATGGGAAAAGGAGAAAATGCTGGTAACCAGCATTTTCTCCTTTTCCCATAATGTTTTCTTCTCTGCCAAAAACAAATTTCAATTTCTTAGACACATTAAAAATGTCTAATAATGCTTTCAATTTGGACAAGTCTAAAGTTTTGTCGTCTGGTAAAGAGTTAAACAAGCGTTATTTCGTACCTATCCTATGCTTTTTCGATAACTTGCGTTGCTGGATCCGTTTAAATTTTGAAATTGAATGTCATGTTTTAATTTAATCAAATAAGTCGGAATTTAGGGATTTAAAGATAAATCATTACTCGTTTTCAGGCAATTTTCAGTCAGTTTTTAACCCATTTCATCCTTATTTTATGAAACTATAATCATGTTTGTATCTTCATGCCAAATGTTGCTCCTGACGGATGGAAGGTTGCACAGATTACAACTGATAGAAAACGGATTTCATGTTTTGGAGGCCTTCAAAGCAATAGCAGTTGTCGTTTCTGGTTTAAAATGAAGACAAACTCCTTGAGTTTTTCTATCCCTTATACCATATGGATTGAGTCATTCCACACACTTTTAAGTTTGAACAGCGTTTTTCCTCTCTAGCTGTAAAGATGTATCTTTAAAGATGGATTCATAAATCTTTGAAGGTTATTTCAATATTCATCAAAGTCTCTGCGAGAAAATTTTGTCATTTGTCAGTTTGGAATGTATCAGTAAGGCAAGAAAATCGCTTTCAATGGAATGCTTTACTCCTCAGGTCTGTCATGAATTCCAAAGAGAAATAACTGTAGTTGTATGCCTATACTCTTGACAGAGCTTCGGTCAAAGCCTGTTTTATGTGGGATTTGGAAGGAGAATTAATCTCGTATAAACATTAACTGATCAAATTTAATCGAAAAATTAGCGTAAGTCGGTATGTGTAAGGTATTCGGATTCTGTTTTTTCGAGGCATCATCATTATAATAATCATCGTCATCAACAACTCCAACTACAACAACTAAGAGAGAGAGAGAGAGAGAGAGAGTAAGTCACACATCCATTCAATATCGGTAGGGCTAACATTCACGCAGTTAAGTATATTCATAACTAAAACTAACAAGAGGGCCATGATGGCCCTGAAGTCGCTCACCTGATTCTTTTGACCAAACATGACTCATTTTCAATCTCTTTTGAGATATTATGACAAACATTCTACCAAGATTTTCATGAGTTATTGACCCGAAATGACCCACTTCCAAACTGGTGCAAGACCAACATTCTGACCAAGTTTCATGAGTATTGCATGAGTATTGTACACAAGGTTTTCGAAGATTTGACCTGGTGACCTAGTTTTTTTTCCGACATTACCCATTTTCATACTCTTCCAAGATATTATCAAGACAAACATTATGACCAACTTTCAAGAGTTTGGACTAAAAATATGGCCTCTAGAGCGTACACAAGGTTTTTCTAAGATATGACCTAGTGACCTTTTTTTTTGACCCGACATTACCCATTATCAAACTCTTTTGAGATATCACCAAGACAAACATTCTGACCAAGTTTCAAGAGTATCTGACTGAAAATGTGGCCTCTAGAGCGTACACAATGTTTTTCTAAGATTTGACCTAGTGACCTAGTTTTTGACCCGACATGACCCATTTTCATATTTGTCCAAGGTATCATTAAGACAAACATTCTGACCAAGTTTCAAGACTTTTGGACTGAAAATGTGGTTTCTAGAGCGTACACAAGGTTTTTCTAATATTTGACCTAGTGAACTAGTTTTCGACCAGACATGAATCATTTTCAAACTCATTCGAGATATTATCAAGACAAACATTCTGACCAACTTTCAAGAGTTTTGGACTGAAAATGTGGCCTCTAGAGCGTACACAAGGTTTTTCTAAGATTTGACCTAGTGACCTAGTTTTTGACCCCAAATGACCCATTTTCGAACTTGTCCGAGATATTATCAAGACAATCATTCTGACCAAGTTTCACGAGTATCAGACTGAAAACGTGGCCTCTAGAGCGTACACAAGGTTTTCTTAAGATTTGACCTTGTGACCTAGTTTTTGACCCGACATGACCCGTTATTGAATCGTCCAAGATATTATCATGACAAACATTCTGACCAAGTTTCACGAGTATCCGACTGAAAATCTGGGCTCTAGAGTGTACACAAGCTAAAAGTTGACGACGCACGACGCACGACGCACGACGGACGACGGACACAGAACGATCACAAAAGCTCACCTTGAGCACTTCGTGCTCAGGTGAGCTAATTAAGTTTTTGTAGCTGACACGCACTTTTTAACTCATAACCAGACGTGCGATTTTTTTTCTATTTTAAAAGCATTCACAGACGAAAAGCTACATAAAGGCGCTCCTAAAGGCCACAAAAACAAAGAATAAGATACCCTTTTCAGAGAAAACAGTGAATTTTGTGAACGAAATAGATTCAAGATCAGACTGACTGCACAGAACTTGCAGTCTGATCTTGGATCTAGACTATACCATCCGTTTTTTAGCCAAGCATATAGGATAAATAAGTTTCGTTTCTGAGTTTCAGTGGATTTTAGTTTTAGTCAAAAGAAGTCAAGTTTATATATTTGACGCTGAAAAAGTTAGATAAAGATTAAAATCTCTGATTGTCGTCCGATTCTTCACACTCGCCACAGTATGTAAAAGCCAATTTTGCACGACCTGCTTTTTCATAAAGACTGCAACATAAGTGTTAGTCCACATCGTGTACACCCGGTTTTAATGGGGTATTGTAAAATTGTAAAACAGAGAAAATAGAACATGTTCTATTTTCTCTGTTTTTCAGACGGAATGGACCAATCAGCGCTCAGTACGCTGGATGCTAGCCCTTCATCTTGATAATAATTATACCTGCAGGGGTCTGTTTGTCGTCTGGTAGAGTTACCCTTCATTAAACAATCTCGAGCTTTAAATGACCCTGAAAAAACTAGGCTTCTGAAAACATTGTAGGAAGAGAAGAAAATGCTGGTTACAAGCATTTCTCATTTTCCCATATTTTTTTATGTTTTTTCAAAGACAAATTGCTGAATTATAGCCGCATTTTTTAATCGGTCAGGAATAATGCTTTGTATTTAGGCATGTGTAAAGCACTGTCATCTTGTGAAAGGTTAAACATCAAATTACATGTGGTTATTATTCTTCAATGAAGAGATAAACCTAGATAAAATGAAGCAGATTTAGTGAACATACCGTACAAACGTGAAAAACATAAGTACTATAAATAAGACCTGCCTTATCATTCCCGAAAAACATACCGTGTAAATTAGCCTCAACACGTGAACAGTTCGAAATATGATAGGGTATGAGACACTGGATACTTTGCGCACGACACAAGAGGTCGTGAAGTCAAGAATAATAAAGACCCCAAAGTTCAACACCACCTTACTAACTCGCACATATAGCTGATGACGAAAATCGCGCCATAATTATGTGGTTTCAAAGAAACAAACAATTTACGAAATAAACAGCACAAAAAATGCGAGAGTGAGATGTTGCTTTCAAACGTTGAATGTAAACATTTTGTTGGAAAAAAAAATTGCCATATATCAATTATTCAACATTGTTCAGGCTTTCTCAGGTTTCAGACTAAATTGAAAATTAAAATGGATAGAAAGATTTAAAAGTGAAACAAAACAACATCAACAATATCACTTTGCAAGTATCGGCTTCTCTAGGAATACGCCGTCATTTTACCTCCTCCTTAATCCTTAAGCTGCTAAGCGCGACTCACAGACCTTTCGCGGACAGTGTAGATCAAGATCAGACTGCACAGAACGTGCAGTCTGATCTTGAATCTACACTGTCCGATAAGGAGTTACCTTTCCCCCAAAAGAACCTTTCAAGTAGAGGAATTTTGGTTTATACTGTCGTCTTGAAAGTTTTATTTCACTTATTCAGCAACATAAAGGTTAAAAAACAAAACCTTTAAGTCAAGTGAAATATTTGAATATTATTATGCACTGCATATAAAGTCTGTTTCTGCTAATTTTGCCCAATAAGTTGGACTTTGACAATACAAGATCATGACTCATTGTGTGCGATCTAATCTTAATCTACACTATTCGAAAAGCTGCCTCAAATTGTGCTTGTCGTGAGCTAGGGGAAAAAAAAACGCTCTTGGAAAATACGGATTCAGAAATGTGAAAAAAATAAATAAATGATGTTTTCTCTTTCTTTGTCTGATTTTACAAATTAAATTTTAGGCTTTTTTTGATAGTTCATTTGATGCATTACGTTAGAGATTTAATTTTTACGGTGTCAATCAATTTTGTTGAGTGTAAAGCGCCATTTATTTCCGATTTAACCCCTTTCCACACAATCCTTTGTTTCAACAACTATAGGGAAGGCAGATTTTTAGAAACATTGTGGGAAAAGGAAAAGATGCTGGTAACCAGCATCTTCTCCATCTTCCACAATGTTTTCTATCTTATTAAAGACAACTTCCGCAATTTGAGCTGCATTTAGTTTGTCGTCTATAACCGCTTAAGTTTTAAATAAGTTCTAAAACTTGTCGTGTGGTGAAGGGTCAACACTGTAATATTCACAGGCTAAAGACTAGATAGATGTCAGTTCCCGTATTCACTAACCATTCTACATAATATTATAAGTCTCATTTTCAAGATTTTTTGATTTTCAGATTAATACAATTTTGATTGGCTGAACCAAACGATTTAGCTAATCAGAAATTTCGTTACTTTTCTATTCTAAAATAATGCGAAGAATGCGATGTAGAATAGTTAATAATTGCATAGAACTCGATCTCAGAATGGCTGATGAACAAGCCCTAAGAAAAAAAAAATCCCTCTGGTAATTATATAGAGGATATTTGGTTTTTTTCGGTGAAAGATCAAGATTTATTTCATCAAGTGAACAACATCGCAGCCACGAGTGAAAATATTACCGATGATGTTCACTCGATGAAATAAATTTCGATCTTTCAGCGAAAGAAAAAAACGATATTTATTTCATGCTTCTAACCCCTGTTTTTGTTGGGACTCTTGTCAAAATCCAGTACAGTTCTTTTCGGTAATCGCCCATAGCATAGCCCCTCGTATAACAATGCATTACGATATTACGTAAAGCGCTTGAAATGTTTAGTATATGAGCGTAAATTACGCCATATTTCCCTCTGGTTGAATGGCATGCGCTGTTTACCTACGTAACCATGCACGGGAACTACTGCTTTCGCCTTCAATTGAAGACTTAGAAAATATGAAATCGGTAATTTTCGCTGGTAGTAACCATGAAATATCAAACCATAATCCACCATCATTTGTCGATAAAGTACCGAAAAACATTAAATAAAAAGTTTTATTTCATGTTCTTCGGTAATTTATCGGGAAATAATAACATACAGAATTAAGGCTTGATAATTCATGGTTACGACTAGTGAAATTAACCAATTTCATAGCAACCAGTACGGAACTTTCTTTAGTAAAACGCCCGCTCGGGTACAGTTTGACTAACAATTCGTAAGTTTTTGTGTAAGAATTTTCGTAACATTACGCCTACGTTCAGATTTACAAAGTTTGTAAATCCGTTTTACTAAACTTTCGTAACTTTGTGAATTTTTGTAAGTAAATATTTCCGTATTTTTTTAATTGAATGCGGAAACAGTAGTTCCCGCCCACTAGTTACCTATGTAAACAACGCATGTCATTCAACCAGAGGGACTTGTGAAAATATTACCGATGATGTTCACTTGATGAAATAAATTTCGATCTTTCACCAGAAAAAATCCTCTTTGTATACGACATTGGCGAAGACATATGTATGTACTCCTATTCTCAAGTTATTACCTTTTCACCGACACTAAAAGAAACCAACACATAATAATTCATTCGTATGAGTTCCGTCAGTGTATATTTTGATATACGTTAGATATTGTTGACGTTTTAAATTCCGTGATAAAGCTTTTAACTTCAACTCTATGAGAAGGCCCGAGGAGTACATAAGCTAATAAGAAACAACCTTCATAAACTGTATTCTCTAGAGATTGTGTTCGGAGACTGAAGTTGTTTTGAAAATAAAAGCACTCGTTCTGCATCCGCAGATAAGAATAAATCCCTATAGAGAATTCACAGACATGAACAATATATATTTATCAATAGACGAAGCAGCGTAATTTGAAAAGACGGTCAAGAACGACGAAACTGGTACGCTTTTGGATTCTAACGAAAACAAAGTGTGGACGAACTGGCGTTATTTCTCAAAGAAAGAGGACCAGTTTACGCTAGCTAAAGATGCCTTTTAAATGATAAAATATGTTGTAAAAGATACACCTTTATATATTTATATGAGAGCTATGCTTTTGGGGGAAGTAGGAGATATCTTAAAATTCGCAAAAAGTATCGATTCAGGTCAGACTGCGCAGTCCGCGCAGGCTGACCTGGATCGAAACCTTTTGCTATTGGTCAATTTTCTACAAGTCAAAGGACTATTCAATGATTCTACCTCATGATTCAGCCGGTTGTTACACAAACTGGATTTTATAGACCCATAATCATATGATAACTTGCTTGGTGTAATGCATCACTGAGATGCATTTAAGTCCCTGTTGCCAGAGCATTACCCATATCTTTTTTTATAAACAAGTTCAGGGAAAGTCTCGATATTCACTACTGGGTGTTTACAGCAGCATTATAAGATTTTCCGGTCGATGTAATATGACTTTAAATGATGATGGTTGAATGCATATAATTATGTTGATGTGCTTTGAGGTATTTTGAGGCTTTGCTTTCTTCTAGGGTGGCCTAAGTGTGACATATGTTTATTATTATTTCACTGACGGAAAATGTACAACTCATTGACTCGTTAGTCAGAGAGTTTAGTAAGGGTTGTCTTTTGTCTGTTCGTTTTTGCTCGTATATCGTGCATCATTTCGCCCACGCCGAAATCCAGGCCTTTGTATCATTGTATGAGGGTTTTCTCAGCTGGCTACATGTTATGGTTAGATCTATATTTGTCCATATATGCGATGATACTAGTAACACCACCTTTGTTTTTGATGGATATTGCTTTCATCGAATATAAAAGAGATTAACAAAATCCAACGAAATAATGATGAGTTGAGAAAATACGAAGCGGCCATTTATGTCGAAAACATCACGACATTTTGACAAAAACAATATTTACAAAACATTGCTGAGAAAACAACACATGTTTTTCTTGTATAATCGACTATGTACACTCAACAGCATTTCTAAACGGCCACCTTTAAGCTGGAATTCCCCCGTAGACCTTTCCTGGCATCCGCTGTCCATTTTTCCGGAGAAAAATTGACCACTGTAAAAGCATACCTAAGAAATTTTTTACTTGCTTTTTTGAAAGGAACCTATTTAACATTCATTCGCTAAACGTAAAAAATCGGAAAATTATTTTTTGAAAACTTCATGCTCCTTCTCTCGGTTTGTATTTTTGTTCAGAAAATAATTTTCATGCTTTTTGCGTGTTGCTGACAAAATTTCAGCAATTTATGCTTCTCTTTTTAATCCGTTTTAGCTGATAGGCACCCTGCATGCGCAAAAAAATGTTTTTCCTTTTTTGAAAAAGAGATGTCTTCTGTTGGAAAAGTCGAGAATCTTCTCATTACAATACCATGGCTAACGTCCAGATATATGTGTCAATTTGTTTTTATTTTCCTGCCTATTTTGTGGTAAAATTTCCAGGCGATACAAAAGTGGCCGGTAAGAGGTGCTGCTGATTGTATGTAATACATGTTCGTGATCTGTGTATAGTAGACTTGTGTGAACAACAACGAGCATTGGATACTACCAGTTTGCGTATGACACTCATCAGCTACTTGGTACCCCCCAAGTACTTGCATATGGGCCATGTTCTTGCCTAAGAGGGTTTGATGTATCTCTTTGATGCATTTTACCAAGTCATCATATAATTATATATGGATTCATTAAATTCATTATTCTCCAACAACCGACTAAATCATGAGGTAGGCTGTCCTTTGACAGACAAAAAGTTGACCATAAAACGTTTCGGCCAAGGTCAGCTGGAGCGGACTGCGCAGTCTGACATGGGTCGATACTTTTTGCAGATACATTAAATCCCCTTTTCACGGAGTCTGGTTCATATAATGGGGAAAATTATCTCTGATCTTCATTGTCCTTGACCCATTCTACCAACAAATTTAAATGAGATTCTTCGTCTGATTACCAAGAACTTTCTAAATTTGAAAAAAGAAATTCTTATTGGCTCAACCAAAGGTGTAAAATATTGTGTTCAGTTGCAAGACGACAAAAAGTAATTTGCAGGAGGCTCTGTACCAGACAACAAAACCTCAGACTTCAATTTGGAAGCATTTACAGACAGTCAAACCTTAGACTTGTCCAATTTAAAAGCATTTGCAGACAACCAAACCTCAGACTTGTCCAATTTGAAAGCATTTGCAGACAACCAAATATTAGACTTGTATAATTTGAAACCATTGCAGACGACAAATTAAATTTCATTCAAGTAATAGAATTTGTCTTTAAAAGGGCAGAAAACGTTGTAAGAAAAGGCGAAAATGCAGATAATATGTATTTTCCCACTGTTGTCAAAAATCCTCCGTGTCGTTTAGCCTCCAGATTTGGTGAAGGACTAAGTATTTTAGAACGACCTGGAGACATAATAAACAGATTCAACTTATTATTTTGTTGACGGAAAAAATCGGTCAACAGTTGCATTGTTATTCCATGTCACGTGAACCCGTTCGACATCATCTATGTAACCAAATATCGCTTGTATTTCCGTCAATGATTTCCGGTAGATTAAACTAACAATGGCATTTACTGTACGTTAGGTCGCACTTAGTAATATGTACCGACTTACTCTCTTGTCTTCGATTTTACTGTTATCATTGCCTCTATATGGCTTGCAACACGCGAAAACGGACATTCGGGCATTTGCGTAAAGTGTCGTCTCGGATCAGCCTGCCCAATCTGCGCAGGCTAATCCAAGACGGCACTTTACGACAACATTAGGTTTTGTCCTTTAGTAGACTTCCACAAAACAGAAAATTACATAAAAATGGAAAGTGTCGTTTCGGGTTAGCCTGCGCGGACTGCGCAGGCTGATCCGAGACGACACTTTCCGCAAATGTCCGAATGCCCCTTTTCGCATGGTTCAGGCCATATAATGTAACTCTTATCCTCAATAGCCGGCATAATAACCATTAAACTGCTAAATAAGTTAAACGAAACTTTTAAGTCGATAGCAAAACCCCGAATATCGCTATTTCAACATTGTCTTTTGAAGAAAAATATCTCCTTATCATACAGTGTAGATCCAAGATTAGACTGCACGGTCTGTGCAGTCTGGTCTTTATCTACACCGTCCACTAAGTCGCGCTTAGCAGCCTAAGTGTTAACCATTTACCATACAATCCCAAGTTTTAACGAGCCTTGGATATTAGACTTTTGAAATAATGTTGGAAGAGGAGAAAATGATGGTAACCAGCATTTTTTCCTTTTCTCTAACCTTTCAGGAACAATTCAAATCATTTGAACCACATTTAATTCATCGTCTGCAAATTATATCAATATGGACCAGTCTAAAAGTCTGTCATTTGGTTAAGAGTAAAGGCCCACAAACTCTAAAGAGTAAACAGTTAGCTTTCAAATTTGCAGGCAAGTTTTATTCATAACATTTATAAACATGCTGCACGTGATGGTCTATACCAACTACCTTGAACGGAAAATACCGAAATTTGCCGAATTGATTATACCATGTAAACCTTAAAGATACATCTTTACAGTCTTACGAACATGAAAGTCCGCAACAAATGCATAGCTCAAATACAAACCGCACCTGACGGGATTCGAACCCGTGCGGACAAATATCCTCGTTTTTCGAGGTTTAAAAGACCAATACCATAACCACTGAGCCAAAGAGAATTCTCTCTAACGCAGTTGTCAGGTATTGATTTTATACGGGAAAGCTATGCAGTAAGGAAGGAGTGATCTCCCGTAACACACCCCCTCTTAAATGTCATCATTTTGATGACAGAAAGCCTAATTAGGCAGTAAGTCTATTAATTAGACAACAAATGGCTCAATGGCCAATCCCGGACGAGCCCCCATCTTACGAACATGAAAGTTCGTAACAAATAAACAAATGAACAAATGCATGGCAGAAATACAGGGACCGGGTAGGATTCGAACCTTGAACGCCCGGACGAAAGGCCAACACCATGACCACTGAGCTAAATAGAATTCTCCCTAACGCAGTTGTTAGGTATTGTACATGTATTTAAATCGGGATGAAGCCATGCATGAAGGAGTGGTCTCCCGTAACACATTCCCTCTTAAAGTCATCATTTATTGATGACTCAAAGCCTTATTAGGCAGAAAGTCCGTTTTTGGACAACAAATGGGATTAATGGCTCAATGACCAATCCCGGACGAGCCCCCATCTTACGAACAAAGTCCGTAACAAAGAAACAAATGAACAAATGCATAGCAGAAATACAGGGACCGGGCAGGATTCGAACCTAGAACGCCCGGACGAAAAGCCAACACCATAACCACTGAGCTAAAGAGAATTCTCTCTAACGCAGTTGTCAGGTATTGATTTTATACGAGAAAGCTATGCAGTAAGGAAGGAGTGATCTGCCGTAACAACAGCCAGAGAGTAAACAAACGCTGTTAAAACTTGATACTGTGTAGAATCTAGTCAGCTGTGTAAACATCGATTAAAAAAGAAAAACGACATATAAGTTGTATGGGAGAAAGAAACTCAAGGGATATGGCCTCGATTGAAAACCGGAAACAACCACAGTGATGTCTTTGATAGCCTTCAGAGAATGAAATGCATTTTCTATCCGTCGTAATCTGTGCAACCTTGCAATCGTCAGGGGCAACATTGGCACGAAGACACAAGAATGATTACAGTTTCATAAAACAAAGATGAAGTGGTTAAAAAACTGGATGAAAACGAGTGAAGATGTATCTAAAAGGTACTCTTAATTGGCTTATCGTAATACTAAAATCTGTCATTCTAGGTTTTACTCAACAGGAATGAGATAAAATCCTCCAGAATTTAAACAGTTCGTTATGTAAGAAATAAGATTCCACAAAATGAATGTATTTGTCAGAGTTGTAACAGAAATGATATCGAAGACGTATTTCATTTTATTTGTATCTGTCTCTCCTATGACAGACTAAGAATGACATATTTAGATAAAATACTATGTAAGGCCTTCAGATTTTAAATTTGATCTTTTTGTGACTATGTACATCTGTGTACTTGTTTTAAATAAACTTCTGTTCTGTTGTTTTCGTTTACATAATTATAAAAAAGATATTTGAATTATGTGTACTCGCAAATGACCTAATTGTATCAAGGTGATTAACCCCCTTTTTATAGGAAATGTTAGTCTCAGAAGACATTAAAAAGCAATTTAAAATCCTTGTCAGAGTCTCTATCTTAAAGATTTCTTTAATCAGTCACGAAAACCAATGACTTTCCTATTATTGACACTTTCACTGCCATGGACGACGTCAAAAGCTGTCGCTGACGGCGAAGATCATGATCAGAGTGCAAAAACCAACGTGCCCCATCTGCTACTAATTTCTAAGTTATAAAATTATTATTTCTGAAAAATAAAAAAAACCCAAAACTTTTAACTGAACAGATGATGATTTAGTTGTTAGCCAGAAATAGAATAGAATTGAAGAACACTTTGACATGTTACAATTCTGCATAATAGAGGAAATAGCACGTAAGATAGTCTTTGAACTAGCCATTTTTATTTCAGACTGTTCAAGACGAGTTTGTGTGTGTGTGTGTGTGTGTGTGTGTGTGTGTGTGTGTGTGCGTGCGTGTGTTGGTGTGTGTGTGTGTGTGTGTGTGTGGATGGGGGGAGCAAAACGAATCTTGTGCTTCTGTTACAAAACGAAGAATATGTTGTTATTTCCCTGTCTAAAACGTGTCATATACAGAGACCAAAGTTTAACGAGCAATTTTATAATGAATTAATCTTGTGCTTCTGTTACAAAACGAAGAATATGTTGTTATTTCCCTGTCTAAAACGTGTCATATACAGAGACGAAAGTTTAACGAGCAATTTTATAATGAATTAAAAAATCCTGGATTTCTGACATCAAAAGGAATCATTAAAAAGACATTAAAGCAGTAGTTTTCCCTTAAAATTCGAAGAGCAAACTGTTCACTCCTTTATTGCCAAAGGCGATATCTATAGCTTTTGCGGACGGCGTAGATCAAAATCAGACTGCACAGAACGTGCAGTCTGATTTTTGGATCTTCACCGTCCGCTATTGGATGCAAAACTTGACCGAAACTGTCTTCTGTCTATTTTTAGATACCGAAAAATACAGACAATTTTAACTCTTATCCTGCTGAATAAATGAAACTCTCAAGCCGATAGTAAAAACTCAAATATTGTTGATTCAAAGTTATTTTTCGGGATATAAAATTTTCCTGAACGGAAAGTGTAGATCAAAGATCAGACTGCACGTTCTGTACAGTCTGCAATAGGTCCTCGTGTAGCGCTTAGCAGCCTAGGGGTTAATGGTGTCGCACCACTGCGAGACTGCTTCCGGGTCATGTTAGTCCCATGTGAAATTTTGCAGTAGCACGTTTGTTGCACTGTTTCATGGAGCTAAGAGGGCTTAGCGGTATATCATTTAGATTAACTTCAAATTTAGGCAGTAATGGACCATTTAGATGTTATTGGAAGCCGCTCGAAAGCGGCTTCCAGTAGGAATGTACCTAAACTATTTACCATGTAGATGATCAATAATTATTCGATTGGTCATTATTTTTGGAAAATTTATAATGATGTCGTGTTGTTGTGACATAATTACTCCACATGACTCTTTCTTAAATATTCCAACAGACCTACATGTAAATCAAGCCTGGTTTTCTTGCAATATATAGTTCATTACCAAATAATAATAAAGAATACAGAAAAATAAACCTCCTTTAATTGGCTAGTCCCCCGAAGTTTTCAAACATATAGGATTCCTTCTACTTTCCCAAACGAAGTTGTTATGCTTTCCGTTTATCACAAGCCTTCCCACCTCCCAATGGTTTTCGTATTTGTGTACTTTTTTACAAAACAAAATAATGATAATTATGTTATAGAAAGCATCTTAGAATATGATAATCAGAAAGCAATTTTATGTACAAGTTTTTCGTCCTTTCTCAATCCGTGTAGATAATAGGGCGGTAAACCTTTGATCAAAGTATAGACTGGTTACCTCGCTACACAGTTAATCGAAGAACAAAGAGGAGTCTACGACAGCTATTTATAGAATACTTGCGAAAAGATAACCATTTTTTCTTCCCTTTGTCGACACTTTTGCCGAATGGATTTTTGTTATACGGAACATCTACCTTATGATACCTGTAAAATTCAGCATTCACCGTGTTGTGTGTGGAAGCTGATCAGACTGTACGTGCTGTACACTATGGTCCCGATCTACAAACCCCGTGAAAAATGTATCCATCGTGATGTACATTCACTACAGTAATTATCACGGTGGGGCCTGTGCTCTAAGGGTTAAAGCTGGTCGAAAATGACGGAAATAGATGAAGATCAGACAGCACATAGCCCGTGTAATATTTTTTTTAATATTCTATAAGATATTGTAAACATAAAAAAAAAAAAATGTTTGTTTTCCTTACTCAGTGTATTAATTTCGTTGTGCAGTCGAAGGGTGAAAGTTATTACAGAACCTATTACTGTGCTAACACAACTTTTTACGTCGCCGCTGGTCAAAGGTTTAGAATAGCTCTTGAAATTTACATTAGACGTTTTACACTAGGTTTGTACAAGGCCTATGCAGAAAATGGTTCAAACTACTGATTATTAAACGAAATATGTATAGTAATAGTTATTATGTTGTGGTTGATTATACCCAGATCTTTAAAAAGTTAAAAAAATGAGGGTTTTTTTTTTTGTGTGTGTGACTGCCATTCCAGGAATAAAAGAAACGTGGTTTATGCCATCTGTGCAGGCTATGATCAGAATAACTTTTGAGATGCCATGCAAAAGTTTTTGTTTCTGGAGTAGAAATGTAAAGATTCACTGTGTTACAAGCATGCTAAGGTACTTTTTGACAAGCAGGACGATCGTGTTTTAGAAAAAAGTTGTTGCATTCCTTTTTTTTTGTAAAAAAAAAAAAAATGAAACGCAAAGAAGAGATCACTGATAAAAATTGTAAATACATGTAAACATCATTATGTGAATAACGATCTTAATATCACTTTGAATAATTAGTAATTTAAATAATTCAGTAGTATTGTTTTGATGCCGCTACAGAAGCTTCCTTTCTAAAATCATTTTAATAATTGGAAAATGCTGTTCTTGAATGCGCAGTTTCTCCATTTTCAAATTTCGAGTAGAAATTTAAAAAAATCCGATGCTTTTACGTGTGTGTGTGTGTGGGGGGGGGGGTGTTTCACATAAACATTATCACTTTATAATAATAATAATAATAATAATATAACAAGATTATTTAAGATTCCTCTCTAACCTTCAGTTTATTCTTTAGAATTAGAATACATCTACTGCATTTTAGTACCATTCGTCATGATTTTCCGTTGGTGGGGAGTGTGGGTAAAACAGATACAAAAAGTGTAATCACAATTTCTTAAGAGAGTCAATATTTTTGAAATTGTCCACCAAAAGATTGCGGCTTCTATGATGCCATGCATCATAAATTTGTTTTGTTGTATATTGAGTGGACTATTCTGTGTCACTGGAGGAAAAAAATTTGGAGTCATGGCAGTGAACAGTTTTTAGCTCCACTGGCCAAAGACCAGCGGGCTTATGTCATAGCCCGGTGTCCGTCGTGCGTCCGTTCGTCCGTCCGTCCGTGCGTCCGTCCGTCCGTCAGTCCGTGCGTTAACTTTTATTTTAAGCATCTTCTACTCTGAAACTACCCATCCAATTTTGATGAAACTTCACAGAAATGATCCTACCATGGTCCTCTTTAGAATTTCTTTTAAGAATTTGATTCCTTCAAAAACTCTGGTTGCCATGGTAACAAAACTTAAAAATATTGGAAATCTTTGAAAATCTTCTTGTCTGAAACCATAAGGCCTAGGGCTACCAAATTTGGCATGTAGCTTTATCGAGTAGACCTGTATCAAGTTTCTTCAAGTTATAGCCCTGGGGTCAAAATTGGCCCCGCCCCGGGGGTCACAAGTTTTACATGGGCTTATATAAGAGAAAACTTTAAAAATTTTCCTGTACCTAGCCATTAGGCCTACGGCTACCAAATTTTGCATGTGGTTTTATCTAGTGGGTCTCTACCAAGAGTGCCCAAACTATAGCCCTGGGGTCAAATCTGACACGGCCCCAGGGGGTCACAAGTTTTACATGGATTTATATAGAGAAAACTTTAGAAATCTCGCTGTACTTAGTCTTTAAGCCTAGGGCTACCAAATTTTGTATGTGGCTTTATCTAGTGGGCCTCTACTAAGAGTGCCCAAATTATAGCTCTAGGGTCGAATTTGATCCCACCCCAGGGGTCAGAAATTCTACATGGGCTTATAATTATAGTGAAAACTTTAGAAATCTTCTTTTTACTAACCATAAGAACTAGGGCTACCAATTTTAGTCCTGTCTCAGGGGTCTCATGTTCAAAACCATTTGGCCAATTATTGTAATGTTTGGCATGTACTTATTAGCTAGTGGAGCGATAGAGGGCCATCATGGCCCTCTTGTTTTTTTTTTTTTTTTTTGAGAGGGAAAATTCTAGGGTCTCCGTGTTTGTATGGATTTAGCGAAAAATGCAATCGGTTGACATGTTGTTTCTAAAACATTTTTTTGAAGGACTAAGGACGTACTTTAAACAGCAAGAGACGGAAAAGCAAAAGGTGTGCCATTAAGCGATCTGTGAAGCTTCAAAGATGGTCGATTTCACTCTATTTTCAATATGGCCAAAAGTAGTGGTGTGACACCTAATAAGTTGGCTTCGAAAGAATTAAGTGAAGTATTTCTACATCAATATCAGCTCTGTTTTATCTGACAGTCTTGGGCATGGCAAATGCAATTTTATCACCAATTTCTTTATAACTATTGAAAAAATTGTTATACTCTGACTTTTGGCGAAACAAAATGAAACTAACATGTGCATGCAATGAATTGAAAAGACATCAATCTTGGTAGTAAGATCTCAGATATTGTAGGAGAATGTAGACCAGCGGTTTTTGCTTTTCCCACTTTGTTTTCAAATGGCTTCTTCCTTAAGGTCGTTAAAGGTCGGCATCGTATGGTAAAGGATTAACATCCTTTTCACCCTTTTTGGATTTATGTCATTATCTCTCGTAAAAAAAAACCTAGTTTATTGGCTTACCTGAAATTTGAGATTTTTCTAAACGCCGATCTGTGCAGCCTTACCCTGGATCTTGTATTGCAGTCCTTGACTCTACGCCCGCCCGGGTAGCTCAGTGGTTAGCGTATCCGACTCATGACCTGGTGGTTGTGAGTCCGATAGTCGGTTGAGGCAAACTTTCTTTTCGCGATTTTTCGCCTCTGACCTCTGATGCATGTGAGAAAAGTAATCAGTGACTTGGAAAGAAAGTTGTGTCAGTACTGGTGTGAGAAAGCCAGGAAACATATGCTTAGGTGCACTGATCGCCTTGATATGACCTAAGCAGTTGAAACGGCATTAAACTCCAGTACAATCAATCAATTAAAACCTTGACTCTACAGTATGTATATACAGGGTGTCCAAAAAGTCGTGCACCATCCTGAAAACACATTCATTGTTACAGATGCTCAAATTGAGCACCATTTTCAGTAATGGTCAGTAACTGAGTGTCACAACATCCCACCGGATACCCTACGGAATGTTCAAAATAGCTTTCTGCAGAGAATACAGCGTTGTATTACTGAAAATGGTGTTCAATTTGAGCATCTGTAACAATGAATGTGTTTTCAGGATGGTGCACGACTTTTTGGACACCCTGTATATATAACAGCCGTTTTATTAATATACTTTAGTGTGCTGTTATCGGTTGAGAGCGGACAATCTATTGAAATATGAAAGAAATAAAACAAAACCAGCAACTTCCTAAGGCCTGCTCACTGCACAAAAATATGACATCAATTCTGATATTTGCACTACGCCGTAAAAAAGCTACTCGACTCCAAATAATGACCTAAACAATTCACTTACAGAGGGACTGTACACTTCAACACTACAAAAGATGATTTATTTACTTACTTGGTAGTAGATATAAAGGGAGAGAACTGGGATTTAGCCACCCATCTCCCTCTAAACCCAAAACCCAACCATTTCCCTCCTCAAATCCAATCCCAACCATATATATGCTTTAAATAATATTTTAACAATGTGTATGATTAAAATATTATACCAACCACATCCCTCCTCAAATCTAAACCCATCCATCCCCCTGGCTAACTCTCAAACCCATCCAACCCCCTGGCTAACTCTCAAACCCATCCATCCCCCTGGCTAACTCTCAAACCCATCCATCCCCCTGCTTAAATCCAATTTCAACCATCCCCCTCCTCAAATCTAACCCCAACCATTTCCCTCCTCAAAACTACATCCCAACGATTTGTATTTTTAGCCCATATAGCTATATGAGCTAAATTCCCTATCTGTAATAAATCTAACCCCAACCACGTCTATGGTTATGCCGCTAAACAACATCCCAGTTAACGCGTCTCATATTTTCGCCCATATAGCTATATGAGCGAAATTACGGCATTTTTTACTCTGTCATGCGATATATATTCTGCCCTATACGTAGTAAATTTTCTAAGATCTGCGTCTTTATTTTAGTGTGTCCCCAAGCTAATGTATCGATGTTGTTCCCAAGGATATAGCGTTTATCGTCGTTTCCGCTCAAGGCGACTTTATTCACCTCTTCAGTATACAACTCATGATTATGACTTCTAATAACTACCATTCTCCTTAATTGTGTCTTATTTTCAAACAAACACTCTTTATAATGATCATGTTTAATAAATGCTTTTACTATATGCTTTTTAATTCCCTTACATTTTTTACTTTCCTCCTCATCATCACACATTTTATAAGAGTATAGTTTAGACCTGAGACCCACAAACTCCTCAATAATCTTACCACTTGTCTCATCCTTAAACATACCCACAACTTTCTTATTTAATCCGGTGGGAATACCTGAAGGATGATCAGGCGGGTAATCACTTGTATCAAACCAATCTCTAACATCATCACTAATATCCTTATAAAAATCTTCTGTTTCTATTTCATACATTAAGCTATCTGTATCAGTAAAAAGAAGTTTAACTTTTTCACCACATTTATTTTTAATATAATTATAATGAAAGTTATACATCAATGTCTTACTTAAATCTAAAATACACATCCCTACATAAATAGGTTTATTAAAATATAAACGCGGTTTTTTCATTTGAATTATACATAAATTTTCATCAAGGGTGGTTATATCGTAATAGTTTGGTTTAGCGGTTAATTTTTCTGCTTTTTCCCTGGTACTAACTAATCTTATATCTACTCTATTCCTAATATTTTCCATAGTCTTACCAAATACAGAATTATTCATAAGTTTAAAGAAATCCTTTTCAAATGCGGTTTTAGCTTTTGCTCTTAGTCTAGTATTTTTATCGATATAAGGTTTTAACCATTCACTTTCATCAAAAGTTAACCCTCTATGAATCTTTTTAAGCTTTAGACCTAAACTTAAATATAACTTTAAATTTTCATAATGTAATATACATTTATTTTTATTATATAAATTAGGTATAAGTTTTTCAACTTTACCAGTCTTTGATCTTTCAGGAGCTAATGGAAAATCATTATGCAAATCATGTAATTCTTTAGGATATTCTAAATCAACCTCTAATATACAAGGGTGACTCTGCCAATTTTGTAAATCATTTTCATCCATCCAATTAAAATTACCAATGGGAAGTTTTTGGCACATTGCCCAACCATAGAGATTATTCGCATCCAAATAAGTAATAAATTTTGATGGTTCTTTTGAGTCATGTTTTTTACCCATATATAAATTATTTGCTTTTGCATATCGTTTAAAAATGGTTGAGATAACTCCTCTTATTCCGTTTTCAATAAATAAAATCATATCAGGGTCTGATAATAATTCTAATTCTACCTTAGTAGTTTTTAACATTGCCTCCCAAGCTAATCCCGGCGCTGTATAAAACCATGATGGGTCTAACCCATAATTATTAAAGCAAACATTCCTAAAATTTTCAAAGACATCCGACAGCAGTAGAACATCAGTCTTATTATATAAGTCATGATAATCTTTAAAAGTTTTCATCTCGAAGGTTTTCCATATATTTAATGCATGTTGATAATCCTCCTTATCAATTCCACTATATTTAAGCTTTGAATAAAATTCTCTCTGTTTGGGTAACTTTGTTTCCTCTAATTTACTAATGTTATCAAACCATTCATATGGGAATATACCCTTTTGAGAGACCAATTCAAGCTTTTCCCCCTCAAAATATTTCATAAGATTAGTCTTGTCCTCCTTAGCTAGAGTGCTAGCTAATTCATCTAAACTTTTACCTAAAAATTTTAAACTATCAAGGAATCTAACCTCATGTGTTTTAATTTTCTTTATTTCTTTTTCTGTTTTCTTATCTTTAACAGTGTATTCTATTGGCACATTTTTAGACACGCTTATATATGCTTCCTTGTTTGTTGGTATACAACTCGTCTCACCGGGTGTACTCATTAAGTCTTTTATAAATAAATGAGCATCATACTTACTATAATTATGAAAGAATATGGGTGTAAAAGTAGGTCTTCTACATTTTAAATTACACACACTGTGCGCGGCTCCCCTAAACTTTCCACTATAATGGCAATGGTCTCTCACTTTTTTCATGCCATTACATTTTTTAAGCGGTTCTTTACATTCTGGACATATTTCCTCTTTATCTATCTTCTTCTCCTTTGTCTTTCTTTTACATTTTGAAAATGACTCCCCGCATATCCAGCAGTTTTTTGCTCTATCAAACTCTCTTTTATCATGAAGTTTAAAAATCATTTCCCTCGTTGGTATCCTATCTATTTCTCTTATAACATTTTCTAAATCCTCTACGAATTTCTTAGATGCATTTTCGCCAGAATATTGAAAAGTCTTTGAAGGGTAAACATTTTCATAATGTGATTTAACATAAAAACAATATCCTGAAACATCATGCTCATTAATTACTTTTGTCCCGCTGCCTTTCTTTTCGTTTTTCTTTTCTAATGTAGACTCCATATCCGCATAAATTGTAAAAGAATGTCTCTGTTGTTTATAAAAATTCTGAAAAGATATTTTGGTACCCTTTTCAGGTAAGTCTATTCTACAGGCATCTTTTTCACCACAATACTCTAAATGTTTATTTAAATTTTCTTCTTTTTGTAAATGATTTAAACATCTTTCACAAATAGATGAGTCTGGAAACGTAATAGTCTGTGGTAAGCTTTCTATACCCTCTTTAATATGTCTAAGTCCCTCTGTAATCTCCTTTGTTGTAGCTTTTTAAGTTTCCGTAATAGGTTTAAAAAACTTTGAAAGATCAGTTTGAAGTTGCTGTTCACCTGTTCTCTCTGCTAGTAGATTATCCCGAATATTCTTTTTTGTTTCAAGATACTCTTTTACAATTAAGTCCCTTTTTGCAGGATCAGTGATTTTTAAAAAAGACATTTTTTTATTACTAAAATAATTTTTTATCTCAGTTTCTAACATAGTTTTTATCATAATTTTTTAACACGTTTCATAACTAAAGCTGCATGAAAACTTTATTTTTGGTCTTCTAATGCTCCCTTTAACTCCCATTATTCTTTTCAACCAACCTCCGAAAGGACTCACGAGCTTCTTGCCTCCCTCTCTCAATTAAACTTTCTTCATTTTCAGTAGATATCTTTTTCTTAGATTTTGTTCTTATTTCATCCTTCATTTTCTTATACTTCTCTTGTTCTTCCATGATAAGTTTAAACTCTTCATCCAATATATGATTGTCAACTAAAGCTTTAGATATATGTGAAGCAATTGTATCAAGCTTAGCATCAGCTATCATTCTAATCTTTTGATGTTTTTCTCCCTTTGTTTTTGAATTTCATACTACATATTTACCTACCATTGATAATAATCCGGTTCCTGCACTTGTAATTTCTAAATCCAATGCTACTGGTACTACTACAACTGTACCTAATAATATAGCTCCCCCAACACCAGAAGCCATTGTTAACCCAATCAATCCTGTATCAATATTATCAACAACTCTTGCGGCTCTAAAATATTTCTTGGCTAGGGCTTCTCTTTTTTGAACTTCATTCTCAAGAAACTTCTGTACTTCGGATATCTTTTGTAAACGGTAGGAATGGCCTTTGTCATCTAGTGGCATCATTTCAATAGATGGGGCTGAAGGTGTATTACTTTCTTTAGGTAACGAAGGATAGACTTTATTAGGATGTTTTTGATCTATATCTCCCATTTTTTTTATTAAAATGATAATTTTTTATCTCAGGATTTTAAATATTTTAGATAGCAAAATAACTCACCCTCAGGTATTTTAATTGGTTCTTGTGAGAAATTATAAATGTAGACTAAGATATCATTAGTCTCATTATCAAGATGTGTCCCATTAAGAATGGTTAAACTATCTTTCCATTTATTACTAACAGATATCACTACAACTCCTTGTGTAGTTATATAACCAAATCCTAACGATAATATTTTTCCATCTTTAGAAGGAATCTTATTGTCATCTTGAGAATAAATTTTCCATTTTACAGGATCTTGCTTGATGGGAGGATAATCAACGTGTAATTTAGGTTTCCAAAATATAGTTTTATGTTGATTAGTAATATTAGGTTTTATACCAAATTTGTGTATATCCATTTTTATTTTGTTATAAATAATATTTAAATAGTATTATTTATAACATTACAATATAGCTCCTAAAATAGGTATATTAGCAAATGGACTATTAGGTCCAAGTAAAAGTCCTTTTCCGTCATAAATTTTTCCTCCTTGCTTTAAATACAAACCATCACTAACAGACCTAATCCTTTACCTTTGTATGGTTTTAAGTATAATCCAGATCCATCAGTTTCCACCTGACAAACACATCCTCCTTTTTTAAGATAAAGTCCTGATCCCATTGCTTTTTTTACTCCTGATTGAGCTAATCCAGAAAGAGCACCAACACCTAACGCTGGTAAAACGGTTTTTGCAATCATTGGTAAAGCTCTAGCAGCCAACACAGCCAACATTCCGAGAAAACCTCCCTCTATTTTCATATTATGTTTAAGTTGTTTTGCAGACATTTTAATAGTTATTCCTCTACCCTCCTCATAGGCTTTAGCCATTTTCTTAGCTTGTGAATTAGTAATTGCTAAAACATCATTACCTTGTAAATCTTCATGACCTAAACGAATACTTACTGGGCAACCAGCTTTAACAGCATATTGAAGCTTTTGCTTTTGTCCTTCCGATATATTAACTTTAACAGTAGTGTAACTTGTCATTTTTATATATAATTCTTTTTTTATTTTATCTCGCTTCTCTAATATGGAATCTAATTGTTAAATTTTCACCTCTAAGATTTAGTAATGTTCCATTTTGATCTGTAATATTTACCTCTAGGCTATGTATTTCATCTAATGTTATTGTCAAGTATACTAAATTAACTGGGGACTCAATTATCTTATATCCAGGTGCAACATCTGGAAAAAAAGAGTAAATAGTGTTTTTTGTTGAGCCATTAACATAACTTCCTGAAATAATATCTATGTTAACAAGCAAACTGTTTATACTAAGAATGTTCACTACATTCTCAGACTCATGAAATCCTTGCGTATATTTAGCTTGAGTAAATCCTAATACTTTGGCAATGGAGTTTGGTTGATTAAAATCTACTTGATAACCATCTCCTAGAGTAAGAACAGACTTTAGGGTATTGGTGTTTGCAGAAATGTTAATATAATACTCTTCATTAACTTCATGGTAATGACCCGTTTTTCTCATTTCCTGGTGAATGGTATCATTAATGTCAACAAGGTCATAACTTCCTTCGGGTATTTTTATTTTAATCCATGAATCACCATCGTCTGGAGAATAAACGAATATGTTGTTTGTTGCATCAATGTTTGGAAAAGAGTAGTAAGTTTCAAGGTTTACTAAAGCTATCTCGTATTTTTTATCCTTTTCCAGCTGAATAGGGGGATTAAACCTTGTTCTAAAACGTGTTTTGGTGTCGCTTACTATAATTTGAAATGATTTTTTGTGTTCCGTATTTTTTACAATTTGTTCTAAAAGATCTTCTATTTTATAAAAAAGTAAAAATATTATTTAGTTGAGTAAATAATATTTTTTATACTGATTTAGGTATGTAAAAATTGTCAAAACCGTTTCTATACTTTCCATCATGTTTTTTACTGGTTAAATCGATAATAGCAAAACCATGCGGTCTTTCCCATGCCTTTTGACAAAATTTTCTAAACTCATCCTTAGGCATATCTTCACCTACATGATCGTTATAAATATGATTGATGTTTTTTAGGTCTTGTGGAAAAGGCAAATAAAATTAGCGTTTCCTCTAATAGTTTGCCTTGGTAGTCTAAAATAATTTTGTGAAAGGTAAAAGCAGTCAACATTACTATGTCTTCCCCGAATGTAGTAACACTCACATTTGTTTTGCCTTTCTAAAAGTAAATCATCAAAAATCATTATTTTTTTATTTTCTGAGTTTAACTCTCTCGGATCAAGTACATCACTCGCATTTTCAAAAAAATTACAATTTATATCCGATTTGTTTTTAATCGTTTTAATCCATTCTTCAACCAAAGCTGTAGGGGGTATGTTTAGTTCTTGTATTTCATCACGCATGTTAAACAAGGTTAAGATACATTCTTTTGGTAGTTTTTCTTCAAAAGCCTTTTTTAGTATTCGGTATTCGGGTTGAAAAAGGCTTTTTCCAAAAACACTTAAATCATTATAATCAAGCCAACCTGGTCTAAGTAAAAGGTTTAACAATAAAGTAGTTTTACCACATCCTGATTTCCCTACAATTATTCCTCTGATACTTTTTGGTAAAAGAGAGTGATTAAATCTCCTTGATACTACTTCATTCCATGATAAATTTACAACATCCATTTTATATAACTTTTTTAATTTTTATATATAAAAATGTATTGTGTTAAATGTAAAAAACATACTGATACAAGCAACATAGAATATGCTGTTGCTAAAAATGGAAGAAATATGAAACGAGGAAAATGTGTGGTTTGTGGAATAACTAAAACTCAGTTTGTTAAGACGACAAAGGGTGGATCATTGCTAAATAAAGCTATAAATAATTTACCTGTTGAAATGCATCTCCCTGGACATAATTTTACAGGACCCGGCACTAAATTAAAGAAAAGACTCAGTCCAGATTTAACACCAAAGAAATGGAGCAAACCAATAAACCGCGTTGATAAAGCTGCTTATCATCATGATGTTTGCTATCTTCAGCATAATGACACTGCCACAAGAAACGCAGTGTGTGATAAAAATATGTTAACAGAGTTAAAAGGTATTTACAATCCTACTATTAGAGAAAAAATGGAAAGGGGTTTGGTAAGTAAACTCATTGGAACAAAGATGAAATTTGGAATGGGGGTTAAAAAAAAAATTTCAACATGATAAATTTAGCGGAAGAATTACATAAACCTGTAAGAAGAAAATTTAAGAAAAGGAGAGTTATAGTAAACGGTATAGATAAGATATGGGCTGCGGATTTAGTAGACATGCAAGCATTTTCTAAGTTTAATCACGGTGTAAAATACCTTCTCGCTGTCATTGACATCTTTTCTGAATACGGATGGTTAGTGCCATTAAAAGACAAAACAGGAAAATCTGTTGCTATAGCATTGAAGAGTATTTTTAAGGAAAGAAAACCTGAAAAAATGTGGGTGGATAAGGGTAAAGAGTTTTATAACAAGGAAGTTAAAGACTTGGTTGAATTGTATTCCACTGAAAATGAGGAAAAATCTAGCGTGGTTGAGAGATGGATTAGAACAATGAAAGAAAAAATGTGAAAGTATTTTTCTGCTAACTCCACAAACGTTTACATTGACGTGTTATCTGATCTTGTTAAAGAATATAATAACACAAGGCATTCTTCTATTAAGATGACTCCAGTAAATGCGAGTAAAAAGGAAAATGAAACCAAAGTTCGGAGAAATCTTTACCCTGATCATCTTGAAATAGAAGATATAAAGCCTATGTTTTCTGTTGGAGACAGAGTAAGGATAGCTAAAAAGAAAAAGACTTTTGAGAAAGGTTATACAACAAGATGGACTGAGGAGGTTTTTACAGTTTCTGAAGTAAAACATACATCACCTGTAACATATAAAATTAAGGATCTTAATGGAGAAGAAATACAAGGTACCTTTTATGAACCTGAACTGCAGAAAACCAGTGAAAAGCTCTATAGGATAGAAAAGGTTATTAAAAAAGGGGAAAAAGAAGTCTCTAGTAAAGTGGAAAGGTTATTCTGATGAATTTAATTCATGGGTTGACAATAAAGACATTAGAAATATTTAACTATAAAAAATGTTAAATATTTCGATTGAAAACGTAATTTTACCAAATAAACCATTGAATAATTTTGAATTGAAAGATGCGGTAAAAAAATTAGAGATTCCTTCTTTTAGGGGAGTTTTTTTGCTAGATACATTACCAAGAAAACCAAATAAAAAAGAATGTGGTATAGTAAACTTTGATAAAAGTGGTGGACCTGGTACACATTGGGTTGCTTGGTATAAAAATGGTAAAACTAAAATTTATTTTGATAGTTATGGAATACAGCCACCTAATGAAATTCATGAGTATCTAAAAAGCCCTATACACTATAATACTGACCAAATACAACAAGCTGGACAAGTATTTTGCGGTCATTTATGTTTGTACATTCTAAAAGAGTTAGGCTCGGGTAAAAAGTTTCAGACAGTGATAAATAAACTTTTTTAATAATAAAAAAATGCCGATTGATAAATTTGGACGAATGAAAGATGATAAAACAAGCGGTGATGGTGTGTCACTCGCTTACATAAATAATAATTTTTTACGTAAGGATGGAACAACTGTTGTTACTGGTTCTATAGATATGGCTGGTAATACATTAACGAGGGTTAGTAATCCAGTAAATTCTCAAGATGTGGCAACAAAACATTATGTTGACTCTAACTCAGGGTTGCTAGATGAAAACGGAGGATACCACGTTAATGGTTATTTAAATATGGGTTTTAATCCAATAAAAAACGTTAAGGACCCAACAGAACCGGGTGAAGCTGCTACTAAAAATTATGTGGATAGGAGTGGTAAAGCAATAGTTGAGGAACAAGATGACACCTTTTCCGCTGTTGCAAATATAGATATGCGAGAGTATTCGTTAACAAATCTTTTGGATCCCGCAGATGCACAAGATGCAGCAACTAAAAGATATGTAGATACTGCCAATCGAGCCTTCGTTTATGGAGCTGGTAGGTATCTAGCAGCTGCAGAAGTTTCTATGGGAGGACGAAGAATTAACAATGTTGGAAGCCCTTTAGTAAATGATCAAGCCGCAAATAAGTTTTACGTAAATACCCTCGTTGAGGCGGCTACCGCGGGTGAAAAAGAAGATGGATCTTTTTCAATGGCAGGTGGAATAGATATGAATGATCACTCGATACCAAATCCTGTATCCCGTGACTCCGCTGTCAATAAAAATTATGTTGATAACGGTGGAGCTATCGTAAAAAATCCAGATGGAAGTTTCACGGCGGTGGCTAACGTAAATCTTCAAGGTTTTTCTCTAAAAAACGCGGCAACCCCGGTAGAAGAGAGAGATTTAGCAACAAAATCCTATGTGGATAAAAAAGTCTCCCTTCCTTCTCTCATAGGTCCTAAACCCATTATAACTGTGTGGGCTGAAGAACAAGGACCAATTGGAGTAGGTAATTATGAGTTCTCTTTTGGTAATGGTAATTCAGGTAGCAACCATCGTATGGGGGGTTATTGCATGAGTGCACCGGGTAGAATTATAAGAGGAAGTTTAACGATTATTAAAAATAACTTTTACGCAACAGAAGAGATAAAAGTTGATATTGTGGTAAACGGATTTGTGAAGGTTGGTTACTCTATTATTAAAAAAGCGGATGAAATTTGTAGCTGTACAATTTTTCCAAGGGCGTTGGAGGTAAAGCAATGCGCAATCATAAACTTTATGTCAAGAACAACGGTCCGTGATGTAATACACGCTTACATATCTATTTTGATAGAGTTAGACTTGTAAAAATATAACTTTGTTTATAAAAGTTATATTTTACGTTTGATATCTGTTTCAACCTTACAAAGAGGACATTTGTTTAAATTGGATATTGTGTCGGAGTCATCGCAAATAGATATATGACCACAATTGCAAAATAATATCTCAGAATCTTTTTCCCAACATATCTGGCATTTTTCTGATTTAAATGTTCTTTTTTCGTTAAAAACTTTTATTTGTGGAGTATATTCCTCGGATAAAATATCATGTCTATAGTTGGTACTTACAGTTGATTCTATAAATTCGTATCCGAAGAATGGAAACAAAGCTTCAAAACAAAGCTGCATGTAGAACATTGGTCACCATTACAAAAACATTTCCGGTCAGTATTTCCATCAGATATTGTTAAAACTGGTAAAAAGGTTTCCTCTTGCATATAAGTGTCATATACAATATCTCCTGTTTCATTGGGTAAAAAGTCTTCATAAAAAACCAGTCTGTCAAAATTTCTTAAAAAGTTAATATAAACACTGTATATGTTAGAACCTTTAAGAACCCAATAATAATCGTCTTCTGTTTTTAACCAAACCATGTACTTAATACTGCTGCGATCTTTCATTGCTTTACTACATTCATAGTAGAAAGTAGGCTTTAAGTTCTTGAGTAATTCAACACGATTTTCATTTGCTGCCTTATCAAAGCATACATATTTTCTATAATCCCAAAGAGTTGATACCCTTTCAGAGGTGGGAGTGTAGATAAGTTTATTTTTTTACATATCGTTTAATTTATCACCAAAGATATCTATTCTTGTTTTAACACTCATGATTATTTTTATTATTATTATTTTTTATTTAATTTCACACTAAATATTTAACTTCTGTGTTGAAGTTAAATATTTAAAATTACTTATTCCTCATCCTCATCCTCGTCAGAACTTGGGCATTCATCTAAGATATTAGGTAAAATTTCCTTTTCCTTTCCTGGTAATTTTACATTCCTTTCTATTATTTTTACTGATATAACTTTAATCTGGATCGTTTCGATGTTTTTATTTTTAAATATTCCTTCTACTTTTAAAATACAAAACAACTTACAAGCGATTTTCTTATATGAAAGAGGGTTTACCTCTTTGTTGTTTTCATCGTAAAAGCAGGTCTTATATTGTTTGTTTTCGTAAAGTTTTGGGTATAACATAGCCGATCCATCCTCATTATATCTTAAAATATTAATTGTGTCTAAATTTTTAATCTTATCTTCTCTTAGTTCTTTGTCCATTCCATGCTCTCGGAAGAAATCTGTTAGTTTTTCCAGATCTTCTTTAAAAGCTCTTTCCTTTTTCATAGGCTTTTCACCGTTATAACATAGTAAAGATAAGGAGTAATCTTTTAGATCTTTTCCTTCTGCGTTATTTCCAAATCCTGCATTAACACCATATGAAAACAACGAACCATTTTTATTATTAGGGTATCTGTACTTTACTGGAATCTTAACAAAAGCATACTCTTTGCTTTTATATTTATTCGCGTAATTTATAGAAAGGTCTTCTTTACGAAGTTCTCCACTTTTTATATAATTCATATCTGCACTCATTTTTTTATATATAAGATTTTTTTTATTTAACTTAATTAATTTTTTTCTTAAGTCCCATACAAAAGATATAAGCCTATAAAGTCGCCTTGAGCGGAAACGACGATAAACGCTATATCCTTGGGAACAACATCGATACATTAGCTTGGGGACACACTAAGATAAAGACGCAGATCTTAGAAAATTTACTACGTATAGGGCAGAATATATATCGCATGACAGAGTAAAAAATGCCGTAATTTCGCTCATATAGCTATATGGGCGAAAATATGAGACGCGTTAACTGGGATGTTGTTTAGCGGCATAACCATAGACGTGGTTGGGGTTAGATTTATTACAGATAGGGAATTTAGCTCATATAGCTATATGGGCTAAAAATACAAATCGTTGGGATGTAGTTTTGAGGAGGGAAATGGTTGGGATTAGATTTGAGGAGGGGGATGGTTGAAATTGGATTTAAGCAGGGGGATGGATGGGTTTGAGAGTTAGCCAGGGGGATGGATGGGTTTGAGAGTTAGCCAGGGGGATGGATGGGTTTGAGAGTTAGCCAGGGGGATGGATGGGTTTAGATTTGAGGAGGGACGTGATTGGTATAATATTTTAATCATACACATGGTTAAAATATTATTTAAAGCATATATATGGTTGGGATTGGATTTGAGGAGGGAAATGGTTGGGTTTTGGGTTAGAGGGAGATGGGTGAATGGGTGGCTAAATCCCAGTTCTCTCCCTTTATATCTACTCTTGGTAATGAAAAAAAATACAATTATATACCACCTAAGTGCTTGTCACTGTCCATGTTTCGCAAACAAATCATGTCGAATCATATAGAATCTTACTCCACTCTAAACAAGAACCTAAAAACTCACTTATTTGCTGAGAAGCTGAGCTCTTTTACCCTGAAAAGATCGCGTATGTTGTATCAGCGCTCTGAGGAAAAAAAAGGGTGTATCCCTTATCCTGCTAAATAAGTTAAATGAAAGTGTCAAGCAGATAGTCAAAACCCGAATCATGCTGCTTCAAACTTATTTTCTGGACAAAAATATCTCCTTATCGGACTGTGTAGATCTAAAATCAGACTGCACGTTCTGTGCAGTCTTATTTTGATCTACAATGTCCGCAAAAGGTCAGTGAGTCCCGTTTAGCAGCCTAAATGTCAATGCATTTTCGCAATGCATTACACTAGGTAAGTCGGAGCATAATCTATTTTGCCTAAAAGCCGGATGAATCACCGAAGTAGAATTGTCCTTTTTACATGCAGAAAATTTACCAGCAGCAACAAATTTCGACCCATGTCAGGCTACAGGGACCGTGTAGGCTTACCTAGGTTGATACCTTTTCCAGATGCATTAAACCAACTTTTCACAGAACTCAATTTTTAGAAGGTGATGACCTTTAAGGTCTCATCTTCTTGTGGCAACCGTCAGACTGAAGTCCCGTAAAGACGAATCACTTCTTTGTTTCAAGAAAAATAGTTCCTCATAGATCAATTAACAGCCGTAACTGTGTCATTTGATACGTGAAAATAACATGCGAATCGAAAATTTGTGCAAGCCAATTAAACAAACATTGACCTTCAGAATTAAATGTCATAGAAACAGCTATAGTTTTAAAGATCAGCCTCGTTTCGCAGCTTTGAAACGACCTAGTTCATAACGTCTACCTGGCAGGTGAATGAGGAAGAGAAATACCCTAAAACATCCCAAACCACTCTCATTTCACTCAAACACCTAAAACCGCATGCAAAACTCTTAGATACACGGTTTATGAAAAAGAGTCATGAAATAATGCTATCAATTTAGGTAACAAGAAATATACTCAGTGTCAATGAAAAGTCACCAGGTACTAAAGTTGAATAATTTTCACCTTGCCACAAGAGAAAAAATTTCAATTATGTTGAACGTTATTTTAGACCACGCATGTAGCGAACTGACCAATCAGCGATCAGCATTTCAAAAGTATATATCGAAGATACAACTCCCACAGTTGTATATCTGGATATACAATGCTAGTATATCCTGCACGTGAATTCCGACAAGTTTTGTTTGCAATACCGAGTCAGAGCAACATGTACCTGTCGCAGTAAAACACAATTTGGAAAATATGCTTCAGGGGATCGGATATAGCATTTCGATGGGTGAGAGCAATACTATTGTAAGTGCGTATACAATATACGAGCACTTAGAATAGTATTGCACTTACTTATCAATTTACTAAAGTAACCTTTTCAGTGGAGTGTGTTTTTGACAGAAGAAAAAATAAGACTCCAGTAAGGAAAAAACTAATTTTGGTATTAGATGATATCACGGCGGTCAGTGAACCTATGCATGTTTCCTGCCTTTCTCATACCATAACAAAACAACTAGGCAATTTTTCTCTATAATTCAATAAAAAGTAACAATTCATCTTAACTAAAAAATAAGAAATTCGACTGCGCTCTTGAGTTTGTTTTTACAAGAGTTTAACGCTGTTTTAATAGCTGTAAGGTCATATCACGGCGGTCAGTGGACCTGTGCATATGGTCTCTGGCTTTCTCACACCAGTACTGACAAAAACTTTCTTTCCAAGTGTCTACTTTTTTCACATGCATCAGAGGTGAAAAGCGAAAAATCGAGGGAAAGAACGTGCAACTACCACAAGTCAGATACTCTAGCCACTGAGCTACCAGGCCGGGCAGAAATTCACGTACAGAACATACTTGATAAAAAAGAACATTATTTCTCAAAAACATTCTATGTTTTATGTTTTTGTAATAAAATAGAAAGTTCAGTCGAAACGTAACGTTTTCAAAATATTGAAGACAAATACTAGTTCGATCTTGAACACTCCACAATGAGGTTTACCTTGATTAAATATCCTAATGAATAATTTAGCATTTTGATAGAAATTATACCTTTTATTTGTTTCTTCTGAATCTGGTGCAAGACCTTTCATTGCAACGAACAGAATGACTCCATTTTGTAACAAGCTTTTTATCTCATACGCACATGTACATTTGACACGAAAAGCACGAATAAATAGTCACGTGGTCTAAGTTAGACAGAAAATCTCGTGCCGTGATATATGGGAAATATACACTCGCTAACGCTCGTGTATATTTCCCATATACCACGGCACTCGTTTTCTATCCCATACATACTCATTTCCCGACCCATATCTGACAAATTACACTTGCTTGCACATCTGAGTAGTCCATCTTTATTTGCACGTGCAAAAATGAATTCTAATAAATTTTCTGAAGGCAAACTATCCAAGGTTCACTTTCTTTTCGTCTCTTACTTTTCATTAACGCTGAGTATATCTTTAAAAAAGATAGACGGCGTAAATTTGCCAGCAAATAGGCAGGGCCTTTGAAATAAACATGTCCACATTTTTAACCAATCACAAATTTCTATTTATTCATTTGTTATCAATACCCAAAAGTAGTTCAAAAGCCAGCACATTCAGCTACGCCGAAAAAATGTCAGCCATCAGATGAATGAATTTTTAAATAAGTTTGTCCACTGTTAAAACCGACTTGTAAGCAAATTTCTACTATCACCTTTTATTAGTAGTTTCAGTACTTTGATTATTCACTGGGAGTGAAATAGGCAAGAATAAAAACAGAGGCCGTCTAAGCGCTGGTCACTATACAGGATTCTCAATCAAATTTGTTTTGCACGGACCAGTAATCCTGTCAGTGAGCGGTCATTAACTCTCAGCAAACATTTCCCTGTCTATACAATCCTGAAAAATAACGCTTTTGAAAACAGTGTGGGAAAAGGAGAAAATGCTGGTAACCAGCATTTTCTCCTTTTCCCACAATGTTTTCTAGCTTTTTAAGACAAGTAGCATCATTTGAGCCACATTTAATTCGTCGTCTGCGAACGCTTTGAAATTGGAAGAGTCTAAAATTTAGCGTCTGGTAAAGAGTTAAATGGGACAGAGTGGAAATTACTCTGTCAGGAATCCATTACGCCATCTGATGATTTCTTTTTCTTTGTCAACACTCTGTACCATTTCGTTGGCGACATCATGAATAGCAGCTTTTGCAGACAGCGTAGATTAAGGTCTCAGCCCCTAACTCTCATATTAAAAGACGGAAACTGCCGAGATAGGCCGATTAGCCTTTACGAAAACGTCGACGTTACACGATACTTACCGATGAGTTAGAGAGTCTACGGCCCCTAACTCTCATATCAAAAGACGGAAGCTGCCGAGATTGGCCGAATAGCCTTTACGAAAACGTCGGTGTTACACGATATTTCCCCATGAGTTAGGGGTCGTAATCCTTAAGGCACATTCAAATGAGGAGAGTCAGGTGCAGCAACAGCTCAGAGTTGAATAGTTATGTTAAATTCAAAGCTGTGTTTTCTTATGAGCTATATTTAGATTTAGTTAATGTGGGTAAGCTCATTAGAGCCATTGCAGCATTCAGAACTTCCTTGCATCAACTCATGCTGGAAAATGAGCACAGAATGAATGTTTAATAAAAAACTTATCCATTTATATATTTCATGCAATTGAAAAGAGAAAAATCAGACTGTAAAGAAAATAACCAGATTAAGTAAGCACTACGTCACACTTGTGTCATTTTATATTTCTGTATATGTAATGTGTTTGGGCCGGTGGTCGTATCAATAAAGAAGAAGAAGATCAGACTACAAAAAACATACATATACAGTCTTATCTCTGGTTTTTTATAATCTGCTATACTTTTTTCCAACCTATAAACCAAGAGTCTCAACATCTCCATTACTTGTACAGTTTGAGTTGTATTGTCATATATTTTATGTATTTTATGAAAAAAATATGTAGATGGATGTAAACTAATTTATGTTCAAAAAACTATTTTCGGAAGTTTTTGCAAGAAATATAGACCAAGATCAGATTTCATCTGACAGAGTGATGTCTAAGCTCCGATTAACATTTGGGCAATTTCAACAATGGTTATGTGGGAAAGCAGCCAGTGGCTTGGAAAGAATATTGTGCGGAGTACTGGTAAAAGAAACTCCAGGAAAGCTTGAATAGGTGCACTGGCCGCAGCGATATAACTGAAATAATGTTGAAAACGGCGTTAAACACCATACAATTAATCAATCAATCAAACATTTGGGCAATGCACTTCAGAGTTCCAGCTTGGTCCTTTGTGAAACCCAGGACATATATGACTGTGTGAGCTGTCGCTGTGATATGAGAAATTATGTTGAAAGCGGCGTAAAAAAAAACTTTCAACCATTCAATTAATTGATAAACACTTTCTCATGAAACGAGATATTCTTGGGAAAAAATGCACGTCCATGTACTTTTACCGGAAAGGATGCTTTTTTTTTTTTTATGGACCAAAGTTTAAGAATGGAATCAATTTATCAAGAAATTTGACAAGAAGAAGAAAATGTTTCATAGATGGAAGGATTGGACCAGAATAAGAGTTCTGACAAAAGTTACATGGTTGACAAAAAGGATGGTCGAAAAGTAGGGACGGTTTGACAAGAAGGACAGCCACTGCGACAAGAAACGGGTTGGTTTCAAAAAGGAAAGGATTGATATGAAACTGGTCGGCGGACGGTATAGATCAAGAACAGACTGCACAGAAAGTGCAGTCTGATCTTTGAACTATACCATCAACTTGTTTAGTCATGCCAATAAGATAAAAAAAAAAAATCTAAGTTACACTGGATTGTAACTTCAACCGTCTAAAGAGGTCGATTATATAATTGGCCTGCGACATGCGAAAAGGGGCATTCTAACATGACACGTGAATTCGGCTCTATAAACACAGTGCAACGAAAGCGTGGTAAAATCATAGGGGTTCGTAGTTTGATTCCTGGCACCCATAGACTATATATTATAAACAAGGGATTTAACTGTATGCAGTCCGTTACTCGCCCCCGGTTACAAAAAACAACGTATCTTTTCTACCCCAACAGTTATTCTCCTATTTTTTTATACAGCTGAGAGCTAAAACATTTTTCTACCAGAAAAACACAAATGTTTGTAAGTGGCTAATGCAGTCTGACTGATACATTCGCTCGAACTTGTCAACTCGCTCAAAAATCTACGCCATTGACACGGGTTCGTACATCCGTTTTCAAGATATAAAATACACTTAAGATCCAATGAAACGCAGCATTAGCGGCACCCACCCTTTAAACATATTTAAAAATACTACTGACCTATGGTCTTTATCTTCAATAACGACGAAACGCCTCAGAATTCCTTTGAATTTGTGATCCACGGTCTTATTTCGAACAGCTGCAGCCATCTTCTGTCATGTGACATTGTTTGGAACGAGAAATTTCATCGGTTGATATGTACTTACAGTCGTGAATTCAACCAATGAAATTTCGTACAGCTGCTCACACCTTTTTGTCACGTGACAGTACGGTGACACTGTTTGGAACGAGAAATTTCATTGGTTTATATGAGCGAACGTCAGTGTCGAATGTACGAACCCGTGTCAATGGCGAAGATTTTTGAGCGAGTTTACAAGTTCGAGCGAATGTATCAGCCAGACTGCATTAGCCACTGACAAACAGTTGTGTTTTTCTGGTAGAAAAATGTTTCAGCTCTCAGCTGTAGAAAAAATTAGGAGAATAACTGATGGGGTAGAAAAGATACGTTGTTTTTTTTTGTAACCGGGGGCGAGTAACGGGCTGCATACAGTTAAATCCCTTGTTTTAGTCTATGGGTGACAGGAGTCAAACTACGGACCCCTATGGGTAAAATCTGCGTCATTCTATATAGAGTGACGTCATTCTGTATAAAGTAAGTACAAGTTATTCAATGGAATATAATCTGCATCCGCGTTTTTACTGTAAGTATGAACTTGTTTTCCTTTCATTAAGAGTTGGTCATGGCAGAATCGAAATAATCTTTCTATCGTGGTTTATCGTTCAGTAAACCACATTGTGAGTTATGAGGCGCAATGAATAAACCAGTCGGGCTATCGCCCTTGTGGATTATTAATTGTGCCTCAAAACTCACAACTGTGGTTTATTGAACGATAAACCACGATAGAAAGAAGATTATTTCTTTTTTCGGACATTTGCGTAAACTGTCGTCTCGGATCAACCTGCGCACTCCGCACAGGCTGATCCGAAACGACACTTTCCGTTCTTTTGTAATCTTCTGTTTTGCGCAAGTCTACTGTAGGACAAAATCAAAAGCCCCTGTCACACTATACGGCGTTTCCACTGCGTAGGGACGGCGTTGTTTAATTTCCCAGAGCGCCATGAGATCGCAGGAAAAATCGGATGTTTTTCTCGAAGACGGAGATGTCACGGCGTTCTCACCACGACCAAGGCGTTGCTACGGAGCTCCTATGGCGCGTTATCGCGTTCCGACGGAGTTCTTCTTGGCGATTCCCTGCGCTCTTATGGCGCTACCACTGCGTGCTCTGCGCTTTCATGGTGCTCATACTGCGTGCACTGGGCGTTTACGGCGTTCTAAAGGCGCTCACAGTACGCTGACGGCGTGACAATGAACTATCTCTGAAAACGAAATGTATGTATACACATTTATTCATCAATTGTTATTTGCTGTGGTCTCGAAAAGTCAACGGAGAATAAAACTATGCTCGTAAAAAGAATAGGGGAAAAAGCAGGACATAAACCCAACCCTCTCGAACAGAAGCAAGTCAACCACTGTCAACTCCTCAATCATTACTAGCCCGGCTTGCTAGTGTACATCAACCATGGTGAACTGAATGTTTATTTGCATACTTCGTCTACCATATGTTCGTTTTCGTCAGACAAAGACTGGTGGACGCTGTAGAAGCGCCTTACAACCGCAATGATCGCCGTTGCAGCTCAGAGGAGTCGTTTTAAGAGCGCAGTGAAATAAATAACACTCCGTGTCAGCGCCGTTGACGCGCTGTATTGACGCGTCGTATAAGCACAGCAGAGACGCGGTGGCATCTCAGAGCGCGCGGTACAATCTCAATGCAAGCGCCACCGACAACCATAGCGTTCGCGCTGAGACCTCTGTGCGCGCCGGCGGAGCTCCCACGGCGTTGTGGGAGATCCTACTGAGCCGCTAAGACGACTTTCCGGTGATCCCACTGCGCTCTTCTCAGAACGCCGAGGGACGGCGTTTGTTTTGTGCATGCTCAAAATGCGCGCCGTCCCTAGGCGTCCAAGACGATTCCAACGCGTCTACTCGCGATGCCACTGCGTTGCTGTGACGATGCCTGCGATCGTACAGCGCGCACCTCGGCGTACTGCATTTTTTCTTGGACGCCGTCGGATCGCCGCCTTGGTGTGACAGGGGTTTAATACAGTCGTAAAGTGCCTTCTATACGCAAATGTCCGAATGCCCCTTTTCGCGTGTTGCATGCCATGTCATATATTTTGAGCTGAAAGAGGTATACAGCTTTTAACTAGAAGAAATATTTGGCAATAAGGAAATTTTTGACAAGAAAGGTGGGTTTTTTCATGAAAGAAAGGGCTGATAAATCGAAAATTCTAACATGACACGTGAATTCGGCTCTATAAACACAGTGCAACTAAAGCGTGGTAAAATCTACGTCATTCTATATAGGGTGACGTCACTCTGTATAAAGTAAGTCGCATGTGGCTGTTCCATGTCTTCGCCCTCCAATAAATTATCAAAGAATGTCACTTGACGTAAACAAATCGTCACTTTCCACTCGTTGACCAAGGAGGACGGAAAATCCTCAAGGATTTACCGATATTTACTGTTTTTGATAAAAATTGACAACGATGGAACTATTTGAAATGTTACCAGTAAACATATATAAATCAGGTGTCTTTTCATGGTGAACGTTCGTTCAAAATTGGCCGATGTTGCATTGGAAATGGGATTGCGAGTGGGTGGAGTAATATTCAAAGCATTCGAAGCGACTGTATTTCTACTGCTTGACGATACATTCATTCTTTTTTGTCGTTTGAAAGGGAGAAAATAGAACAGTAAAACTGTACTTCTTTTTTCATGTTATGTTCGATGCCTAAGGTTTTACTGAAAATTTTATTCTTTTTGTATTTACCGACCAGGCAGTGGGGTTTTGTTTTGGTTAGAAATTGGAACAACCATGGTTTATTCAAGGGAATATTGTCTGCATACGCTCTTATACACTTTGTTCATTTTTTCTCCTCTCTTTATCAATTTCTCCTTATTTCTGTTTTTGTTTTTGTGTACATTTTTTTTCTTTATTTAGTTATTTACACCATGTCTCTATATGTTTTGTTTCCATTATCTTTCATCTGTTGTTAATTTGATTGTAGGGGAAGGGCCGAATCTAAGTTGTAAGAACTTGTGGCCCGACCCCATTCACTTTATGAATAAAATATGTTTAAACTAATACACTTAGTATGAACTTGATTTCCTTTGATAAAGAGTTGGTCATGTCAGAATCGAAATAATCTTCTTTCTATTGTGGTTTATTGTTCAATAAACCACATTGTGAGTTATGAGGCGCAATGAATAAACCACTCGGGATATCGCCCTGGTGGATTATTTATTTTGCCTCATAACTCACAATCTTGAACGATAAATCACGATAGAAAGAATATTATTTCTTAATTAAACAAACTGACACGTCAAGAGGCATGCGCGCTCCCCTCCCCCCCTTACAATGCAGGAACCATAACCCGCAGATATAGTTCGATTTTCTTAACAGGATTTAACTCCCATTATCTGGTCTACCTAATCATTTTTCCCTCAAAATCTGGCATTCCTCGGTATCTCAGCAAATTTACCAAAACTAACACTCCAGTTTAAAAACAAATCTTAAATTTTACAACAAAGTTATCACGCGTATAGAAACCCGTTTTTTATTGACCCTGGGGAACAAAGCTTTAAAATTCACAAACACTGTGGCAATGCCCCTTTCATAGACAAATCCTATCTTTTGAGCCACTTTTAACGTGTCTTCGGTCAATTCCTGAGATTTGGACAAGACCACACTGATTTTTTGGGGCCAGGTAAAGAATAAAACAGATATTTATCATCGTCAATTGTATCATAATTAATCTATTTGTATTGGAGTTTAACGCCGTTTTAACAGCCAAGGCCATATCACGGGGGTCAGTGTATCTACGCATGTGTTTCCTGGCTTTCTCACACCAGTACTGTGACAACTTTCTTTTTAAAAGCCACTGACTACTTTTCAAGTACATGCATCACTGGTGTAAGGCGAAAAATCACCGAAAAGAAAGTTCGCCGAAACCGGGTATCGAACCCGCACCCACCAGGTGACGAGTCAGAATACGCTAACCACTGAGTTAACCGGCTGGGCCATCATTTATCAACTCATCAATAGCTGCTGTCTTGCAGAGCACCACTTTTGAAATAAATCTGTCAGGAAAGAAATTATTAAAACGAGCAATATTTCCTTCTTTTGTCGAAATGTTTTTCAACACGTTTGTGTATCGATTTCATAGATAATCGAGCCACGCTCTGTCAAACGGGGGCTTAATGCATCTCTATGATGCATTATACCAAGCAATTCCATACGTAATTTTGGATCCCAAAGAATCAATTTAGTCTAACAATCGACTGGATCTGAGGGTAGAATGGTTCTATTCCAAGCAGAAAATTTACGAATCAGTAAAAAAGTATCGACCCATGTCAGCCTGGACTGCGCAGGCTGACATGAATCGATACTGTTTGCAGATGCTTTAATCCCCCTTTTCACAGAGCATGGATCAATTCTATTGGCTGTACTAACTTGATTAATATGTACACAAAGCCCAGTGCCAGGGAGGTAAGAGTTAGTCCCAGTCAAGTATCTGACATTCACCAGCTACTTACCCCCAGTCAAACAAGCCCATTGAAACATACCTTCCCAGATCTAAACGTAATCATACGGCTTATCACGCATTAACCTCGACCCTTTGCCACACAATCCCGAGTTTTAACGACCCTGAGGCAGACGGCTTTTCAAAACATTGTAGGAAAAGGAGAAAATGCTAGTAACCAGCATTTTCTCCTTTTCCCACAATGTTTTCTACCCTTCCCGAAATGAATTTCAATTTCTGAGTCACGTTTATTTTGTTGCCTGCAAATGATTTCAATTTAGACCCGTCTGAACTTCTGTCGTTTGGTAAAGAGTTAACTCTCTATCGGACGATGAAATTTTAGACATATCTGAATTGAAAACATTTGTAGAAGACAGATTAAATCGGACGCAAATAATGGAACTTATCGTTGAATGGGTAGAAAAAATCATGAATAAAAGGAGAAAATGCTGGTTACCAGCATCATTTTTTTTCTACTTTTCTACTTTTCAAGGATTTTTAAAAACACGAGTTTGTGTGCTAGAGAGTTGAACTCATTAATGAATCAATCAAAACTTGTTCGTATTCACCAACCATTCTGAAAGAACGTTCTTAGTCTTATTCTCCAGAATTGTCTAAATTTGAAAGTAATACAACTTCTGATTGGCTAAACCAAATGGTTTAGCCAATCAGAATTTGTATTACTTTCAAAATCTTTGGTTAGACCAAGAATGTCTCGCTGGTTACTCTTTAGTCGCTGGTTCGATCCCGGTTCGGCTAATTTCTTTCCGGGGACTGATGATAGTCATTGCAATAGGATTCATTCCTCTCTCACCGCTGACCATTGTTTCGACAATAGTTATGTGGGAAAGCAACCTGTGGCTTGGAAAGAATATTGTGCGGAGTACTGGTAAAAGAAAGTCCAGAAAAGCATGGATAGGTGCACTGGCCGCCGGGGTATAACTGAAATGATATTGAAAAAAGCGTTAAACACCAAACAATCAATCCATCATGCTCTTTAGTCAGAAACTTGATTGGTATAAACACACGGTAATACAGTATATAACAGACAAAAACTTCTTTCAATTCGACTGGTACAATACCTGCATTAGTAGTAATGGTAGAGAGGCTGGGTATTTTTAGGGTATGAAATACCCAGCGTCTCTACCCTGAGAGGGTTTCGTACCCAGTTTACCTACCCCCGGGTAGGTAAAGTGGGTACTTTTGGAGAAAATTTGCAAATAACGGTGACCATCACCTATTCATGTGTCCCCCCCCTCCAACTTTTGGACCAGTCCCTGTCTGACTACCCCTGAGTGCCCCATTCTGCTACCCTGACAGTAAATGGGGCCCCGGGTAAGCAGAATGGGGCACTTTTGGAGAAAAATGTGTCATTTTTGGGCGATAGTTAGCCTTTTATTGCAAATAAATGTTCTATTTATAGTAACATTTTCATGCGGATTCTCGGATTTTATCGCTTACTCGGTCCCCTTGTGAGCTGTTGCAGAGATTGGACAGTCCCTATCTGACTTCCCCTGAGTCCCTATTCTGCTTACCCTGAGTGGGGTTGTACCCATTTTGCTATAGTAAGACTATATAGGTTCGCTACGCTAAGAAGGATTGTCACATAGTTTGTAGTTTAGTCAGCTGTTGGTTGAGACCGTGATATGGAATAAGGTAAGATGGAATAGGGTGAGGAATGCTCTCGGATTTTATCGGTTACTCGCCCCTGGCTGATCTTAGGCTGCACATTTTGCAGGGATTGGTCCGTCCCGATGCTTCCTACCCTGAGTGGAGTTTTTGGTGAAAAAATGTGGACCTGTCTGGACTTAGACTTTTTTCATTGTTTTAGTACGGAATACTGTCTGATCTTGATCCACACTGCGTCAGAGCAGAGGCTAGGGGTAGACTGGACTTAGACTTTTTTCATTGTTTTAGTACGGAATACTGTCTGATCTTGATCCACACCGCGTCAAAGCAGAGGCTAGGGTTGGGTTGGACTTAGACTTTTTGAGTGTAACTCTTAGTGAAATTGACAATTTGAAGAAAGATCGCTCTTTCATGGTAGTGGGGGTAGCCCTGAAAAGGGCTGCTTTGTTTTTGGAGGTTGTGTTTTTTAGGCACAACCTCCAACTTTTCTACAGGCTGGACAGCTGCTTGCTGTCCGCCTCTTCAGTCTTTTCAACTGCTGATCGTCTAAGTCGAACTGCAGCGAAAACGGTGGCTCATCATCGTCATCCCAGCACTATGTCATTGGGATGACGATCTTCTTCTCGTTGTTGACTGGTTGCAATGGTGTCGGCTTCAGGGCTACCCCATCATCAAGAAAAAGCAATCTTTCTTCAAAGAGTGGGCATCTATTTTCGTCTTTTTCCCACTCCGTTGCTGTGATGACGAACTCCACCTTGTAGTTTACTAGTGGGGGTAGTGACGGTCTTTCTTTCTCAGCCATTATCTTCTCGATCTGGTTGTTAACCTTCTCTAGTTTTAATGAGAGGGACTCTGCCACTCTCATTAAATTGTGGACGGATTTTCTAAGATCTTCCATCGTTCAAGTCTGTAGGAAAATATCACGGGTAAGCAAACTCGGGACCAAATGTGCAAAGCTAGCCCCATTCTACCTCATGATTCTATTGGTTTGATACCATTTTTGGTCGCTATCCTCTCTACGCTGAGTGGAATTTTTGGTGTTTAGTCGCTATATTGCCTACCCCCGTATAGGCATTATAGCGACTAAATCGTGAAATTTCTCGTTTTTGGCCATCACTTGGCCTTTAATCAGTCACGTGGGGGTTCGTACCCATATTGCTATAGTAAGACTATAGTGTAACTATATACGATACAGGTGAAGTAGGGATAGTGATATGGAATAGGGTAAGGTGGAATAGGGTAAGGAATGCTTCATTGTTTTACTTTTAACCACTACTCAGACTTTAATTGGCTTGACCATCACTTGGCCTTTAATTGCAAATACCCATTCTACTTACCCTGAGTGGGGTTCGTACCCATATTGCTATAGTAAGACTATAGTCTAACTATATACGATACAGGTGAAAGAGGGACCGTGATATGGAATAGGGTAAGATGGAATAGGGTGAGGAATGCTCTCGGATTTTATCGGTTACTCGCCCCTGGCTGATCTTAGTCTGCACATTTTTGCAAATACCCATTCTACTTAACCTGAGTGGATTTCGTACCTCCATCAGTTCTGTATTAAAGAAGCCTTCTAAATTTCACTTTTTTTGTCTAGTTTGATTGAATGCTTTCTACTTCATTCAAATAGATCTGCTCTAAAGAGAATTTCCACATATGCATGCATTAAGCTTTTTTTTCTCAGAGCTTTGCTCATGGTGCTATCTGCCAGGTTCGCGCTCGTAAGTCAATCCCCCTGCAAGCGTATAAAAGCCGCGATTTTTCCAATAATGAATCATTCGACACTCAGCTCTCGAGTAGTACGGATAAGCGCTAACGGAAAACGGAGCAAATAAATAATCGACTTATTGAGGCTGTCCGAGTCTTTCTGTTTGCTGGTGAACAACTACTGATACTAAAGAACAGGATTGAGGAGAATAGAATACAACTAGAACGAATATCACTCCCATACAAAGATCTCGGTGAAAAATTAGTCGAACTATTTCTAGAGCTTTTAAACACTACTTTGGCTTTAAGTGGGGTTAGGGTAAAAAGACCGGGGTTGGGCTTTGACTTAAGATTTTTTTCATTGTGTTTTGGGTCGAGGGCAGGGGTTGGGCTTAGACTTTTTTCTTTTTGTTTAACGAAAAAAAGACTGACTCTTTCTTTGACTGAAATTTGAAGTTTATCTCTTTTAGAGAAAATTTGAAAGATTACTCTTTCTTGGTGTTTGGTAGCCCTGAGAAGGGCTGCTTTTTGTTTTGCCTTCTCGTCTTGGTATGTTTTTTCCCTCTAGTGACAGCTTTTATCCTTTTTCCTTGGCTTTTTTGGGGATCTTGAAGTCGTCGAAGTCATCAATCTTTTTTCCATATTTGCCCTGTCCCGTCAATACCGGGATTGTGCAGCTGTTGACAAATCGTTGTTTTTTTTTTTGTGAAGCTGACTATTATCATCCTCTGATCTTCGTTTTGTTGCTCTTGGATGTTTTTTCAACCCATTGTTTTTTCCTTTGGCTGTTTTTTCTTACTTTACAACAGTTATGATCGAGTCTACTAGCCTATGAAAACTGTTTTGATCAAAGTCAAACTCCATCGGAATCTTCACAGGAACAGTTGAAATACGTTGTCTCTACTGACATAATGTCTCAATGTTTCTGCTCAGTTGTTCGGTGATTGCGTTTAAAGTCTTTATCTCCACCAAATATTGGTTAAAAGTCAGTAGTTCTTCTAAAATGCGAGTCATTACAGAATCTTGTCTCGAATTCAAATGTCTCACCTCTTCAAAAATGCTGTCCAATAGGACTGGTGTTGGGTCGATGAGCGTTGAATTTATTGCTAGAATATCTCCATTGTTTGCTTGTGGCAAGAAATCGTCTAAGTTGAAATCACCCAAGCTGAAATCCATTTTTTCCCGCTAGTGGCTGCTTATCTGTACTACTCGAGAGCTGAGAGTCGAATGATTTCTCCGCCGTCACTGCAAGCTTTGCGGCTTTGCGGGCTTGGGGTGGTGTGCAACGTCAGTCCAATCAGAATGGACGTTGCGCTAGATAGAAGCTGTGATTGGTTGGAGCGTGACGTCATGTTCTCCTACAATTTCTCAGGATCAATAAACTTTTTTCTAAAAATCTGACCCTTACGCCTTAGAGGAAAGAAAATCTTGATGAAATTCCCTTTATCCCCTGAATCTATCGAAAACTTTCGCCTAACTTTTTAATTCTTACCAATGTGAGATCTACGCTTTTTAAAACTATTTTAGAACTAGTTTTTTAACTAGTTTTTAGAACTAGTTTTTATATCTAGATTTTTAGACCTTGTTTTCTTATTGAAGAATACTTTAGACCTAGAGCTAAAAACAATGGCAAATTTATATTCTGGATAGATTTCTTTCTCAGGCAAAAAAAGATGGTGTAGGACTTAGTCTTTTGAAACCCATAGAGATAATTGACAAATTTGAAGAATGAATAATCTTTTTTTGGAGTGTGACAATTTCATGCTAGTGAACTTGAAAAAAATGACAATTTGAAAGAAAGATTAATTTTTTGCAGTTGATCTCTTTTAAAGAAATTGACAATTTGAAGAAAGATTACTCTTTTGGACTGAACGTTAGAAATGATAATTTGAAGAAAGATTACTCTTTTGGAGTGTATCTGTTTTAGAGAAAGTGACAGTCTGAAAGAAAAGATCACTCTTTCTTGATGCTGAATACCCCTGAAAAGGGCTGTTTTAAGCTTTTCTCTTTATTTTCCCAGATTCTATTGCATTTAGCAACTGGATCAAATGGTTAACTTCAAGCCAATTAACCAATGTAAAGAAAATTGTTAACCCAAACATTGTGGTAGTTCGACTTAACTTTACAACAGTTGAGTGAAGAATGAGATTAACGGAATGACTGAATGTGTGTCAGGAGATATGATGACGATGAATGGGTTTGTTTCTCAGGTGACAATGTCTTACCAGGGAATATGTACAGTTCTGGTGATATATAGAATTTTCCTCAGGCTATCTGGCCTCAATTGATTTGAAACTAAAAACACAAAAGCATCAAAATACTGTCTTGATAGATTATCCGTCGGACGCCAAACGACTGTCTTATACAGTCTATAGAGACAAAGTGCCAAGCTCAAACTTCTGTCTTTGGTTTAACGCGGACGGAGTCTGAAAGTTGCTTCAGGCTGTCGTTCGTGATTTGGCTTCAAACACCCTCTCAGTCTTATTCGGCTTCAAACGTCTTCAAGCAAGTCCCTGTGAAGCACTTCAAGTCTGTCTGAAGCTGGCCAGGAACGGTGTTATGCTGAACCGCTGTCGGTCTGTGTTTCAGACTGATCTGTTCAACCCTCACTGTCTAGGCTGGAACTGTGAGACAAGACTTCTCAGCTTCAAACTGCTTGGAACGGGTCTGTTTGAGGCTGGGTCTGTATGGGACGTGTTGAAGCAACTTCCCGAGTCAGCCCAGCGTGCTTGGAATGAGTCTGAACCTCTCTGAAGCTGGGCTGTTAGAAGCGTAGACGAGCGTCGTTTGCTCCTCAGCGTTGTAGATGGGTAGACGAATGCTGAGCCTCTGTCGATCTGCTCAACCTTGTGTCGCCTATATCCACAGCGTGAAAAGAGTGATTTCTCTGTAATGGGTTACGGAGAAAAAATTGCTGTCGCAGTATATTGTTTCAACAACGTGGAATTCTGATGAGTTTGGCACTATTTATATTCACCAGTTATAAGTAGACTGAACGGGGTCAAAATTTTGTGTTTCTTAAAGTGTCATGATTTCTTGATCTGATAATCTACCAAGATTTTAAATGTGAAATTACAATGTACCTATTGCAGAATATAACAAAACAAAAATGCATATTATTCAACACAACAATAACACTGATTAAAATTAAAATCTGAGATTTATTCAAAAGAAACAATGTATTCCAAAAATAGTACTACAGCATCAAATGATCAAAGTACTCCCGGTACTCACAATGATAGTCATTAAACTATATACAACATGTGGTACTGCCTGTACCTTACAGATTATTTCTGACAAACTGCCCCCTTCTCAAGAAAATATATCCTATATTTACACTGAAAAATAATCTGTAACTACTGTCGACTTAAATAGTCGGCACAAACGTTTTCTGAACCTTTGATCGATTCGACTCTGAAACTATAATTTTGTAGGAACAGAGCCCAACGCATGATCCTACCACTCTCAGGTTTGCTCTTTTGAATGTAAGACAAAGGAGCATGATCTGTTTGCAACACAAACTCCCTGCCATAAAGATACTTTTGGAATTTTTTGATCCCAAACACAATACTCAAACATTCTCGTTCTGTGACGGAATAATTCTTTTCTCTTTTAAGCAACTTTTTGCTTGCATATGCTATCGGAAAAATACCATCCTCGAATTGTTGAAGCAGTGCTGCTCCTATCCCATTATCCGATGCATCTGTCTGTAAGACGAACGTCTTTTTGAAGTCTGGTAATCTTAGAATAGGTCTCTGGGTAAGTTGTGACTTCAATGTCTGAAACGAATGTTCATGCTCTGGACACCAAACAACCTTATTAGGCAAGCCTTTCTTGGTTAAGTCTGTCAATGGTGCCGCTATTTCAGCGAAGGACGGTATGAACCTACGGTAGTATCCAGCTAAGCCTAAAAATGCCCGCACTTGCTTTTTCGTCACGGGTTGCTCAGCATCTCTGATTTTCGTAAGCTTGTCCTCCTCCATCTGAACTATGCCATTGCCGACAATGTGTCCCGTGAAACCTATGTTTCCGAAACCTATCAAACATTTTGACGGCCTGACAGTCAAACCTGCATTTTTGATTCGCTCAACCAGGTCTCTGAGCATAGCCATGTGCTGCTTCCATGACTGGGTATGACCCAAAATGTCATCAACGTAGTTGTCTGCCTGCGAACAATCTTTCAATAGTTTTCGCATCATACGATTGAATGTCGCCCCAGAATTTACCATTCCAAACGGCATTTTTCTAAATTGGTAACTACCTTTTGCAGTTGAAAAAGCAGTCACAGGTCTAGAACTTTCTTCAACAGGAATCTGCCAATACCCCTTTGCAAGGTCAACTTTTGTGAAAAACTTATCGTCTTTCAACTTGGCCAAAATGTCGTCGACACAACCCATGGGTTCGGTGTCAAACTTTGTCACGGCGTTGATCTTTCTGAAGTCTATACAAAACCGGCTGGTACCATCGCGCTTTTTCACCATAACAATGGGCGAATTATACTCTGAATTGGCTGGCTCTATGATTCCAGCCTCCAACATTGTCTCGACTTCAGAGTCAATCTCCTCCCTCTTTGCATAAGGTATTGGATACTGTCTCACACGAATCGGGCTTGAACTAGTCAGTTCTACTTTGTGTTGGGTCAACATCGTTGTGCCCGGTCCGTCTGTGAATATAGAGCTGTACTCTTGTAACAACTCTGTAACTTCGTTCTGTTGGCATGGAGACAATTGATCACTGATCTGAACATCACGCCAAGTTTCAGCACCCTTCAAGTTGGTTAATTCGAGCAAATTTTCGTCGTCTACAGCCCCGACGTCGGAATGGTGCTCGGCCTCAATAACCGCTGCTGTGGCTGAAACTACTTGACTTCGGTCTTCATACTTCTTCAACAAATTAATATGATAGGTGTTAATTTTGTCTCCTACCCGAACTCTGTAGTCCATCTTGTTCACTATTTCGACCACTTCAAACGGGCCTTTCCAATGTAACAGCATTTTCTTATGGTTTGTAGGCAGCAAAACCAAAACTTTGTCTCCAACCCGCAAATTTCGCTTTCGTGCTTTCTTGTCATAGTGGTGCTTGAACGTGCTCTGGGCTTCGCTCAAACTCTCCCGAGCAATTCTGCATGTTTCTTCAAGTCTCTGCCTCAAGTCAAGCACATACTCATACGTGCTTCTGGTTTCGGGCGTTTCTTGTTCCGTCCATAGCTCTTTCAAAGCTTGCATCGGTCCACGCACTGTGCGACCGTAGAGAAGCTCGAACGGTGAAAACCCAGTGCTTGCCTGCGGGACTTCTCTGTATGCAAACAAAACTGCTGGAAGGTATCTGTCCCAGTCTTGGGGTTTTTCTTGACACATCTTTTTAAGCATGCTCTTCAAAACTCCGTTCATGCGCTCACACAAACCATTGCATTTCGGGTTGTATGGGGTTGTGAAAAGCTGTTTCACTGAAACCAGTCTAGAAACTTCCTGCATCAACTCTGAGGTAAACTGTGTTCCTCTGTCACTCAATATTTCAGAAGGAAACCCTAACCTTGAAAATATTTCAAACAGTGCTTCGGCCACTCGCTCGGCCTCAATTTTTGGCAATGCTATAGCCTCAGGGTACCTTGTAGCGTAGTCTACAACTGTGAGAATGTATCTGTTGCCTCTGTCCGAAACTGGAGTTATCGGGCCGATGAGATCAACAGCTACACGGTGAAACGGGATGTCTATAATAGGCATCTGTCCCAGCGGAACTTTTGTAACCCTGCCCCTAGGTATAGTTTTCTGACAAATATCACACGAACGACAAAACCTTGTTACATCGCTCGAGATGCCAGGCCAGTGAAAACTGCTTGAAATCCTATCTTCTGTCTTTTTTGAAGATAAATGTCCGCCCACTATGGACTCATGAGCGAGTTCCATGACTCTACGTCTCTGTAGTTTTGGAACCACAATTTGTCTTACTTCAGACGTCGATGAGCCTCGTTTCTGCTGAAACACTCTGTACAGTATGTCTTTTCGAACCATGTATGAAAACGTATTTCCACCCCTGGTTTTGAACACTGTTTTGCTGTCGGCGTGTTTCCACAGTCGTTCCAACGACTTGTCTTCCTTCTGAGCCGACCTCAGCTCATCGGTGTTGATTTCCTGACTTTGTTGAGATTTTGAAACCTTCAATGGGCTTAACGGTTTTTCTTTCTTCTTAACCTGAGCCCTGGTCAAAACTGCCCCAGCCAAAGTTTCTATGTTTGACTGGGAATCTTCACGACTGCTTGGGACCGGAATGTCTGAGACCCCTGGGATATTTCCGATCACCAAGTCACAAATCAATGATTTTGGTGCCATGACTTCAAGCTCCCCTCGATAATATGGAGTGTCTACATGGATTCGAGCAGCTGGAACTATCTTTGCTTCGCCGTCTATGGTAATCATCAGATACCTTTTCTCCAATATTTGGTCGTCTCGAACCAAATGTCGCCTCACGGCAGCTAGTTCGCAGCCTGTATCCCTCAAAACTTTGACTCTGTTGGAACCTACATATCCTTGCTCCAACTTCAAGTTTCTCTCACCCTCCATATTTTCGATGGTGCACAATCCCGACACAACGGGGACCGAATCTCCGTTCGCTAGCTTCAATCTACCATCTTCCATGTTTTCTTTGAACGGCTGTCTATCGCACGGCATACTGACGCAGCTGGCTGAAACCTTCTTCTCTCCCTGTTTGTGAGAGCTGTCAGCCTTGCCTTTCTGTTTGGAGTCCTGTTTTGACTTCCCAGATCTACAATCCTTCGCAATATGCCCTTCTTTGTCACACACGAAACACTTCAATTTTTGTTTCGTTGAAGACAGGTTCTGTTTTGGTTTAGAACCTTTTGAAGACACCATACTTCCATGTGCCTCGACATACTGTTCAGCCAAAGTTGTGAACTCTCGCAAGGATTTCTTTCCTTCAAAAACAGTGCAAGTTCGGTGGAACAAGTCCTGGTGAACTGTTCTCGAACGAGCAAGTCTGTCAAACCCTCAAATGACTTTTCGACCTCCGCCATATCAACCCATCTTCCAAAGTATCGTGACAGTCTAGCTATAAACTTAAAAACAGTTTCTCCCTGCTCCGGCTTGCTGTCTCGAAACTTCTGTCTGAAACCGTCTTCAGTCAGTTGATACCGCCTCAGTACAGCTTTCTTCAAAGTTCTGTAGTCATTCGCCGACTCCGGAGGCATGCTGGTGTAAACTTCAAGACCTTTACCACTCAAAAGTGAACTCAAACTGATGGCCCAAGTTTCATGTGGCCAGCCCTGGCTGGTAGCGAAACGCTCAAAACGCTCGATATAAGCGTCCATGTCGTCCTTTCCTTCCTCAAACTTCGGAAGTTTTGGTCTGGGGGATTTGGTGCTGGGTTCAAACAGCGACGTTGAACCCTCAGCTCCAGACTTCATTTCGGACCTAAGTCTGAGAATTTCGAGTTCTCGAGATCGTAGTTCCATCTCATACGACCGACGTTTGCCTTCTTCTTCACGCTGCAACTCAGCCTGTCTTTCCTCGCGATCCCTGGCCCTCTCTTCTCTTTCTAGGTACTCGGTCTCTTTCTTCTCTACATACTCCCTCAGCTCAGACTCTTCTAAACCTAAACGTTCTCCGGCCTCTATCCACTTGCTGAAGTCCATTTCTATATCAGTGTTTCAGTACAATAAACCCAAGTCTAAAATACCCGCTCGAAACTATCCCGGAGCAGCCCCCAAGTTGTCAAGAGATATGATGACGATGAATGGGTTTGTTTCTCAGGTGACAATGTCTTACCAGGGAATATGTACAGTTCTGGTGATATATAGAATTTTCCTCAGGCTATCTGGCCTCAATTGATTTGAAACTAAAAACACAAAAGCATCAAAATACTGTCTTGATAGATTATCCGTCGGACGCCAAACGACTGCCTTATACAGTCTATAGAGACAAAGTGCCAAGCTCAAACTTCTGTCTTTGGTTTAACGCGGACGGAGTATGAAAGTTGCTTCAGGCTGTCGTTCGTGATTTGGCTTCAAACACCCTCTCAGTCTTATTCGGCTTCAAACGTCTTCAAGCAAGTCACTGTGAAGCACTTCAAGTCTGTCTGAAGCTGGCCAGGAACGGTGTTATGCTGAACCGCTGTCGGTCTGTGTTTCAGACTGATCTGTTCAACCCTCACTGTCTAGGCTGGAACTGTGAGACAAGACTTCTCAGCTTCAAACTGCTTGGAACGGGTCCGTTTGAGGCTGGGTCTGTATGGGACGTGTTGAAGCAACTTCCCGAGTCAGCCCAGCGTGCTTGGAATGAGTCTGAACCTCTCTGAAGCTGGGCTGTTAGAAGCGTAGACGAGCGTCGTTTGCTCCTCAGCGTTGTAGATGGGTAGACGAATGCTGAGCCTCTGTCGATCTGCTCAACCTTGTGTCGCCTATATCCACAGCGTGAAAAGAGTGATTTCTCTGTAATGGGTTACGGAGAAAAAATTGCTGTCGCAGTATATTGTTGCAACAACGTGGAATTCTGATGAGTTTGGCACTATTTATATTCACCAATTATAAGTAGACTGAACGGGGTCAAAATTTTGTGTTTCTTAAAGTGTCATGATTTCTAGATCTGATAATCTACCAAGATTTTAAATGTGAAATTACAATGTACCTATTGCAGAATATAACAAAACAAAAATGCATATTATTCAACACAACAATAACACTGATTAAAATTAAAATCTAAGATTTATTCAAAAGAAACAATGTATTCCGAAAATAGAACTACAGCATCAAATGATCAAAGTTCACCCGGTACTCACAATGATAGTCATTAAACTATATACAACATGTGGTACTGCCTGTACCTTACAGATTATTTCTGACAATGTGTTTGTAAATGGTTTTTTAATCTGCAAGGCTACGAATGTTGACTACGAAATATTTGAACTATGTTCACTGAAAATTGGATAATTGACTGAATATAGGGGAAAGAATGGTCCTGAGACATGTTTCAATTTCGACAATAGCAAAAGCTATTGACCGATGTCAGTCACGTAAGAATGATTTGTAAGAGTGGCCTGTATTCAGCATTTTCTCCTTTTCCCATAGTGTTTTTTATCTTTCCAAAAACAAATTTCTACTTTAAAGTCACGTATATTTTATTACTTTCTCTCAGACAGAATTGACGTTTGACTTAGCCATTTTTACTTTTCTCAGACCAAATTTGGTGTCTGACTTAGGAAATTTTCAGTGTTTTAGCTGACTGTGATAAGGATCGGTTTTCCTTGGAAGTGTAACTGGGTCCAGTTTACCTAGCTGAGATGGGTTATTTTCCTAGACAAAACTAGCGTTGGACTTAGTCTGTTTGTGGAAGGATTTTGTTCTTCCAGGAAGATATAGCCAGAGAGTTGTCGGCGGAGACCCCCTCCCTATCTCCATTTTTTCCTTTGGCAATGGTTTAGGGTAGATTGTCTATCTACGAGGGGATTTTTTTCTCAGCCTCTATCATTGTTTTTTAATACCATATCTGGACAGATTTTATCCCCGAGTTTTTTTTTTTTATTTTTCTCGCTTTCTCTTTTTTTCGTTGTTTTGCTTTTTCTCCTCTTTTGGTGAAAGAACCTCCTCTGAAGACAGTTCTGTGTTTTTTAGATCCAAAGTTTGTTGTTTTCTTAGATTATCGTTTGTAGATATTTTTTTCTCTATCTGTTCTGTTATTTTACAGATCTCTGCATCACTGATAGTCGTGTTGTCGATCTGCATATTTTCGATCTGATTTTCAGCCGATGATGTTGTACCCTGTGGTGAGCTTGTTTTCCATTTATTTTCGTTGCAGAATGATTTCAGAACACCGACGAATTTCATGTTCTGAAATTCACCACAAACTCCCATTACTGGTGAAATTTTGATATCATGACTGCGTTGATCCACATAGACAAAAACGACTGTTTCTGTCTGCTTTTCTTTTTCTGGACATTTTCTGGCCCAGTGTCCTGCTTTGTTGCATGTAAAACAAATATTTGTTCTCTTTCCATCCACACCATATCGTCTATCGATCGTTGCTTGATCCAAAACTCTGTATCTGGTAATACGGTAAACATCTTTTTCTGTTAAATATTGATGGGATAAAAAATGATCCCACGTAATTCCCGATATGTTGAACTTGATACTTTGACGGAACATTGCTGATCTCGTAATCGTGCGTGTATGGGTTAACATACAGATACATCATCTTTCTAAGTGGTGATGTATTTTGTAGATTAAACTCGCTCATTATTTTTTTTTTTTTTTTGTCAACTGTATTGTCTGAAGTTGATCAGAGGTATGATATAGATTTCGTAGCTATCGTCTTTATTTATACACTATTGGGTTGAAAGTCTCTATAAAATGCCAAGTTTTCTGACTTACCGTGTCATTGTCTTACAATCAGACATAAACGATGTCAGAAAGAAAAAGAATAGTACCCTATTCAGACAGCGAAAGTGACGATGAGTCATTTCCACCACCAAAAAAAATGAAAAAAGAAGAAAGTGTCAGTGAAGACGATTTCTCCTCGAAAAAACCTGTAAAAATGATCATAGAAAGTGACAGTAAAGACGATACAACAAAGAAAAAGCCTGAAAAAATGATCGTGGAAAGTGACAGTGAAGATGATATCTCCTCGAAAAAATTGATTGAGGACCGAAAAGAAGAAAGTAACAACACTACTTTAGACATTAGAAGTCTGTATGACTTAACGGAGAAGAGAAAAAAGAAATCGAGGAAATTTAGAACAGAATCACATCTGTTGTCGGTGTCTTTTAAGAAATTTGAAGAATTACCACCCCATCATCGGATCGGATTATTTGACGATGTTACCCATCAAATCATTCAAAAGTTAAATGCTGAACCGACGGATATGATTAGAATTAGTATCAATCATCCTTCATTGGATATTTGGATTCATATTCCCTTCTTACCTACAGAACAGTTGAAAGGCGAAACTATGTTAAATGAAATTGAAAAAGTTTTACAGTCGAATACAGATTTCGTCTTGAACGATGGATTCATGACATTTGACATTACACATACAATACCTCCAAGTGGTAGCGGAAAATATAGATCATCAGAATTGGATTCAAAGGTTTTTGCCCAGAAGAAACAATCGGTTATTCAAATTAACAATCATGATCACCTATGTTTTGCAAGAGCAGTTGTGGTGGGCATTTGCTACAGTGAACGTGAAAACACCAGAGCATGGAATAGAAGATGGAATCGTATTCGTCATTCAAACCAACCTTTCCAGAAGACTGAAGCTGAGAAATTATTGAATGAAACTGGAGTTTCGTCAACACAACCTGTAGGAATTGACGAATACAAAAAAATACAATCTTTCTTGTATGAAAAGGACTATGTCATTAAAGTTCATCAACAGCATTCAAAAGTGGAAAAAATATTTGAACATCCAGAAGTAAAAGACGAGACTAAAATCATACATTTGTACTTTCATCAAAACCACTATGATTACATCAAATCCATCACAGGATTTCTTAGTTGTGGATATTATTGTGAGTTCTGTGACGTGGGATACTCGACACGGGAAAGTCATACATGTTCAAATATCTGTAAAGGCTGTTATCGTATTGGAAAATGTCCATCAGAATCAAAAGAATATGTTTGCAGTGATTGTCATAGACGATTTTTCAGTGCTGCATGTTTGGCAAATCATAGAAATGTTCAAGGTAAAGAAAAGAAATCCATTTGTGAATTAGTGAAACTCTGCTTAAAATGTGGTCAACAGTATCTTGTCAGAAAGAAAAATCATATCTGCAATGGAAAGAAAAAGTGCCATATCTGCAAGAAACTTGTTGACTTTTCTCATCGATGTTATATTCAGCCTTACCAAAGTAAGACAAACACCGATGACAAGACGAGTTCTTCTGTAGTCAAAAAAACCATTGTTCATTTTCTTTGATTTTGAATGCAAACAAGACACAGGGGTACATATCCCGAATTACTGTATTGCACACAGGGCATGTGATGAATGTATCGATAAACCACTTGATTTTCATTGTTCCACATGCAGTGAATTTGAAGAAGGAAGAGAAGTTATTTTTCAAGGTGAGGAAACTTTGAGTCAATTTTGCAACTGGCTCTTTTCAGATCATCATAAAGGAGTCACGGCTATTGCGCATAATTTCAAAGGCTATGACGGACAGTTTATTCTTGACTATATTGTCAAAGTTGGGCTAAAACTTCCAAAATTGATCATGAATGGAAATAATATTATGAAGTTAGAATTGAATGGGGTGCGTTTGATCGATTCTTTCAATTTTATGGACTTTGCTTTGGCAAAATTTCCAGCTACATTTGGTCTTCAAGAAATGAAAAAAGGTTACTTTCCTCACTGGGCGAATACAGATGAATTCTGGGGATACATTGGACCCTACTTGGACATGTCTTATTACAAACCCGATTCAATGTCTGAAGAGGGTAGGTCAAATTTCATAGTCTGGTATAGTGATAAAGTTCAAAGGGGTGAGGAATTCAATTTTCAAAAAGAGATGGAAATGTACTGTAGATCAGATGTTGATATCCTAAGACGAGGTTGTGGTGAATTCAGAAAGGTGTTTATTGAACAGGGCGGCATTTGTCCATTTCTAGAGGCAATTACCATTGCCGATGCATGTAACAAGGTTTGGCGAAACAAATTTTTGCCTGAAAATCAAATAGCTATCATTTCAAGTAAAGATTCATCCAGACGTCGCTTTTCCATGAAAGCGATACGCTGGATCCAGAGCGTGGCTAAGGAAAAAGGAATCAATATTCGCCACGCAAAAAATGGTGGTGAAGTTCAGATCGGGAAATACAGTGTAGACGGATTTCACCGTCAATCAAACACTGTTTATGAATTCCTTGGGGATTTGTATCATGGTTGTCCCGTATGTTATACAGATCGAAAACAGATCAACCCCATTACTGGAAAAACAATGTCTGAATTGTACGAACGTACTTTTGAACGTTTAGGAGATATCAAAAAAATGGGATATAACGTAGAGTTTATATGGGAACATGAATTTGATGCTAAGATAAAGAAGGATAAAGAGTACAAAAAACTCATTGAAAACCTGTATCCAAATTGTGATCCCATTGATCCAAGGGAGGGGCTGTCTGGAGGAAGATGTAATGCAATAAAAATTGCGTATGATGTCAAGGAAAAAAGTAAAAAGGAAATCAAATACATCGATATTTGTTCTCTGTACCCTTATGTTTGCAAACACAAATTCTATCCTGTAGGTCAACCAAAAATCTTGACTACTGAGAATATTGACATGAACAATATTCGTCAGTATAAAGGATTAATTAAATGCAAAGTTTTACCACCAGATGATTTGTTTCATCCAGTTCTCCCAGTTCACTGTAACAACAAAATGATGTTTCCACTCTGTATGAAATGTGCAGAAGAAAATTCGAACATTTGTAGACACGGCAAAGAAGAGAGGGCTTTGGTAGGAACTTGGGTTACTTTTGAACTGTTTAAGGCTCTTGACTGTGGATATAGGCTATTGCAAGTGTATGAAATTTGGCATTTCGATTCTGTGTCGGATCAGTTCTTTTAAGGCTATGTGGATAATTTCTTGAAAATTAAGCAAGAAGCTAGCGGATATCCCAGTTGGTGTCAATCAGACTCGAAAAAAGAACAGTTTATTCGTGAATATGAGGAGGCAGAAGGTATTCGTCTTGATCCAAGTTGTATTCAAAAAAATCCTGGAAAAAGATCATTTGCTAAGATTATGTTGAATTGTCTTTGGGGAAAATTAGCCCAGCGTGAAAAAATGACCCAGATGGAATACATCAAAGATCCGTCTAAATATTTTGAATTGCTCACCAGTCCAAATTTCATTGTGAAGCATGTAGAAATCTTTGACGATGACTGTCCATTCATCTTGGTCAACTACGAAACAAAGTTGGAACATATTGATACTCACGCTACAGCCAATGTTATTGTAGGAGCCTACGTAACAACTTATGCAAGGCTGGAATTGTACAGCGTTCTTGAAAAGTTAAAGGATAGAGTTCTGTATTTCGATACAGATAGTTGTATGTACATTCATGATCCTGAATTATGGAACCCACCCATTATTAACAGTAGACTAGGAAAATGGACTGATGAAGAGCCTGATAGTAAAATCACTCATTTCAGAGGACTAGGACCAAAGAATTATGCTTACAAAATGAAAACAAAAGATGGAAAAGTGAAAAGCAAATGTAAAGTGAAGGGAATTACTTTGGATTACAATACAAATCAAGTGGTGAATTTCGATACATATTCAAAATGTGCTCTGGATCGCACTAAAGAAATTAAAATTCGGTATGATTGTAGAATCAAAAGACACAGAGATAGAATGGTCACCAGTGAACCGCAAACAAAGACGTTTCGTTCTGTATACACTAAAAGAGTTATTGTAAATGATACTGACACTGTGCCCTATGGCTATAAAACGTTGAGAAGATAATTCCATGTTACATTGTTTTGAAGAGAACGGTCAAAATAACACGCAAAATATCACTGAGAAAATTATGTTGCCTTTACCAATAGAATTACGTGAAAAGATTTATGGAGAATTCGTTCAACAGCATACGCTCGATGAACGAATGCAACTTAGCATTAAACTCCACTGTGTGAAACTTTGGATAGATAAATTGCACAGAGGATTTGCAAAAGGAGAATCGTCCTGCAAATTGTATGGTATACAGTACTTTATTGGAATGATGATAGACGATTCGGATTTAGAACATATTCTCAAATTACATTTAGCAGCTTGTTGGTGGAAAGATGGTGGTATTGCTAAACAAATCCGATCCGCAAGTCGATGGTGTTTCATGATCATAGGAAGAACCGAAGAAAGTTTTCTGAACGTTCTGAAAATGAAGTCAGTTTTATTTAACTTTTACTTACTGTTACGCTGTTGCTTATTACCACTAAGGATTCTGGGTTTAACAATCTGTCTCGCTGGGGAATTTCTAAATAAAGCAGAGAAGATCCGATGTAAGAACTAAACCTTTATTTTCTGTCCGTACAAGTTCGCAAGCAGTTTATGATCCTACATTACGAACATGCACAATTTAAGCAAGTTTTTCCGTCTTACATCGGATCCAATCAAATTTCTCGTTACAAAGACATCTAGCAGTTTGGCCAATGAGATCGCTTTCGTCGATAAGAGATGAGCGACTTTACTCGTGTCAAAAAGGTGCTAAAAGCATCATTGTTTGTCGGTGTCAAGACATAAGGCATTTGCCGCCGGTTGTTTTGACTAACAATCAAACAAAAATGCAATCGTCGCGACCGTAATCAAATGAATAAACAATTAAATCTTTTATCAAAGACGGTTTTATGGATTTTTCTTGTTATCAATGGGTTTCTAATGCCCGCGGAATTTTACATTTCAGCGTTAACTATGACATGCCTCGGGCTAAGAAATGCTTTTGTAAGGCCTAATTTCTCAGCGTTTGAAGGCTGAAATATGGAATCTTTGATCATAGAAGTCAATGATATACAAACATGAACATTTCAATAATCAAACATTTAAACACAATTTGAAACAATACATAATGCAATTTATGAATCTCAATTGACAATTGTCCATAACAATCTTCTTGAAATTACGTTTTGTTGCGTAACAGTTTCAGAGAAAATTTCACTGCGTAATACCACCCCCTCCTCTAATTTTACTTTATTCCTATAAAGTTGGAACAAGAGAGGATGTGTTACATACATGCACACGTAACTGAAGCATGATTATTTTGATACATAAACATGTAATGGACAATTGTCTGTAAATACAATGTGGTTAAACAGAGTACAATTAACTATACAAAATATACAAAGTTTTCAGCAAGTGTCTTGACAAATTGTATAGCACAGGACTTTTATGGTCCAAGTTTTTACCAGTTTTGTAATGGGATATATAATTTCTGATGTTCCATGAAAAAATAGACACAATAAGTCGTAGACATAATTCGTCTGATTTTCTTTCCCGTAAGTAGGTTTACCCTATACAACTTTTCAATATACAATTCTTGATTACTTAATTTATTAATCACTTGAAATTCATCCCAGTCAAATTTGACAATTGGAGTTATAATACCAGCAACAGTGATTTGTTCGACACTTTTGGGTATTTTGACTTCCCAGTAGGTGGGACACAACGTGAGAGTTTTCAGTGTGATTTTAACTGAAGTATTTCCATTTGTAATTTCAACCATCAATCGTGTTTTGTTGCGGACTGGTCTACAGGTGTTTGCAAGAATAACAATTAATAATAGCAAACTCATTATACATAAGGTAAGTGTCCAGTGTTCAAGTTCGAAATTTATTCGACCCCAAAAATATTCCTGAGAATTGTCTACAGGAGCTGGAGTTGTATAAACGAATGACGGTATCGTAGACGAGTGAACTTGTTGTGCTGATTTTAAAACCGATAAAATTATCATGACTTTCCGTAGTTTTAGTGCTAAAAAGATAAATGCAACCATACAGAATGCAGCAACAGCAGTTGTAACATAAAGTAATATATCTTTAAAAGATTCAGTTTCTTCCAAAGAAACCTCACCTGACAGTAATGAATCTGTGAGAGTTGAAAGTATCACAGAATTATCCTTTGCTGATTTTGCCACTTTCTGTAAGTTTAAATGTGCCTTATTGTCATCAGCTAAGATCTGGCTAATGGAATGATTATAAATAGAAAATTTTGGAATATCAACTTGTAATGGACTGTTAAAAAGGGAGTTAATTCCAATATTTTTCAACAGATCATCTTCGAAAAAGTTTTGCAACAATGCGAGATTAACAGGATGTAATTTTTCAGTAGTATTTTTGTGACATTCAGTAAGCCTAGCTGGTAGATAGGAATTGGATGTCAAAACAGAGCATTCGCATGGAACGTCCATTTTGCAAAATTTACAACCCTTTTTCATAGTCTTGCCAGCCTTACAGTCAAATTCAAGAACATCGACATTGTATACAAGAATTGAAGTTTTGGAAAGTAATACAACATTAGAAGACACATGATTAGTTAAAAATCTAAAATTGCAAAGTTTTTTCACAAGAGCTTTGTTTTCTGTAAACAGAGCTAACATACAAGATGTTTCGATTGCTGGTGTTAAGACTTTTGGGAAATTACATTGTTTAAGTTTATTTGATTGACACTTCATTAATTCTTCATTTTGCAAGAGAATGTAATACTGTAAATCATTAGTTATTGCAAAATAATCTGGTATGTCTAATAACTGAGTCGCATGGTTAGTGCTGTCGTTAACTGGAATAGGAAAAGATGTAACTTTAAAAAGGTCCAATGGTTGACGAAATGGTGAAATCGGAAACTTGACAGATACATATAAAGATGAGCCTTTCCTAGCGAAAATCGTTCCGACATAATGGTAGATCAAAGACGGATTTTTGTATACTAGATGAAATCCTGGAAATTTCCTGTCAAGGATGGATTGAATATTTTGTAAAGCTTTCAGCATTGTATCTGCATTGATAAGATGGGGAGATAATTTTCCTTCCACCAGATCATAAACACCTTCTAAAAGTTCATCAAAAAGAGATTCTAATTGCCTAGATTTTTCAATTTGTTCAGAGAGAAAACCGCTCATTTTTGAAAAGGTTTTTTCCATATTCATTAGTGAAACATTTAATTGGTTTTCAATCTGTGTAATCGCCAAATGATTTTCGTGCAAGCCTTTGACTATATTATTCATTCTTTCGTCAGAAGCTGTCATAAATGAACTTAAGTCATTTTCATGTTGTTCCACGGTTTTGATCAGTTTGGTTGAAATCCTGTTAAGAGAATTAATATGCCTAGCCATTCTCTCTACATCTTTAACTGTTGCTGTGCCAAAAATTGACCTGGAAATATCACCAATGAAAGGTAAAACAGAACGTCTGCGCCTGTTTCTGTTAATTAATTGTCTTTCTGGAATTAATTTCTTAATCGAGTCCAATGTGCTTGTGATCATAGTTTTGGTGTTTTGCCTGATTTGTCGAATTTCTTGCAGCAAATTTGATATTATTTGACATGATTCCTTTTTACAAGCAAATGCGTTTTGTAAATTTATGCCCTCTGGCAATGGTATTTCAAAGGTGTGAAGCCACACTTCACCCGCTAAATGTAATTGATCTTGGCGTTCGAAAACTACCCCGTAGTTTAACCGCTGTACTTGTTGTTTTCCCATAACCGATCCAGAACACAACATCAAACAGGTGAACATCAGGAAGACCGGAAACCCTAAAAAAAACGAACAAGATAGAACTATTCACACGACAATGCGATCGTTCATTGTCAATCCCTAGTCAAAACAGAGAAATAAGAAGATAAGAAAGACCTTACACTCATTCGCTACCGCTCAGTCAACACTCTCGTACAGTTTTGAACTAAAGATGTGAAGTTTATCTGCGAAATTGTTTCAAATGTCACCAACCGACATGTTTTCACCTGAGTAGTATTTCAATTATTTGAATTAAATGTTTGTGCCCTTATATAGAAAAAGTCAATTTTACAATTAACTATAGGCTATTTTAAGGAAATTACAACAGCTCAAGAATTCTAATCTTTGTTGTTTTATAAAAAACATTTATACGGTCGTTTTCTTCTTTTTCCAGATTTAGTATGCCGTACGTAAAACAATCTTTTTAATTCTTCACTTACATCTTCATCAGCCTCCCATGTAGGCTTTGAATTCGTATCAGACCATTCAATAAAGTACTCTTTATTACCATTTCGTATTCTTTGTCTCAAGATACGATTAGCCTGATACCAAATGCCGTCTGTAAGGTTCTTACCTTGTTTATCATTGTCGGACTTTTCATCTGACTTTTCATCTTTATCAGTACATACTTCATCTTGTTGTGACTGATCAATTCCACTATCCACGATACGCCTCATTTCTGAGTCAGTTTCGACCGATTGGTCGTTGGTATCATTACCAGCATTGCTGCTGAAATTTGGTGGAATGCGATAATTTCTTGGGTCACTGTACCTTTTCAAATCTTTTGCATTTACCGGTGCTTTCAATTTTTTGTGCGTTTTGCTATCAGAAATTCTATATGTGTCACTTGAGACTTTTTCTCTTATATAATATGGACCCTTCCACATGTCTTCTAATTTTGGAGTCAAGCCAATGGTATGCTTATGAACTTTTAATAACACTTGTTCCCGAAGTCTAAAATCAGAAGGTTTAGCTTTAAGATCATATCTTACCTTTGATTCCTGCTGAGTTGTTTGTGTATTCTGCTTTGCAAGTTCCCTTATTACCTTTTGTCTGTCCAGTAACTTTTGGACGTGTTGCTTGGCATCTTGACCTAAAGTTTCTCTAGGAATTAGATCAATATCAAACGGAAGTCTCATTTCGCCCCCAAACAACATTTTGTATGCACTGAAACCAGATGTCTCTACATTCGGAGAAGATCTTAGAGCTTGTAAAACTGTAGGTAAAAATAAGTTCCAATTTGTCTGATCTTTGTCAATATACATACGCAATGTCTGTATGAGTGTAGCGTTCTGGCGTTCGCAGCTTCCATTAGCCTTAGGGTTGTAACTTGCTGTACGATGCCTTGTGACATTGTAAATCTCACAGATAGCATTTACTAATTTTGATAAGAAGTTCTGACCCCTATCTGTTACAATAGCCAATGGCGCACCATAACGACAAAATATTTCGTCGTGTAAAACACGAGCTATTTCTGAAGCAGACTGCGTACGTAAGGGAAAAGCTTCTACCCACCTTGAAAAACTGTCAACACAAACAAGTATATATTCAAATCCATCTGTTGTTTTATGGAGAGGTCCAACAATATCTAAATGGATCCTTTCAAAAACGTCAACTACTGGTAAAGGGTTTAGTGGTGTACTTACCTGGTGTCTACTATGTTTAGCTCGCTGACAGGAATCACATGATTTTACAAAATCAACTATTTCCTGGTACATACGAGGCCAGTAATACTTTACCTGGATAGCGGCAAAAGTTTTCTTCACGCCAAAATGCCCATTATGATCATGAAACTCTTCCATTACCTTTAATCTTAGACCTTTTGGTAGTGCAGTTTGTATTATAAACCTATCTTCTGTTGGTTTTCTCTTGCCTCTACTTTGGTATTTGTGGATTAAGATCCCATCAACTATTTCGTAAAATTCTTTGTCGTACATTACTTTCCTGCACTCCTTTTCATCCTCAGGTAGTTTTCCGTTTCTCAGATATTCATATAAGTTTTCAAAATCTGGACATTTCTTCTGTAGATCAATTAATTTACTTGTATTATCAATTTGTTTTGAAGAAAAATCTCTGTCCGTGTCTAGATTAAAAACTGTTTTGGGCTTATCATACTCGAAACAGACCTCTAAGAATTTTTTACTTGTAGTTTGATTGCTTACTTCTTTACTACAAAGCTCAGAATCATTTTCTGTCTCATTTTCTGCCAATGACTTGTTTGATTCAATACTATTATCAAAAGAGAACGTAGACTTACCTCGTGTTTGATGTGGGCAACAGACATTGTTTACCGACTCCGTGTTGTTTGTCAGTCTTGAAAGAGCATCAGCATTATTTAACTCACCTTTTCTATATTGCACTGTGTATCTAAAACCTTGTAAATACAGTGCCCATCTTGCAATTCTACCATTTTGACATGTGGTTATAGAATTTAAAACTTTCAATGCTTGATGGTCTGTGATAATTGTGAAAGGAATATCAGTTGAAAGGTAAGAGCTGAATTGCTTAATTCCTGAGACAATAGCCAAACATTCAAGTTCTGACACTGAGTAATTTTTTTCAGCTGCATGTAATGCTCTACCACTGTATTCTATCACCCTTTCTTTCCCACTTTCATCCAACTGACCTAAAATATATCCTAATCCGGAACGAGACGCATCGCATGTCAAGATAAAAGGCCTATTCATATCAGGGAATGCTAAAATCGGTGCAGAACAAAGAGCATTTTTCAAAATATTTAGAGACTCTTCACACTTGTCAGTCCATTCGAATTTTGCATTCTTTTGCAATAATTGAAAAAATGGTGCACAAATTTTGCTGTAATCTTTTATGAACTTTTTGTAGTAATTTGTTAGTCCTAGCAAACTTTTGATACCTTTTTGGTCCTTCGGAGATTTCAGATTTTGAACCTTTTCGATCTTTTTCTTGTCTGCCTGTATTCCTTCTTTACTACTGATATGACCTAGGTATGTTAACTTCTGTTTAGCAAAGTGACATTTACTTGGAGAAAGTTTTAAACCTGCTTTCCGCAATCTTTCAAAGACCTCATTTAAATGCTTTAAATGGTCATCAAAAGATGCTGAAAAAATGATTACGTCATCAACATAGCATAAGGCAAATTTTCAAGAAATACCACTTAAAACTTTCATAAGCAGAGATTGGAAGGTAGCTGGAGCTCCGCTTAACCCGAAAGGCATTTTGTTAAATGAAAAAATTCCCTCTGCACAAATAAATGAAGACTTTTCTCTACTCTCTGGGTCTAGAGGTACCTGCCAAAATGCTTTACCTAAGTCAAGCGATGAAAAAAACTTAGCATTCGATTCGCCTATTGCATCAAAAATGTCTGTCAATTTTGGTAAAGGGTAAGCTTGTGGTTTGCTTATTTTATTCAGTTTCCTGTAATCAACCGCAAAGCGATATTCATCTGAGTCAGCTTTCTTTACCAAAACTACGGGCGAATGCCAGTTAGACATCGAGGGTTCAATTATTTTGTTTTCTAACATTTTTTCTACCCACTCACGAGTTGCCTTCCTGACCTTTGGATTTTGCTTATATGGTGGTAACCTAACTGGTGCTGCATCACCGGTTTCAATTCTATGAGTCTGTAAATTGGTACATCCAAGATCATGTAACCCTTCAGAAAAGACATCTCCATTTTCTTCCAAAAGATGGAGAAGTTTTTCTTTTTGCTCAGCACTCATATCGGAATCCGAAAGGTCGAAAGAAAATGTATGACAAGTTTTAGGTTTATTTTGCAAGTCTGAAAGCCCAACTGTATTTTCATTTTCGCATTCTTCCGCTATTTCATCAATTGAAAGGACTGATGCTGGTTCGATCAGCACAACATTTGCCAAACTTTTATTAGCTTTAAGGTAAACTGTTTTATTTGTTGGATTGAGTACCCGCATTACAGCTTTATGGTTACGCACAACAACTAAACTTTTGGCTCCTATAATATTTTTGTAAGACAAAGAAGACAAAGGCTCTAATAATACTTCTGTTCCAGATTTTACCCTTGAAACTTTTACTGGGACAGTCACTTCAGATTGTGGATCAATTGCTGTTGACCGTACAGTCCTTGCAACACCCGCATCTGTAGTAATTGTGCATACCTTTGCTGAACCTTCAATGATGAATTTCTTTGCAGCTATATCTAGAGTCACTCTGTGTTCTTCCATAAAATCGATACCCAAAATAATCGAATGATGAAGATCTTCAATGACATAGAATTTTGCATTCAATGTCAGAGAACCAAAACAAATGTCGACATTGGTTTCACCTTGCACGGCATGGTGGGTGCCACCAACTCCGACAATTGTGCTTATGTTTGATTTCGTACATTTTGCGTTTTCATCATTGAAAGCTTTGTTAAAGAAGGTTTTACTCATGCATGAAATTGAAGCACCTGTATCACATAAGGCGTTTGTCTTTTTGCCATTAACTGTCACGGACACAGTATTTTTAGACATAGTTGCCGAAAAATTTGGGTCAACTGAACAAACTGGAGCACTTTTTACTTTCTTAAATGATTTTCTTGCACATTTTTTTAATGAAGTATGTTTAGCACTGTTATTTTCTGAATATTTAGCACACTGTGATTGTTTTACGTTGTTAGCATTGTGCCCATCTACTGGACGAGAACCGCAGACGGGCGCGAGTCCCTATTGCGGCTTGTTAAATTTTGAATCATCACTGACTTTTCTATAATTTTTCCTAGCAGTGCGACACATATTCCCAAAATGGTCCAAACGGCCGCATTTAAAACAAGTTTTGCCCCGTGCTTTACAATGATCAAAATCAAGACACTCACCTCCGCATCGAGAGCAGCCTGTGTTGTCATCTTGTCGCTTTTTGTTGTTGCTGTTGTTGTTGTTGTTGTAGCGTCGTCGGTCATTGCTGCGATTATCCCTCTGGTTAAAACTGTTGGTGAGCTGAGTAACAGCAGCTATTAACTGATCTAATTTAGAGTCTTCTACAGCACTAACATTTACACTACCAGTATGTTCACGTAGTTCCGACGGTCCTAATAAATTGATTCTATCCAACAATGTTCTCAAGTCTGCTAATGTTGGAGGCGCATGTACACTTAAGGAATTTGCGATAGCGCTCTCCATACCCTTTAACGCTATCTGTACCTGTAGTTGGTCGGGAATGCGTTGTGTGTAGGTTGCTTGCTCCAGTCTGTTAAGAAATTGTTCAGTTGTCTCACCTGGAGATTGCCTCATTGTGTAAACATCTAAATTGGCACATTTTGATTTCTTAAATTTTTCAAATAGGAGTCCTTTGAAACGGTCAAGAGACTCTGGCCTTACCGGCAAAGATTCATACCACAACCTAGCAAGTCCGTTCAGGTGCCAGGCTAAAGTGGCAATAGCCTGCTGCTCCTTCAGTCCGGTCGCTTGGCAGTATTCCTCAAACCTCTTTACGTACCTTTCCACATCTTGGGTACCATCCCCTCTAAACGAATCTAGATGAAACATACCTGCCATGTTTAACTTTGGCGCTGGCACACTGACACTGACACTTGTCGCCGCTGTCGAAGTTTCCACTGCCTGTGCAGGTCCTAGCTCTCCACTCCTCAAATGATAGTTTGACGGTTTTGATGAAAGTGGCATCAGATCACTCGCTTGGCTAAATTAAGAGAACGGGACGACCACACTACCCACCACGTGTTACGCTGTTGCTTATTACCACTAAGGATTCTGGGTTTAACAATCTGTCTCGCTGGGGAATTTCTAAATAAAGCAGAGAAGATCCGATGTAAGAACTAAACCTTTATTTTCTGTCCGTACAAGTTCGCAAGCAGTTTATGATCCTACATTACGAACATGCACAATTTAAGCAAGTTTTTCCGTCTTACATCGGATCCAATCAAATTTCTCGTTACAAAGACATCTAGCAGTTTGGCCAATGAGATCGCTTTCATCGATAAGAGATGAGCGACTTTACTCGTGTCAAAAAGGTGCTAAAAGCATCATTGTTTGTCGGTGTCAAGACATAAGGCATTTGCCGCCGGTTGTTTTGACTAACAATCAAACAAAAATGCAATCGTCGCGACCGTAATCAAATGAATAAACAATTAAATCTTTTATCAAAGACGGTTTTATGGATTTTTCCTGTTATCAATGGGTTTCTAATGCCCGCGGAATTTTACATTTCAGCGTTAACTATGACATGCCTCGGGCTAAGAAATGCTTTTGTAAGGCCTAATTTCTCAGCGTTTGAAGGCTGAAATATGGAATCTTTGATCATAGAAGTCAATGATATACAAACATGAACATTTCAATAATCAAACATTTAAACACAATTTGAAACAATACATAATGCAATTTATGAATCTCAATTGACAATTGTCCATAACAATCTTCTTGAAATTACGTTTTGTTGCGTAACAGTTTCAGAGAAAATTTCACTGCGTAATATTACGCTACAAAAAAGGATCTATTCGAGACTCTGAGGAAATATTGGATACTATGGAAAGCTATATCTTATTTGATAGAGATGTTACAGAAGAAATTGTATATTCATCTCTTTCAACAAAAGACGTTACAAAACATGTTTATCCATTTAGTGGAATACCCGAATTCAGTGAAATGGACAGTGTATATCCATTGTATTTGGGTGATGACCAATTGCACAAAGTTAATACGGAACATGAAGACAAATGGAAAACTCGAGGGATTTGTGAATTTGCATTATAAAATGTTTATGTTATATTGTTTAAAAAATGTTTTATGCTATATTGTAAGAAATATTTCATTGTAAAAATAATTCATTGTCAATATTTCATTGTCAATATTTCATTGTAAATAATGCATTATCAATATTTTTCATCAGAATGTTTTTAAAAACTGTGTGAAACATTTTCTAACAAAAAATGTTTGCAACAGAATAAAATTGCTTTTAAGAAAAATGTTTTACCAACAAAAAATGTTTATGTAAAAAAAATGAACTTTGTGTTTGGAAAAGAACAAAAAAATGTTTCATCAGAACAAAAAGTTTTAAAAAGGTGTGTGAAACATTTTCTAACAAAAAAATGTTTTCAACAGAACAAAATTGCTTTTAAGAAAAATGTTTTACCAACAAAAAAACTGTTGTAAAAAATAAACTTCTGTTTTGAAAAGAACAAAAAAAATGTTTCATCAGAACAAAAAAAGTTTTTTTAAAAAACTGTGTGAAACAGTTTCTAACAAAAAATGATTGCAACAGAATACAATTGCTTTTAAGAAAAAATGTTTTCACCAGAAAAAATGTTTCAACACAATATTGTTTTTAACAGATATTGTTTTTTCATTCCATTGTTTTTTTCACAGTTCATGTCTTGTTTCATTGTACCAAAGTTTGAATAAAAAAACTTGTAAAAATAAAATTGTTTTGCTTTTGACTTGTGAAATCAACAATGTATTGACTTTGACAAAAGTCTATATGTTTTTTTCCATGGGATGCATTCACCCCCGTAAGGAACGTTTCCTTAATTCTTTTTTAATTCATGGGGGAGCTTTCGCCCAGGAATGCGCTCTTAATTCAGAGTCAAAGTAGGTCAATCCATCCGTAAACGTATAAAAGCCAGTGATATTTTCCTATACAATTGAACGATGGAAAATCTTCGGAAGTCGGTTCGAAACTTAATGAGAGTGGTAGAGTCCCTCTCATTAAAATTAGAGAGCCGACATCAAGTAGAGAAGTTGATGGTTGAAAAAGAAGAAAGCTCGTCACCACCGTCAGCTATCAACAAGAAGGTCGTCATCTCAGAGACGGAGTGTTGGAATGACGACGATGAGTCGGCATTTCCTTTGCACTTTGATCACGACGAGACAGAGGTGAGGAGACTGAGGAGGCGGACAGCAAGTAGCTGGCCAGTCTGCGGAAAAGTTGGAGGTTGTGCGTAAAAACGCAACCTCCAAAAAAAAAAAAAAACAGCCCTTTTCAGGGCTACCCAATACCAAGAAAGAGTAATCTTTCAAATTGTCATTTTTCTCTAAAAGAGATAAACTTCAAATTTCAATCCAAGAAAGAGTCAATCTTTTTTTTTTCTTTTTCGTTAAACAAAAAGAAAATAGTCTAAGCCCAACCCCTTCCCTAGACCCAAAACAAAATGAAAAAAGTCTAAGTCCAATCCCAATCCCTATCTTCTGACCAAAAGAAATCACTGAAAAATCTAAGAAAACCTATCATAGGTAGACAACCTACCCTCAGCTTTCCCTGAAGAACACAGAAATCACCGAAAAAAGTGGCTAAGTCGCACGCCAATTTTGTCTGGAAAAAAAAAAAACCCATCATAGATAGCCATCCTTTTCCTCAGCAGTCACCAGAGATCCCCCTCTCTGTCTTCAGTTCTCTCCCTTCCACGGGATTCCAATCTAAGTGCAAAAGCCAGTCTCGGGATGGGGAAAAAGCTGACACTAGGAAGAGAAATCCGGTGTCAGTTCACTGACTAAAGCCTTTCCCCGATCAGCAGAAAAAACACTGAAAAAAGACCTACGTCCCACACCAGTTTTACTCGAGTCCACTCTCGGTTACTATGAACCAATCCCTCTCAGGCTAGGTAGCCTAGCTACCCAAAAAATCAAAGCACGGACTGAAGAATGGTGTAGAATGGGGTTAGTGTTGCACATTTTGTACCCAGTTTACCTACACAAGGGTAGGCAAAGTGGATACAAACCCCATCCAACCACCCATCCATCTAATTAAGAACTCCGTTTGCAAGTGTTCGGCTAATAGACTGACGAAAGCAACTCAATGTGCGGACAGTACAGCTCAAGATCATAAAAATCCCACTCAGGGTAGAGAGCCTAGGAACCAAAAATGGTATCAAACCAATAGAATCATGAGGTAGAATGGGGCTAGCTTTGCACATTTGGTCCCGAGTTTGCTTACCCGTGATATTTTCCTACAGACTTGAACGATGGAAGATCTTAGAAAATCCGTCCACAATTTAATGAGAGTGGCAGAGTCCCTCTCATTAAAACTAGAGAAGGTTAACAACCAGATCGAGAAGATAATGGCTGAGAAAGAAAGACCGTCACTACCCCCACTAGTAAACTACAAGGTGGAGTTCGTCATCACAGCAACGGAGTGGGAAAAAGACGAAAATAGATGCCCACTCTTTGAAGAAAGATTGCTTTTTCTTGATGATGGGGTAGCCCTGAAGCCGACACCATTGCAGCCAGTCAACAACGAGAAGAAGATCGTCATCCCAATGACATAGTGCTGGGATGACGATGATGAGCCACCGTTTTCGCTGCAGTTCGACTTAGACGATCAGCAGTTGAAAAGACTGAAGAGGCGGACAGCAAGCAGCTGTCCAGCCTGTAGAAAAGTTGGAGGTTGTGCCTAAAAAACACAACCTCCAAAAACAAAGCAGCCCTTTTCAGGGCTACCCCCACTACCATGAAAGAGCGATCTTTCTTCAAATTGTCAATTTCACTAAGAGTTACACTCAAAAAGTCTAAGTCCAACCCAACCCTAGCCTCTGCTTTGACGTGGTGTGGATCAAGATCAGACTGTATTCCGTACTAAAACAATGAAAAAAGTCTAAGTCCAGTCTACCCCTAGCCTCTGCTCTGACGCAGTGTGGATCAAGATCAGACAGTATTCCGTACTAAAACAATGAAAAAAGTCTAAGTCCAGACAGCTCCACATTTTTTCACCAAAAACTCCACTCAGGGTAGGAAGCATCGGGACGGACCAATCTCTGCAAAATGTGCAGCCTAAGATCAGCCAGGGGCGAGTAACCGATAAAATCCGAGAGCATTCCTCACCCTATTCCATCTTACCCTATTCCATATCACGGTCTCAACCAACAGCTGACTAAACTACAAACTATGTGACAATCCTTCTTAGCGTAGCGAACCTATATAGTCTTACTATAGCAAAATGGGTACAACCCCACTCAGGGTAAGCAGAATAGGGACTCAGGGGAAGTCAGATAGGGATGTCCAATCTCTGCAACAGCTCACAAGGGGACCGAGTAAGCGATAAAATCCGAGAATCCGCATGAAAATGTTACTATAAATAGAACATTTATTTGCAATAAAAGGCTAACTATCGCCCAAAAATGACACATTTTTCTCCAAAAGTGCCCCATTCTGCTTACCCGGGGCCCCATTTACTGTCAGGGTAGCAGAATGGGGCACTCAGGGGTAGTCAGATAGGGACTGGTCCAAAAGTTGGAGGGGGGGGGACACATGAATAGGTGATGGTCACCGTTATTTGCAAATTTTCTCCAAAAGTACCCACTTTACCTACCCGGGGGTAGGTAAACTGGGTACGAAACCCTCTCAGGGTAGAGACGCTGGGTATTTCATACCCTAAAAATACCCAGCCTCTCTACCATTACTACTTGCATTGTCTCTTTGCCATGCACTACATAATAAACTAATGTCACATGATATGTTTCGTCATGTACTTGTACATGATTAGACTGGTATCAGTCCGTTAAATAGAACATTTTCATTAAAACAAAATCAAGTAAAACTGCAAAACAAATACTATGTGTTCTCAATGTTCCGAATGTCTGATTTAACAGAAGAAGGGCAAATAACAACACATACTTCTGTGAGTTTGATGTAGTTGTGTACCTTGTTTATTAGAATGACTTAAATGCAGGGCCTGAATACCAGGCTAGTACATGATATGTGATGGCCAGTTCGGAATAAATAGCGGCCAATACGATCAATGATTGCCTGTTTAGACCATAAAAAGACGGAGACTCATCACTTTATATTCACTAAGTCTTTACTTTATAACTTGACTGTGGATTAAGTCCAATTGATACATGCATGTCAAGTAGCTTAAGAGTTCAGCTACTTGAAATGTGTCTAAGAATGTAGCTCCTTCACCCTTTACCGAGGAGGGACCTGCGTGGCTCAGTGGTAAAGTGTAGGACTCGTGACCTGGAGGCTCTGGGTTTGAGCCTCGCTGGACCCACTGGATTTTTTCACAGGAGTGTCCTTCGGCAAGACACTTCACAACCTTAGCCTAGTACGGGTGAAACCCAGGAAATAAATAAATGTGTCGCCGTGATATGACTGAAATAATGTTGAAAGCGGCGTAAAACACCAATCAATCAATCAATCAATCAATCAATACCGAACAATATATGGGGCAAGTAGCTTGTAAATAAGTCTAATCCACTGGTTAGTTAGATTATAGAGAGCAAAGTTTTTCCCAAAACGAGAAACCTGGGCACTCTAATAATACGAAAAGCCTCTCTCGGGAGAAGGTAGCTAACTTTTTTGAGTTGTCGATCTCAAAAGATAAACACTTGATTCCATCCAAGACTTATTCTTCTGTCGATTCTTTGAGACAAAAATATCATTAATATAGATGAGCCATGCTCTGTGAAAAGGGGGCTTAATTCATCTGCGAGAAGTTTCGACCCATGTCAGCCTGCGCAGTCCGCGCAGGCTGACCTGGGCCGAAACTTTTCGCTATTGGTCAATCTTGTGTATGTCCAAGTACCAGTCTACCTCATGATTAAGCCGTCTTTAAAGAAAAAGTGACTGTTATGTATCGATAAGTATGTGATGGCTTTGCTTGGTATGATGGATTACGGAGATGCATTAAGCCCCCTTTTGCCAGGGCATGGCTCAGATATATTTAAATGCACAACGTATTTTCTGACTAGTTGTTAATACTGATAGATCTAGGTTCAAAATAATGAGGTCAAAGGTTAACACTGTAAACAGTTTGCTTTCATTTTCATTAAGAGGTTTTCCCATCATACTCTTCATGTTTTGTGCAGTCCAATTTTGATCTACGCTGTCTACTAAAGTAATTCCAATGGTTTTTGACATCGAAAACGTCAAGGTCACGACCGATATGTTAACTATCCGGGTTGATAAAATTGGCTCAACTTGTATATATGACTATATGACTTCTCTCTCCGTCAAAATGATTTGGATAGCTGCCGGCGGTACATGCTCTTCTATGACGGAAAGGGCAAACGTCTGACTGTTCACTACACAGGCTTATCACGACTGTAAGTCGTAAGGTCAAGTGGAGATGGTTTAGTTAGTATTGTCAGGGATTCCTGACCAACACACAACACGATTAACTCTTTCACTACCAAGTAAATAATTTACACTTTTTTCATTGGCTATAAATATAGTTCCACTGCAAGATGAAGAGACGGTATTGGCCTTTATCTAAAATAAAGTAGTGGACAGTGTAGATCAGAGATCAGACTGCACATTCTGTGCAGTCTGATCTCTGATCTACATTGTCCACAAAAGCTTCTGGTGTTGTCAACTGTAAGGAAAGTGTTAACGAGGACGTTTAGACCACAGGGACTGTGTACATGTGAATATAGGGATATGCGGACATTAATGTTACAGTGATGATTTTTCGAACGAATATGTGACTTAAGTCAACCGAGAACAAAAGAAGGTGGGGTAAATATGTAATATTTTGTTTCTTGTGTATTCATAATTGTAATTTGAAAAATAAATCTCTTGAAGACTATTGTTTAGGTCTTCTAGTAGATCATTTTCGAAAACATTGTGGATAAAGGAGAAAATGCTCGTAATGAATAGTTTCCCTTTTACCGCAATAAAGTCGTACATTAACTATTTACCAAACAATCCAATGTTTGAACGTTTCTGAAAACATTGTAGGAAAAGGAGAAAATGCTTCTTACCAGCATTTTATCCTTTTCCCACTATGTTTTTTAAACATCCAAGGACAAATTCTATCATTTAAACCACTTTACTTTGGCGGCTGCAAAAGCTTTAAAATGGTGTTACTATTTACCTAGCGACAAAATTTTAGACTTGACCAAATTGAAAGAAATTTGCAGACGACAAATTAAACAGAATTTTTTTGGTGTCTTTGAAAATAGTAGAAAACAATGTAGAAAGATGACAAAATGCAGTATCTTTTCCTTTTCCTACAATGTTTTCAAATATCCTTTTCCTTTGGGTCGTCAAGACTCTGGATTGTATCGTAAAGGGTTAAACTTTCGTTGATTGTCCATGTTTCCGGAGTCGACTGCAGAAAATGTGAGCCGTGCTCTGGCAAAAGGTGGTACAATACATCTCCATGATGCATTGTACCAAACAAGTCATCACATTATTGTAGATCCAGAAAATCCATTTTGGCTGACAACCAGCTAAATCTTGAGGAAGAATGGTCCTAGGACATGCCAAAAATTTACAAATAGCAAAAAGTTTCGACCCAGGTCAGCCTGCGGAGTCTGCGCAGGCTGACCTTGGTAGAAACTTTTTGCAGATGCATTTAGTCCCCTTTTCACAGAGCACTGCTCAATTATGTATTCAGGAAATAAAGTTTTTAACCTTTCATTTTACTAATAAGACTCAAAACGATTGCAATTTTTCTCGTCCACAATCTCATAACAAACCGGACAGTGTCGATCAGTGATCCAACAGTACGATTTTTTTACAATCTAATCTTGATCTACACCGTCTGTAAAGGTAACTAGAGTTGTTAAAGATACTTGAAGGGTTCAAGTGCTAATATGATAGCATGTATAATAGAATGTGCTTTCACACCACTGTTTTTTAGCTCACCTGAGCACGAAGTGCTCAATGTGAGCTTTTATAATCGCCCAAAGTCCGTCGTCCGTCGTGCGTCGTACGTCGTCCGTCGTCCGTCGTGGGTCGTCCGTCGTCCATAATTTCTTTAAACATCTTCTCCTCCTAAACCACTGGGCCAATCTTGATGAAACTTGGCAGGGATGTTCCTTGGGTGAAGCTCAACCAAAGTTGTTCAAGAGATTGAATTCCACCCATAACTCTGGTTGCCATGGCAACCAAAAGGAAAAAAATAGCAAAATCTTTGAAAATCTTCTTCTCTGAAACTAGAAGGCGTAGAGCTTTGATATTTGGTATGTAGCATCTCCTAGTGGACCTCTATCAAATTGTTCATATGATGCCCCTGGGGTCAAAACTGGCCCCGCCCCGGAGGTCACAGTTTTGAACATAGGAACAAAAAAGGAAAACTTTAAAATTTTTCTTCTCTGAAACTAGAAGGTATAGAGCTTTGATTTTTAGTATGTAGCATCTCCTAGTGGACCTCTACCAAGTTTGTTCATATGATGCCCCTGGGGTTAAAACTGGCCCCACCCTGGGGGGTTAACGGTTTGAAACATAGGAACAAAGAATGAAAACTTTAAAAAATTTTCTTCTCTGAAACTGGAAGGCGTAGAACTTTGATTTTTGGTATGTAGCATCTCCTAGTGAACCTCTACCAAGTTTGTTCATGCTCTGGGGGTTCAAACATAGGAACAAAGAAGGAAAACTTTAAAATTCTTCTTTGCTGAATCTGGAAGGCGGAGAGCTTTGATATTTGGTATGTAGTGTACCTGTTCTAAGTTTGTTAGCTCACCGGAGCACAACATGTTCAGTGAGTTCAAAATTGGGTCACCTGGGGTCATAAACTAGGTCACTATGTTAAAATAAAGAGATACGATGTGGTCACTCTAGAGGCCACATTTTTTGCTCAACTGACTTGAAAATTGGTCAGAATGTTTGTCTCGATAAAATCTCACATGAGTCTGAATTTGGCTCAACTGGGGTCATAAACTAGGTCACTAGGTCAAATTAAAGAAATATAACTCTAGGACTTTCTAGAGGCCACATTTATTGTTCAATTGATTTGAGAATTGGGTAAAATGTTTCTCTTGAGGAAATCTGGGAATAGTTCAAAATTGGGTCAACTGGGGTAAAAACTAGGTCACTATGTCAAATTAAAGAAATACCTTTAGGGCACTACAGAGGCCACATTTCTTGATCAACTGACTTGAAAATTGGTCAGAGTGTTTGTCTTGATAAAATCTCACATGAGCCTGAATTTGGGTAAACTGGGGTCATAAATGAGGTCAAATTAAAGAAATATAACTAGGGCTTTCTAGAGGCCACATTTATTGTTCAATTGATTTTAGAATTAGGTAAAATGTTTCTCTTGATGAACTCTAGGATTAGTTCAAAATTGGGTCACCTGGGGTCATAATCTAGGTCACTAGGTCAAATTAAAGATATACCTTTAGGGCACTACAGAGGCCACATTTCTCGCTCAATTGGCTTGAAAATTGGTCAGAATGTTTATCTTGATGAAATTTCAGATGAGTATGAAATTGGGTCACCTGGGGTCATAATCTAGGTCACTAGGTCAAATTAAAGAAATACCTTGTGGGCACTCTAGAGGCCACATTTATTGCTCAATTAACTTGAAAACTGCTCAGAATGTTTGTCTTGATCAATTTGTGATGAGTTCTATATTGGGTCACCTATGGTGATAAAGTAGGTCACTATGCCAACTTACGGAAATTCCATGTGGACCCTCTAGAGGCCACATTTTAAGCTCAATTGACCTATCTATTGGTCAGAAATTGAATTATGCACGTGGAGTGAAATTTCGCCTACTGACTCGGGTGAGCGATCCAGGGCTATCATGGCCCTCTTGTTTTTATTTTGAAAATAGATAAAATATCATCATCTTTTGACTCTCTGCTGCACTTTTACTGGCAAACCGATATTTTTGCTGTTTTTTTTTTCATCAAATACACATCCAGTGGTCTAGCCTTTTTATTGGTAGATGCAATGTTGGAATATACCGGCCATGCTCTGTGAAAGGGGGGCTTAATGCGTCTGCAGAATGCAGGCTGACCTGGTTCGAGACTTTTTGCCATTGGTAAATTTTCTGCATGTTCAAGGACCATTCTACCTCCAGATCACGTCAATTCTTAGAACAAATGGATTTCATGGATCCATGATGATGTGATGCTGGTATAGTACATCACGAATATGCATGAAGCTCCGTATTGCCACAGCATGACAAAATTATTCATTTTGAACTATACTATACATGGGCGAATATTTAAGGAATGTAGTGAATTTGAAAATCTTATGACAAAAAGCCGTTTATTACAAAGGTGGTTTTAACATAGCATAACTTTCGATTACAGAAACCTTGACTTAATTACCACATTCTTAACACTTCACTGGAAATCTTTTGGAACTATTGTGGGAAAACGAGCAAAGGCATTGTACGTTTACTGCAGAAGTTTTTTTTTTTAAACGTACCGGCAAGAAAAGAAGCAATGTCTTATCATGACGTTTCTGTCTGTTATAGAGAAAGTATTACGGGAAAGGATCAAAATGCTTCCAACATGCAGTGCATATAGATATATCTTTTCCCAAGACATAGTCAAAAGTTGTCAAAGATAAGAGCTTATGAAGGAATTAGTAAAACCACGTGTATACGACGTATAGTATTATCTGGAGAACTCCATAGACACTTGTCATCATGTTTTTTTTTTTCCTGTTTTAGCCTTGACTAAACAATTCCGTCTTTTAACGACTCTATAGATAAAGGCTTTTGAAAACATTGTGGGAAAATAAGAAAATGCTGGTGACCAGCATTTTCTTCTTTTTCCACAATGTTTTTTTTTCCCTCTCAAAGACAAATTTTGTCTTTCCAACCACACTTGAATTTCGTTTGATAGTTAATGCATTCAATTTGGAGAAGTCTGATATTCGTGGCTTGGTAAAGAATTGTCTGTAGATAAACTCTTCATAAAACGATATGATTTTAGACTTACCCAAATTGAAAGCATTTGCAGACAATAAGTTAAAATGACTGTAATGATTGGATTTGTCTTTGAATGGGTGGAAAACGTTGTGGGAAAATAAGAAAATGCTAGTGACCAGCATTTTCTTCTTTTTCCACAATGTTTTTAAATCTTTCCTCCATTTGGACAGTAAACCGTGGGATTGTTCGGTAAAGGGTCAAGTCAGATTGCCATACCATCGTCTGTATTTACCAACCATACTTAAGAACATTCTTAGTGTTTATTTCTGAGATTTTCTAAATTTGAAAGTAACACAACTTCTGATTGACTAAACCAGATAATTTATCCAATCAGAAGTATTGTCTACTTTAAAATGTAAAAAAAATCTTGATAATAAGACTAAGAATGTTCTTAAGAATGGTTAGTGAATATGTACCCAGTAATTCTTAGTTTATGTGGTATGATTACATGGAAAAGTCCGACATTTTGTAATGTTATTTTTTGTTATTTTTTCAATGTCACTACCGACGAAAATGTACAAAATATCGTGATTGAAATCGTAAGCCTAAGGCAGTGGCAGGAAATGCCAATTTAAAAGCATGTCTGGTATCTTGAATGTACAAATGGTAATGTTAAAGGCTAACTAGCGGCCAAAATTAAATAATTCAAGATTAAAAATGTAGGTCTGTTTGATTCATTCCAGTTAAAACTATAGATATTTCAAATGAGTCTTACGATGACTTACAGCACAGTAGCCCGGCCAGGTAACTCAGTGGTTAGCGTATTCTGACTCGTGACCTGGTGGTTGCAAGTTCGATACACGGTTGAGGCAAACCTTCTTTCCGGTGACGTTTTGCCTCTCACCTCTGATGCATATGAAAAAAGTAAGGCCAAAAAGTAATCAGTGACTTGGAAAGAAAGTTGTGTCAGTATTTGTGTAAGAAAGCCAGAAAGAACATGCGTAGGTGGACTGACCGCCGTAATATGACCTCAGCTGTGAAAACGGCGATAAACTCTTACACAACCAATAACACAATCAATACAGTACAGTCTGTCAAAGTTTCAGTCGCTGGCAGATAAATAAATTGTAAAATTAGAATTTTCCAAATTTAATTCTAGTTTTACAAATCATTTTAAATTTCCATTGTTTACAGTTAAAGGACAAATTCATTCACATTTATAGTAAGATTGTAATAGACCGATAAAGTACACAGATATGTTTAATTTACCTTTTACATGGTACCAAAACCTTTACCACACGGTAAAATTATAGCTTTGTCTACATTGAAAAGCATTTACAGACGACAAATTGATTATTATTCAAAATATGAAATTTTAAACTCAAAGGCATGTAAACATTGTGGGAAAAGGAGAAAATGCTGGTTACCAGCATTTTCTCCTATTTCCACAATGTTTTCAAAAGCATTCGTCTACAGGGTGGGTAAAAGTTGAGATTGTGTGGTAAAGGGTTAAAACAAGATGAATTATGATGATGTGGACGATTTTTTAGAGTATTCAATTTAATTAGTATATAACTTATCGTTTTAAACATGAAGGAAGGTGGAAACATTATGGAATAGAGACAAAGTGAACGATTTGAGTTATTTCTCGTTTTGCCACAGTATTTTCAAAAGTTCGAAAATTCGTCTGCAGGAGGAAATTATTTAGCTCTTTCTTTACATAAGAATCTTTGAAAGGGAGGGGGGGGGGGAGATTTTAAGGAAAGGGGGAACCCGTTTTCTTTTTTTCCCAGAATGTTTTTTTTTATTTGTTGAACCACAATTTGCATCAATTTAGACACATATAATCTGAAAATGCTTCCAATTGTACACTATTACAATTCTTTTCTTTGGTAAAGACATTAAATTTTAGACGATATGAATTATATTTATAGACGACAATTAAAATAATGGTATTTATCTTTGAATAGGTGGAAAATATTGTCGGAAAAGGAGAAAGTGCTGGTCACCATCAGTTTCTCCTTTTCTCCCTATATCTTCAAAAACCTTCTTTTGTAGCGCCTTTAAAATTGGGAGTGTATAGTAAATGGTTTCAATCAGTGAACGCAAAATGGAACAAGAAAATGAACCGCGCTCTGGCAATAGGGGGCCTTTACATCTCGGTGATCCATTATACCAAGCAAGCTATCATATAATTATGGATCCATAATAGCCGCTTTTTTAACAACCGGCTGAATCATAAGGTACAATGGTCCTTGGACATACAGAGAATGGACCAATAGCGAAAAATTTCGGCCCAGGTCAACCAGCGCGGACTGCGTATTAACCCCCTTTTCGCAGAGCAAGGCTCAAATTTATTCACATTTAAGGGTGTTTATTCTTTCTGTCTCAAACCGTAAACAAATATATGGGTCTTTTTTATGTTAGAAATGTCCATTTTAAGGTCCGCTAATCCCCGTTTTATGTCAATGAATAACTGAAAATTTTCATTTATCTTCTTTTTGGTATGGTGATTATTATGCGCCTCTATCTAAAAGTATTGACCTTTTTCCGCGCAATGTCGTGACGATAATGTCAAAGATTATTCGGCAAACCTCGGGGGATCCGTAGATCAAGTCCCTCGGCTGTATCACGTAGCTTTATATGCACCTACACGTTTTTTTTTTCTTTGAGGGAAGTACACCGCTTGACCGTTCTTAAAATCGTAACACTCCCCTAAGAAAGCCAACTATAATCACAATTTTTCATTGGAATCTTTCTAAATACATTCCAATGTCAGACAGGTTGTACATTTATTTTCTAACTCGGTCTATCAATTACGTTGGCATATATCAGCGATAGGTTGCTTATCACCGTGCCTGTTGTTGACGTTGCTTATCGATTTACAGGGCGCCGCCATGTTTAAGGACATGCGACAGGCAGTATTTCAAAAACCCTTGATACGGACGAGGATAAATGTAGGTAAGGAATCGGCCAAGTTGTGAGGAGTATAACAAGGATGTGCAGGGTTTAATTGTATGGTTTTTAACGCAGTTTTCAACATTATTTCAGTTAAATCGCGGAGGACAGTGCACTTATCCGTGCTTTCCTGGAGTCTGTTTTAACAGTATTCCGCACAATTTTCTTTCCAAGCCACTGGCTGCTTTCCCGCATAACCATCGTCGACACAATGGTCAGTGGTGGGAGAGGAATGAATTCTGTCGCAATGACTATCATCAATCCTCGGAAAGAAATTGGTCGAGCCAGGGATCGAACCCACGACCCCCTATTCTCAAGCCCTGCATGCTTCTAACTGAGCTACCGGGGCTCGGCTATGTGCTGGAAGTATTTGATGAATAGTGCCCGATTTTGCTGATTTTCATCATATCCCTTTCATTTTGTAGCAGAAGATAACACTAGATATTGTAAAATAAAATATATTACATAACTTTTTCACAGACAACACAATTTTGGATCAGTTAATATCGAAAGCAGATGCAGACGACAAATAAAAGTATGCTTAAATGATAGGATTCATTCTTTAACACTTTACCAGACGACAAAATTTTAGACATGTCCAAATCGAAAGTATATTCAGACGATAAGATAAATGTGAATGAAACATTTAAATTTGTAAGGGGAAGGGTAGAAAACGTTGTGGAAAAGGAGAAAATGCTGGTTGGCAGCATTTTCTCCTTTTCCCACAATGTTTTCAAAAGGCTGCTTTCTCAAAATCGGCATCGTGTGATAAAGGGTTAAAGTATAGGAAGCATCTTGGGAACAGGAGAAAATGCTGTTTAATAGCATCTGCTCATTTTTCCAGGAAGTTTCCCGAAACCAGTATTTCAACTTAGGAACTCTATTCGTTTTAAGAGTCCTTTAACAAGTCATACCTAACAGCAAAACACATGCTAAGAAATTTTCTTTAGTCAACAACAAAGATAATTATGATAATTGACGTTTCTAAACTGTTTCACTCAAAATTCATTGGATTTTAACTCTAAGCGCAACTCGCTGACCTTTTGCAGATCAAGATCAGACTGCACAGAACTTGCAGTCTGATGTTAGATCTACGCTGTCTAATAAGGAGACTTTTTCTACACAAGAAGAAGTTTGAAAAAGCATTATTCGGGTTCTTACTACCGCTTTGAAAGTTTAATTTAACTTTTTTAGCAGGATAAGGGTTAAAAGACAGTGCAGATTCTAGTCAAGACTTTGTATCTGATCTCGATCGTCATAAAACCTCCAAAGGTTCGGACTATTGGTCGAACCTATCTTCGGTTATATTGAACTTAAAGGCTCAGCCAGAACTGATTAAATAAAAAAAGCCATTAGTTGTTGACGTAAATAAGTCATGCTCTGCGAAAAGGGGTTTAACGCATTCGCTAAAGGTATCAACTCATGTCAGCCTGCGCAGTCAGATATATATGATGACTTGCTTGGTATAATGCATCGTGGAGATGTATTTAACCCCCTTTTTGCCAGAGCCTGGCTGATCCCGTTATCGGTTTTATTTGTATCCGGCTTTGAAACTACGGCCTTTGTTACAAAGTTTGTGAAATGAATTCGATAGCAGTTCCCCCTTAGCATTTTTTTGAATAAAGAAATTGAACGACGAACAAAATATGTATATTTTGAATAAGATTAATCATAGCTACGTTGCTCATCTCTCTACCAAACGGATATTTTCACGATTCAGGGGAAATAAGCTTGAAAAAAATTGTGGGAAAAGGAAATAAAATGCTGTTGACCAGCATTTTCAGCTCGTCTTTTTTCGAAGAAAACGTCGAGGTATTGTCGTAGCTCCGGCGTCGTTGTCGTCTGCATCGTCGTACAAAAACTTTGACATATTGTGATATCTCTGTTATTACTTACGATATTTACTTGAAACTCAGAAAAGTTGTTAACTATCAAAAAGGGAACCTGTACAACAAGGGCAGATAACCACCAACATATTTTGACTCAGTTATGCTCCTTTTTCCACTTTGAATTTTCACTGAAAATCAAGCAACTGCAGCCAAGCGTTGGCACTTGCATACGGTGCTCTTGTTTTTCTTTTCCAACATTGTTTTCTATCTTTTAACCCTTTACCATACGTAAAAAAATTTAGAATGGTCCAAATTGAAAGCATTTGCGGACGTAGAAAGGAGAAAATATTTTCAAAAGGCTTTTTCTTCAGGGTCGTTAAAAGTCAGGATCGTGTGGTAAAGGGTTAAAGGACGAATTGTATCATATTAGTTACGCGTAATTTGTCGTAAACAAATGAGCCAAGCTCTGTGAAAAGGGGGTTTAATGTATCTATAAAAATATCGATCCGCATGTCGTACCAGCCGAAAGGGGTCGACTTCATTATATTTGTAGATGAAAGAGTTGAGATTTCGGGTTAGCTTTGAATGAATCGATTTATAATATTTATCTTTTCCTGATGACAGAAATTCAATATAACTCTTTGTTGCTACTCTTATCCGCCGTGGCTTAGTCTGTAACATATAGGGCTTGACATCCAGACGGTCGATGGTTCGACTTCCCCGGCTGGCATAATTCTTTTCGAGGATGATGATTGCGACAGGATTCATTCCTGTCCCCCTGCTGCACTTTGTTTCGACGATGTTTGTGTGGGAAAGCAGCCAGTGGCTTGAAAAGAATGTAATGCAAAGTGCTGATAAAAGGAACCCCAGGAAAAGCATAGATATGTGTACTTGTTGCCACAATGTAACCGAAATGGCGTTAAAGATTCACGAACAAACTTTACTTTTATCGCAGCAGACGCCACATTGGAATTTACTGATTCAGTTCTGTCTGTACATACAGACAGTCTAATCTGGGTCCAAACTCACCGGACTCGCCAAAATCAAAGGATTTAAAAATGACAAAATGAATGTTGCATAACTGGTGGCATTGTTCTTAAGAGAGGTAGAAAGCATTGGGGGAAAAGGAGAACATACTGGTTACCAGCATTTTCTCCTTTTCCCACAATGTTTTCGAGGTGCCTCTGTCAGAGGGTCGTAAAACATGTGATAATTTGGTAAAAGGTTCATTGTTTGATAGTTGGCTATACCTTATTAGTAGATGGTTTTATGTACTAGTCTTTTCTCACAACATTTGATATTGTATGAAGTCAAATCTTCTTATACAAAATACCACTACGTGCGCCTCTAAAGTCGACTTATTTTAGAAATAAAGAATGAGAGAGAGAGAGAGAATGAATCAATTTTGCATAATGTAACTGACAAGCTTGGGAAGAAGAAACTTTTATCCAAATCTTGACCTTATCAGCGCAGTGGGCGAAAACGGGGCTTTTTCGGACGGTATAGATCAAGACTACACAGTACAGATTTGTCCACCTGTTTGATCAATTCCATGCGATGAGAATGTTTCTGAATGTTTTAGTGGATTGAGTTTTCAGCCGTCAAAAGAGGTCAAGTTTATATTTTCAGCGCTGAAACAGTTAAGATTGTTTGGAGCCTTTAGAACAAACACCATGATTCAAGTTGTTCGTTTGTATAACAGACCCTTTGACTATCAAAAATGAAATAGACAATGTTCATGTCTTAACAGAGACCAAACTACTGCAGTATCACGTCTGTTTTGGCCATTATATAAACAGAGAATATCGGACTGTGAACATTTAAGATCATGATTGATTGATTGAATGTATGATGTTTAACGCCCTTTTCAACATTATTTCAGTTATATCGCAGCGGCCAGTGAACCTGGAGTTCCTTTTACCAGTACTCCGCACAATATTCTTTCAAAGCCACTGGCTGCTTTCCCACATAGCTATCGTCCAATCAATGATCACCGGTGAGAGAGGAATGAATCCTGTCGCAATGACTATTATCAATCCTCGGAAAGAAATTTTTGCCGAGCCGGGGATCGAACCACCAACCCCCTACTCTTGAGTCCTGTACGCTACCGACTGCGCTACCGGGGCTCGGTACATTCAAGATCAGATTGCACATTCTGTGCAGTCTGATCTTGGTTAACACAGTCCGTAAAGGTACTCAATTATGGCCTAACAAATATTATGATCCTCCCCATCCCTGACTTATCTAGCATCTACTTCTTCTAGTCTGTTAGAACATCCTTGTTTGGCGCAACCCGAATTATATAACCCTTATCCTGCTAAATAATTGAAATGAAACTTTCCGTCCGATAGTAAAAGACCACGATTTCGCTATTTCAAAGGTATTTTAGGGAAAGATACCTCCTCATCGGACAGTGTAGATCCAAGATCAGACTGCACGTTCCGTGCAGTCTGATCTTGATCTACACTGTCCGGAAAAGGTCCTTGAGTCGCGCTTAGCAGCGTAATGGTTATTTTGGGATAAACATCTCAATCAGAATTAGTTTCTGTAAAAGCACTTTGGATTTTATTTGCAAATGCCTCCAAATTTTATCAAACGATCCCGAGTTTTTTCGATCTTGAGGAGGAAGTTGTTTGAAAACATTGTGGGATGCTTACCAGCATTTTCTCCTTTTCCCAAAATGTATTGTACACTTTTAAAGACAAAAAGAGTCCTCAATTTACTCTTGCAGGAAGCTATGAGATCCAGATACGCCATAGCAACCATTGGGTGTTTACTTGTGCTGTGCATTATCACCATATCCTTCCGCGGTGGGGAACTAATTTGTGATAGAACACCGGAAGCAGTTCACATGAGGCCGATCTACCTCGAAAATGTCAACACACGCTCGAACAATGAAGCTGTTGTTGAACTTCAACAGAAATTGAAACAACAACGTGATGAACTCTCCGTCGAACTCAATAAACTACGACAAAAACTTGGGAAGATGGACTGCGAGGTAAGAGTAAAGTAATGATTGATTGAAGGTATGGTGTTTAACGCCGTTTTCAGCATTATTTCAGTTATATCGCAGCGGTCAGTGCACCTATCCATGTTTTCCTGGAGTCTTTTTTACCGGTACTCCGCACAATTTTCTGCTTCCCCAGATAACCATCGTCGAAACAATGGTCAGCGGCTGGAGAGGAAAGAATCCTGTCGCAATGTTGACTATCATCAATCCTCGAAAAGAAATTGGCCGAGCCGGGGATCGAACCCACGACCCTCCTGCACGCTACCGACTGAGCTACCGGGGCTCGGCTAAAGTAAAGTAAAGTGATTGTTAATTTTTCTGTCACCCCTTGTTTAGATGGGCAAACCAAAATCTGACTGTTGAAATACCTTTTGGTTTACATATTTACTCCTCGAACCCTTTATCAATTATGTCATGGCAGCACAAGTAGGCATTCTGTAGCCATTAACCTGTAGGCTGCTAAGGGCGACTGAGGGCGCTTTTGCGGTCAGTGTAGATCAAGATCAGACTGCACAGAATGTGCAGTCTGATCTTGGATCTACGCTGTCCAATAAGGATATACTTTCCCCCAAAAATAATTTTGAAATAGCATCACTTAGGTTATATACTATCGACTTGAAAGTTTCATGTTAGTTATCTAGAAGGATAAGTGTTAAATAACGAGCTGACGACTCACCAGCACAGCGTATCAGAACGGCTATCGTTCTCACAGGGACTCGAACCTTCTCCCATCTACACTATAGGTAGGTATCTTGACCAAATTGTCATAAACAAAAACATCAAAGCCTGCAAGTTAGTGTGACAGCAGTTATCAGGATGGAATGATTATTTGTGTGCCCATTGTAATAACTTAAGATTTCAATAGACTTATTGAAAAGAATGCCAAAAGCAGACAAAAATGCACAAAATATACAGTCAGGCTGACATGGGTCGAAATGTTTTGCTATTGGTCAATATTCTGTGTGAAAAAAAAACATTCTACCTCATGATTCAGTCGGTTGTTAGACTGAATGGATTTTATGGATCCATAACTATTTGATGACTTGCTTCGTAGTATGCATCACTGAGATGCATTAAGCCCCCTTTTGCCAGAGCACAGCTCAATTTTTTAGCAGGTTCAGGGTTAAGAGCATTAAGCTAGAGCATGGTTTATTTAGTTGGCAGCAACAGAGTTAATAGACGTCGCTTATTAGACAAGATTTACCGTAAAGCTTTTTTTTTTTTAGATGTCTTAGGAAGCTAATGATTTTTTGCGGGGGCCGCGGTATTTCTCAACGCAGTTGTGCTCTCATATTAAAAGACGGAAGCTGCCGAGATTGGCCGAATACCCTTTACGAAAACGTCGATGTTACACGGTATTAACCGAGAGTTAGGGGTCGTAATCCTTAAGTGAATGCAATACTAACCATGCAAAATTCTTATGAAACGAATTTTTCTGTGTAACAAAAATTAATACTGAGATTTTTTCTTTTTATTTTTTCCAGAAATAAAAGTTGTAAAAAAAGTCGTCGATAGAATATATTTCCACTGACTTGAGTAAATGTTTACTTCCTCAAATGCCTGTAAATAAACGAGCCATGTTCTGGCAACAGGGAGCTCACTGCATCTCCGTGAAACATGATGCCGGGCAAGTTATCACATAATTATGGATCCATAATAGCCACTATTTTTAAACAACCGACTTAATCATTAGGTAGACTGGTCCGTTGACATAAAGAAAATTGACCAGTAGCGAAAAGTTTCGGTCGACACTTTTCGCAGATGCATTAACTCTTTACCACACGATCAGATCTTAGAATTGTCCAAATGAAAGCAGTCGCAGACGACACTCATATGTAGCTTCCATTAATGGTATTCGTTTTTGATGGGATCGAAAAACATTGTGGGAAAAGGAGAAAATGCTGGTTACCAGCATTTTCCCCTTTTACCACAGTTTTCAAGTCATCTTAGTAAAGATCGTTTAAACTCGGGATTGTGTGGTAAAGGGTTAAACTCCCTTTTCACAGAGCATGGCTAATAATACTTTTCAAAGCGTAAATATAGTTTGTTTACGATCATTTCCCCACCTCTGGTTAAACAACTTGATGATAGCGAAAAACATTTTAGTTTTCTGTTTTTGCAACATATAATGCGCCTCATTACTTCTAGAAAAATCGAATTTGCTTTTAACAGAAATCAGCTGGTAAAGAAACCAATTATCTCGGAGGCTGGTGTAGGGAATCAAGCAAAGAGGACGGTGGCCAGCACATGACAGACATGTACCTTGTCGAAAAGTTATCGGAGTTCTTTAAAGGTGATTAACTCTTTCACTACTGAATAAATAAATTGCATTTTCTCAAAGGCTAAAACAACATTTCCTCTGCAAGATCAAGAGACAGTTTGGTCATAATGTAGAATATAGCAGTGGACAGTGTAGATCAGAGATCAGACTGCACGTTCTGTGCACTCTGATCTTGATCTACACTGTCCACAAAAACTTCTGGTATCGTCTATGGTATGGAAAGAGTAAACAAGATTGTCACTTTGTAGTAAATCCGACATTTTAGTTGCTTTTATTCTATCTGTATAGTGAAGGTATAGGGAAATGGCAATGAGTGTTATGTACGAGTACATTGCTTTTATTCTATCTGTATAGTGAAGGTATAGGGAAATGGCAATCAGTGTTATGTACGAGTACATGGCTTTTATTCTATCTGTATAGTGAAGGTATAGGGAAATACCAATGAGTATTACATGCAGTGTTATCTTGGATGTACATTGTATGGAATTTTGTGATATGTGCTGTGATATAGGCTTGCTAGATGAGTCTTGCAATGGCAGTGTGTCTGATTTTTAAAGTTCTTGTTAAAGTACCCATCATTCAGATCGGTTGAACTTTTTAAGAGTCATAGGCGAAGGCAGGGGCTTCTGCGAACAGCAGAGATCGAGATCAGACTGTACAGAACATGGAATCTGATCGCGGATCTATACCGTCTGCTTTTTAGTTAAGCCAAAACGGTAAAAAATATTGATGAGTTTCGCAGGATTGTGTTTTTAGCCGTCGAAAGAGATCGATTTTATAGTGTACCCATGTTCTGTAAAAACAGGGTTTCATACATCTCCGTGATGCATTATACCAAGCAAGTCATCATATAATTATGGATCCATAAAATCTGTTGTGTCTAACAATCGGCTGAATCCTGGGGCAGAATTGTCCGTGGACATGCAGAAAATTGACAACGAGCTAAAGGTTTTGACCCATACTAGCCTGCGCGGACTGCTCAGGCTGACCTGGGTCGATCCTTTATGCAGATGCATTAAACCTCTCTTTCACACAGGGCAGCTCATTTATCTTATATGATAACCCAGCATGCTTCCATAATCTTTCATTCATGAGTATTTTCGCAGGTAAAACAGTTGGTAGTTTTGGAGATGGTCCTGGCGCCTACAAGAGAGAGTTACTGAAACTGAAAGAAGTGCGTACTTATGATGCCTATGACGGTGCACCATATTGCGAAGAAACAAGCGAAGGACGCGTAAAATTCATGGATCTCACCGTGCCACAGTACGGCATCCCTATCTACGATTGGGTACTGTCACTAGAGGTCGCTGAACACATTCCGAAACAATACGAACAGGTGTATATCAGTAACCTAGCCCGGCACTGTCGTGAGGGTATTGTGATGAGCTGGGCGGTGCCGGATCAGGGTGGTCTCGCCCATATTAACAATAGACCATTAACGTATGTTCTAGATTTGTTAGGACATTATGGATTTAGCCATGACAAACAGTCTTCCAAGTCGCTGCAAGATTCTTCTTCATTCCAGTGGCTTAGGCAGAATATAAATGTTTTTAGACGAAATAGTTCGTCTTATCTCCAGACACTGGAAAAGTGGTACACCTGAAATGCTGGCGTGTTTTTTAGCTCACCTGAGCACGAAGTGCTCAAGGTGAGCTTTTGTGATCGCCCAATGTCCGTCGTCCGTCGTCCACAATTTCTTTAAACATCTTCTCCTCCTAAACCACTGGGCCAATCTTGATGAAACTTGGCAGGGATGTTCCTTGGGTGAAGCTCTACCAAAGTTGTTCAAGAGATTGAATTCCACCCATAATTCTGGTTGCCATGGCAACCAAAAGGAAAAAAATAGCAAAATCTTTGAAAATCTTCTTCTCTGAAACTAGAAGGCGTAGAGCTTTGATATTTGGTATGTAGCATCTCCTAGTGGACCTCTACCAAATTTGTTCATATGATGCCCCTGGGGTCAAAACTGGCCCCGCCCCGGGGGTCACAAGTTTGAACATAGGAACAAAGAAGGAAAACTTTAAAATTCTTCTTCTCTGAAACTAGAAGGCGTAGAGCTTTGATATTTCATATGTAGCATCTCCTAGTGGACCTCTACCAAGTTTGTTCATATGATGCCCCTGGGGTGAAAACTGGCCCCGCCCCAGGGGTCACAAGTTTGAAACATAGGAACAAAGAAGGAAAACTTTAAAAATATTCTTCTCTGAAACTAGAAGGTGTAGAGCTTTGATATTTGGTATGTAGCATCTTCTAGTAGACCTTTACCAAGTTTGTTCATATGATGCCCCTGGGGTCAAAACTGGCCCCGTCCCGGGGGTCACAAGTTTGAACATAGGAACAAAGAAGGGAAACTTTAAAATTCTTCTCTGAAACTGTAAGGTGTAGAGCTTTGATATTTGGTATGTAGCATCTCCTAGTAGACCTTTACCAAGTTTGTTCATATGATGCCCCTGGGGTCAAAACTGGCCCCGCCCCGGGGGATACAAGTTCAAAACATAGGAACAAAGAATGAAAACTTTAAAAATCTTCTTTTCTGAAACTGTAAGGTGTAGAGCTTTGATATTTGGTATGTAGCATTTCCTAGTGGACCTCTACCAAGTTTGTTCATATGATGCCCCTGGGGTCAAAACTGGCCCCGGCCCGGGGTCAAAAGTTTGAACATGGGAACAAAAAAGGAAAACTTTAAAATTCTTCTTCTCTGAAACTAGAAGGTATAGAGCTTTGATTTTTAGCTCCACTGGCCGAAGGCCAGAGAGCTATTGTCATGGCGTTGTGTCCGTCGTGCGTCCGTCCGTCCGTCCGTTCGTCCGTCCGTCCGTCCGTTCGTTCGTGCGTGCGTCCGTAAACTTTTTCTTTAAAAAACTTCTCCTCAGAAACTATTGACTGGATTTTTACCAAATTTCACAGGAATGTTCCTTTGGTGGTCCTCTTTCAAATTCCTTCAAATAATTGTGTTCCATGAAGAATTCTGGTTGCCATGGCAACCAAAGTAAAAAACCTTCAAAAATCTTCTCCTCCCAAACCGCTATTTGGATAGCATTATTATTTTGCAGGAATGTTCCTTAGATACAGGTTTACAGAATTCCTTAAAAAAAAAAAAAAAATCTGTCAAAAAACATGGCTTTTATGGGAGACTCATTTTCCTTTTATGGTATAAAGTAAAATCTTTGAAAAATTTCTTCTCTAAAACTATTCATTGGATTTCATTGTTGTTTTGCAGGTAAGTTCCTATGGTGGTTGTCTTCGGCCAGCGAGCTATTGTCATGGCGTTGTGTCCGTCGTGCGTGCGTGCGTGCGTGCGTCCGTCCGTTCGTCCGTCCGTTCGTCCGTGCGTGCGTCCGTAAACTTTTTCTTTAAAAAACTTCTCCTCAGAAACTATTGACTGGATTTTTACCAAATTTCACAGGAATGTTCCTTTGGTGGTCCTCTTTCAAATTCCTTCAAATAATTGTGTTCCATGAAGAATTCTGGTTGCCATGGCAACCAAAGTAAAAAACCTTTAAAAATCTTCTCCTCCCAAACCGCTATTTGGATAGCATTAATATTTTGCAGGAATGTTCCTTAGATACAGGTTTACAGAATTCCTTAAAAAAAAAAAGATCTGTCAAAAAACATGGCTTTTATGGGAGACTCATTTTCCTTTTATGGTATAAAGTAAAATCTTTGAAAAATTTCTTCTCTAAAACTATTCATTGAATTTCATTGTTGTTTTGCAGGTAAGTTCCTATGGTGGTTGTCTACCAAATTGTTTCTTCAGTGAGCTAAAATGCAGGATTGAATGATAATTGTTAAAAACTTCCTTTCGCCATTATAGAAATATCAGGCCTGTGGAGCGATACAGGCGCTCAAGCGCCTCTAGTTAGTATGTAGCATCTCCTAGTGGACCTCTACCAAGTATGTTCATATGATGCCCCTGGGGTTAAAACTGGCCCCACCCTGGGGGGGGGGCCACGAGTTCGAAACATAGGAACAAAGAATTAAAACTTTAAAAAAATCTTCTTCTCTGAAACTGGAAGGCGTAGAACTTTGGTTTTTGTTATGTAGCATCTCCTAGTGAACCTCTACCAAGTTTGTTCATGCCCTGGGGGTCAAAACTAGCCCGCCCCGGGGGTCACAAGTTCAAACATAGGAACAAAGAAGGAAAACTTTAAAATTCTTCTTTGCTGAATCTGGAAGGCGGAAAGCTTTGATATTTGGTATGTAGTGAACCTGTTCTAAGTTTGTTAGCCCACCGGAGCACAACATGTTCAGTGAGTTCAAAATTGGGTGACCTGGGGTCATAAACTAGGTCACTATGTTAAATTAAAGAAATATGTTGTGGGCACTCTAGAGGCCACATTTTTTGCTCAACTGACTTGAAAATTGGTCAGAATGTTTGTCTTGATAAAATCTCACATGAGCCTGAATTTGGGTCAACTGGGGTCATAAACTAGGTCACTAGATCAAATTAAAGAAATATAACTCTAGGGCTTTCTAGAGGCCACATTTATTGTTCAATTGATTTTAGAATTGGGTAAAATGTTTCTCTTGAGGAAATCTAGGAATAGTTCAAAATTGGGTCGCCTGGGGTAAAAAACTAGGTCACTATGTCAAAGAAATACATTTAGGGCACTACAGAGGCCACATTTCTTGATCAACTGACTTGAAAATTGGACAGAATGTTTGTCTTGATAAAATCTCACACGAGCCTGAATTTTGGTCAACTGGGGTCATAAACGAGGTCACTAGGTCAAATTAAAGAAATATAACTCTAGGGCTTTCTAGAGGCCACATTTATTGTTCAATTGATTTTAGAATTGGGTAAAATGTTTCTCTTGATGAAATCTAGGATTAGTTCAAAATTGGGTCACTTGGGGTCATAATCTAGGTCACAAGGTCAAATTAAAGATATACCTTTAGGGCACTACAGAGGCCACATTTCTCGCTCAATTGGTTTGAAAATTGGTCAGAATGTTTATCTTGATAAAATCTCACAAGAGCCTGAATTTTGGTCAACTGGGGTCATAAACGAGGTCACTAGGTCAAATTAAAGAAATATAACTAGGGCTTTCTAGAGCCCACGTTTATTGTTCAATTGATTTTAGAATTGGGTAAAATGTTTCTCTTGATGAAATTGAGTCACCTGGGGTCATAAACTAGGTCACTAGGTCAAATTAAAGAAATACCTTTAGGACACTGCAGAGGCCACATTTCTCGCTCAATTGGCTTGAAAATTAGTCAGAATGTTTATCTTGATGAAATATCGGATGAGTATGAAATTGGGTCACCTGGGGTCATAATCTAGGTCATTGGTCAAATTAAAGAAATACCTTGTGGGCACTCTAGAGGCCACATTTATTGCTCAATTAACTTGGAAACTGTTCAGAATGTCTTGATCAATTTGTGGTGAGTTCTATATGGTGATAAAGAAGGTCACTATGCCAACTTACAGAAATTCCATGTGAATCCTCTAGAGGCCACATTTTAAGCTCAATTGACCTATCTATTGGTCAGAAATTTAATTATGCACGTGGAGTGAAATTTTCCCTATAGATTCAGGTGAGCGATCCAGGGCCATCATGGCCCTCTTGTTGTTGATGTTTATTTTAGTGTTTCTTTCCCTGCACTATATATCCTCGTTAAATTGTCAATAAAGGCGAGGTGAACTGAACTCGTGTTTGTGCTGATTCGTAAACTTTTCCTTCATTACAAAGAACCTAACCAAAGAACTACTTTAGTATATTTAGTATAAAGAATCCGTTTCTGCGGTGGCTATAAAGAGTCAACGTTAACACGCCTAACCAAGAAAGAATATGCAAAGTTATATTTGATATCTTGTCAGTAAACAGTAAAACTAGGAGTAAAATAAAACCTAAAGTCCTGCACAAAAACGATGTTGAGACATTTTGTTTGGTTGGAACAAGTGGTTGTACCCTACTGTTTATTTGTTTCTATGGTGTTTAACGCCGTTTTAAACAATAATGGACAGATACACTGCGGCAACCACTTCAACTATCCATGCTTTCCTGGAGTTATCAGCACTTCACACGGGAATCTTTCCAAGCTTGTATCCCCGCCATGCTCACACGTTTAACTTTGTACCAAACATTCAAAATCTAGAATTATCCAAATTCAAACATTTGCAGAAGGCAAACTGAATGCTGCTAAAATATGGAATTTCTCTCTGAAAGGGTAGAACGTTTTGTGGGAAAAGGAGAACATGCCGGTTAGCAACATCTTTTTTCCAGTGCAATGTTTTCAAAAGCCTCCTTACACATGGGTCATTAAAACACGGGATTGTGTGGTAAAGGGTTAAGATCATGAACTCAGACAGGGAACATTGCAACAATTATTCAATTGCATTTTCACCAATATGATAACTGTCAAATTTTAACCGTAGGCTAAATATATCTAACTTACTTTTTGTACAAAGGGTCGAGTAAGACGGTAAGGGATGTTGCCCTGAAAATATATAGTTAATGGCATAATAATATAGCCATGCGGGGTGAAAAAGGGGGCTGAATGCAACTACATAAAGTATCGACTCGTGTAAGCCTGCACTGTCCGCGCAGGCTAACAAGTATTCACAATCTTTGCTATTTGTAAATTTTCTTTATGTTGGAGGACGTTTCTACATCCAGATCCACACGGTTGTTATACAAAATGGATTTTATGGATCCACAATAATTAATGACCTGGTTGGTACAATGAATCACAGAGATACATTAACCCCCTTTTTTTTTCTACAGGATGGCTCTCTTACACATAGATTTTTAATTATGTTTTATCCAATTTTAGGACTAACCGTCTCTGCCTACTATCTTTTTCTCCGTTTTTGAGGATGAGATTTTTGAAATTGTCAATATTGTTATGTAATACTGATTCTTAACAATTTATGGTAGATTAGACAATAAGTCATGCTCTATGAAAAGATGGTTTATTACATCCGAAAAAAGTAACGGCACGTGTCAGCCTGCGCCGTGCGTGCAGGCTGACCTGATTCAAAACCTTTTGCTGTTTGTTATCGTGAAATTTTCTGCGTGCCAAAAAAACATTCTACTTCATGACTGGCTTTTTTCTTTTTTTTTTACAAAATCGATCCATTTTTATGCAACAACTTGCGTGTTTCAATGCATGAAGATGCATTTTACCCATAGGGCCACACTTACATGAGCCATGCTGTTGCAAAAGGGGGCTTAATCATCTCCATGATCCATTATACCAGGCAAGTCATCATTTAGCTATGAATTTATAAAACGGCTAACATGCTACGGTCATACTACCTGATTCTTCAGTGCAGATCCTGCGTGTAGACCAGACCCCACGCTGTGTTCAGTCTGATCTTGATCAACATCGTCTGTTACGAGCAACACACGCTGTGATTAATGAACTTATTGTTATCTATAACGACCGGATTGTCATTGTATATTCAAGGTGTGAATCAAATATTTTCCTAAACAAAGTTTCGTGCATTTTTTCTTTTCCAACCTTAACTATCCTAGTATCAAAATATTCAGTAAAATTTCATGAATGACGATTCTGTAGATTAGCTTTTAATCAGTTTCTTCTTTACAAAGTTGTTTTCAGTTTTATTTCTTGACAGTGTAGATCAAAGACCAGACTGACTGTAAGATGCTATGCGATCTTGAATCTACACTGTCTCTGACCCCTCAGGGTCTTCCTCCACACACACAAGGAAATACTTTTCAAATCGTATTCCTTTTTTAGCTCCACTGGCCAAAGGCCAGCGAGCTTATGTCATGGCCCGGTGTCCGTGCGTGCGTGCGTGCGTGCGTCTGTCCGTGCGTGCGTGCGTGCGTTAACTTTTATTTCAAACATCTTCTCCTCTGAAACTAAACATCCAAATTTGATGAAACTTCACAGAAATGATCCTGCCATGGGCCTCTTCCGAATATCTTGAAAGAATTTGATTCCTTCAAAAACTCTGGTTACCATGGCAACAAAAGCGAAAAATATTGAAAATCTTTGAAATTCTTCTTGTCTGAAACCATAAGGCCCAGGGCTACCAAATTTGGCATGTAGCTTTATCTAATAGACCTCTAAGAAGTTCCTTCATATTACGAGGGCTGTTCGATATGTAATGTGTATTGTACCACAGCGCGATAATGCTTTGCACGATTTCGTGGATGATGATACGCTTGCATAGCTCTATTCAATACCTTTCCAACGGTATAAACAGGAGCCTTCAGCTCCACATAGTTTTAAACTTATAGTCATTTCAATAGAGCTAGTCGTTGACCACTGTTGTAAAAATGGTTGGGAAACGGATTAAGAATATTGAAGAAATTAGAGCTTATATAAAAGTTCGCACAAAACTCGGTCATTTGGTAATGCATATTTTTACTGAATTGGGGGAAGTTTATGGGTCTGATACGGTATCTTATGAGACAGTTCGTAGTTGGAGAAAGAAATTTCTGACTGGCACAGAGTCCGTCAAAGATGCAGCAAAATCTGGCCGACCTGTGACTTTAACAGGCAAGGCAAATGTCTCAAAAGTCAGGGAAATAATTGAAAGTGATGGCAGATACACGATTCGTGATATTGCCAACGCTGTTGGCATATCGCTATCGCGGGTGCATTTCATTTTGAAGCGTATTTTGAAAGTACGAAAGATTTCTGCTAGATGGATACCTCATATATTGACAGATGACCAAAAACGGGTACGAGTACAAACCGCTAAGCAATTGCTCAAAATGTTTCCCAAATTCAATCAAAGACAATTTGCAAACATTGTTACTGGTGACAAAACATGGGTTCGCTATTTCGAACCAGTAAGAAAAATTGGAAACAAAATATGGCTAACTAAACACGGTAGAAGGCCTGTAGTTGCCAAAAGAAGCAGAAGCACAAAGAAGGTTCTTTATTGCACATTCTTCTCATGTGATGGTATAGCCGTACAAATTCAGGTGCCGAAGGGCAAAAGTGTTACAGGTCGGTATTACCGAGATGTTATACTAAAAAAGGTGAAGAAATATTATCTTAAACGACGCTCTGTGTCAGGATTTAGGCATGTTCGTCTACTTCATGATAATGCTCCATCACATACATCTGAGCTTGTGAAGCAATTTTTGAAGTCGGAGAAGGTTACCGTCTTGCCACACCCACCATACTCTCCAGATCTAGCCCCATGCGAATTTTTCCTTTTTCCAAAACTTAAAAAGTTCTTATCTGGTCATCGTTACAAGTCCCGACAAGCCCTTGTCTCGGCCATCGGTCAGTGCCTCAGAGGTCTACCTAAATCAGCGTACCGCGACGCATTTCAGAAATGGATTCAGAGATTGAAATTATATATTTCAAACCGCGGAGAATACTTTGAAGGGATGTAATGTTCATTTCACTATTTTAGTCGAATGCTTTTGAGATATCGTACAATACACATTACATATCGAACAACCCTCGTATAGCCCTGGGGACAAAATTGGTCCCGTGCCAGGGATCACAAGTTTAGCATGGGCTTATATATAGCATCCTCGGTGACCCAGTTTCGATTCATTCTGTAATCGCCCCTGGGTTATTTCGCTGGCGTTTTCTCGTTCTCATGAATTATTCATTTTGATTGGTGATCTCAGTTTTTCTTTGAGAAAATTTAAACTATTTTTATCACAAATACGCCGTCATTTCTAGTTTTTTACTTGTCGATATCCAATCACATCATTCGTTGCAAATCAAGCTAACCTTGGGTTTTTCCAGGGTTATTTTTAGTAACGAAAATATGAAATTATCCTCTCTACAAGAGAGTATCATTATGTTATCGATCTTTCGATTGGCTATTAGGGTACTTTCCGACCATATGAATATTTATAAGAAACGACGATTTGCTAGTCAATTTTCCAGGGGTGATGCATGGAGAGTAACGTAATGCTTCAAACCTGTGTTCTGAGGATGATATATATAGTGGCTTTAATTTAAAATAGTAATCAAGGGAAATAACTCCTGTTATAAGAGATAAAGTTTGTTACTATTTACCTCCCTTGGTTATCAAAACTGCAATGACACATGATTGATGTTGATACTCAAGTTTTTTGGATAGGACATGTCAGGGAGAGTGATTTATTTTGATGCTTGTAGTTATGCTCACATCAGAGGAATATTAAACTAAAAGTAAGGTTTCTGTCATTCAGTTTTCTTTCCAGAACTTTACCTTTCATGCCAATGAAAAAACCTGCTTGACATAATCTTTGCACTTAGGAAGATATGAGTTTTTTTTGTTGGGTAGTGGGGAGGTTATGTTTTCCAAGTAAGTTTATTACCATACAGACTTTTTATGCTTTATGTCTCTGCAATGCTATTTAAGTGCATGATACGTTAATTTTACTCTTTAAGAAAAAACAAATTTTTTGACTGGACCAAGTTTAAAGCCATTGCAAAAGACAAATTGAATGTAGCTTAAATGATTATTTCTGTCTTTGATAGGGCAGGAAACATTGTTGGAAAAGGAGAAAATACTGGCTGACAACATGTTGTCCTTTTCCCACAAAGTATTCAAAAGCTTTCTCTTTAAATGTCATTAACACTTCGATTTGTGTGGTAAAGGGTTAAAAAGCCAGTGGAGCGATACAGGGCCATCATGGCTCTCTTGTTTTAGTTCCACTGGCCGATGGCCAGCGAGCTTATGTCATGGCCCGGCGTGCATGCGCCCGTGTGTGGGTCCTTCCGTCCGTCCGTCCGTGTGTGCGTTAACTTTTCTTTCAAACATCTTCTTCTATGAAACTACCCATCCAATTTTGACGAAACTTCACAGAAATGATCCTGTCATGGTTCTCTTTAGAATGTCTTGAAAGAACTTAATTACTTCAAAAACTCTGGTTACCATGAAACAAAACTGAAAAATGTTAAAAATCTTCTTGTCTGAAACCAAAGGGTTCAGGGCTGCCAGAGTTTGCATGTAGCTTTATCCAACAGACTTCTATCAAGTTTTTTCAAATTGGCCCCGCCCCAGGGGTCACATGTTTTACATGGGCTTATACAGTGAAAACTTTAGAAATCGGTTTGCATCTATCCATAAGGCCCAGGGCTGCTAAATTTTGTATGTAGCTTTATCTAGTAGGCCTCTACCAAGAGTGCTCAATTTATAACCCTCGGGTAAAATTTGCCTCCGCCCATGGGGTCACAAGGTTTTTCATGGGCTTTACCAGAGAAAACTTTAGATATCTTTCAGTTCCTAGCTATAAGGCCTACGACTACCAAATTTTTCATGTAGCTTCATCTAGTGGGCCTCTACCAAGATGGTCCAAGTCATGGCCCTGGGGTCAATGTTGGCCCTGCCCCAGGGGTCACAAGTTTTATATGGGCTTATATAGTGAAAAATTTAGAAATCTTTTCCTTCCTATACATAAGACCTAAGGCTACCAAATTTTGCATGTAGCTTTGTCTAGTAAGCCTCTTGATGGCCAAAACCCTGGGGTCAAGTTTGGCCCTGCCTCAGGGGTCACAAGTTTTACATGGGCTAATAAAGTGAAAATTTTAGAAAACTCGTGATTCTGATTATGAGCCATAGATGTGATATTTCATGAGTGTTTTCATCTACCAGGCCTCTTCCAAACTTGGCCCTTCCCCATGGGCCAGTGTTTGTAAAGTAAAAATTCAAAAAATCTTCTTGCTCCAAACGATAAATTATAGTGTTACTAACTTTGGCACATAGCTTCATGTTGTGGTCCACTTCTGAATATGTTCAAAATTTAGCCATCGGATTGAAATTAGCCGTCTAAGGGGTCTCGTGTTTTACAGGGGCTTTTATCAAGGGAATGATGAAAATCTTCTTGTGTATAACCATACATTCTAGACCTGTATTATTTTGTATGAGGCTTAAACTGGCGGACCACTACCAGGGTTCAAGTAATTATAGCTCTGTGGTCAATAATGGCTTCGCCCTGGATTCATTACCTTCTCCTGGTCTTTTATAGAGAAAATTTTAAATGTCTTCTAGTTCGAAACCAATTGGCCAATTGTATTTTTTCACAATGGTTTACAAGCCACAGAAATAGCTGTAGTTGTCACAAGGAAAGGAAGAAAAAAAACAGGCATTTACAATTTATAAAAGAAACTTTTTATAGATAAATGGGTTCTAAAAACGTTGGAAATTGAAGTAAAATTCTGTGGAACGAGCTTCGGAAAAATGATATTAACACTGGCTTTGGCGAGCATTTATAGCTCCACTGGCCGAAGACCAGCGAGCTTATGACCCTGTGTTCGCCGTGGTACCTTCCGTCCGTCCGTCCGTTAACTTTTATTTCAAACATCTTCTCTGAAACTACCCATCTAAATTTGACCAAACCTCTCAGAAATGATTCTGCTATGGTCTTCTTGAGAAAATGTTGACAGAACTAAGTTCCTCTTAAAACTCTGGTTGCCATGCCAACAAAACTGAAAACAAATGAAAATCTTTGAAAATCTTCTTGTCCCAAAGCATAGGGCTACCAAATTTTGCGTGTAGCTTCATCTTATAGACCTCTACTAAAATTCTTCAATTCTTTTATAGCTCCTTGGTTAAAATTGACCTTGCCCCGGGGGTCACAAGTTTTACATGGGCTTATATAGAGAAACTTTTAGAAAAATCTTTTGGTTCTAAAGCATTAGGCGTGGGGCAACCAAATTTGACACGTGGCTTCATCTAATGGACCTCTACTAAGATTCTTCAAATAATTGCCCTGGAGCAAAAAAATAGCCCGGCCCCGGGGGTTACAAATTTTACATAGATTGATATAGCGAAAACTTCAAAAATCTTCCAGTTCCTAACCATTCGGTCAATGACTACCAACATTTGCATGTAGCTTTATCTAGAAGGCCTCAACCAAGATAATTCAAATTTTAGCCCTGGATCAAATATTGCCCAATCCGGACAGTCAAAAGTTTTACATGCGCTTATTTAGTGGAAACTTTTAAAAATCGTTTCGTTCCTAACCATTCGACCTAGGGCTACAAAATTTTGCATGTATATTTATCTGGTAGATCTCTACTAAGATTCTTCAAATTATAAACCTGGCCTCAAAATTGGCCCCACCCCCACAAGTTGAAGTTTCAAAGCTCATATAGTAAAAAAACTTTAAAAGATCTTGTTGTTCCTGACCGTGAGCTACAGCTGTAATATTTGTTCTGATTCAAAACTATCTGGCCTAGAATGGTAACGTTTGGTACATGCATTTATAGTCTGTACGTAGTAGCCAATGTAGCGTTACAGGGCCATCATGGCCATCTTGTTTTCTCAACAGTTTACCTGAAAAGCCTGAATGTCAGATTCTTTTAATCACATAATGTATCCTAAGAAATACAGTTCACATTATGCGAAATCATAAGCCTACATGTACACACGTGTATTGGAAATGAATGGACACAATCGCTTTATTAACAAGGGAGTACGTCCAGGACGAAAAATAATAATTTCATAGATGGTTAAATAAGACGGCTCTGTATTTTTAGATCTACCTAAGGTAGTCGTAGCTTTTTCCGATCATCAGTACACGTTCTGTGTTGTCTGATCTTGGCTTTCACCGCATACAAGAGCTTCTATAGATCTTCACCGGTGATAGATACAAATGAACACAGGATATGTTTATATAATATTCGAAAGTTAATCTTTAGTTTTTTAAATGTTTTGGATTTTACGCAGCTAAAGCAAATTGGATGTTGAGTTGAAACAACAATAACAAACCACTTCAATAATTGGGTAGAGGTTATTATCAAATTCCAATAACACATTGACAAAAATAGTTTTAAGTGGCAAAACGGGCTCATTTAGTTGCTTTCCTTTCGATTTGTTTACAATATTTGTTACTTTCTACAACCAATAAACCTGGAAACAAGATGCCGTTCTTTCTTAAAAACGACGGCCCTGGGCAATAATCTGGCGTGATTTGACTTCACGCATGCGATGTATGGTCTTGGTCATTGCAATGATATGAAAAAAGAACCAAGATTGATTTTATTCACATTTAAATTGTTTAGTGGTTTGTGAGATTATTGAGATAAATGCGTAGGTTTATTACTGCCAATTTTTAAATTTCATTGATATGCTATATACGTGTCGCCTCGACAGAATTTAGGGATTAGACCTACATATCTGTTATGGATGTGTCAAAAATTTGGTCAAAATTGTTGTGTAAACAGATGTTTAGGCACGCATACCGTTATTTTAAGAGCTTTAAAATTAATTTTATCCACTATTGCGTTTACAATCGTGTTGGTCTCTGTATAATACCCCCTCGCCGGAAGTATAATACTTTTTGCCGAGTCATACATATGTAAGGAAGTTTACAACGGGAGTGACAGTTATGTTGAACAATTATTGGAGTCTCCTTTTTCTATATTCACAACCATATTGACAAACATTCTTAACAGCTAAATTCCAAATAAAGCAGTCTGATCGGCTGTGAGCTTCTCTCTCAGCTGTTGGGATGACCAGCTAAGAACTAATGCTGAATTTAACCCCAAGGATACCTTAGACAATTAATCCTTTACCACACAAGTCCAACTTCTGGCGATCCAGAGGGAGATGCCATTTGAAAACATCGTTGGAAAAGGAGATATGCTGGTTAACAGCACTTTCTCCTTATCCCACAATCTTTTCTAACCCTTGAATGACAGATGATTCCATGTTTAAAGTTACATTTGTCTTCTGCAATTGCTTTCAATTTGGACAAGGCTAAAATTCAGCTGTCTGATATAGGATTAAAGATACATTCATATTCGTTTTCAGCCAGTTTTGAGCCAGTTTTTAACCCTTTTCATCCTTATTTCTTGAAATCACAATCATTCTTGTATCTGCATGCCAAATGTTGCCTCTGACAGCTGCAAGATTGCACAGATTATGACTGATACAGAGTGCATTTCATGTTTTGGAGGCCTTCAAAGCAATTGCTGTTGTCGTTTCCGGTTTCAAATGAGTTTTTTTTTTATCCCTTACACTTTTTGTGGTATTTGTCGAAGACAATACCACTATGAGTTCAAGATTGAATTTTGAAGACCATGTATTGTGTTTTGTCCAAAGCCGAAGGAAATAAACCCAAATAAACGCAATTTTTCTCACACAAGTGAGTTTTTTGGTAGCACTCATACATGTAATTGGAAATGGCATGTTAAAATACACTGGATGAGGCCATCGATAAAGGAAATACTAGTTTTTTATTGAAATTAGCTTCACTCATAGCCTTCTATTGGCGCAGTGATACTAAATTTGTCTACTGATCGCTTGGTTCTGGGCTTTTTCGTTCCAAAACCAGTTCGTCCCATGGCTTGTTCATCCCATGTTTGCGCGCTACTCCATTTGATTCGAAATGAATATCTATGTATCGAAATAATTGATTGTAATGTTGGGAATTAAACGTTAACCACCAAAGATATTTTAAAACCATGCTTTTTAGGTACAACCTTAACGTTGCCCAACTGTAATGGGATCGTGAAACATCGGCCAATGTCGGTCAATATCGGTATTTTACGTACAACAATCAGACTGCATCGGTAAGCTACGGCAGGGATCGTATGTAAGATCCCTGGCTACGGAGAACTGTCGGGCATTCACGTCAACTGCCGGACATTGCATGATTAAACTATTTATCGCCTTGTTTTAAATATAAAATGATACTTTATTAATGATATAAGATTTTTATAGTTGTGTTGTCGATTAATGTGACTGATAAAAGATAAATACGAAAAATTACGAATTTTTCGGATACTTCCGGTGATGTTGTCATGCAATTTCGCGACGCTGAAGGCCGATTCTCGCGGAACGGAAAAGAAAAGCTGCCAGGTATTGCCACAAGACCAATTTAGACTGCCATAACTATGCTTGTGGATCCTTTGCCTGAGGCTTGTGTTCATGTTAAAGATGCGATGACAAGTGATAGTTGGAAAGTTGGCCGACGGATTTTGAATTCGATGTTCTTTCGAAAAACCCGAGACTGAGAGCGTGTCAATCGTGTCTTCTTGGGCCCATTTCCTTCACTTACGACAGCGTTGTGGGAGAAATATAGAAAGGACTCAGTGGATATTTATATGTTAAATGTGAATTTCGTGATTTTATCATTAAGTGGCCTGCGGTAAGACTCACAACGTCAAATCAAGAGAATCCCATATTTTGTTGCTCGTACTAAACTGAGTTCAGGCAGAGACATAAATACACATCAGTGTCTCTGGTTCAGGTAAGACCTGTCATAGTTTCTGTTTATCTTCAAAAAATTTGGTATACCTGAGTTGTTTGCTTAAAGTACAGTACCTATGTCTCTGACTCTTTTTTTTTTCTGCAGTGAAAACCATTGCTGAATGGACGGATACAGTACATGTATAAAAATGTATATAATCAAGTACAATGTAAGCCCTTCCTTGAAGCCCTTCCTCCTATGTATAGTCTCAATCAGAAGACTTTTAGGGTGCTTCCTTTCACATTTGGACATTGTTTTGTGCTTGGCATGGTCCAGGAGGCAATCGGTGAAAAACTGAAATAGTAAAGGGATACAGTTATCGTACTACAGAACTCCAACGTATTAAACTATGTAATACACAATGACCCAGAGTTCCCAATCACGCAAAATCGTACGTGAAACACGTACAAGTAAAATAAAAAACGTACAAAATAACAAACCTATATACGAAATCGCGCACAAAAAATACAGACGAACAGGGTTCTCCCTAGGTCCAGAATCCCAGGAGTCATTGACTCTTTGGCCCAAATTTTCAAGAGTCAAAATGGAATTTCCAAGAGTCTAATAGAAATGGCCAAGGGTCAAAATTATCACGGAGAGATAAGGGTGAAATAATGAAAACTTTCCATTTATATTCTTTGTTTATGGATAGGAATTAGATAAGAAAATACCCTATCTTATGTAGAGACTTGTTGGAATGAAGTGGACAGAAGAATTTTAAATTGCAGCCCTAGCATGTAATTCATCTTGATGAATAAATGGACACAAACAACTTTTGAACTGTTTACCAAAGAACAAAAACTTTTGACTAGATCATAATTATTTTAGACATTTGCAGACGACAATTCAAATGTGGCTGGAACGACTTGATGTGTCTTTCTTACCCCAGAACCTTGTGGAAAAGGGAGAAAATAAAGGTCACATCCATTAAAGTGTTATTTCTTAAGATTTAAGTCTTCTTTTCTTGTCCAATTACTTTTTCTTTCACACTTGTTCCGGTCCCCCCCCCCCTTATCTATAGGTTGTTGTTTATTTTCATCTTAAAAAGTTTTTCCTAATTTTTAAACAGAGATTTTAGCTTTCACTTATTGTTTCATAAAGAAATAAGTATAAATTCACTGTTTAAATTTGTCATCAAAGATGAAAAGATAGTTTGAAGTGCCTCTGATCGGACGATGTCAAAATGATTTCTGTTGTGTCATGGGTTTTCACGTTTTTTTCCAGCGATCTTTTTTTCAAATCAGTTAATATTTTCTCAAGTATTACTGCATGATTTGACATAAATATGTTAATTTGGGTAGCAGTTAACTTGAAAACCTGTCATTTTACTATAGATAATTGGACTAACACCTTTATCATGTTTTCAAAAATGACTCGCCACTGGCCAGCTTGATTACGTGTGATAAACAGACCTGCGTGCGTCTGTACACAGTTGACACTGATCGTGTTTGTTATAGGCTACATTCATGCCGGATGCATGCAACATGATTTATATGACCCTTTGACTGGTAATCTCATGCGTCAGATTGACGCTTAGGCAGATATTTTTGAGCGTCAAAAACGGGTCATTTCGGATTTCCATGCGTCAAAACCCGGAGTCCCGGGTCAAAGGAGAACCCTTGACAAAGATCGAAATAAAAAGTAGGAAAGGCTTGCATAGAATGGCTCATGTAAAAGCAACTTTTTCGGAAAATGTAAATCATCAGAAAAATTTGGGATTTCCAGCTTTCTATTTTTAGAACATTTACATGGTTGGCGTACTCGGTCTTTATTGTCGTGATCAATAATTGCAGACTGGGACTTGTTTGTTTAAAAAATTATCCGTAATTCAGTTCTCCTTTCTTTAACGCAGTCTATGAAAAAGTGTTTTGTCGACGTCAATGTCTCTCGTCTGTAAACTAATATTGGTAATAGCTCAGAAATGCGGTAGGCCTACTTTAGAAGCTTTCGGATTTGGGTTCCCGTAAGCAAGCAAGGTATACTAGTAGAACCATTCAAGAAAACAGAATTCATATTGAGTACAGTAGTCACCAGCCAGACTTCGACAATGGCTCTGTTGAGTGTTATGCAAAAGGCACGTGAAAAGATGAGCATAAAGACTACTTGTTATCACTTTGTCAAGTAATTATTTTACTATTTGTTACATCAGGGATCAAATATACGATCCCTGGTTACATGTAAAAATGTAAATTCGCTTTGTAGATCTATATGATTGTTCTTCACCTGAAAGAGGATGAGGCATTTAAGAAAACAATTTAGAGTTGTAGGCATACTAATTTTTCTGAATTTGTACCCCCATTTTTTTTTCTTATACCCCCATTTTTCAATGGTAGGGGGTACAAAACCTCCAAATAAAAATTTCAGTGGGAACACTGATGACCCTAGTCTCCAAAACATATTGGGCAGCATTCACGGCTTTAAATTCTAAAAGCTGAATCAGGCCCTTGTAAATTGCAGATACTTCTCAGAATTCCATCTACTTCTTGTTTGTTACTGTCAAATGTTTATATGAATTTTAAAATGTTCTACAACATACCAAATCAAAAAACCTGCCAGCTAAAGTTAGAAAAGGCGACAAAACCTTTTCTAAGAAAAAAAAAAAATATGGAATTTGGGTGGGGAAAAAAAACCCACAGAAAACGTCGAAGGAAGAGCAGAAATTGCTTGTAAAAAGCAACCTCTCAGCTTGCCAACAATATTTTCACAAGTATAAGCAATTAAAGAATTTCTTGGCAGACTGCTGGATCCTATATAATTTGTAATTTTCATTGTTTTTATGACTAGAGACTGTGAAGTTTCAAATTATTTCATTATACAGTAGGTATAACTTTAATACATGGTAAAGCAATGAACTGTATTCCTATGAAACATTTTTTTTTACAGTCATGATTGATAGCCTGGTTGGACTTTACAGAGTTAACAACTTTCTGGCTGCTTTTTGAAGCCGATTAGTGATGCAAATCTAACGAATATGGAAGAGCGATCTGGAGAAGCAATTGAATTACTGGCTGTGGAAACCACCCAACTAGCTGCTAAGCAGGCATACATAAGAAAAATACAGTAGGTTTTACATTTTTAAGCCTTTTTTTTTTTTAATGAAAATAATAATTAATGCTGTCTCCTACAGAAACAGATAGGGAGGCAAAATGAAATTGAAATTCAAAATGATCAGCTATGCTTTGATTTTTGGCTATAAGAAATTATTAGGTTGATTTTTCTAAATCCTTGAATGGTGTAATTAGGAGCATGCTGCATATTTAAACCCTTTACCACACAATTCCATGTTTTAGGGACCTAGAGGAAGAATTCTTCTTAAAATGCTATGGTAAAGGGAGAAGATGCTGGTTACCAGCATTTTCTCCTTTTTTCCACAATGGTTTTTACCCATTCGAAAGCAAATCATCATTTGAGCCAAGTTTAATTTTTTTGTCTGCAAATGCTTTGAATTTGGAAAAGGCAAAAAATTTATCATCTGGTACAGGGTTAACTATTGCTTGATGCCAGGGGCACATTATTTTCCTGATCTTGCCATGCATTTTGAAAATCTTCCAGTCTCGCGTTTGTACATATATGTCTACATTTTGGTTTTTGACTATCAGAAATGTCTTGTCAAAATTGAAAGCATTTGCAGACGACAATTTAAATATGGCTTATTTAAGGTAATATTCGCATAAAATTGTGTCAACTCTTGGTTATAAACACCTATTGACAGTGCTACTATTACCAAGTAACTTTGTGTCTGTACTAGTTGAAAATAAGTTTTGCCTTCTGTGCAATATCTGCAGGACATATGAATCAGTTTTGAAATGCCATAGGCTGATGATTTTACCTTTCATGGTATTTAAGTATTGTGGGAAAAAAGAGAAAGTGTCTTGCAGAGCAAATTCCTGCTTTTTCCACAATTTTTTTAAAGTCATTTATATCAGGTATGCTTAAAGACAATGATTCTATGCAACTAGGGACATAACCTCTATTCTGAATATGTTGACCTTTCACTACAAGATGTGAAATCCTTTTTACTGTGCCAAAATGACCTTTCTGGACAATCAGAACTGTAATTTTGGTATTCAAATATTTTTTTTGAGTTAGACAAAGGGACACAGATCTGAAGCTCATGTTAAAGCATTGTGAAAAAGATAGCATATTATCCTACCTGCTTTGACTTCTTTTTCCACAATTTCAATATCTTTTTGTTGAGAATTTAATGCATAAAATCTGTATTAGAATGATTAGAATGAAACTGACAACCTTTTTTTTTTTCAAATTTAATATTGCTCACTTCATTTAACCTGATCTTGACCTTTATGCTGAATATAGAAGTAGGCATATAAATAGAACTCTGACTATTTTTCGGATAGTTATTTATACACGGGAAGGTATACAGGTAAGCAATTTAACCCTTAGCCTACAAAGCGCGACTTTAGGAGCTTTTGGGATCAGCATGGATCAACATCAGACTCACTGCACAGAAAGTGCAGTCTGATCTTGGATCTACACTATCCAGTGAGGAGATATTTCTCCCAGACATAACTTTGAAGTTTCAATATTTCCTTTTTTTACTACTGACTGGAAAGTTTTCAACCAACATATTCAGTAGGTTGAGGGTTGATTGGCTTAAACCGTCCGTTACCATTCCGGACATATGCTGAGCGATGCCGAGGATAAAAATAGAATATTAATCTATTAAATGATTTTGAACAGGTTCAGGTTAAACGAAGTAGATAATAACTAGCATTTTATTTCAAATTATGAAAATCATTAATATCACATACACTCAGTGATTAATCTGGCAATGTGTCACCAAGTGGCATAAACACACAGAGAGATAAATATTTATATATGGGCCATGCTCTATGAAAAAGGGACTTAATGCATCTCTGTGATGATCTATTATACCAAGCAAGGCATCATATGATTATGGGTCTATAAACTCCATTTTGTCTAACAACCAACTGAATCATGAGGTAGACTGGTCCATGGACATACAGAAAATCTTCAAACAGCAAACATTGTGGGCCCATGTAAGCCTGGGCGGACCGCACAGGCTGACCTGGGTCAATTCTTTTTGTAGTTGCAGCTCCCTTTTCGTCGAGCATGGCTCAATTATATATACACATTCACAGGTATTGGTTATGAGCAACATGTGGATACCAAACAGATTCCAGCTGCTGTTCAACGTGGCAATTTCAAACCTGTCCATTTATCTGGAAATCCAGTTCTAGAAGAAACAGTTCCAAAAGTGTCTCTGTATTTTGATAAACTGTAACTTTTGATTTTTTTTATGTTTTTCAGACAATGTTTATGTGTTTTTTGTCATGTTACAATCATTTTGTCATAAGTATTTTAGATTTTCCTGAAATAGATAGGCATTAGAACATTCAGCATTGGATAGGCTTGAAAACATTTGAAAAAAGGGGAAAATGTAGGTACTGGGCAACTATCCTTTTCCCTCAATCTTTTTGAAATGTTAACTGCTACAGAGCTGTTGAAATACATGTTTGTTTGGAAAAGGTTGATATGGTTTAGAAACAGGATCAGGCTAAAAAGATCATACAAGGATCAGACTAAAAAGATGTGCAGAATGCTTTTTGTGGAATAGTATGTTTTATTAGTTTAAACATATTTTATTGCCATTTTTGGTACAAAATCATATTTATAACGTACAAACACAGAACTATTTGGCAAAGGGGTTTGACCACAAGTTCTAACAACTTAAGTTCGGCCATTCCCTTGTGTTTCTGTTTTATTAGTATTTATATATGGTACTATCTGTATTCCGAAACATTTTTTAATTGTTGTTATATTATGAAATTATCCATTTGAAACAATACTTAGACTGCAATTAAGCATGGTTATTTTTCATATTTGTATACCCCACTTTTGTTGTATTTTACATTGTCGTAACTAGAGTGGGAAACATGGTAAAAAACATGCATTTGGTTGTCTGAGCAAATGGTTCTTTTTTCACAATGCTTTCATAAATGTTTCCAATTGCCGAGCCCTGGTAGCTCAGTCAGTAGCCTACAGGACTTGAGAACAGGGGGTCGTGAATTCGATCCCCGGCTTGGCCAATTTCTTTCCGAGGATTGACGATAGTCATTGTCACAGGATTCATTCCTCTCTCACCGCTGATCGTTGTTTCGACGATGGTTATGTGGGAAAGCAGCCAGTGGCTTGGAAAGAATATTGTGCGGAGTACTGGTAACAGAAAACCCAGGAAAGCATGGATAGGTGCACTGGCCGCCGCGATATAACTGAAATAATGTTGAAAAAAAACGGCGTTAAACTCCATTCAATCAATCAATCTTTCTCTATCCGTCATGCATCCTACTGTCAAGGGACGTTACTCCTGACTCCTAATGATCAAAGGGAGACCACCAATACACAAATAATCCTAACTTTGTCCTGAGTACTCTCCCTTCAACAAAAAAAGGTATTCATTTGCTTAGTAGGTCGACTTTCAAGCCAAAATTTGAGTATAATTTCTCCCTTTCTTTTTTTCAAATTATTAATTCCACCCAATGGCTTCCTTGACAAATACCACATCAGCGTTTTCAACGCTTTGATTATATTAGTAATTTATCTATGTTTACACCGCTGAGGTATTCTACACACGTTCAAGCTTTTCCCCCTCTAGCTGTAAGGATATATCTTTAAATGTGTACTGTGGACAGTAAAACTGATGACTAAGACCTCGACACTTTTCCACCAAATATTTTTGATAACATTCTCCCTTCTCAGTATTATTCTCGAGAACTTTCCAATTTTCAAATTAACACAAATAATGACTGCATGCTAAACCAAAATGTCTAGCCAATCAAAAATTGTATTACTATCTGAATCTAGAAAAAGACCCAAGACTGCTATTTTGATAAACACTAAGACCAGACTTCACAGACCTACCGCTCTCTGTCATTTTTTGAGAGATTGAACCTTATTTGATGACGTTTTCTAAGTAGGTTTTTTTTTTCGATAATAAAACGATGTTGATAGCAAAGAACTTCATTCGCTTTTGCGGACTGTTGAAGAAGATCAGCTGGGTCCGTATTCGCCAACCATTCATAAGAATGTTTTTCGTCTTATTTTTCAGAATTTTCTAAAGCTGAAAGTAACACAACCTCTGATTGGCTAAAACATTTAGTTGTGCCAATCAGAAGTTAAGAATGTTTTTGAGAATGGTTGATAAATACAGAACCAGGAAACATTCATCGAGAGCGATTAAGATAAGTTGTCAAAACTTGTGTCACAACCGATGTAAAATAAACAGATTTAAACGATTATTTTTGAAAATATTGTGGGAAAAGGAGGAAATGCTGGTATTCCATAACGTTCTCTTTACTTTCAAATTCTTTAGCCAGGTGAAGACTTCAGCTACATGTAAGAATGCTGAAAGGGTTGTTTGTTTGTAATTATCGCGTTTAAACATCATTTCTTATTATATTGTAAAGGAATTTCTCGTGATCTGATTGGATAATATGCCCCGAACATATATATCACGTTCACTGGCAAAACCCACGTAAAAGCAGTTTCCCTTTCGGGAGCCCCGTATACATGCCTACACTTTCAACACAACATCCAAATTGGCAGCGTCGATCGGTCGATGGTATGCAAATTGTGAAGTGTCGAAACTCATACATTGTGCATTATAACGTTAAAATGATAACCTAATGATCTATTGAGGCGACCAATGGTCGTTTGCTTTTGCCAACAAATCATTAAAATGCATAGTTACTTACCTAGAAGTTGTTTAAATCCATGTTTAAATGAAAATACGACGAATGTATATCGCAGCGAAATCATCAAGATTATGCACCAAACTGCACGTTTTACCAAGGTTTCAGTGACGTCAGTTCCCAGTGACGTCAGTTTTGATTGAATTGGGGCATTCAGAAGGGAAATTCTCTTTCGTCAGCGTACTCAATTTTGAAGACCATAAAAGAGGGAAATTTCGCTTAACACGTGCTGAAATGGTTAAAGGGTAACTCTAGGCCAAAATTTTTATTTCAAAATCGGATAAAACTATACTAGAGTATGTTAACAAAAAAAATCTTAGCGTTCTGTGATGCTTAGTTCACGAGATATAGAGGTTTAAACTTCGGATTTTCACCTGTCTGAAAGTCGCTAATTGAAAAAATCGTGACTTCCGGTAGTCTGCCGTGACGTCACAAGTGTGAGAAGATATGGTCGCTATATATGAACTAACACAGAAAACTGAGAAAACTGCATGGAATTTGAGAAGATATAAATTGCTTTATCACGTTTCAATCACTTGTATACTGCAGAATTTCAATCTCTATCGCTCTTACATCTTACTACAATAATAGGAAAGAAATTTTAAATGAATTAGCCTAGTGGAGATATTACTTATGAAAAGGAAAAGTTATTCTTCTAGTGGGGAACAAAACTATTTTGAAATTCATTTCTTGAAGTTATTTCAATTATACCACAGTCCCATCAACGAATTTTGATAGATAAAAAAAAAGAAATAATAACTTAAGATAGTTGAAATATGCCAAAAGTCTCTTCTACTAAGTGGTAGAAGGAACGTTGCAATGTGTAAAGGAAATCATTCGAGTACAGTCCTAAGGCTTTTTCTACTAAATATAGGACACCGTCGATCATTGAACGGTCTACACATCCTGTGCAGTCTGATCTTGATCTACACTGTCAATGTCAGCATTTTACATGTCTCCTTCAGCTTGGGAAGAATTAAAAGCCTTGATCTACCTTAGGAATCGTATCCTCTCTTTAACATTCACAAACAACATTAAATCCAGCACACATCCTAAATTTGCCGTTTAAGTTGAATCCATTTTTTTCACTCGATCTTCATTTATTTTCCTACGTGTTATTTTCACAATTTCAAATTTGTCTCTTTCATCAACAACAACGTTAAAAGATTGTCTGAATTGCCTCCAGCCTTCCTGCCATCCATATCAAGCAGTAAACGTTTTTGATCATCTGCAAAATACAGGGTCAGTCCATTTCCTAAATACTGAGACATGTTAGGCGTAAATTTAAAAGCAAATATCAACGCGGACAAATATTATTTGACTTTCTTTTTCCGTATTTCTCGCTGTAATCACGTTCGAGATAACAGATGCTGAGCATAAAAAATTCAGCTTAAATTAAAAATCTATTACAAACTTTACACAAAAGTTCAGTGCGCCAACCTTTTATTTTGAGAAAAGAATTGTGTGTTCCATCAATGGAAAGGGGCAGAGGGTTAATTCAGCGCCACTTTGATGTTGGTATCGCACCGTCGTGGTCTCACATTTTTTTTGCAGCTGGACAAGCACGTGTCATAAACATGTCATGTAAAAATTTACTCTTTTGTTTTCACGACCATATTGAACCCTTTTTCTTATAAAAATGTAAATGGAATTTGGAATTTTACACAGGTTAAATGGGTAAGTCAAATGTCATTACTTTTGTATTTTCCTCATTCATACGATCTTAAATAAAAAAAAAAATCCCATAATCTGCTTGTCGAATTTCTATTCTAACTACCCTCCAACTCTCTCTCTCTCTCTCTCTCTAAGTAATATGAAAGAGAAGGATAGCCAACAGTGAATTTACCATTGATTTCTTGCCCCATTTCAATTTCTGTGTGGCCCCAAGGCTGCTGAGCGCGACTCAATGACCTTTTGCGAACAATGTATATTAAGATCAGACTGCACAGAACGTGCAATCTGATCTTATGTACAGTGTCCAATACGGAGATGTCTATCTCCAAAAACTAGCAGTATTCGAACTTTTGCAATCGGCATAAAGGTTTATTTAACCTGCTGAGGATTAATGGTAGATCTGATATTAAGCCACGTCATTCGGTTTAGACAGACAGACAGCAGACTGACGAATAAATAGTCATCTCCTGGCTCTAAATAGTGCTTAAACTCGGCACCCGGTTTACGATAGGGATTTTTGTGACAAAAAAAATCGTCTCCCGGCATGAGGGAGGATTAGGTTGTGAGAAAAAAGTCAGTATCAGAGCAAATTAACAGTACACAGAAACCGAAATAAATGTGTGGGTCACACTTCCTACGTCACATCCGGTTTATCGAAGATTTCACAAACTCGCACAGGTGTGCAAACCACATTTTCGCTAATAACTCTTTTTACGAAAGACATTGAAATATGGTTTTCAATTTTAAGATTGTTTTCATTTAAGGATTCTTATATCCAAAAATAGCTTTGGTCTGGAGTTACCCTTTAAACTTTGCAGTATAATAAGCCTTCGGCTCGGGGCGACATGATTCACCACAGCCGTGAACAAGTTTCCAAGTCCCTGCCACCTGACAGTACAACTAATAATGTATATTGCGACGGCCAGTGCACCAGTCCATACCCTCATTTAGTTTCTTTTACCATTACCCCGCACAATGTTCTTCAAAAATCACTGTCTACTTCCCACATTATCAGCGTCGGAACAACAATCAGCGATGAGAAAGTCGCAATGAAGATCATAAATCCTTAGAAAAAAATCGGCTAAGCTGGGGATCGGAACCAGTGATCCTCTGGTTTCAAGTGTTGTGCGGTACAGACAACGCTACCTGGCTCAGAAACTGCTGGACGAAGTGAGTAGACTTGTATTATTCCTAGCCAGTGAACAAGGCCCAAGCGTTGTCAGGCCTATAATAGTTCACAATATTTCTAGCAGTGTATATAGAAGAGCAGTCTGCGTTTTCTGTGCTCTCCAAACTAGGTCCGTATTCACCAACCTTTCTAAAGAATTTTCCAAGTCTTATTCTCAAAGATTTTCTAAACGTGAAAGTAACACAACTTCTGATTTGCTAATCCAAGTGGTTTAGCCAATCAGAAGTAGTGTTACTTTCAAATTTTAAAATTTCTGGAGAAAAAGACTGAGAACATTCTTAAGAATGGTTGGTGAATACAGACCCTAAAAACTTTAACCGATACTCGCCTCGTGACGTGGTTAGTTCCAAACGTTGACCCATCACGGGTTACGAACCTTTGAAATGCGAGGCGGACCATCTACCCTTACACCACTGTCTCCAACTTCAAAAGCCTTCTTTCTCGGGTTCTTAGAAACACGGAATCGTTTGACAAACGGATGAATCCCTATCATGCTTATCAAAAACTAAAGAAACTTGCCTATATTTAAAGATACATCTATATACTCGTGTTCAGCCAGGTGAGACAGTTTTTCACGGTGGGTAATCTACATGAACAGAACCGTTGGTTCCGCATTCTAAATCTTGCGTAGGACTTCCGGAACACGTGCGGTTCTGAAATCGTAGCCTGTAAACATCCACCATTTTCGAAGAATGAAAGGTAAGAGCTTGACATTTTCATATTTTTCTCTTCTCTGAATGATACTATCAAGAAAAACGGACTGCTATTCGACCCCTATGATATTTTACCGTGAAGATTCACGGAGGTCAATTTGAAAACTTCGAGAGATTGTCTTAGAAACCAGAAATTTCTCAGGTGTACCTCGCAATAGAAAACGGGCGACAACAGAAGACGGGTGAATCTTACCCTTAACTTGTTACTTTTCTAACGCTATTTTTGTGATCGTTGCAGTTTTGAGTGTGCCTGGGTGTTCAATAAACATCAAAGATGTCCCTGGACACGTATCTGACTGAAATCGAAGAAAATTTTAGCAAAATAGATGTTGTTCTGATTGTGGAGCGTGACTCCGTTTATGTAGTATGGCTCTGAAATCGTAGATGAATGTTTAAGTTTAGTCGGCCACCAATTTCAAATTTAAAACTCTCTGTCTGCATTTTCTGGGTGTGTGTATGTCAGTTTGCCTGTATGCATGTCTATCTACATGATGTCTGCTTCACAATATCTCTTTCTGTCTCTCTGCTCTCTCAGTGCGTCCCTATCCGTTTGTCTGTCTTTAATGATGTATGCATATATGTAGTATGTATGTATGTATGTATGTCTCTCTCTTTCTCCGTATTTCTCTCTCTCTGTCTCTGTCTCTCTCATCTTTGTACCTCTGCATGCCACTAACGGCAAAAAAACATTCCTACCACCAGTACATTAATATTTTAGTAGATAAATGAAACTTTTCCATGTAGAGTGGGTTCGAGTATTATTTAACATTATGGAAAAACTAAACCTGTTTACTGAATTTTTTACAAACACTTATCCTCCATTTCTATTTCGACCAGCATGTAAATGTAGAACATTTCATGATTTTGATTCTAGTGATTTAGACTTGCATCCCAAACTTTCATTCTCTGTACACCTCCTGCTGATATTTATGATTGTTTACCATATTTTCCCGAAACCTTCAGATATCGGAAGTTATCTGACAGCATTGATTATTTGCCAAAATAATTTATTTTTAGCTCCACTAGACGAAAGCCAGTGGGGCTATTGTCATGGCGTTGTGTCTGCCGTGTGTCCACCCATAGACTTTTCATTCAAACATCTTCTCATCTGAAATTAATGAATGGTTTTCAACCAAATTTCACTGGGATATTCCTTAAGTAAATCTCTTTCAGATTCCTTTAAGAATTTTTGAAAAACATGGAGTTTGTTGGCGGGGCTTATTGTCCCTATATGGCAAATAATGAAATCTTTAAAAATATTCTCTGAAACCGCTCACTTGATATCAACTAAATTTCAAATAAATGTTCTTTGGCTGAACCTTTATCAGATTTATCAGATTCCTTAAAGAAATTCTGATCCCATGAAAACTGAAAAGCACGGGTTTTGTGGGCAGGGCTTATATGACATATATTGAAATATTTTAAAATTTTCTTCTCTGAAACTGCATACTTGGTTTCTACCGAATTTCACATGAATGTTCCTTGGGTGAACATTTATCGGATTCTTTTAAGAAATTTTGATCCCGTAAAAAACATGGGTTTTGTGTGGTTATTTTTCCTCCATGGCATATCACGAACTCTTTTAAAATGATCTTCTTTAAAACAACTCTTTTCGTTTTCAACATAATTTTACATGAATGATCCCTAGGTGAACTTTGATTAGATTTCTTCAAGAAATTTTTATCTCTTTATAAACATGACTGTTTTGGGGCAGGCCAACTCTTGTAATTCTAGCCAGTGGAGCGATACAGGCCCTCATGGGTTCTAGTTTGTCCCTAATTTTGGACAGTTAGTAAATTGTCCGCACCTTAATTTTCGGACACAAAATTATAATGGTTCAGTATTTCAACGAAGATCCAGATTAATTAAGTAGCAAGTACTTGAGAACTGTACATCTCTGTTTATCATGGTTTAGGATTAATCCTTGAATGATATTTGATGACCGCAGTAAATTTCATTAGGCATGTAGGCGTGTTAATTTATTTAAACCGTGTATAGAATAATATAAAAAAACATGAACCATTAAGTTTGTAAATTTTACCAATAAATGCCTTACTGCATGACGGTATTGGTAGTTGTAACTACCCGTAATGGACAATATTGTTGGATAGGTTTCCTGTAATGATTTTGACATTGTCTTAAAGATGTACATAGGAATTGCGAACCTTTCATGCAAATTTTGGACGAAATTGGCACTTTGTAATATAATATTCTGGAAGCTTGGGTATAAAACGAAGCTGTTAAAACTTAATCTACCATATCAGAACCAAACTACACAAGCGGAGTCACTCTACATATGCAAAACTGTGCTAATTCTGTGCAAACTTTCTTCGATCTCAGTCAGATACGTGTCCAGGGACATCATTCATGTTTTTTTAATACCGAGGCACACTTAAAACTGCAACGATCACCAAAATAGCTTAATAAAATGTACAGTTAAAGGTAAAACTCATCCGTCTTATGTTGTCTTTCGCAAGGTACACCAGGAAAATTTCTGGTTTCTAAGACAATCCATCGAAGTTTTCTAATTGACCTCCGCGATTCTTCACGGTAAAATATCATAGCATTCCGTTTTCCTGATAGTACCAGTCAGAGAAGAGAAAAATACGAAAATATCAAGCACTTACCGTTCGTTCGTCTAAAACGGTGGATGTTTACAGGCTACGATTTCAGAACCGCACGTGTTCCGGAAGTCCTACACAAGATTTAGAATGCGGAACCAACGGTTCTGTTCATGTAGATTAGCCACCGTGGTTTTTAACCCTTTTCATTTTTATTTTATGAAACTGTTATCATTCTTGTATCTTCATGCCAAATGTTGCCCCTGACGACTGCAAGGCTGCACAGATTAAGACGGATAGAAAATGCATTTCATGTTTTTGAGGCCTTTAAAGCAATCACTCTTCTCGTTTCCTGTTTTAAATGAGGATAAATCCCTTGACTTTCTCAATGCCTAACACCATATACTAGTAATTAATCTATGTTTACACAGGTGAACCATTCTACACTTTCAAGTTTTATCAGCGTTTTTTTTTTTTCTATCTGGCTGTAAGGATGTATCTTTAATGTTCACTTCATGAATTTAAGTAAATTGATATAGAAAGCTATGAAAATCATTTTTGAACCGTTGAGTACACACTATGACCAGAAATTCTTAATCAATTTTGAAAACCCTTTCTAAATTTTCAAGTAACGCAGTTCCTGATTGGCCGAACCTGTCTGTTTAGCCAATCAGACACTGTGTTGCCTTCTAAATCTAGAATTAGACGATTAATTGATTGATTGGTTGATTGACTGAATTTTCCGCCGTTTTCAACATTATTCAGTCATATCACGGCAACAGCTCACATATTCATATATTTTTCCGTGTTTCACCAGTGCTAGGCTAGAGTTCCACGAAAGACCAAGTGGATCAAGTGAGACGAGAACCCGGAGCCTTCGGGTCACCAGTCCTACATTCTACCACTGCGCCACGTAGGACCCGTAGAATTAAACGAGGAATGCGATTTAGAGTAGTAAGTTAAAACGGCTAATAGCAGCCGAAAGCTATGTGCAGACTCGTTTCAGTCATTCTTCTTCTCCAAAAGGACATCTGGATTTGTGCTCACCAACCATTCTCAAGAACATTCTTAGTTTCTAAACTTCGATAGGCTAAACCGAATGGTTTAGCCGATCAGGAGTAGTGTTACTTTCAAATTTAGGAAATTCTGGAGAATATGACAAAGAACGTTCTAAAGAGTGGATAGTCGGTGAATACGGAACCCGTCAGTCGCGAAATGCAGGTCAGTGTCCAAATTCAAGTGTCATTTAGTTTTCTTTTTTTAATTTTAGCCAATTATAAAACGGAAAAAGACACTTTAACCTCTACTACTCACAAAAATTATAGACTTGTCCAAATTGAAAGCTTTTGCAGACGACAAATCGTGAGATCTGTCTCTGAAAGAGTAGAAAACATTGTTGGAAAAGGGCAAAAGGCTGGTTACCAGCATTTTCTCCTTTTCCCACAAAGTTTTCAAGAGACTTCTTTTTTCAGTCTTTAAAACGAGGGATTGTGTGGTAAAGGGTTATACCTTCACCGCTTAATCCTGTGTTTTAACAACCAAGAAGAAAAAGCTTTCTGAAAACATTGTGGTAAAAGGAGAACAAGTTGGCACCCCGTAGAAGAAAACTGCTTTTGAAATCTTGTGGAAAATGGAGAAATGCTGGTAACCGGAAGAAAAAAAAAAGGCTTTTGAAAAGATTGTGGGAAAAGGAGAAAATGCTAGTAACCAGCTAAAGAAAACTGCTGTTGAAACATTGTGGGATAAGAAGAAAACGCTGTTAACTTGCATTTTCCTCTTCTGCGATTGAGTTTTCTACCCTATTCAAGACACGTCCTTTGATTTGAGAAATATAAGATTTATCGTCTGCAAGTGCTTTCTAAAATGTCGTATAGTAAAAAAGAAATGGTATACTAATTGGATTTCTTTTTTCGAACAGTCCGTATACATAATTCATTTTAATTGTTTCAGTTCTAGCCAAGGTTTGTGTATGTGTTTTCCTTCTTCTGTGCACGAAAACAAAACATTTGAGCAATGCTTTGTGAAAAGACGGCTTAATGCATCTCCGTGATGAATGATACCAAGCAAGTCATCACAGAATTATGGATCTATAAAATCCATTTTGTCTAACAACCGACTGAATGCTGAGGTACACTGGTCCTTTGACCAGCAGAAAATTAACCATTAGCAAAAAGTTTCAACCAAAGTCGGCAGGCTGCGGACTGCGCAGGCGGACTTGGGCCGATATTATTTTGAAGATACATTAAGCCCCCTCAAATAGCATGACTCATTTTTGTATCATACTGTAGATAGTGAACGCAAGGATGGCTACAAATTCCATTGGACTGGTAATAAGCTGTTTGATCATATTAGGAATTGTGGTTTCTAGATCCTGCAGAGGTGAGATTTATACAGTATGACTCGAGTCTAGGAGAATGTTTTATTAGCGAGACTCTGGCGAGCTTAAAAACATCTATTTTGCAAACGTGTTTAACAAAAGTCTTTCACAAATACCAACGAATGTCAGAATATCATATAACGATAAGTCATGAATTATGCCAGAATATGAAAAAGCCATACATGCATACATGGGAATTATCATGAATAGCACCTATTTCGCTTCTTTGAAGAGTGTAAGATGAGGTCACTTACGATGTCACATATGACTTATCTCAAACGTGTGTAAGATAAGAAAATTCGTTACGGCTGGAGGCCTATTACACTGAAAACACGGATTGTTACGCAAAAGAAATTAACGAATCTCGAAAAGAAGTCATTAAACGAGCCTTTGGGAAGCCCTTTTTTTTTCTAGATGATTTGATTAAAAAAAAAAAAAGATTCATTATCTAACCAATGTAACATAACTGTCTCTACATGTACAGAAATCAGATCTCTATGAAACCTGCAATATTCACGAATGCGGCCTACTCACTGCTATGATGGAAGTATACGTTCGAGATAAAAGATAGTTCTCAAGATGCTGAGGTTAAACTACCTATCTTAATTCTGCTACGACCATCAATTTTGACAGTTGAATTGGCTAGGACATTTGTGTTTGACTTGCTTTTGCAAAATCGTTGAAATAACGGACACTAGTATTTGGAAATGATAAGTTACGTCACAAAATGCTCCTATGACGTCACAAAATCTTACCTCAAGCCTGTGTAAGATAAGGAAAACTTAGGCTTTACCACATTGAATACAAAGATGGTTATGTTACCAAAACCAGTTAACTTTTTTTATCAATTAACCCCTATCCTGCTAAATAAGTTATATGAAACTTTCTACGTTATGGTAAAACAAAATTTTGCTTTTTCAAAGGTAATTTTGGGGAAAAGATATGTCCTTATCGGACAGTGTAGATCCAAGATCAGACTGCACGTTCTGTGCAGTCTGATCTTTAAATACACTGTCTGCAAAAAGTCCTAGAGTCACGCATAGCAGCCTATGGGTTAATGCAAAAAAATTATTGGGTACTTTTTGCATGAATATCTTGAAATAGCTGACAATGTTGGCCATAGATCAGACAGCGTGCTTTCTTGTGTCTTACCATGACGTAGGCTATCCGCAAAACTCTTCTCAATGGTACTTGTTTATTGGTTTATTGCAGTCACTAAATTTAGTTTCTTTTTTAACTTGTGTGCATAACTAAGACACGTCTTAGATTTTTTATCGGGTAAAAAAGTCAACTTATTGACCTACCTGCTGACAGCTCTTTGCCTTGCAGCAGGTATCTTGTTAACCTTAAAGGTACATCAATACTTGTTTTCATCCAGTTTTTTAACCAATTTCATCTTTATTTTATGAAACTGTAATAATTCTTGTATCTTCATGCCAAACGGTGCCCCTGACGGTTGCAGGGTTACACTGATTACGACGGATAGAAAACGCATTTCATTCTTTGGAGGCTACCAAAGACGTCACAGTATTTGTTTCCGGTTTTAATTCAAAGACAAATCTTTTGAGTTTCTTTATCCAATACACCTTGTATCTATGATTACACAGTTGACTTGATTCTACATACTATCAAGTTTTAACAGCGTTTTTTTACTCTCTGGCTGCAAAGAGGTATCTTTAAGGCTACTAAGCGCGACTCTATGACCTTTTGTTGACAGTGTAGATCAAGATCAGACAGTACAGAACATGCAGTCTGATCTTTATCCACACCGTCCAATAGGGATATGCCTTTTTTTTTTTCAAAAGAAACTTAAAATAGCAACATTCAGGTTTTAACTATGGGCTTGAAAGTTTTCATTCAAGTTATCTAGAAGTATAGGGGTAAATTCTTTACCAAATAACCTCATGTCAGCAGATATAAACTCTTGCTTCTGGTCTATTTAAGGAATTGTGTATCTGAGATCGATATTCGTTTCGTCGAAGTATTCCTTAAATAGGCCCTAAAGCTCCAAACACGATAAATATAAGTCCGTCTCCATATTACTATTTTAAGAATTCGTCTTATTCATAGTATATTGGCTTGGCGGTGACGCCACCCATGACGTGTACAGGTTGTTGTTTGTCTCAACCACATGGTATCACAAGGACAGTCTCCTTCAGAAATCATCTCTCTATCTCTTGGTGGTCTAGAATAAAGTCAGTTTCTAAGAAAGTTATATTAGTGGTTATCAAACATTGGTTTATTAGCATTAAGAAACAGTAGTAAGCCATTAACGCTTTTTTAATGATACTTTCTTAATTGTCAAAACGCGATTTAATTAATACCATTAACTATTATGATGTATGTACTATTTTCAAAGAAATTTTGACGGATATTCAGGATTCTGTTATTAAATTAAATATGAATAATACTTCTAGTGGTTCAAGAATCGATATTTTCGGGGTTGTTTGTGCAATTCGAGGGTGTAGGGGGGGTGGGACTTTTTTTTTACCGCTTATTGAGCTTATAATGGCGCATACTTGATGCGGTGAAAACACGAAGCTATTTGAATGGTTAGTACGATTGCATGTGCTTAAACAAGTGGCTCAGGTATTTCTGTTTAGCTCATCTGAGCACGAAGTGTGCAAGGTGAGCTTTTGTGTCGTGCTATATCCGACGTCCCTCGTCCGTTTGTCCGTCGTCAACTTATACAGTCTAATGGCTACATTTTCAGTCCAGTACGCATGAAACTTAGTGAGAATGTTTGTCTTGATGATATCTCGAAAGTCTTTTAAAATGAGTCCCATCAGATCAAAATCTAGGTCACCAGATCAAATCTTATTGAAACCTTGTGTACACTCTATAGGCCAATACATATATGAACGTGGGTCAGAGTATTTCTCTTGATGATGATTCAAATGTATTAGAAAATGGGTCACGTCAGATAGAAAACGAGGTCCCCTGGTCAAACTTTCCGAAAAACATTATCAAGCTCCAGAGGCCACATTACCGTCTAATACTCATGAAGTTGGTCAGAATATTTGTCTCGATACTATTTTGAAAGAGTATAACAATAGGTCACTTCGGGTTTAAAAACTAGATCACCGGGTTCAAATTTTGAAAAACCTTGTGTACGCTATAGAGGCCACATTTCTGTCCAATAATGTTTTTTGATAATATCCCTGACAAGTTCGAAAAATGGGTCACGAGGGGTCACCAGGTCATATATTTCAACAAACAATGAACAAACAAACAAACAACAACAATCACAGGAACGAAAAATAAAACTGCTGTACACTATTTCAGTCCAATGCCTATGAAAATTGCTCAGAATGCTTGTCCTAATGATATCTTGTGTGAGTTTGAAAATGGGTCACGTTGGGTCAAAACAAGTTCGCCCGGTCAAATCTCTTAAAAACTTGTGTACACTCTAAAAGCCATATTTAAGTCCAATAATGAGTAAAATTTGTTAAAATGTTTGTCTTGATTTCTCAAACGAGATAGGAAATGGTTCAGTTTCGGTCAAAAACGCTCTGGTGAACGACCATCCTGGCCCTCTTGTTTGAAAATCTGAGGGATTTGATTCTATATGAAATTCGGTAAACCACTTACTTGTATACACTCTTTATACACAGGTGCAATTCTTGAACCCACTTTCGATACTCCCGTGTCTAATGTGACGACAGTGGCCGGAAGTACAGCTATTTTACCTTGCAGTATCAGTTACTTAGGAGAGAACAATGTAAGTATTGTTAAATCTCTTAAATCTTTACCAAACATTCTCGTGTTTCAACGAGTCTTGCTAAGATGTGTGTTGAAAACAATGTGGGAAAGGGGGAATAGTACTGGTAACCAGCACTTTCTACTTTTTCCATAATGTTTTCTACCCTTTCACCGACAAATCGTGTACTTTTTACAACATTAAATGCGTAGCCTGCAAATTTTTTCATCACAGACGAGTTCGAACTCTATCGTCTGGGTATATCGGGGTTTAACAAACAGATTCGTATCAAATTCGTAGTTATATCTCTTAGGAAGCCGAGTCGGTTTGCTCTATCGGTAAAGCACGGGCTTGAGAGTTGAGACCCAGGGGTCGCAGAGTGGATTCCCAGCTCCGCCTAACACTCCAAGGATTGATGATAGTCATTGCAACTATTCATAGTCATTTCTTTCTTAACGCTGAATATTGATTCGACGATGTATTTGTTGGAAAGCTACCAGTGACTTGTGCGATGTACTGGTAATGGAAAGCACACACACACACACACACACACATGGGTGCACTGGCCGCTGCCATAAAACTGAAATAGTGTTTGAAAACGGTGACAAAAAAAGCACACATACAAATTTCCCAGAAAAAGTTACAAAAGATATATCTTATTTACCTTACTTGATCTACTTGCATCAGACAACATGGACTTGCTTTACAGTAATTCTGAAATTTCATTTCTAGTTGTTTGATATATTAAAAAAACCCGTCACGAGGATGTGGTATTTGCGGTTTAAACACTAGCCTGAAGGACAAGTTTTTCTTTTTCCCAGTCACATTACACTCTATTCGAGTTACATATTTTTAATATCACACACAACAATTTTTTTTTATTTTATTCCTTATATACCTAATTCGTCCTTTGTTTTCAAATTATTATCAGGAAAGGTACGGAGATACAGTTTTTTAACGCTTCTAGGGCGTACATGTTCCATTTTTGACAGAAGCAGCTGACGTAACAAATGGCCTAAACCACGAGAATTCTAGCGTAAATGGGTGTGGATTGTAGCGTAATATATGCGCGTGAATTACGTCATATTTCCTCAGTTCGAAAGGCACGCACTATTTACTTTCGTTACAAGTACAAACGATCTACCGTATCGGCCTTTAACTGCATAACCACATAAATACTTATTTACACAAATTCATATAGATACGAAAGTTTACGAATGATTTCGTAAATCTGAATGGAGGCGTATTTCGCGCGCAAATAGTATGAATTGTTAGTAAAACGGTACCCTGCCAGGGGTAAAGACAATGTTATCTTCACTCTAGTGAAGATATTAGCAACTGTAGCAGTTACTTTTTTTATTTCATGCTTTTCGATAGTTTATCAGGAAACAATTGTGATTGTAAGGTTTGATAATTCATGGTTACGACCAGTGAAATTTACCGTAAATTACATATATTTATGTTTCCATAACTCTTTTATTGAAGACGATAATAGTAGTACCTGTGCAAATAAATAGTTATTTAGATAAATAGTGCGTGCCATTCAACCAGACGGAAATATGACGTAATTTACGCTCCATTCCTAGCTCTTTACGTAAGTTTGTAATGCGTTTTTATGTTAGAGGGGTACACCACGGAGAATTACCGAAAACAACTGTAATACATTTTGATGAAAGTCCCAACAAAAAGGTGGTTAGACGCATGACATAAATATCTATTTCTTGTCCTTTTTTTTTAGATCGAAATTCATTTCAACTAGTGAAAATCATCGGTTATATTTTCACGAGTGGCGCAGCCACTCGTGAAAATATTACTAATGATGTTCACTCGCTGAAATAAATTTCGATCTTAAACCGAAAGACATAATAGAAATATTTTCTATATCTGACACATCCCAGTATATCACTGTTAGGTATATAATAAAGAAAGATGCTAAAAGCGTTATCACTACTCACAGGTTGTATGGTCCGGTCCAGATCAACTTCTCTTGACCCTGAACTATCATCGTGTAACTGATGACATTCGAATAAGTGTTGAGAGACCATTCTTAAAGGTTTGGAATCTACATATTCACAACGTAAAGGTATTGGACGAAGGGGAATATACGTGCACAGTAGACCGCCCTATTATGAAATGGAAAGTTGTTAACCTGGATGTAAAAGGTTTGTTGCTGTTAATCAAAATTATTTTCTTTCTGCTTATTTTTAATCATGACGATGTATATCTCGATAAGTCAATAAGGATTCTGATTTTGTTAATTGTGATCGTGATAAAAAGAAGAAGACTACACGAGATCTTCCCGAACACTTTGTAGATGTGATAGTAATTTTAAGTGAGCTAGACAGAGTCCGAACTGTCACAATTCGTGAACCGATGTGCGGGTTACTTTTGCCTTAAATTGAAGTATTATAATCGGAAGTGATCTCGTTAGTTATCAATGTTTCCTTTCACTAAACCAGTGATTTTTTTACAATTTGCTATAAGTGAGTCCTGGGACTCGCTGGGATGAAAAACTATGAGTCTGAAACCAACTTTACGAGTCCCACCTTTTAACTCATTACCAAACGGCAAAATTTTAGGTTTGTCCAAATCGAAAGCATTAACAGACGACAAAATAAAAGTTATTGAAGTTATTGAAGATTTAGAATTCGTTTTTAGAAGGGTAGAAAACATTGTCGGAAAAAGAGAAAATGCTGGTTACCAGCATTTTCTCCTTTTCCCACAATGTTTTCTAAAGGCTTCTTTCTCAGAGGCGTCAAAATTAGGGATCGTGTGGTAATGAGTTAAACCCCATTTTAAAAAAAATATTGTTCAAATTGTTAAAAATCTGTATGGTCTGATTTATGAATTGTCTGTCATGAATTCTCTTCACTTTCGTAAGTTAGCCAACTAAAAAGTTTAAGCCAGTGTGACTCGAATTCTCTCGGTTTCGAACTGGCCGGGGCCGAATCCACGCCGATTGAACTGCCGATGATTTCTCATTATTCTCGACATTTTTATCGGTATGTAAGTCACTATGAATCGGCAGGTCAGACTCTTGTGATTTCGTAAACAAACTAGTTAAAGTTTGTTGTTTGTGATCGGATTTTGCCTTCTTTTTTGGTGGCATTGCTTACGCATTACATCGTTTAGATATAGATCTACGCACTGGAATTTTTTCGACGAAATGGAAATCGTCTGAGGTTATCTAAATCGCCCGGTTATAAAAAAGATTCAAAAAGTAATTATTTGCCGATGAGGACATGAAATGATAGTTGTTCATTCATATTGACTACAATTTTCTGCAATTAAGTAAGAATATGCCTTGGAGAGGATCTATAACGTACGTGCTGGATGTCGATATTCCGTGTACCCGAATAAAAAGAAAAACGGAAACCATTCCATAGACTAGATTACTTAGGCTAAAAATAGACCGGAAAATGAAGGTACCAGTCTAAAGTAGAAAAATTACCGGTGTTTCGATAGAAAATGTAAACACTTTAATTGATCGGGATCAAACGAAATTTTGCAAAAGGCATTGATATCAAAATCAGTGCGTCTCGAAAATACACATATCTCAAAGTTTTGCGTCCTCGGCAATTTCTTTGCGTCCCTGACGCAGGACGCACAGGTAAATGAAACACTGCTAAACTGCGAAGATTTACGCAAATCATTTGGGATTGTATATAAACACATACTATCCCTGTTTTACCCAAATGTATGATCTGGCGTAAAGTTATGTAAATATATACTCAAAATGATAAGTTATGCAGTTTAGTGAAACTTATTTTCAGAATTTATGCTTGCTAACCTGAACTGCTTACGCAAATTTCGTGTGTACGCAGTGAAAAGCAGCTAAAGTGCTTTTCTTTATTTATTTTTTTTTTTCTCTTTTTTTAGTAATCCACGATTGTTTTTGAAAGTATCAAAAAGTTGTAGAATTTCCACTACTGACCAATTAGCCAATCGGATGAGTCAACTTTATACCGTTATTAAATGGTCAATAGACTAGTTTAAAAGTTATAAATTAATAACAAACACATAGAAAAAAATCTTAACTGCACAGGTGCAAGCAAGATGACCCTTTGTGTAATTTCGAATTTTAATTACTAATCTGTTTATGGAGAGTTATAGAGCGTTGCCTATCCCTTTGAATGAAGATTCACTGTTGAATATTAATATGAGCTCTTATTTGGAGAGTGGAGTAGAGTTTGGCTGACTGCGTAAGATATGGTGACACCCTAGTGATTTAAACTTTTTTAAAAAGGCGGGGGGTGGGGGGGTAAGCAAAACACAACATTGACAAGAGCTCATTATTTGGTCCAGTTTTAGACATTTGGTCTTACTGATTTACTATTCATGTGCAATCAAATCACTTTGCACTTTCAAAATTGAGAAAATCCTTTAAAATCACATGCATTTTTCACTATCTACATTGAGATATAAGCAATCGTAAGTACACTTGAGTCCGGTTTTATTAGCTCACCTGATCACAAAAATGTGTAAATTGGGTTACTGTGATCCCTAGCCGTCCGTCGTTTTTTCGTCCGTCCGATGGCCCATCCACAATTACGTGTTCAGAGACTGTCTAATTAATTCAAATCAAAAATCTTTACTAGACTCCTTATAGATGTTATAAAGAAATATTGTTTAAATAGTCTGTCTCACGTGACCATGGTGGCTGATGTTACTACATGTATGTTTATTAAGAACCTTTAAATAGGAATAACCTCCACTACAAGAACGAGTCAGATGACTTTCAATCTTGGGATGGATATTAAGCTTAAGGTGTACCACAAAGTCTGCTTAAATTATAGACTTCTAATGACCTTTGGCCTACTTTTGGGCCGATGAACATTGAGCTACTACTATATATATATATTTTTTTTTTTGGTTTATTTGACGAAAACAGCATAAATCTTCTTGTCTATGTAGACAGGATATATTTTGTGTGTTCCATATTCTAGAGAGACCCTTCATCGAAGGAGACTGTTGTTTAATTATGTTCACGCGGCTCAGTGGTAAAATGTATGACCCGTGACCTGGAGGCCCCGGGTTCGAGCCACACCGAATACACTGGCAAGACTATTCAGAGTCCTAACCTAGTACTTGTGAAACCCAGGAAATACATGAATATGTGAGCTGTCGCCGTGATATGACTGAAATAATGTTGAAAGCGGCGTAAAACACCATTCGATCAATCAATCATTAATTTTGTTCAATAATACACATATTGTTACACATGCACAGCTTTCCTAGTGGTCACATGTTTTATTTGATGTAGAATTATGGAGAATTAAGAAATATTTTGTCTAAAGCTACATGGCCTTACTTTCTACGCATCGTCTTGTCGTCCCTCATCGAGGTTGTTCAAATGATGTCTTCGGCTCAGAACGGCTCATTTCCAGAGGTCATATGTTTTCACAGATTAAGGTATATGGAGAATTAAAAAAAAATCTTGCAAGACCAAGGCTATGAATATGCTGTAAGTGGTATCATCTGTTGGCCTGATATTGAAGTTGTTCAGATTGTGCTCCTATTGACCCATTGCATTGTCTTCTTTTAGACATCTGATTTGTTATGGTTGTTTTTCGACGAAATTACACGTGTTAGCCGTTGAAAATCATGAGATGCCTACTTGAACACTGTTGATTACTGCGAAGTACTGAAAAGAAAGACGCAGAACTGTAATTTTGGGATCTTAAAAGGGTGTGAGTTTTAGACTCTAAATATCTAAAACAATGCCAACTGTTTAATTTTTTTCCCAATCACTTAGATGAAAAAGTCGTACTTAAAAAGTGTATCATTAGAAAAAATCAAAGGACTGAAAGTCCTGAAAAGCGGATTTGTTGAATAGTTTCAAGCTATGATTTAATGTTAGAAAATTAAAATCTTATATCACATGTAATACATGTAGATCTATAAAATGTAAACAATAAATAGATTGAGCAAGGACAATGGAAGTTGAAGTTGTTCTACCAAGTGTGCTGTACAGCAACTATTATTTTACTACTGTATTAGAGTAGTAATTTGATCCAAGTATACAGTGTTTAAAAAAAGTGAAGTGGTGGTGTACTAGCTAAAACTTATTGTAGGATGGTTAGTGTGCAAACATGCACACATGACAGTATCTGGTTTAGATCAAACCGATAACATTGTACGATCTTGAAAAAAGAATGTTTTTCAAGGCTAACATCAGCATAAACTGAAGAAGTTTTAGAGATAATTATTGTTCTATATAAAAGGTCTGTCTAATTTACACTTGTTTATCTCTTCAGAAATCTAAGATCTTTCTAAAGCTTTCAAAAATTTAACATTTTTTGTAGCAGAATGGTGTAGTGTAGCAACATGTAAACATACTAGAAAGTACAAACATGTTGAAACAAACCAAGATGCATTTATATAAGTAAAAATTATTTGACAAATATATAAATAAATATATTGATGAGTAAGATTTAAAAAAAAACTACAAAATAAACAGTTTTTGCCTCAAAGACAAATGATCATGATAATTCTGTAAAAACAAAGTGTTAAGGTCTACAATTGTCAATCAGTTTTAGCAAACATAAACAAATTTGATCAAAGAGCGCAATATATTGCTACTTACACATGTGTGCAATATGAAATTTTTGCACCTTCTTGTTGAACTCTTGACAAGAGGACAAAATTTTTGCCTGTCCCAAATTAAAACCAACTATTCAGATTTTCATACTCTCACCAAACTCAAAAATGATTTTTCACTGAATTATAGTTGGAAAATTGTTGCTAAAGAACTAAAATAAGATTTAGAAAAAAAAAAATCTTAATTGGTATTTCCTCAATGAGCTACATAGTCTCTATGGATATTATTAGATTTCATGTCAACAACATGCACGGTTGATTCATATTAAAATAAGTATCAAGACATTATATCTGGTGTAATAAAAATGAACAGAGTGACCAATTGTTAAAGTACAATTTCATTATCAAACGCCCAAAATTGTATCATTTTACTGAATTTAACCATACACTTTATGAAAATGGAATATTTTTCTGGTAGTATTTATTTGCCTTTTACAAAAAATTTTAATTTGTGATATAAATATCTAAATAACTCTATATTAAGAGCATTAACAAACAATTCAATAAATATGGCTCAGATTATGTGGTTTGTATTTGTAAAGGTTAGAAAAAATTCTCGAAGAAAAAAAAAATACTGATGTCTTGTTTTCCAACAATGTTTTCATGAGCCCTTTTACACAGGACTCATAAAGCACAGGATTTATTGTGTGTTAAAGGGCTAAAAAAAAAAAAAAATCCTCAAAAATTCTCCCAATTTAACTTTGTATGACACAAAATTCAAGGGTCAAATATAGGTCATGTTTGGACAAACCATAAGGTATTCCAAATACTGATTATATGTATCTGTAACAGTTCTGCTAAATAGCCCCCCAAAGCTGGGATTGAACCCAGAATCTTCAGGTCCCAAGTCGAATGGTCTACCACATTGCTACAAAAACTAGCTCTATAGCAAGACAGTATAAGTATCCCCTTATACAAACCCAATTTACATCCATCTGTGGGATAGACCAGTATACAACATATCCATGTCTGGTCATGGCATCCGACAACTGGATCTTTAGAAAATTTTGATTAGGGTTTATTTTAACACTTAAAAGTGTAAATACCAAAGACTCTGTGTTAATAATCCTGAAGGAAAAAGGCAATTGAAAGCATTATGAGACAAAGACAGAATTCTGGTAAGCAATACTTTAAGGAAATAGGCAATTGAAAGCATTATGGGACAAAGACAAAATTCTGGTAAGCAATATTTTTTTTTAAGTATTTTCTCCTGTTCCAATAGTGTTTTCAATTATATGAGTGAACTTCAGTTCATTTACATGTATCATTTTCTGTTGTCTGCAGATGCATTTAACTCTTTCCATACTAGAGACAACACCAGAAGCTTTTGTGGACAGTGTAGATCAAGATCAGACTGCACAGAACATGCAGTCTGATCTCTGATCTCCACTGTTCACTGCTATATTGTAGATTATGACCGAACTGTTTCTTGATCTTGTAGAAGAAATGTATTTTTAGCCTTTGAGACAATGCAATTAATTTGTTTAGTAGTGAAAGAGTTAAAGTGCCTAAAACTTGTCATATAGGAAAGGAATGAATAATGAAATGGCATCCATTTGATTACCATATTTGATTAAAAAACAAAAAGTAATTTATGCATAGATGGTCGACGTAGACTAACCTGAACAATCTTACAAAAATTAACTTCCATCTAAATGTGGATCTGGGGTCCTGCATGGCTCACCAATAAAGTGTAGGACTTCTTACCTGATGGCCTAGGTCCCAGCCTCATTGGATGCACCATGTTTTTCTGCGAGAAAGTCCTTAGGCAAGACAATTCAGAGCCCTAGCCTAGTACTACTAAAACCCAGACATACAGAAATAAGCTAGCTGTAGGAGTTATATGACTGAAATAATGTTGAAAGTGACAGTAAATATCATTCAATCAATCAAATGTGGATCTAACATTTCTGTCAGCCTCACAAAATGTAGCTGTTAAGTTTTTGAAAACATTGGTAGACCAACAGATTTTCAGTTTTCATTTTTACTTAAGTCATTTTCCCCCATCCCATAACACCACTAAGGATACAAGGTAAGTGTGGCTTTATTATCGCATTTTGAAGGATTTTCAGAAAAATCTTTTGAAACAACTAATCCAATTTGCTGAGCTTCATTCAGCAATTTTAGCCAACTAAAAATCAAAGGTTTTCAGAAGAACTAGTGAGGGTATTTTTTGTCTGAGACTTTGCTTTAAATCAGATTGAAAATATTTACAGCTCACCCTAGGGTTTGTAAACATGTGAGCTTACATAAAGATAGATACACTAAACATGATAACTATATCTTTCTTTTCTACAGCATTTTAAGCATTTCTAAAATCATCATTATTCATCATTATGCAAGACTCTTTTAAAAGATTGAAACTTCTGTACTCAGACATCAAGGGTTTGATTTTTACAGCAGCATTTTACAATTCTAGCCTAAACACAACAATTTCTAAACTTTTATATGGTTGGTATAATCATATAGACTGTGAATAATTCAAATCTAAAATAGTGTGCCTATAAGAATGGAATTTTACCATGTTAGGCAGTCCGATCTTAATCTACCGGTACACTTGTTACATAGCATACAGACTGAGGTATAAAGCATGCATTGTTTTGAAACTAGTACGGTTCAGTTTAAAAAACACACACACACACAGGGAAAAAGAAACAGTGGTATTTTGTATGTAAGTTCTTACTGAAAGCACATTGTCCTTTCCATAACTCTAACAGATAGGAATCCCTTCAAGGGTTCCTCCTAATTACTATACAACTTCAAACTATTAATTTCAAAATGAAATACAAAATCAAACTAGAAACAATAATTTGATTGTTCAGGTATAATGACTTCTTCTTTCCTTTCATAAGAATGTTCTTGGTTTCATTCCTGAACTCAAAAATGTTTTGTAATAGTCTGAAAGGTGAAAACTAAGTGATGTGTTCAGTAATGTCTAAGATTTAGACCATGTGTAATTCATGAATATTGAATGTACCTTTCTTCTATAAAGCCGTGGTCACACTTTACGTAGTTGACCGTAGTTGGTTATGGCCGTAGATGGCCGTAGTTGAACGTATTAAACGTAGTTGAACGTAATTACACGTAGATAACCGTAGTTCAACGTAGTAATGAACGTAGTTTGAACTTACGGTTTGCCCGTAGTAAGCGTAGGGGTGTAACGATACATCGGACTATCGATGGATCGCGATGGTGAGCGTGTCGATGCTACTGCATCGATTGTTATGTTGGATAGTTCCCTCAAATATCGATAGTTTCGATAGTTTCACTGACAAGAAAGAGAGAGAAAATACTGCAATTCGCTAATGTATTCGGACGCCCTAAAAGTTCGGACACGTTTAATTATTTACAAAAATAATTTATTTTTTAATTCTTTCTCTGAACACTTCCAAAGCAAGTTTTCCTAAATATTCGGACATTCCGTAACGTTAATTTCCCAAAATATTTGACGGGCAATTTTTTGGAATATGTTTTCAATAACGATCGGCTCCATAATATTCATTTCTGCATAGCAATGTTCATCGTTACGAAAACGAATCCTTCGAGAGCTGATTAACTCAGCGGTAATTTTAAGTCATGAAATTTGACCAAAATAATTGCAACACTAAGGGTGTTTTTGTTAAAAACTTCTCACCAAATCGAAAAAGTGTGGATTTAGATCAAAGATCAGACCAAACAGTCTGCCTAGTCTAATCTTAATCTACACAGGCCGCCAAAACCATAATCATGCGTGTTGTCCCACCATAAGCAATAAATAAATCTACTATGAAAAATGAATACTAAACCTCGTTCTTTCTTTTCTTTATTTATCAGTAATCCATTTCGAATGCATTCCTTTTATTTCGGCTGCAAGGAATTAGATTAATTTTTAGAAAACAGCCGCACTTTTTTATGCTGACTACACAAAACGTGACACGACTGGCGTGTTCTTGAAACAGCTATATTACTACATGCAAAAAGGCTTTATCAGCTGGTGTACATGTAAATCGTGCATGGAATAGGCTTATTGCATGGTCACTTTGAATTGATTGGAGGTCGACCTGCAGCCAGATACAAGTTTCTTCAAGCAGACCAGTTTAAGTGTGTAAATTAAACAGGTGCGTTACAACTCAGTCGCTTCGAATGATTTGCGTGTTACGTCATACCCCTTATCCAAATTTTACTGCAAACATTTGTGTACCCCCGACTGGCCGACAGGCATCTTGTAGACAAATGGCTTTTAATATAGATCTACATTATGGTCGTTCTGATTTACTCTGCTGATGGCAAGATGGCGATTTTCAAAGTTGGCGGATGGTGTAGATAGACATCAGACTAAACAGAACACGCTGTCTGATCTTGGATTTATACCATCCACTTCTGTACTATGACTTAACTCGTATTAGAAAGCTACTTCTTTCTCGGGCTAAAAAAGGTAAGATAATGTTTAACAGTGTTCCCACTCGCGCAAATTATTGCGTAAATCACGTTATAGAATTGAAATTCACGTAACAAATTCTGGTTACACCCGAGACTTCGCGTAAGAAAATGCATGGACAAAAAAGGCCATTATACGCTTTTCTTGTGAAAAATGACAGGTTTTGAAGTTACTTGTTACCCTCATTGACAATCCTTTTGTCAAATCATGTGGAAATACCTAGCCAGAAATTAACAGTAGTAAAAAACACGGAAACCCATGACACAACAAAATGTCTCTTTGACATTGACCGATCAGAGTCACTTCGGATCGTCTTTTCAGCTTTTTAATTACTATAAGCAGTAAATTTATACAAATATCTTAATATAACACACTTTTTGGATACACATACAACAAGGTAAAACCTATTATTTCGGCCACCCCCTTTTTTTCAGAATGATAATTTCCTAAAGATTTGGAGACTAAACAAAAATAATCATTTTTTCTGTCTGAATATATTGGCCAATTATGGGTAAAATTAGATAAATTCTATCAACTCAAAAAAACCTTAAGGGCTCACATTTAAAAGGTGATTTCTTTAAAAGTTTAAAGTTGCTTTATAATTACTTTTTATTAGGTGTGTTTATGAACCACCAGCATTTGCCAGCATTTTGTGCTTTGCATGCTGTTGTATATCAATCAGACTTAAAAGTTGACTTCTTCAAATTCTTCAATTTAGAAAAAATTCTCCTTGAAATTTATTGAGCATCTTACATTTAACTCTATTTTCCCCTTTATTTGCTATTCAAAACTATACTCAAGTAGAATTTAAACTACTCGGAGAAAGTATTAGTCTAAAACATGGTTTCAAGATGTAATTTGGTGAAATTCATCTCTTGCAATTCATCCAATAGTATTGCAATAGTATTGCAATAGTAACAGGCAATATCAATACTATTGCAATAGTATTTTTTCCAATGTCAATACTATCGCAATAGTAGATTTTGGCCTCAATAGTCAACCCTAAGTAAGCGCATAATTTTTGAACATGTCCAAAAATTTGTTACGGTTAACTACGATGTTCTGACCCTACTGTGGCTGTAGTTTGAACGTAGTTGACCGTAGTTAACCGTAATTGACCCTACTTAACCGTAGTGTGTTTGATACGTTCAAATACGGCAAACTCCGGTAATTCCCCATTACGGTCAACTACGTAAGGTGTGACAGCGCTTAAAATACAATGACTGCAGCTTACCCGTACTGAGCAGGCACAATTACAACGTTTTACCGTAGCTTAACACAGTTGACCGTAGTTGTGCGTAATTAGGACGTAGTTCATACGTAGTTTAACGTAGTTAATCATACTTTGACGTAGTAATACCCTAGTTAACCCTAGCCACTTTGCACGCAGTTGAATGTAGTTAACTGTACTTACACGTAGTTCAACCTACTTAGACTTTCTATATTGCCAAGTTTGAACCTACTTTGAACGTACTTAAACGTAGCTGACCGTAGTAGCACTACGACAGACTACGTTTGAAATGAACTACGGACAACTACATGCATGACCGTAAATGTGACCATGGCTTTAGAAAAATGAAAATTTACCTTGTATCTTCATAAAGAAACAAGAAAATAATGATTTTACAAAAGAAAGTAAGGTCAACTCATGCAGTGCCACAAAACATGAAATTGGTTGTAACTACCTTCAAGAATAATTTGATGGTTGACTGATTTCTGGTGTTTACATTACTGTCAACACTGTTTCAGTCTTACAGTGACAACAATTCATCTATTTGTGTACTTCTTTGGTTTTACTAGACATGTACAGCGAGAGTCGAAGGTCGAGAACGAAAGCCGAAAACGGAAAAACTCCAGGGGTCGTATAAAATGCGCTCCACTGAATGAAGTTTGTAAAACTGATTCAAATAGCGTTAGCTTTTTTCGCGCATTATTCAGTTTCAGAGGATAGGACCTATTTCTATCCTACAACATACTTTTTCACCATAGATATAAACTGTTTAGGACAAATATCTCTTTGGGTTCCTCCAAATACCACTGATGGCCATGCATATTTTGGGGATCCTGCGTGGTAAAGTGTTGGACTCGTGATCTGGAGGCCCCGGGCTCGAGCCTCACTGGATCCATTGGGTTTTTCATGGGAGTGTCGTTAGGCAAGATACTTCAGAGCCCTAACCTAGTACCGGTGAAACCCAGGAAATACATGTATATGCGAGCTGTCGCCATGATATGACTGAAATGATGTTGAAAGCGGCGTAAAACATCATTCAATAAATCAATTGTATACTTTGATTGTGAAAGTATACGTTTTGAAAGTGGTGGACTGGTTGTGTAAGGTCTGTGTAGCATGTTAATAAAATCTGCATAGAAAATTAACGACTGTTTTCCAACGCCTTGCACGAGTTATTTTAGGCTAGTTGCACAGCTCTATACGTATACATTCGGTTTTGTAAACGGATTCAATACGGATTTTTAAGGAAATATTTATTTTGATTTTGAAAGTATATGTTTTGAAAGTGGTGATTGTGTACGGTCATTGCTTATCGTGTCAATTAAATTCTTATAATCCGTTTGGAAGACAGAATGTACACAATCACCATTTTTAAAACGTTTACTGTCACTACCAAAATATATATATTCTTGTGAAATTCTCGCAGACGCGGATACCTTATTGAGGCAATACTTTGTGCCAACCGCCACCCGATTTCGTACATTATCGTAAATATGCATTGGCTTTAAGGGACATTATGTGCCATTTACCGCCAATCCCATTTCTTGATATTCGCAACAGATTGCATTATGATGATGACAGTATTCTGGGAGAAATGTTTTTTTCGAATGATATGTTGTCAACAATACGAGTTTTTTCAAGCAACGGGTGGGATCCAAAACATTTCTTCAATTAGTCAATATGGTAAAATTGCCTGAGTTCCCAATATTTTGTCGAAACGCAATAGGGTCCTCTTATCAAGTATGTGGTTACGAACATATTCGATATATAGAATGCTTTCAACACTTTTCAAGGTGAGTTTAGCAACTGTTGAAAATGAGACACAGACGGCTATTCCAGTATTTTATACGTGTTTAGCAGGTTATATTCGCTGGCCATCATTGGATGAGTATCGAAATATGGAGGGCACACGACATAAAATTTAGGCAACTTTAGGTGCCATTGATGCGACTAGTCGCAAAATTTATCGTCAAAACAAACATTAAGGACATTGCTCCTCTGGACATCGTCATTACCATTGTTTAAATACTTAAATCATGGTTGATTGCTCGGGTACTATTGGCTATATTGAGTCTAGCTTTCTTGGCTACTAGAATGACACACAGCAGTTGCGTTTAATGCGCCTAATTGGAGATTTGCCTTTTTTTTTTTTTTTTTCTTAAGTAATTGTGCATTATTAGGAGATGCAATTTATACTAACAGTCTTCCAGTGATAACACCATTCACTGCAGCAAAACTATTAAAAGTTCGAGATGCACGCCCCTACAGGAAGTGCAACCGCTATCATAGACGATACCGTGTAGCTGTTGAGCATGCCAGTGTGCGAATTAAAGTTTACAAGGCTATCAGCAGTGTTTGGAAACACCAAAGCAGATGTATGACCGGAACAGGTTATAACTGTGGTGCATTGGTATGCTGTAGGAAAAACATAGACTTATCTTATCTTCTGAAACTGAAATATTGTTCGGAAAAGCTAACGCTATTTGAATCAGTTTAACGTACATCATACGAGCACATAAACGACCCCTTGAGTTTTTCTCCTTTCGGCTTTCGTTCTAGACTTTCGACCATCGCTGTACATATCCAATTTGAATCAGTTTTACATACTCCATAATTGTCGTTGGTAATGTGTTTCTCCGCTTTTGACTTTCGTTCTCGACTTTCGACTCTCGCTGTACATGTCCACTAGGGCTAGGCTGGTTCTCTGCAGTGTTTTGTCTATGGGCATTCTACAAAATCCTAGCATGTAGAAGAGGATAGAACCTGTGATCATCCATAAGTGGTCAATACTGGTCAATAGTGATCGACTTGTAGAGGTCATTTGGAAATTTTAATGGTCAGATGAGTTTTAAAAGGGCAGTTAGGCTAATTAGTGGATGATTTGTTGTGTGGATTTCTTTTTTCCTCAGATAAGTTGATTTCATCAGTATGAAATAGAGGAGTGGAAAAACTGTTTTGCCCCTGCCAAGGGTACTCACCAGCTGGCCTTTGCCACTTTTCCAAAACTGTGTAGAAGTTCCTAATAAGGTCTTTAGGTTTCATGTTTGACACCTTAAGTAATTGCTTGATGATAAGATATTATCATGATTGCATATAAGTCATTATTTCACGCTTTCGGAATAAAGCCTGGTGTCAAGGATAATACCCCAAATAGGGACACATGATTTGTCTCTTTGGTAATTTGATTTAAGCCACATCCACTGGGGGTAGAAAGGGGCAACTTTTAAACTTTTTAATGTGTTTTGAGAGCAGTTTAAAGGTGTAGGTAGACACTTAATTGTACTTCAATGACATTGATGTATCCTTAACTATTGTTTATTTAATCAGTTAGTGCCTTCTTCATGTGTACCTCAATATTCCTATAGATTAATGACAGACCTGTATATTTCACATGTTTGCCTATGTATGACTGTTTTTTTCTGCAATTTAACATGAAAATTATATATTAGCTGCTTTTTTATGCTACCTTTGACCTTTTATGACCAAAGACTATGTTAAATTATCTATATTTTTAAAACCTAAGTGTGTTTGTGGTGAGAGAGACAGAGAGAGGGAGGGAGAGAGAGAAAGGGAGAGAGAGAGTGTGTGTAGAACTATAAACATTATCTAACCTGTAAGGAATGATGATAGACAAAATTTTTTGTTTGAAAAGAACCAACCTCTATGCAAGTTCAATAAGGAAAGTCATTCCAACAACCTCTTAAGTTGACCAGCAATACTGTCTTTTGAATTATGATCAAATAAGAAAGGACCTTATTAATAAAAACTATGATACTGATGATAATATGTAATAAACCTTCATGTACAGGACGTAGGAGGACAGCTTTTAATGTTAGAAACCAGACGGGTATGTAAGCCAGTGATTTAATCAACGAAATCAACTACACCAATCGACCACTTGTGACCAGTATTGACCCTTTATAACCGGTTAAAACTGCCAGCCTGGTCAATACTCATATTGACCTATTCTTTGCCAACCTTGCATACTACATAACTAAATCATTGCAGGGATATGTGCAAAAAATACCTGATGTAGCATTATGAGATACTTGAAATTCAATATTTACACTGGTATAAGGGGGAACCGTATAAGGGTTATTCATTACATCCAATGCATTTTTGAGTGAATCCATTTTCATGGTCTAAAGAAAAGAATTAAAATCATCACTCATCACCTGGCAGAACATGGTCCTTTTTTTATATGTGTGAATCCAAGCCCTTGGTCAGGTGAAGGTACTTTAGCAGCCAGAATGGATCAAGATCACACTCAGTGTGACAAGTTGCCATGCAGAGTAAAAAATGACCTTCACATACCTAAAATGAAACTTTCAAGTCGAATGTACAAATCCAATTATTGCTATTTTAAAGTTATTCTTTGGGGAAAAATACTTTCTTACCAGGCAGTATGCAGTCTGATCTTAATCAACACTGTCTGCAAAAGGTCCTTGAGTAGCACTTAACAGCCTAAGGGTTAAAAGAATTGGGTCACTCTATAAAGGTTTAAAAACTATAGGCATAATTTCATGCTTAGGTTTGAATTACATAAAACACAGTCACCGTCTTAAATATGGGTTTAGCAGCAGTTCATAATAAAAATTTATAAGTAAAGTAAAAATATTTTCAACTTGCTCTGTACATGCACTTCTAATTCACAGGATCAAAAATATATCAAACATTTCAAATCTATATGTCTAAATAGAAAGACGTATAGATGCATCCCTGTGGATGAAACGTCACAAAATAACATTCAAGGTATCAGAAGGACTATAAATGGAGTTTTACATCTTGATGACAAATTGTAAGCCTGTCTGAGTCTCTGAGGCTTCAAGTTAGTGCATGTCTAGTTCGCTGAGAAGGACACGATTTCCCATCAAAAACCTTCAGTATAAATTCATGTCCCAGGTTCGTACTTGATCGGGGCCGTTTGTAAATAAAGGATTTCTTAATGTCCCTTCGATAACTAGAGAAAAATCTTGGAAGCTTTTCCAATGCAGTCTTGCATAAATCAAACACTAAATAATTTTTTTGATAGACTGCACGATCTCAATTCTTTCAAACGTTCAGCAAAAATGTTTCAAACAATTCGGAAATTCATCGATAGCATTATACGAATGGCGGTAACATGGTGCCGAGTCGACTTTATGGGTTCTGTGTATTCGTTATCGAAAGGGCTTTAAATTATTTATGGCCAAATTCTAGCTGGCTATCTGAACAGTTAAAGATATTTGATATAATACATAGTTGAAAATGCAATTTTATCGAGGAAAAACTGCTTAATCTCCTTGTTTATTTTGGCAGCGGACGACACAAGTTGTGAATGAAAGTTCTTGAATGAAAACGAGGCCAGTGTAAACAATGTTCTTACGCATATGGCTATATTTTGGAAAAAAAAAAAAAAGAATAAACTTTGTTTCAGTATTTAAAGTATTTTAGACTGACAATTCTTTTAGTTTTGGCGAAATTTCGATAAAGAAATCAAACTTAATTTGTATGATTTGTTCAGGGTCAGAGTTGAATATCATTTGTAGATCTGCGTTGTTCGTCCCAATCACCGGCCATGCAAAACTGAAAGTAAGCGCGCATGCGTCGTTACGCATGATGTATTTGGTTCCGGTCAAAACGATCACAGTAAGCGGATTTGCTATTTAGCAAATCCTTTAAAAATGGTTGACCCATTGCTGTCAAAATCTTGTTAAAAGCTGCTCTAATGGCACACTTCATTATTTTAAACGCTACCCATTGGATGATGATAGATAGTGTCTTTAAGCGTCGAGATGTTAAGCAAGAATTGAAACAAGGTCTTAAGACTCAATATTTATACGGCCGAAGAATAATCTGAAACAGTTACAGATATAAGCAAATTAACTACAGGCCCACTGTTTCCTCTTCTTATAAGAGCCATGCTTTGTGAAAAGTGGGCTTAATGCATCTGCGAAAAATATCGACCCAGCTCATCCTGCGCAGTCCGCGCAGGCTGACCTGGGCCGAAACTTTTCGCTCTTGGTTAATTTTTTGTATATCCAAGGTCCAGTCTACCTCTTGATTAAGTCAGTTGTTAAAAAAAGTGTCTATTAAGGATCCATGAGTATATGATGGCTTGCTTTGTATCATGCATCACGGAGATGCATTACGCCCCTTTCGCCAGAGCACGGCTTATATAATTTAGCGGCGCTCTGGAAAAACCAGTTTATCTTGTATTGTATTATATCTTGTGTTATATTATATCAACCAAGTTATCACTTATACGGATCCATTGTGTTTAAAGACGGGATGAATCACCAGGTAGATTGATCCTATGACACACAAAAATTTTTACCGATGGTAAAAAGTGTCGGACCAGGTTAACCTGTACAAAAGACTGTACTGACATTGGTCAATACTTTTGCAGATGCCTTAAATCACTTTTTCACAGAGCATGACTTATATATAAAAGTCACAAACTATTGTATCTACATGTATATACAGAAAGCCCTCGGATAATTGATGGTTCCGTTGATCTAACTGTAAAGGAAGGTGAGCCTGTCAAGTTATGGTGTGATGCTACCGGTAGGCCAGATCCAGAAGTCACGTGGTTCAAGAGAGATATGGATAGCGGCGAAAGCAAAGGTATATTGTTTTTGTTTATTTGTATTCATAACAAAATTCCACTGATTTATCAAACAGCCCTCGTCTGTATAGTTAGGGATGAAAAATTTATCTTTTATCAGATTGATCTAAGTTTTATTTTAAATTATCTCTACTGAAAAATAAACATCTGGTATTATCCTTACAACGTGACACACTATAGTCGTTACACCATAACTAATTGCTACAGTCAGCCATTCCTTTCTTGTTGTGAATACAAGCAATTTCGTTGAAATGATATCTCCCACCGAAAAAGACCTTTTTTGATACAAACATATAAGAGATATTGTAACAATATTTCTTATATGTTTGTATCAAAAAAGGTCTTTTTCGGTGGGAGATATCATTTCAACGAAATTGCTTGTAGTTATACTCCGGAGAAAAATCCCATCTGTAAAAAAACAAAGGGAAAATAACTCCAAAACTGATGAAAAAATCTATGGATTTTGTACACTGCACTTGTTCTCAATGTGATCTATCTGCGTATTAAGTTGGAAACCAATAGCTTTTTTTGGAATTTATGATCAAGACAAAAATCCAATCTGTTAAACTACAAAGGCAGATAACTCCAAAAGTAGTGGAGAAAGAGTTATGGATCTTGAACACTGCAATTTTCCTCAATGTAATCTAACTGCATCTGCATTTGAAGTTTGAAGTCAAAAGCTTTTATACTTTGGAAGTAACGCTCGGGTCAAAAATCTAATTTGTAAAATAACTAAAGGCAATAACTCCAAATTAACAAGGGTATATAACTGTGGTGTTGCATGGTCAATCTGGGTGAAGCTTGTTGTACTGCATTTCCTAATGGTGGTTGAAAGATGTGACAAGTTCCATGTAAAAACTCTGCATAGTTTTCAAGATAAGACTCAAAACATCAAAAATTTACGCGACTGCGTAACTCAAAATCGCTCCCAGTCGGCCATTTTGCATCGAATCAAAAACAGAAAGTATATCGGCAGAATAGGTTATTATAAACGCTAAATTATATACCTCCGCCTTCGGCGGGGGATGATAAAGCTGGGCGACAATAAAAATCATATTTTGCACACGTATCGAACAATCTATATCCGAATTTCATACAAACTCGTAAAAAAATACATCTTCAACAGTGAATTACAAAACACGTGTAAAATATATAGCCGGGCTCCGGATATGAAAAGATGACGACAACGTCTTAACAAGTCAAGAGATCGGCGCACTTTTTCTACATATTCCTATCGAATATTCACACTTCCTGTGCCTGGACACCAACTTGCTAAATGTGTCTCTATACCAGTCACTGTTGAAGGATTGCATCGCATTTATTGTAGCGCGACGTAGTTTCTACAATCAGTTGATCTTCCGTCCATGAAAGCTCACCTTAATTTCAAGAGAGGCTCGAAAGTCCAAATCGGGTGAATAATGTGGGTGCTCTAGAATTTGGAATCCGGTAAGATGGATTTCGAACATTGTTGATGAGACACAGTGAGCAGGTGCGTTATCTTGATTAAATGTTACGTCGCAGGGATCCAAATCTGGTCACTTTCAAGTAAGTGCGTCAACAAGGTCACAGCGTAACACCAGGAATAAAATGGAATTTCTTCGTATTGGGTTAAACCATGTACATTTTTTTATCATTTGTGGTTATTCTAAAAACACGTTATTTTGTTGTTGTAACGGACATGAGATATAAAACAAAACATCAAAGTAAATAAATAAACAATAAAGTAAATAAAATAAATAAAACTTAATAATAATCTGCGTTCACAGTCTTGAATCTTGTGCTCCAAGATCATCCCCCTGGCTCCGCCAATTTCTTTCCGAGGATTGATGATAGTCATTGCGACAGGACTCATTCCTCTCCCACTGCTGACCACTGTTTAGGCGATGGTTATGTGGGGAAGCAGCCAGTGACTTGAATAGAAAATTGTGCTAAGTACTGGTAAAAGAGAATCCAGGAAAGCATGGATAGGTGCACTGGCCGCCGCGATATAACTGATCAATGTTGAAAACGGCGTTCAACACCATACAATCAATCAATCAATCCAAGATCATCCGTCTGCGTTCCATGAAATAGATATACATTTCTTTCCCAAAACTGCGTTGAACCCGGGCTTTCTTTGCTCCTGGTGACCTAGGAGTTTTCTAAATGCTTGATTCCGACTTTGTGTCTGGATCGATATGATCGACCCAAGTTTCGACAATAGGTTTTATGCGGTCCAGAAACCGATCTGCTTCTAGTTCAAATGTAACCCACCGCTCCTTCTCCGTGTCCTTCAGGAGTCTTGAAACCCAGCGCTCACGTACTTTAAACATTCCGAGATCTGGTGCAAGGTTACGATGTCCTTTTGAACAAGACACACCTAAATAGTCCGATATGGCACTTCATCATATACCAGAAAATATTCCGACTCAAATACATGCATCGAAATCGGATAAAATAACACACAGGACAGAAAAAAATCCTTCCCTTAACCCTTAGACTTTCTCATCGTACAACACTAAGTCAACAAATATATTTTATATTTATTTCAAATGGTAACGTGGTACGTAAGCACTTGAGAGAGCAAGCGTATATACATGATCTTCAAATACATTGCATTTATCACCAACTAAGTATAAACAAACATGTAGTAATACACCAACTCTTGTTTAGCTTGACCGAACTTGAACTACACCTCTTCTCCTAGATGCTTTGTCTACAACAACAACCATCAAAAAACTTTGTTGAGCAAACAGAAATGCTGGTATGAGCAGCGACAGAAATATATGAATACATATGACACATTGACATTTTTCAATTTACTGTTCCATTCAGTATGTACAATACATGACTATATGTAATACCATATGCATTAGTAATGAAATGGTGATTTCTGTCTCTTTCAACACTAATTTTGAGCATATGACCATCGTTCATTGCATTTATCAATTATTCTATGGCCGACTCGCCCAGGAAAAACCAGAGATAAAAACTACATGTAGAAAAAACTCTGGGAACCTGTGCCCATTAGTCAACGTCTAGTGCCATGGAATGTTGGGCCTCATTCAGTGAATTTGATTTTGAGCTACCGAAAACAAATGAATTGTGTATGACAATAACAACACCCGTGGAAATAAAATGACTTCTGTTGGGAATGGTACTACTGTATCGATGGTATTCTTACAAGGAATTAGCGACAGTGCTTCAGAGCTATAGTGCTAAACCATGGGTGCGCACGCTTACTTTCACAAAAGAAAAAACGTCTGTACGCGTTGCCCGCACAAAGCTGATTGAGCCTTGTACCAACTACATGTACAACATGCTTATCATAAATCCCGTGCTTCATACCTTACAGGTACTTATCGAAGCGTCATCGAAAAAGGGAAAATAATTTCCTTCTAATTCGTTCCTCAAACGCAGGAAATTATATTTCCCTTAACCCTTAGACTTTCTCGTCGTACAACACTAAGTCAACATAAATATACTTTATATTTATTTCAAATGGTAACGTGGTACGTAAGCACTTGAGAGAGCAAGCGTATATACATGATCGAAAAGAACGGGCAAACGGACGGAATATCGAATGATACCATTCGAACATCCAACTGAAGGAATAAGAAATAGTTATATCTGCGTACTTAAGCACTCAAATACGACAACAAAAAACGCTTTTTTTTTTTTTTAACAATGAACATCTTTCTTAACTCTTGAATTCTCGTTGAACTGCGTCATTTGCATATGACCAGTACCAGTACTTTTACGAATTGATTGGGAATCGTTTCTCAAACGTGTAATGAGAAATCAGTGCAATTACAGAAATGTATCATTGCCACGAACGGTACAGGAACTTCGTCCCATCACAGGGCAATGACAAATCTATTAATGTAAGCGACGCAATAGGCAAAGAATAATAAAAGAAATTCTGCAAGAATTCCCAACCATGGTCAATTGTAAACTCAAATGAACCAGCGTATATTCTAAATATCAAATATCAAGGCAAACGTATCAGTCATTGTCAGTTAAATACGATTCAGAGTATTATTCATTTAACATTCATCAGGAATTTACATAACATATAACTGTAAAATAAGCAACAGTAATTCAGGCATGCGAAACTAGCAAAAAACCCAAGCATAACACAGATTATTCTTCGTTGTAAAAGACATGTCTGTAACATGAAATGCACTATCTCAGTATTAATGAAATTCTGTCTGAACAGATGGTTTGAACAATTTCTGTTCATGCCTCCTGAAGTTTTCGCTATAAAAGAACGATCTGTGAAGAAAGACCTATCAAAGAATTTGTGTTAACTTTATAGCACAAATATGTGTAAAAGAAGGTCCAGAAATTGAACGTTTACCCAATCAATTAATGGAATCAAGATATAATACGGAAAAAAGAAACACGAGGGAGAGTTCGTGACCACTTTTTAATCTGACCAATTACTGTCCAACTACAACACCACTATGTCGTCGTCGTTTCTGTGCCAACTGCTGTGGACGCCACTCAACGAATTAAAGAAGTAGGACACAGTCTCCACCAAGAACTTCAGTACATCATGTGTGATTTCTACGACTTTAAAAACCATAACGTCTATGAATTATAAAAAAGTAGAGTTCTGTACAGAGTGTAATGCATCGCTATTATATAGTCATTTCCTCATAAATGCTAATGTTCGCTACTGCAAGTCTTTCATTTGTATTCAACGAACTTTTGAATGCTACATTGCATGTTTCTATCAAGCAATCAGACTTGTGTACCTTAATCAACAGGCGATTAGGTATACAGTTCACTCTTTCTTTCCAGATCGATCCAGTACTACAGTGGTCATTTATATGTATGTATATAAAAGATTCTTATCTACATGTACATTTATTCTCCTGGAGTTGAACCGAACCATGTTCCAGTGCACTTTTCTTCGTGCATTGTTAAACCGATTATATCGATGGCATTTGGCTCAGTTACTTACTTACATCACAAGTCCACAACCTTTTAATACTTGTGCCAACTAGCCATAAAGCTCAGTGCTGCAAAGCATTAGTGAACGTTTGACTTTCTCAATGCTACATCACATAGCATAACCTCTCAGTGCTATAGATCCCCGTTAATTTTCATAACCGCTCATTGTCCCAGTTTGCACCAACTCCTTGCAAGTACTCATATTCATCACAAACATCCCCCTATCAAGCTACCGTACACACAGGGGCATAGACCACACAGTGCAAGCGTACACAGAAAACCAATGAAAAAACGAGTATTGCAGTGTACATAAAGCATACAGCCAAATCCTACAGTGCAATAATTGCAAGTATTCCGCTAAGACAAACAGTTAGTGCCAGTGCACACAGAACTCGCAAGTACTTATTTGCCTTATGCTTCCATATTAGAGAATAGAAAAAAACGTAGAAATCAGTGCTATAAGTTCACTAATCATGACTATTTAGTGCCACAATGCACAAAAGACCTTGTTGCTACATAGTCCACAAAGACATAACTGCTCGGTGCAAGCGCACATAAGCTCAGTGCCAGTGCACATCGAACTCATGACTATCTAGTGCCACAATGCACAAAAGACCTTCCTGTTACTACAGAGCCCACAAAGATATAACTGCTCAGTACAAGCGCACATAAGCTCAGTGGCAGTGCACATCCAACTCTGCAATTACGCATTCACGTTACAACCGTTCCGTCCACAGTGTAAATAAAGCATTGAACTCAACGCTGCAGTGCACTGATCATGACATCACATTGTTACGATGCACAAATCAACTTCTCGGTGCAACAGTGCACACAAAGCATAAACCCTCAGTGCCAGTGCACGTCGAACTCATCCAAAACTCTGCAATGAGGCATTTGCATTACAACCTTTCCGTTTATAGTGTGCAAAAAACATGAAACGCAGTGCTGGACATAGCTAATCATTACAACTTAGTTCCAAATGCTTGAAAGAACTTCTCAGTGCTAGAGTGCACACTTGTTATACCTAACCGCTCAATGCCAGCGCACATCGAGCTCAGTGCCAGTGCACATCTAAGTCTACGCATTCAGCATTTCAACGTTTTCACTACAGTTTACAAAGCACATGGAATTAGTGCTGTAATACATTAATCCAGAATGCCCAGAACTGCAATACATGAAACAAGTAAAGTGCTTCTAGGCGGACAAGGCCTAACACGATGATAACCACTCAGTGCAAGTACAGATCCAACTCTACAATTACGCGTTCGCATTACAGCCTTTTCGTCTACAATGTACTCACACAATAGATATGTAATTCAGTACTTCAGAGCACCTGTCATGACTGCCTATTCCTACCATATACCTGACTTTCAAGGTTTTTTTTTTTAAACAAATGTAGATCTACTATTCTGAACTATGCTCCATTTCTACCAAGCCAGCAAATTTCTATGAAATTTTGTGAAACGTATTCAATGCAACCCAAGGACTGAATTTTTGTATCTATGTCTATTTTGGGTTATTTCCTGTTCACATGTCTTGCATTTCTGCAACTAGCATATTATGTATAGAAAATGGCGTGCCCTTCAGAAACCAAACCTTAATTGACCTTGAATATGTTTTCAAATATTCTATTAAGCCGGCACGATATTACTTAAGTACCGTCTTCCAAATCATTGTTTTCGTCCCATCATAGGAAACAGTACTATTTGAGCTTTAATTCTCTACCAGTGCGATATCAGCACTACAATCTTGATACATATCGTACTAACTGAATTGCATTTTCCCATGTAATATAAATACAGTACACAAACTTTACATGGTGCCTTTTTCTTTACTACTTAGTAATTATATTACTAAATGACCAGTCATTGTTTCAATAAATCAATTTTACTTATCTTCTCTAATTTGGATTTTTCCTTCTGTGGTACTTCTTTATGTCTGCATACTACCATGCACCTGACTGTTCCAACTTGTGCAAGCCATACAGTCATGAAATGTTGCCATCCCTTTTTTTCATCTTAATTCTGAAAAGTCAGATAATGAATCATTAATGACAATGGAATATGTTAAATGCTAATATCTAATTTTGTCGTGTTAGCAGCCTATTTTTTTTTACCCAAGATCATACGTTGTCGCATTTCACACCGACTTCGCATAAAGCATAATTAACTTCAAAACTGAAATGATATTTTCAAAGACTACCTAAATTCAATTTCCATTATTATTATCATTTTTAAGTGACGTTAAGAAGAGAATTATGGACTGTGATTATATATAAATATCCATGTCTTAATGGGAATCTTTAACACCGAAATCTACTTATTTTTCCATGCACTACAATGAATTATCATGATTGAATTATCATGACCCGCAGTACATTAATAAGGATTCGTAATTAATACTTATCTTATGAATACACTTTATCTCGTGCAAAACATCTTGTCTTCAGTTCGACAGTTGGTACTGCACGTCTTACAACAAGGCACTCCTATTCGCAAAAGAAGCTTCGTTTGTATTCGAAAAGACTTCATGATGTAATTTGACCGTCTGCAGATTTGCCGCCATTTTCACACATTTTTATTTTACAAAATATAATTTTCAGAAATGGAAAAAAATGGAGCCCTGAACTTCGCGTTACATGAGTTCACACGTTCTGTGCAGTCTGAACTTGATCTTCACTGTCTTCAAGGTCCTTGTCTTGCGCTTAGCAGCCTAATGGTTAATTTGGTTGACACAAGAACAGAACTGACTTTCCGCTCTCAACAACAAAAAAAAAAAGAAATAAAATTCATAAAAATTCATAAGTAATCGAAACTTATGTGGATAAACACATTTACCTTTTAGAATTTCGATGTTCATGAATGATACTTTCCTAGGTCATCGCGGAGTGTAGAAATAGTAGAAATATTTAGTTGATAGCGAACGAGCTAATTCTACCACACTCTATACCGTACGATCTTGAAAGATAACGCTTTTAAAAACTGTGGGAAAGGAGAAAATGCAGGTCATCAGCATATTCTTCTTATCCCACAATATTTTGTACCCTATTAAAGACAGAAACCATTTTGAGCTTTATTTTATATGTCCTGTGCCACTACTTTCAATTTAGTTGAACCCAATATTATGCGCTTGGTAAAGAGTTCATATGATATCAGTTTAAAGTTGTATTTCGAAATTAATGTCTTAGTCCATCTCCAATATGGAGCGTTTAGTTTTTCTCATCTGTCAAGTTGTCAACGCAGATGATTTTTAGAAAGTAGTGACCTTTCAGGTCTCACATTCTTACGGCAACCGTCAGACTGATAGACGAATCACTCCTCTGTTTCAAGAAAAACAGTTCCTCATAGATCAATGAACAGACGTATGTGAAAATAACATGTAAATTGAAAATCTGTGCAAGCAAGTTAAACAGACAAGGTACTTCAGAGTTAAATATCATAGAAAGAGCCCTAGATTTGAAATTAGCCTCGTTTCGCAGCTTTGAAATGACCTAACGTCTATCTGGTAGATGAATAAGGAAGAGAAACACCCCAAAACACCCCCAGACCACTGGAAAAACATAAAAAAGCAGAGTCATCTCCACCTAACACGCATGGAAAACGCTTAGATACACAATTTTATGGGAATAATCATGAAATAATGCTATTAATCTTAGAAAAAATTGTTGTCAACCGACAAATGAATGAATTTTTTTTTTCATAAGCTTGTCCACTGTTAAAACATATTTAATAAGGAATTTCTACCGTCAACTTCTATCAGTAGTTTCAGTACTTTCTTTGATTACAGAAATGGGTACGGGAAGTGAACTAGAGATATCTAAGGTGACAAGAGACGATGACGGTTATTGGGAATGTTCGGCCTATAATGGTATACTTTCAGCTGCTACCCGGCGAATAAACCTAGTAGTTTCTTGTAAGTAAACATATTATTCTATATAGTTTTAAGTCTACTTTCTCCTCTTGCCACCCTGGAGAGACCTTACGTTCTTGCTCCAGATCAACGTTACTGCTCCTGCCAATTGAATGTACCCGCTCCAGGTGAAAACATGGCCGCGCCCATAAGATTTTGCAAGGTATGCACAAAAACATAATTTTTTGACATATTAATAAATAGATATGCAGTTGAAGGTTGTTGCACGGAATGTCTGGGGTGTCAGTGCACGTTAACCTGTAGTTCTTTTGGTGGTTAATCGTTTGTTGAAAACATTTAATCAGACAAACTTCCGTCGGCGACTACGATTTCTGGAAAATCAATACTTGGAGTCTCCAGAAACCTTTGTAAAACATATACGCTCCGTATTCTGTAGTGTGCACCGTGTCAGATGACCTATATAATGATTATTCCTCACAACTATAAACCAAAAAAAAAAATTACATTGCAATTATAAAGCGATATTTTGCCATTTTTGCATTACAACGCAACATGCTCCTGAATTCAATACGACGATCCAGCTCCTGTGTTAAAACACAGTAAGCGTAATTCTTCGTGTTACAGTTAAGAATTTTGTCATTTTGGTCAAGATTCTATATTAATTTTCATGGTCACAGTCATAGGTTCGTCATCGTTGATAATAGCAATAATTGTCATTATGAACGACCAGCTATCTATTCCAAATCAGCTGAATATCTATAGACATCGGTTTATGTATTACCATAAAATGACATACATGTGTGCAAATGCTAACAGAACTTTATTTGGTATATGGACGATACGAATCACCATGGCAACCCAGTGCAGTAAGACCACCGCAGCTCATAATTATATATTCTTGAGAATGGCACATCATTAGAATTAAGATTAATTTTGGCGCGCATTCGCATATAACGGAAATGACGTCAACATCATTGCTTAACGTCTTCAGAACCGGAAAAAACAAGCGTTCAAAATTGTTATCTTGTTTTGTTAACGATATCAATGGAGACAGGGGTGTGTGCATCAGAGCGACATGCGACGGCATTAGAGCAAAGAGCTGTGATAAAGTTTTGTGTGAAATTAGGAACGACGCCACAACAGACTAAACAGAATATTGAGAAGGTTTCTGGAAAGGAAAACGTATGTCGATCACTGATTCACAAGTGGCACAAGAGATTCCGTGAGGGCAGAGAGGACATTGAAGACGAATGAAGGTGCGGTCGACCAACGGAAAAACGGAGTAATGGCAATGTTCTTTTGGTAAAAGAGGTGATGGACAGGGATAGGCGGACAACAATTAGGCAACTATGCGAAGAAACAGGCTTGAGTTATGGTTCTGTTCAGAAGATATTGACTGTAGACCTGAATATGAGACGATTAAGTACGAGATTGGTACCTAGGATACTGTCTGAACAGGAGATGGAAACAAGAGTGGGGCATAGTCAGCGGTTTCTGAGACGATACAAACGGGAAGGCCAGCGATTTTTCGACAGGATTATCACTACCGATGAAACTTGGCTTTATTATTATGATCCACAGACGAAGCAACAGAGTTGCCAGTGGAAGAACTCTGATTCACCGCCGCCAAAGAAAGCTCGGGCCAGTAGATCGAAAGGGAAAACACATGTTTATCATTTTTTTCGACAGCCGAGGACTGCTGCTGTGCCACGCCGTGCCATGTGGTATGACGGTGAATGCCGAGTACTACTCGAAGGTAGGAATAGTTTTAAAAATTGATTCTACCATTAAGTGAACTACTGTTAGTAGTAGTTGTCGTAGTAAAACGGTAATTTTACAGTTTTAAGACGGATCATTGCAATTTCAGGTCATCCGTCGTGACCTACTTACAGCGATACGACAGAAGCGGCCAGATGTTTACGCTGACTTGGATAACATTATTCTGCACCAAGACAACGCTCCGAGTCACCGGGCAGTGGAAACCCAGACAACCATCACCATCCAGCTAGGGGCCGAGATCTTGGAACACCCACCATAATCACCTGACCTTGCGCCCTGCGATTTTGCCTTGTTCCCCATGTTAAAGGCCGAGTTAAAGGGTCACAGGTTTACAGGCTTCGACGACCTACAGAGCAAGGCACTTGCGGTGTTGAGATCTTTCGACAAGTCGATTTATGCAAACATTTTTACTCAGTGGGTGCATAGACATGAACGCTGTGTGGACGCTAATGGTTGTTACTTTGAGAAAATGTAACGTTGACGTCGTTTTTGACGTTATTTTGCGCTTGATCTGCGGTGATCTCATTAATATGGCTGTAGTAAATTCTTGTTTTTGTGTAAACTTAATGTAATGTGAAATTTATACACCATATTCATAAAAGATCAGAGATATTTTCTACAATTTTCGCTTTGTTTTTAAATACAAAACAAAGCTTTTGCGGGTGGAGTCCACGAATTTATTGATCAACCCTCGTATCTTTTAGTTTAGTGACATTTTAAACTTTTTTCTGCAACTTGATTTTTATACGCCCGTCGAATACGGGACGTATTATGGGATCACCCATGGCGTACGGGCGGGCGTACGGGCGGGCGGGCTGGCGGCGTCCAGTTCTTTGTCCGGAGCATAACTTTGTCATCTCCCGTCCGATTGACTTGAAACTTGGCATGTGTGTTTGTTGCAATTATACGGAATGCAGTGCGAAAGAACTAAAACTCTACCTCGTATTGTCTGAGTTATTTCCCTTTGATCGTCATTTTTACGGCATTTTCTGCTTGTCCGCAGCATAACTTTGTCATCTCCGGTCTGATTGACTTGAAACTTGGCATGTGTGTTTGTTGCAATAATACGGAGTGCAGTGCAAAAGAACCATAACTCTACCTGGTGCTGTCTTTGAGTTATTTCCCTTTGATCGTCATTTTTACAGCATTGTCTGCTTGTCCGGAGCATAACTTTGTCATCTCCAGTCCGATGGACTTGAAACGTGGCATTTGTGTTTGTTGCAATAATACGGAGGGCAGTGCGAAAGAACCATAACTCTACCTGGTGCTGTCTTTGAGTTATTTCCCTTTGATCGTCATTTTTACAGCATTTCTTGCTTGTCCGGAATATAACTTTGTCATCTCTTGTCTGAACATCTTCAAATTTGGTATGCATGATTGTTGAAAATTTACGGAGTGCAGAGCACAAAAACCATAACTCTTCCTAGCACGAATTTTGAGTTATTTCCCTTTGATCGTCATTTTTACAGCATTTACAGCTTGTCCGGAACATAACTTTGTCATCTCAAGTCAGAGTGACTTCAAACTTGGTATGCATGTTTGTTGCAATATTACGGAGTACAGTGCGCAAGAACAATAACTCTACCTAGTGCGGATTTTGAATAATTCCACTTTGATCTTCATTTTTACAGTATTTCTTGCTTGTCTGGAACGGAACTTTGTCACCTCAAGTCAAATTGACTTGAGACTTTGGTAAACATGTTTGTTGCATTACCTTCCCTTTACGATTATTATACCCCCTCGACAACTGGTGGTGGGACGGGCGTATCTTGCGACAATTTGCCGCTCTTGTTCTTATTGGAGTACAAAATGTCTTTGGTCGCCTTTTTGGCTAATTAAACCAAAGATAAGTCTTCTTCCGGTTCCCCATCGTTTTCACGTTTTATTTGAAAATAAAACATACATAATTTGCAAGTCTGCGTTTTAAATGTACGAGTATTAACTTTTTAGGTGTCAAATAAAAAAAAAAAGTCGTCTGCGACATGATTTCTTTCAGTATGAAAATATGAAAATACCTTTAAAAAACCTGCCGTCACATTAATTCCTTTTTTTACCCCATGTCTATAGTAACACTACACGCAAATAGTGAAATCTCATAATCACGCACCGCCAGCTTCGGTAGCAGCTGATCTTGTACTGCATTATTTGCCAGTGTCGTTTTCTGGTGTCAAAAGATTTAAGAATTTTCGTGCAAATAATCACAAACTATGCATCGATATAGTGCATTTCACACACAAAAAAAAAATGGATTGTTAATTTGAAACAAATTCGTCATTCGACATTCGTTAGCCACTTTAAGGTCTAATTAGGGTCTACTCTTTTTAAAAGGTGTGAAAGGTGAAAAAAATCTATACATATTTAAATCATAGTATTAGATATAACTAGATGCTTTTAGGTGTGCAGCTGACAAGGCATATGGTTGGTTGTTCGTTGATGATCATTATTATTAATTTACATTAACAAGGAGGAGTCTTGTGATGACGATATCGAAGATGATAGTTATGATAGTTATGGATCTTGTGCATGATAGTTATGGACCTTCTGCATGATGCTGTCTGTCATCAAGCTCTTCATGTACATATATATAATGACATTTCATTTCAAAAAGCATCAAAAGTCAGGACAGGAAACCTGACTGACCGGAAGACGGACAGACAGACACTTATACATATTGATCAAAAAGAAAAATTGTTTGATTAAACTCGTAGACAATGGCTTATAATATCGTACTCTGTTTCATCTCAGGAGCCGGATCTTTTTACTTAGTTTTGGAGCGTGGAGCGTTGCCTATAAAATTGACAGAAAGTTGCTCAATAATGAACCTCGTATATTTTTTTTGTTTAGAACTGTGGTGAATAAAGAATATATGAATCACTTGGCAGAGCACAAACTTCAGAATATCGTGTTTGTATGTTTAACAAAGCTTTTGCTGACTTCCGCTTGTTGCTTTTGAAGAAACCATAGTCGCTGACGGAAGTTTGTCCAATCAAACGTCTTCAACAAACAACCAACCACCAAAAGAACAATCCAAAAATATGCACTGACATCCCAGACATTCCATACGACAACTGTCTACTGCATATCTATTCATCTGATTGTCATAGAAGTATGTTTTGGTGCTTACCTAGCAAAATTCTAGGGCGCAGACATGTTTTCACATGGAGCGGGTACGTTCAATTGACAGGAGCAGTAACGTTGATCTGGAGCAAGAACGTAAGGTCTCTCCAGGGTGCTTACCACTTGTGTTATTTTCACGCTCTGCAACAGAAAAAAGATACAGGTGAAAAAGGAAACAAAAAGCAGTTCAAGGAAAGGAAATTGGTATTTATTTAAAAAATGTGGAAACGGACCTAGAAAAAGGAGGAGATTCCTTAGACAAAGAGGATATTTTTTTTCTTTGGTGAAAGATCGAAATTTAACTCATCGAGTGAACATCATCGGTGATATTTTCACGAGTGGCGCAGCAACGAATGAAAATATTGTCGATGATGTTCACGAGATGAACTAAATTTTGATTTTTTACTGAAAAATACAAATATTCTATTTATTTCATGCTTCTAAACCCTTTTTGGTTGGGACTTTCATCAAAATCCAGGCAATTTGTTTTCGGTAACTCTCCGTGGCGTGCCCCTCCCCCAATAAGAAAGTATTACAATAAATCACGTCATATTTCCGTCTGGTTGAATGGTTTTCGCCCTTTTCCTAGGTAACTAATGCACGGGAACTACTGTTTCAGCCTTTAATTAAAGAGTTGAGTAAACATTTACGGTAATATCACAAGTCGTAACCATGAATTAGCAAACGTTGTAGTCTACCATTTTTTCCCGATAATATACCAAAAAGCATGAAATAAAAAGCAATAATTAGTTTAAACATATTTTATTCAATATAATAACATATATCAACCAATTACAAGACATTACGAAAAGGATCGAAACGAAAGCATCAAAGCTTATATAGTTCCTCTCCCTAAAGAAGGTCACATAGTATAACAATTACAGTAAACCAAATAAATTGAATATACACAAAAAAAAAAAATGAACTGATAGTGAAAATTTGAAAGAACGTCACTGAAAAATAGAGAATGGAAAAAGGAAAAATGATTGGAGGTTGTCCATAGTTAAGGGAGAAAATGTAAAATTAACTTTTATAGGCCCCATGTGTGTGTGAGTGTGTCCGCGGCAGTACAATATCAAAAGAGAGGCACCATATAATAGTACATATTAAATTTAACTTGAAACTCAAGCGAATCTACCGCTATTCTCAATGAAAGCATGAACTGCATTAAAGATTTTTTTTCATTTTCTGCAAGGGAGAGACTATTGTCACCAAATAGGACGATGTCAATATTATAATCAGATTTTTCACAAATACATTGTCTGAATGTTGTCCTAATACTACGATAAAATCTGCAAAAAAAAAGAAGTAGTGCTTATTGGATTCTGTTTTCCCGCAACGACAAAGAGGGTTTTCTAAAATATTTTTCCAGAATAGGTGTTGCCTAAAATCACAACAGTTATTTCTAAGATGAGCATGTAAAACCTGCAGTCTTCTTTCCCCATAAAAAATAGTTTGTAGGGAATTAGTTTATATATATCTAACATACGTTTAAAAGATGAGAGAGAGTCTGTCTCCCTTGTAGACTTTGGCAAAGAATTCCATGCCTCTATAGTTAAAGGTAGAAAAGATTTCATATAAAGATTAGTTTTGCAGGCGATGTTTGATAAATCGTTCGAATTACGAAGATTGTATGTTGTATTACTGCCAATAGTGGTCGATACTAGAGAACATAAGTAGTTTGGAACTAAACCATTTACCATTTTGAAAAAAAGAATAAGTTTATGTTTGTTCCTACGCTCTCTCAGTGTTTCCCAGCCTGATTCTCTTATAAGGTCTGTAATTGACACGATCTTAGTACATCCCGTTACAATCCTGTCTGCCTCATTTTGAATCTTGTCGAGTTCTTCCTTTTGGTACTCATGCACATTATCCCAAATAATATCTCCATATTCAAGAATCGGTCTGATAAATGAGAAATGTATGGTTTGAAGTGAAAGGCGATCGAGCTGGAACCTCAAACGTCTTAAAATACCTATTCTTTTCCACGCCTTTTCAACGGCAGACTGCACTTGTTGATCCCAGTCTCCATCATAAGATAGATAAATACCAAGGTGTTTGTGAAACTGGACTGATGGAATAACAACATCTGACATAGAGAGATCTGCATGAACAGGTTTGATACGTTTTCGAGATATTAACAAAGATTTAGATTTAGAGGGATTACATTTAACCAACCATCTGTCTGCCCATTTACTAACCTTATCTATGTCCGATTGTAAAATGCCATCCGATATATCTGGAGTATCAACTACTATAGAAAGACTTGTGTCATCAGCAAACAAATTGATACCAGATTCAATATCTTGAACAATATCATTGATATATACCAAAAATAGCAATGGGCAAAGCAATAATTCCTCTATAATAAAAAGTTTCGAAAAGTTTGTCTCCTTTAACTCTTTACCAAACGACAACATTTTAGACTGGTCTAAATTGAAAGCATTTGTAGACGACAGATTGAATGTGACTGAAATTTTGTAATTTGTTTTGGGAGGGGTAGAAAACTTGTATTTTTTTTTTTTGTAAACTTTATTAGCCACGTATATTGGATAGGGGAGGTCGTGGCCATCCTCCCTCTATCCTTCCAACAATCGTTATTTACATCCAATAACATTTCTGACCCCTGCGAACAGTGCAGACCAAGATTCGAGTGTAGATTGATTTTGGAATTCACTGCTCGCAAAGGTGACAAATTGCAGAATAAGAGTTAATAAAAATACATGTACTATTCAGAGATCCAGATAAAGTTATGTGTTTAAACAAACTAGTTGAAATATGATCATAAATTATCGATTTTATGGAAGAACACTGTGGGAAAATGTGAAATCGATCTTTGCGAGCAATTTCACTCCCCTCCACAATGCTCTTAAAATTCTTTTTTCTTCATTGTGTTAAACAGAGCATGAGGGGAAAGTGTCAAACAAACGGCCTATTTAGTTCACCGAATCTGGATCAATGAATAGTTATCAAAGACTAATAAGTTTTACAAAGCTATGGAAAAACAAGAAAAACAACTAATAAGAAAGTGAAGAAAAAAAAAAAAAAGGAAAGAAAGGGGAAAACAGAAATGACTTATTGAATAAGAGCAAAAAATGGGAATATATATATCTCTGCATTTTATATCAAGAGTGGTTTTGAATAATATGTCGTACAATTGACCATCTTTCTAAGGCAGAGTCGGAAGATTTTGTTTTTTTATAAGTAGTCCAAGCCAAATGTAAACTATTTTGAAGGCCACAAATTGTCGGGACTTTCGATTTAGATTTACAAGAAGCGACATATCTTTTGACATAAAGAAAGAGTGTGTATAATTTGTCGTTATTATTGAATGTATCGATTAGAACGATGACACTATTTATAAGTCTTTGAGTTGATGGGTCTATTTCTCTTATTTTTGATTCTAAATGTTGTTCGAGGATTTTCACATTTTCACATTCGTAAAATATATGGAGCAGACTCTCTTCAGTAGTATTGCAGAAACAGCATGTTACTTGGGGTAATGTTCATTTTGTTTGATAGGAAGTTAGTGGGGAAAAATCTATGAACTATTTTTACTTGCATCCATTGGATATACGAATCCTTTGTATTTTTAAAAATATTACTATAATTTTTTTTCCAATCAAAATTTTGAGTAGGGAACAAAAAAAATTGAAAGCATTTGTAGACGACAGATTGAATGTGACTGAAATTTTGTAATTTCTTTTGGGAGGGGTAGAAAACTTGTATATTTAGACATCTTGACTGGTCAAGTCTTTGTGTTTTTACGTTAAAAAAGGAGTTGTTATGACTTCATGTAACGTATAATGTGTTCATTTGTCATGTTCACTGGTCGACTATTGTGTTGTGGTAAAAAACAAGGTGTCATGTCTGCATGCTGCTTTATTGTGTTTATTGGACATGTTGACTGGACGATTCTTTCCGTTGTTTGATTCAAAATATAATGTTGACATTTCATATAGTTGTATCATTATTTCTACAAGCCATGTTATTGTGTTCAAATGCCATGCTGACTGGTCAAGATTTTCTGTTGTTAGGTCAAGAAGCAGTGTTGGGTTCTAAGATAGTTATATTACTATGTTTGACTGGTCGACTGTTTCTGTTGTTTGGTTAAAGACGATCGCTACAGTTTCACCATTTTTTGAAAAAATTCAGAATTTCATGAAACTTTGTGTGATGATAGTATATTACCTGATCTTCAAAAATAGGAGATGAAAAAAAGGGGGTAATTAGCTCTGGGAAAATTCTATGAATATTTCTTTTAGTACACCCTGAATTGCGACAGTTCAGGATGAAATTTGACCTATGAAAACTAAGTGTATGTATATTTTTTTAAATGACAACAATTATAAGCAAATTTTATGTCATTGTATTGGTGAAACATCAAATTTAATGAAAAAAATAATTTAGAATATACTGAGTGTCAATCTTTAAAAAAAAATACCCTTAACTTATAGCTAAAACACCTTTATTTTGGAAAAAAAAAAACCCAAAATAACAAAGAGTATCCTTTAAAGTTATTTTTCTTAAGGTTCTAACATTCAGATTTTTCTTATTTTTTCTATAAATAATATTCAGGTACTAAACTAAAAGAATCAGGCTTAAAACAAATAGGTCATCGGCCTTATTTTTCAAGAAAATACATTTTAATTTTGTGGGTTGGGCAATAACTAATGAGTAAATGTAGGGTTTGTCAAAGACAAAGACATTATATGAAGTAAATTATCTCAATTTTTTTCAATAATTCAACAATGTTTATAAGAATCAAGTTTGTTTGTCATAATAAACCAATCCATACCATATAAATGTAATACTGATGTTAGCATTTAACCCATTACTAAACGACTAATTCTGGACTTTTCTAAATTTGACGCGTTTGCAGACGCTAAACCATAACCTGGTATTCATGTATCACAGTCCTTTGATGGGTCAGAAATCATTGTGCGAAAAGGAGAAATCAGTCAGTAGGAGCAATTTCTCCTTTTGACATCAAATGTTTTCTAATGTTGTTGGCTGCAGACTCATCAAGCTAAGAGGTAACCCGGTAAAGGAGAAAGAGTTACAGGTCCTTGTTTTCTGCAAGTCTTTACCAAGTGCCATAAATTTGGACTAGACCAAACTGAAAGAATCTGCATCTGAAAAGATGTTTTAGCTCGACGAGACGTCTGCAAGATAGAGCGCTAGTAGCATGTGTCCGTATTTCCGTTGTTAGGTGACGTAGTTAGGTGATTCATTTTGACTTTCAGTTTAATCTTTTGAAAAGGTAATTTCGGATTCTTGTCTCGCATATAATTATTGTCAGAAATACATATCTAAACGACGTGGTAGATTTTATTGCTTATTCATAGATTTTCAAAAGGCGTTTGATTATGTAGATCATAACAAGCTTTGGGATTCGCTACAAAGAAGAGGTATCAGTGGAAAATTTCTGAATATTTTCAAGTCTATGTATAGTCAGCTTCGTTTTCAGCTTAAGATAAGGGATTTTCTGTTTGAGCAAATCAGATGTGAAAGGGGTACCAGACAAGGATGCGGGAGCTCCCCTACCATATTCTCTCTTTGAGTACTTACACAGGAGTGTAAAGCTGGTGTATTTATCTCAAACGAAGTTGAAGATATTTTGGCTCTTTTATTTGCAGACGACGTTTCTTGCGTATCAGATACTATTTTCAACTTGCAACAACAGTTAAACGTCATTCATAGATATTGCAATGCAGTTGGTATGAAATTGAATTTAGATAAAACAAAAATCATAGTTTTTAGAAATGGGGGTATTTTGAAAAAGGATGAGAAATGGCACTATGGTGAACATAAGATTGAGACTGTTTCATTTTACAAATATTTGGGTTCATTGTTAACATCTCGTCTTTGCTGGAATAAAACTAAATTAAATCAAGCTTCCCAAGCCAAGAAGGCATGTTACAGCATATATCGGTCTCAGACCAGATTAGGATTTTTTAGTTCAAATGATGCTTTTAAATTATTCGATTCTATGGTAAAACCAATTCTATGTTTCGGGTCAGATATTTGGGGATTTGAGTACAGCAGTATCATAGAAAAGGTTCACACTGACTTTTGTAGACGTATATGCTGTCTCAATCAAAATACAGCTGACTTTTTTGCTTTAAGTGAATGTGGACGCTATCCCCTTTACGTAACATATATGACGCAATGCATAAAATATTGGATTAAACTCACACAATATCCACCCAATCGATATCCAAAACAATGTTATCTTATGCTGAGACGGCTAGACGAAAGCGGCAGAAATACATGGGCATCGATGGTTAAAAATCTTTTATATGAACATGGTTTTGGATATGCATGGTTAAATGACGGAATTGGAAATCCTAGTCACTTTATAAAATGCTTCAAGCAACGTCTTAAAGATTGTTCTATGCAATACTTACAAATGAAAATACAAAACTCATCCAAGGCGTCACATTATAAACACTTTAAATCTTTACTAAATATAGAATGATATTTGTCCTTTGAAATGTCCGTTTTTTCTCGTCGTATTTTATCGAATTTTAGATGTTCCAGTCATTGTTTAAATGTTGAAGTTGGTAGACATCAAAATGTTGATTACCATCTCAGATTTTGTAAACTTTGTATTGATATCAGTGTGTACCTTGTGGAAGATGAATATCATTTTTTGTTAGTTTGTCCAGTATATGAAGATCTCCGTAAATTGTACTTTCAAGAAAGATGGAAAAGGGCATTCCCAAGCAAAAGATTTTTTTATGAGATTATGCAAGACAATAGACCCTTACATGTAAAGTCACTGGCAAAGTTTCTCACTGAAGCATTCAAATTTCGAAAGTTATTATTAGATAATGATATATGAATTCGTAAAACATTTGAAAAGTTACTAGTTTATTTGTTTTACACGTAAACCTATTTGATATGACGTCAGTCATGTTTGTAACTATTTAATAGGTATTTGTTATGTATAATGGGCCGGAGGCCTTTATTGCAAATAAAGAATTGTCATTGTCATTGTCATTGTCATTTGGCTTGATTCAAATACTTTTTTCTTCGTTTTGCAGACATGAAACAACCCGTTTTAGTTCTTGGTTTATCCATTCTGCAGACATTGACAAGTGTTGCAAGATCAACTGTGTTAGGTGCTCACCGTTTCGAGTAAAAGGTGAGCGTGATAGTTACACGAAGCGTGATAATGGAAACTGTCGCGAACGTCGTTAAACAACAAAGTTAACCCGTCAAACAGATGTATTATTATTACGTCAAAGTGCTATGTTATTTTGTCCAATGGATATGTTGACCGGTGGACTCTCTGTACTGTTTAGTTAAAAATAGTGTTGGATTGTCAAACAAGTATACTAGTATGTCTATTCTGCATGTTATTGTATTCATACTGGTATTCTTTGTGTTTTGTGTGTTAAATTTCTCGACCCGAAAACGCTAAGAATCGACCACTCAACATGTTCAATGAACACATTAATGTATCATACAGATATGATAGCTTGTTTGTAACCCAAAAACATAACCAGTAAACATGTTATACGATAACAATAACCTAGCGCGCAGACATAGGAGCTTTTTTTATACCCCCAACAACGAAGTGGAGGGGAGTATACTGGAATCGCCATGGCTGTCTGTCCGTCCGTCTGTCCGTAGACACAAATTTGTCCGGCGAAATACTCCTACAGTTTTTCAGGTACTGAACTCAAATTTGTACACAGTGTTCCTATATATATGAAGTTGTGCATGTGCAATTCTCATGACCCTGCTGCGATGCTTTGCAGAATTATCTCCCCTAGAACTTTACAATTTTCGCTAAATTGTATCGCTTTAATTTAAAATTTGTCCAGTGTAATACTCCTTCAAATTTTAATGTACAAAACTAATCAATAATGTATTTCTTACTGTGAATTCTGTTTTTAATATAATTTGTCCGTCCGTCCGTCCGTCCGTCCGTCTGTCCATAGACACAAATTTGTTCGCTGAAATACTCCTACAGTTTTTCAGGTACTGAACTCAAATTTACAAACAATGTTCCTATATATATGAAACTGTGCATGAGCAATTTTCATGACTCTGCTGCGATGTGTTTGCAGAATTATCTCCCCTTGAACTTTCAATTTTACTCAGTTATATCGCTTTAATTCAGAGTTTGTCCAGTGTGATACTTCTACAATTTTTAATGTAGAAAGCTATTTAATCATGTGTTTCACAATGTGAATTCCGTGTTTAATTTGTGTGAATAACAACATTCACACCCTGAATTACTACAGTGACCACAGTTTGATTACAGCTGCAATTCCACGGAAAAACATGTTCTGTAAATATTAATGGTAATGTTACCTCTATATCACTCTAATAGTTCAAATTATTGCCTTTGTATATTGCTAAAGATTTATTATATACCTTTGGTCTCTGTGTTTTAACGGCGACAAATTAATCTAACCCTTTAATGAGTGCAAACCCTTTGTCGGAAGTTTCATTTTCTTTCAGTTCTTACTGTTGTACTAAACCATTCTGCATTCTGTGACAAAGAGCTGTTTTGTGACAAGGAACTGGTGGGGGGTATGATCACGTTTAGTGATAGCTCTAGTTTAGAACAGAACTACTACATATATAGTTACCCGTCAACGTGTCGAATAAGCACAATAACGTAGGATGCAGCCATATTAACTCTGTATTTAACAAAAAAAAAACATACACACACACACACACACACAAAGAGTCAACCAGACAACATGGCCTACGAACAAAATAACACGGCCTGCAGATATGATAAAAGAACCGTTTTAAAAGTTCAGTTTATCTTTTGTTTAACCCAACAACAAAAAGAATCGACCACTTGACCACTTAACAAATGTAGGACGTTTTGGCAACGGACTTTTTGGCCAGGACGTTTTGGCTAGCTGAAAGCGCAATGTTGGATGTTTTGGCCAAGAATTATTCTAGCGTGTCTGTAGGGGATGTATTTTGAAAACATTTTGGGAAAAGGAGAAATTGTCCATAAAAGGACTAAGATATAAATTATTTGAAAAAAAATGTGATAAAAAGAAAATTCTTGAGATGTACAAATTATTTTTTCTTTTGCAGCTGAAGACATCGGAAGACATTTTGGGAAACGGTCGATTTACTTGTAACATGCATTTTTACCTTTTCTCACAATGCTTCACAATTTTTCGCAACATCCTTGGAAAGTTAGGATTTATTGGAAATGAATCAATTCTAATGTGATAATATTGATATGGTATAGGATAATGTTAAAAAAGAAGTTTCTGCAATGGTATGTTTTTATATCTTATTTCTTTATGTTTTGGCTAAATGTTGTTTTAAAACAGAGAAATTCAATACATGAAATTTCTATGATTTTCTTCTTCTCTAAAACCATATACTCAAAAAAGAATAGACAGTACATTTATTTCATTTTTCTGTTTTAAAACAACACTTGGCCAAAACGTCCTACTTTGAACTTTTAGCTGGCCAAAACGTCCGAGGCCAAAACGTCCTGGCCAAAACGTCCGTGGCCAAAACGTCCGTTCGCCCCACTCAACATACCCAATGAACACAACAACGTAGCATCCAGCATCCAACAACGCAAACAGTCGACTAGTCAACTTGTCCAATGAACACAATAACACGTCGTATAGATTTAGTAATGTAGCCATTTGAAAAGTTGACTGTTTTTTTAATCAAACAACTCAGAAAGCTGACCAGTCAACATGTCCAATTACCACAATAAAATGGCGTGTAAGCTAAGTAATTCAAGTTTTTTGACAAGTCATCATTCTTTTATAACCAAACAACACAAAGTCATCATGTTCCCTTCACATAACCTCAAGATATGTTGGCATGTAGTACAGATAACTGTCCCCTAAGGCGATGTTACTTTTTGACTGGTCGCCTCTGGGTACAGAAACGATCAAGACTAATCAGTTGAAAGCTCCGCACAGATTTTGTGCGCAAGTTTGAATTCTTTATAATTTCGCAAATAGAGCACAAAACTAGGATTTAAACATACATGAGTAGTAAAGGGAGGGAGACCTGGTATTTTGGGACATGAAAATACGGTCTCCCTACCTTGAGTGGGTTTCATACCCAGTTTGCTTACACGGGGGTAAGCAAACTGGGTACGAAAGAGAAAAAAATCGCATTTTTGGCCGCCACTTGGCCTTTAATTGCAAATATCCTACTTACTTACCCTGAGTGGGTTTCGTACTCAGGGGGTTCGTACCCATATTGCTATAGTAAGACTATATAGGTTCGCTACGCTAAGAAGGATTGTAGCTGTAGTCAGCTGTTGCTTGAGACTGTTATATGGAATAGGGTAAGATGGAATAGGGTAAGGAATGCTTCATTGTTTACTTTTAACCACTACTTGGGCTTTAAGTGGGGTTAAGGCAAAAAAAAGATCAGGGTTGGGGTTTGACTTAGACGTTTTTCAGTGAATTGATATGGAAGACAACCTGATCTTTAGTCCTTACCACGCGTCAGATCAATGGGACTGTGTTGTACTTAGACGAACTTGATGTATGATATTGTGTAAATGTATTGACTTTTCCTTAGCTTGCAAGGGTAGATTTAACTAGTTTTGATTCAAAATTAACGTTTTTGACCAATCAGAAGCTTCGTTGCTTTAACGTTGACCAATCAGAAGCTTCGTTATATTTCTTTTATTTGTGTGAGTAAAAAAGAAGCTAGAAGGAGAAGGTCGCGTTATGGACAGCCGTTTGACTTAGTCTTTCTTTGGTATGGAATACAGTGTGATTTTGAGAGAGAAAAGTAGGGGATCTGGACTTAGACTTTTTTGAGTGTATCTCTTAAAGAAAATTGACAAAATTGAAAGAAAGATCTTTTCGTAGTTATTGGTAGCCCTGAAAAGGGCTGTTTTGTTTTTGGAGGCTATGTTTTTAGGCACAACCTCAAACTTTTCTGCAGGCTGGGCAGCTACTTGCTGCCCGCCTCCTCAGTCTTCTCAACTGTTGCTCGTCCAGATCGAAGTTTAGCGTGAACGCCGGCTCATCGTCGTCATCCCAGCACTCCGTTACTGGGATGACGACCTTCTTGTTGACTGGCGGCAGTGGTGTTGATGGTAGTCTTTCTTTTTTAGCCATCAGCTTCTCGATCTGTCCGTTTACCCTTTCTAATTTCAATGAGAGGGTGGATACCGCTCTCATTAAATTGTGGACGGATTTGCTAAGATCTTCCATTGTTCAACTCTATAGGAAAATATCGCCGGCTTTTATACGTTGACGGGAGGATTGACCTACTTTGACATAGAATTAACGTTGACCAATCAAAAAATGTGTAATGATATAACGGACGATTCGATTGGACGACGTTAATTCTATATCAAAGTAGGTCAATCCTCCCGTCAACGTATAAAAACGAACTTTTATTTTATTATCGGGTTATTTCATTTCACAATGAAAGGCAGCAAGTTCTTCTGTGGACTATTTGGGAAGAGAAAAGTTGAGGAGAAGAAAAAGAGAGAGATGCAGGAAAAGATGGAGGAGAAGAAAAGAGAAGAAGATAGAAAGAGAGAAAAGTTCAAAGCACTGATTGCTTTTTTCGAGAGGCGGGGGTATGAGTTTTACACTCGTACCCGAAAGATCAAGATGGGGAACATTCTTGACGGATCGGAAAAATCTTTAAACGAAACGCTTAATTCCCTATCAAAATTTTCTAAATTATCTGGTCTAAACATAAATTTCAATAAAACTAAAGTTGTTTGGATCAGAAAGAAAAAATACAGTTCTGACACTATCAAAACTAAATGGAAATTGATATGGGGACATGAGAAATTTGAGTTATTGGGTATAATTTTTCACGTAGATTTAAACAAAATAATTGATTTAAATTTCATACCAAAATTCATTGAAATAGAAAACACAATTAAACGATGGAACCGACGTATCCTCACGCCAGCAGGAAAAATCACAGTTATAAAAAGTTTACTTATTTCAAAAATGAACCACATGTTTCTTGCCCTACCAAATCCTCCTGAAAAGGTATGTTCGCAGCTCCAAAATACATTTTATACATATATTTGGGAAGGCTGTCATAAAATAAAAAAATCAGTTGTCACAAAAGATTATGTGTACTGTGGAATGAAAATGATAAATGTTAAAGCTTTTATCAATGCCCTAAAAATCACTTGGATCAGACGTTTGGTTAAAAGCAATGGTGGACGGGTAAATATTATTGACGAATTAATAAATATTGATAAATTATGTTTATGTGGAAAAGACTTTGTAGAAAATCTGATGAACAGAATAACAAATCCATTTTGGATAGATGTGCTCAAAGCACTATGTCACTTAATAGATACTGTTAAAATAGACAATACGAACATTCAAGACAGTCCAATATTCTACAACCCGAACATCAAAATTAATGGCAAAAGTATTTATCTAAATAAGTTATATAAGGCCGGCATTAACTGTATAGGAGATTTATTCGATTCTAATGGTTCTTTTTCAAGCGTAGAACAAATAAATACAAAATACAACTTGTCGCTTAATTTTTTAACTTTTCAACAATTAAAGTCCGCTATTAAAAAGTACCTAACAGACCTGTCCTTAAAAAGCGAAAACATTTGTAAACACCATAGACCTATAATACCACCATACCTTCAATTGATTCTTAAGGATTCAAAAGGTTCAAAAAGTATCTATCAAAGTCTTAACAAAAACAACGACCAGCCAGCGTGTGTTCATACCTGGGCACAGAAATTAAACATCAGTATAAATCCCGATGAATGGAAACAAATATTTTTCCTACCCTTTTTAATAACAAAAGATTCATATATACAGTGGTTCCAATATCGAATTATTCACCGCATTCTTGGAATAAATTATTTCTTGCATAAAATAAAATATATCGACTCTTCAGATTGCACTTTTTGTACTAACGAACAAGAAACAATTGAGCATTTATTCTGGAACTGTCCCAAAGTTCACCCAATCATCTCAAATTACTTTAAACACAATGGAACCATTTACTCAGATCTAACTGTTAAAAAAATATTGTTTGGATACGTCAAATCTAATACCTACGCAAAAAACACTCTTCTCATTTTGTTTGAAATGTACATCTTTAAATGTAGATCTAGAAAACAAATACCTACAGAAACTGGTGCCAGGAATTCTATATCTATCAAGTTCAAGATTCTAAGAAGAACAGCCATCGAAAACAATAACCTAGACTGTTTTACTAAAGACTGGGAAAACTTTACTTGTTTTATGAATCATTCAAGAGATTAATTTTTTTTTTTTTTTTTCTCTGTAATTCTGGGAAGATTCGCTTTTTGCTTACATTTCTTTTTTTTGTTTCTATTCTTATTTACTTCTTTTTCCTCATGTATTATCTGTTTTTGTTTCTTTGTCCCTACCTGTACGACCATGACTTGTATTACTTTGTAAGATGTGTAGAGGGATGGCTCCCCGACCCTCACACACCAATATACGGGGACAATAAAATCTTTGAAAAACAAAAAAGATGGGGAACATTTACCCCGACCTGAGGGATTTCATGCCGCCTACTAAACATCGTGGGTGGCAAAAGAAGCTGATGAAACTGTATCCTTCACTGGTATGGAATTAATTTATCCAGCCAGTGAATGGAAAAACAGCCCTTTTTAGGGCTACCATTCACCATGAAAGAGCTTTCTGTCGAATTGTCAATTTTCTCTCAAAGACTTACAGTCAAAGAAAAAAGTCAAGCCCAGAATTATTTTATATGTTTTTTATTCAAATTTTTGTAAAATAAAACAAGTCAGGAACTGTAAAACCAATTGAATGAAAACATTTAAACAAGTCAGCCTTTTTTTTTTTTTGTTAAAACAATATTGTGTTGAAACTTTTTTTCACTGTGTTTTTCTTTTTTTCTTTGGAATGTCAGATTCACATTCACTCTTACGCTTTTTCCTTCTATCATTGTTTTATAATACCATTTCTGGGCAGATTTTATCCCCATGTTTTTTTGATTTGCAAAAGAAACATTTCTTTTTTTCTCGCTTTCTCTTTTTTTCGTTGTTTTGCTGTTCCTCCTCTCCAGGTGAAAAAGTCTCCTTTGAAGAAAGTTCGTTGTTTTTTAATTCCAAAATTTGTTGTTTTCTTAGATTATCGTTTGTAGATATTTTTTTCTCTATCTGTTCCGTTATTTTACAGATCTCTGTATCGCTGATAGTCGTGTTATCGATCTGCATATTTTCGATCTGATTTTCAACCGATGATGTAGCCTGTGGTGTGAATGTTTTCCATTTATTTTCATTGCAAAATGATTTTAGAACACCGACGAATTTCATGTGCTGAAATTTAACACCAACTCCCATTGCTGGTGAAATTTTGATGTCATGACTGTGTGGATCCACGTAGACAAAAACGAGTGTACCTGTCTGCTTTTCTTTTTCTGGACAATTTCTGGCCCAGTGTCCTGCTTTGTTGCACGTAAAACAAATATCTGTTCTCTTGCCATCCACCCCATATCGTTTATCGATCGTTGTTTGATCCAATACTCTGTATCTGGTAATACGGTAAACATCTTTTTCTGCTAAATGCTGGTGGGATAAAAATGATCCCACGTAGTTCCCAATATGTTGAACTTGACGGAATATTGCTGATCTCATACTCATGGTTGTATGGGTTAACATACAGATACGCCCTCTTTCTAAGTGGTGATGTACTTTGTAGCTTAAACTCGCTCATATTTTTTGTCAGCTGTATTGACTGAAGTCGTTCAGAGGAATGATATAGATTTCGTAGCTGTCGTCTCTATTTATACACTATTGGGTTGAAAGGCTCTATAAAATGTAAGGTTTTCTCACTTACTTAATATTATTGTCTTTCAGGCAGACATAAACGATCGGTAAAAGAAAAAAGAATAGTACCCTATTCAGACAGTGAAAGTGACGATGAGTCATTTCCACCAGCAAAAAATTGAAAAAAGAAGAAAGTGACAGCGAAGGTGATTTCTCTTCACCAGTGAAGGGAAGTTATTTTTCAAGGTGAGGAAACTTTGAGTCAATTTTACAACTGGCTCTTTTCAGAGCATCATAAAGGAGTCACGGCTATTGCCCATAATTTTAAAGGCTATGACGGTCAGTTCATTCTTGACTATAATGTCAAAATTAGGATAAAACTTACGCTACAGCCAATGTTATTGTAGGATCTTACGTAACAGCTTATGCAAGGTTGGAATTGTACAGTGTTCTTGAAAAGTTAAAGGATAGAGTTCTGTATTTCGATACAGATAGCTGCATGTATATTCATGATCCTGGATTATGGAACCCACCCATTATTAACAGTAGACTAGGAAAATGGACTGATGAAGAGTCTGAATGTAAAATCACTCATTTCAGAGGATTAGGACCAAAGAATTATGCTTACAAAATGAAAACAAAAGATGGAAAAAGTGAAAAGCAAATGTAAAGTTAAGGGGATTATTTTGGATTACAATACAAGTCAAGTGGTGAATTTCGATAGATATTCAAAATGTGCTTTGGATCGCACGACAGAAATTCAAATTCAGTATGATTGTAGAATCAAAAGACATAGAGATAGAACGGTCACCAGTGAACCGCAAACAAAAACGTAAATGATACTGACACTGTACCCTATGGCTATAAAAGTTTAAGGAAATAATTCCATGTTACATTGTTTTGAACTGAACGGTCCAAGTAAGACGCAAAATATCGCTAAAAAAAAATTGCTGCCTTTACCAATAGAACTACGTGAAAAGATTTATGGAGAATTCGTTCAACAGCATACGCTCAATGAACGAATGCAGCTTAACATTAAACTCCGCTGTGTGGAACTTTGGATAGATAAATTGCACAGAGGATTTGCAAAAGGAGAATCGTCCTGCAAATTGTATGGTATACAGCACTTTATTGGGATGATGGTAGACGATTTAGATTTGAAACACATCATCAAAACTTATTTAGCAACTTACTGGTGGAAAGACGGTGCTAATGGTAAACAAATGCGATCCATAAGTCGATGGTGTTTCATGATCATAGGAAGAACCGAAGAAAGTTTTCTGAACGTTTTGAAAATGAAATCAGTTTTATTTAACTTTTACTTACGCTACAAAAGAGAATCTATTCGAGAGTCTGAGGAAATAGCTGATACTATGGAAGGCTATATCTTATTTGATAGAGATGTTACAGAGGAAATTGTATATTCATCTCTTTCAACGAAAGACGTTTTAAAACATGTTTATCCATTTAGTGGAACACGTGAATTCAGTGAAATGGACAGTGTATATCCATTGTATTTGGGTGATGACCAACTGCACAAAGACATTACGGAACATGAAGACAAATGGAGAACTCGGGGGATTTGTGAATTTACATTGTAAAATGTTATATTGTTAAAAAATGTTATATTGTTAAAAAATGTTTTATGCCATATTGTAAGAAATATTTCATTGTAAAAATAATTCATTGTCAATATTTCATTGTCAACTCTGAATAAAATGTTTTTTGTGAATAAAAACGCTTTCATTGTTATTTATGTTGTCATTTTATCATTACCCCTTAAAGAGAAAAGTAAAAAAAAATCATGGAGGTGGATGTAAAATCTATTTTATTTCAACACCCTTGTAATATTTTTATCACAGGACCGAGCGGTTGTGGAAAAACAGAGTTCGTTCATAAATTAATTGACTATCGAGAAGACTTGTTCAATATCGTTCCTGAAAGAGTTGTGTGGTGTTACAAAGAATGGCAGCATACTTACAATCTGATGCAGGAAAAATTCAATTCACAATTTGAATTAATAAATTTCGTGGAGGGAATTCCTGAGGATGAAAACGAAATTGTCAGTGATGTATCCATTCCACATTTAATCGTCTTTGATGACATGTTGGGTGAAAAAGACGAGGAAAAAATTAAACTTTGGTTTACAAGAAAAGGCCATCATCGTAATGCAAGTGTGATTTATATCACACAAAATATGTTTCAGCAGTCGAAATCGAGTCGAACCATTAGTCTTAATTCCAGATACTTGATTTTATTTCGAAATGAACGAGATAAGAATCAAATTAAAACACTGGCTCGCCAAATGCAAGCCCCACATCTGTTACCTGCTTATGAAGACGCCACATCGATGGATCATGGATATCTAGTCATAGATTTTCATTCCCGAACAAACAAAGAATTAAGACTGAGAACAGATATATTCTATCGTTGGTATACACAAGGAGATGATAGAGGACCCATTGTTTATTTTCCTACTTATAAAAAATCTCTTTAAAAGAGAAATACGTTTTTAAATATAAATCATTTTTATGTTTCACGTCAATGAGTAAACATGGTTATACCATATAACCAAAATTTGCTTTTAGCTGCTTTGCGAAATTTAAGTCAACAAACCGATAGACATGCAAGAGAAGCTCTGTTAAAGGCAGGATTAAAAGAAATTTTAAAATGGTTTACGCTGGCAGCGAGAAACATCCTTGAAAATAAAATCAAATTACCAAAACAAACCACTACGTACATAACAAAACATAGAGAAGATATTGAGAGGTTAGCAGATCCGTCCACAGATGAGGAAAGTAAACGTAAAATTATTCTAAAACCTAGAGGGGGCGCGTTTCTGGGTGGTGTTATTATCAGAAGTTTACTGAGATGGGATGGAACAAAACCGTTAGAAAATTTGGGGCTGAAAGACAACCTCGAAAACGTGCTCCACGAAAGAAGAAATCTCCAGAAAAGAAGAAATCTCCAAAAAAGAAGAAATCTCCAAGAAAGCGTGCTCCACGAAAGAAAAAATCCCCGACGATTGATGACAGATTTGTTACTACCCGAAAACGAAAGCCTGTAGGAAGCAGCATTTCAGAACATCAACAGTATCCAAAGTCCAGAAAGGAATTGTTAAGTGAAAGATTGCGGGATCTTACAACAAAGTATTCACGCTTTATGAAACCAGACACTAAAACATTGTCGTTTCAACCCATTCCATCCACCTCCCCATATACATTAGCTGAATACGAAAAAGCCAGAAGGCAAAAAACTCATCTGATAGACGATATGGCCCGATATAACTATGACATAGGAAAATGGAGTTTTGACTGTGACAATAAAAGGATCTACTTTGATAAAGAAAGATACGTTCCCAATGACGGAAGCATTGGATCCGACATTGCAATAAAGAGAGAACTTTTATCACAGTTTTCTTAAAAAAGAATTCTGACTGTAAAAGATAGGATGTTACAACAGGTATAAATGTTAGTGATATGGATCTTACATCATCATTTAATTCGATATAGAGATAAAGTCAACATGAAGAAAACACCTCTGATTAAAAAACACGGTTCGATGGTTATGGCCATGATGCAGGTTACACCAAAAATACGTAAAAGACTTGTGAAAGATTCGCCATCAGAAGTGATAAAATGTATATCGGAATGCTGTCATAATGTTTTAAAAGGCAATGTACATTTATCATCAGCTCAGAAGAAGAAGTTGTATTCAAGCCGACAACATCTCTGACGTTTAGCTTCGAAATCGGTCTCTGAAACAAATAAAAAACAAATTTTAAATCAAAAAAGTGGATTTCTTCCATTGCTTGCACCTGCATTATTACCTTTGTTAGGAAAAGCCGTGATCGGAGGAATAGGAGGGGCTCTAAAAGCCTTGTAATTATTATTATTTTTAAAAAAAATCACATCATGTCTGTTAGAAAAATGGTTATTGTGCCTTACCAAGTCTTAGAAAATATGAAACGATGGAAAGCCGAACAATCTCAAAAACCTTGTTTACCACCCGACCCACAAGTTGTAGATGTATCACATCTTCAAAAAGACATGAGTCAAAGTACCGATTTGTCAGAAACAGAAAAAGCTCAAAGGTATAGTGAAACTTTGTTTAAGTTACAAAATTCGCTTCAAAAAGCCAAGCCATCCTTGATCAATTCTCTTCCAATGACAAAAACTGATGACCGTGTACAGAAATCAGCATCTGTTGCCTTGCGTGATCAAATTTTGCAAAGTGTGCCAAAAACCATGAAAAGAAACGCTGAGTTACTTTTGAGTATGATAAAAGATAAAAATAATTTAACTTGGGACGAACAAGGAGTCGTGTCATACAAAGGTACACGCATCCATGGTTCCAATATTATTGATCTTATCAATGATGCAATACGTCAAAGAAAAGGTGTTGAACCCAGAGGATGGAAAACTTTTTCGAAGGCATTTGATGAAAGCAATATACCCCAAGAAGTTATCGGCAATTCGAGCAGATGGAGATGGATGCAAAAAGCTCATGATAAATCACTGAGTGAAGATGAAGAATCCTATGGAGAATCCGATCACTTATTTCACACGCCAAAAAGCGTACGAAAAAGTGCAAGGAAGTCCCCTACAAAAAGTGTTAAAAAGGTATGGAAAGGATCGAAGAAAAATCGCCATACATGAGGCCTGAAGAAAGAGCACGATTGAAGCAATTCTATATTAAAGAGCTGTTAACTCCACCAAAGTCTATAAAAAAGACCCCATCTCGTCAAACACTTCAGTCATGGGAGCCATGGGAAAGCCTAAACTTGAATACGTGTTAAGAAAGTTGTTTTATGACCCTATCAGTACTGTCGCATTTACTGGAATAAATCAATTGTATCACGCTGCAAAATCTGTTTTAAAAGGAGTAAGATACAGAGATGTTCAAGAGTGGTTGCAGGGTGAATCCACCTATACCTAGCACAAACCGATCCGTCGTCGATTCAAAAGACGAAAAACTATTGTAGGTGGTATAGATTATCAATGGCAAGCTGATTTGGCTAACATGCAACATTTAGCAAGACAAAATGATAACAAAAAATATTTACTTTGTGTGATTGATGTGTTTTCAAGATTTTCATGGGTTGTCCCTATTCCAAATAAAATGGGAAAAACTTTGATTAAAGCATTTCAATCTATTGTTCAGAAATCAAAAAGAAAATCTTTGTCACTTCAAACAGATAAAGAATCGGAATTCAAATACAAACTGTTTCAACAATACTTGAAAAAGAATCAGATTCATTTTTTCACCACTGAAAATCCAGAGACAAAAACAAGTATCGTTGAAAGATTTCAACGAACTTTAAAAACGAGAATGTGGAAATACTTTACGTACAAGAAAACAAGGCGTTACATTGACATTTTGAATTCTTTAGTTAAAAATTACAATCATACTTTTCACAGAAGTATAAAAACATCTCCTGTATTGGTAACAAAATCAAATGAGGCAGAGATTTCGAAAAATCTGTATCCGCAATTATCGTCAATTGTATTGACAAAGAAGCCAAAATTCAAAATTGGAGATCGTGTTCGAATCAATAAAACAAAACGTACATTTGATAAAGGATATTTACCAAATTGGATACAAGAAATATTTGAAATCACTCATGTCAACAAAACATTTTCGCCTATCACATATAGAATGAAAGATTTACAGGGTGAACAAATTTTGGGAACCTATTATGAACATGAACTTCAATTAATAAAAGATGATGATATTTATGAAATTGATTCAGTTCTTGATAGACGTACAAGACGTGAGGGAAAAAAATTAGTCAAAGAAATAAAAGTCAATTGGAAAAGTTATCCAAAAAAATTTCAAAGTTGGATACCAGAATCCTTTTTGGTGTCTTGAGCAGTAAAAAAACTTTTAGATAAAAAGTCACTGCATTCATTATGAATTCACAGTCGAACATTGAGTCTGGAACAGAAAGTGTCGATAGTAGTAGTAGTAAAAATTACAATTGCAGTGGAAATCATGTTCCTAAAAATCAGTTTACATATATTTCACAGATTATAGTCATTTACGCAATTATTGCAATCTCGATAGTACATTTAAGTATACAAAGTCAAGACCGTGAAATGTGGTTGATACTGTTAAATAGTTCACTTGGGTATATTCTTCCATCCCCGGGTTTAAAATTCACCAAATCAGGACAAAAACAACCCGGAGTTGATTTCGTTGACAGTAAAAAATGAATTCGTTTTATCTCACTCAACCTAGCGATAGTTCCATGAACCTTTATCCGAACAACACACAGTGTTGTTTTAAGGTTCATTTACCAAAGACAGTTCATATTGACAAGGAAAATTGGGAAGTTGCGTTAGTTCAACTTATTACTCCCTCTCAGTTCTTAAACATAAGTGAAGAAGAAGCGCAGTTCGAAATTATAACAACAGATCTCGAATTAACCAAATTAATAACAGACATAGACAAAAAAGAAGATAATATGCAGGTATCTGCATTAAGACGAAATAGTGGAGGTGAAGCGGTAAAATGGGCAATTCGATTTACCTTTCCACGTGGGAGTTACACTTCACCACAGCATCTTATAGAGGTAATCAATGAAGTGATTCAAAATACCATAGGCGCTGCCCTTCGTAAGAATTCGTCGAATCTGTACATTAGTTATTCAACTTTAGCCAAACGTCCGAAAATTAAATTCGAAAATATTATAAAAACAGGAATAAAATTACATTTATACTGTTTTTAAAACTGGGTGGATCACCAGAATACAAAAATGATACATTTTTTCAGGGTATAAATCTTTTCGATTACTTTAAATACAGCCCTAACATTGATGCTGGCTACAATCATCTGTACGTTTATTCAGATGTTGCTGAACACACTATAGTGGGTGATACACTTGCTCCCATACTTCGTGTTCTACCTTTCAAAACAAGCGATTCGACTGAAAATAGTTATGGTTGTCAGCATATCAATCATGAAATTACAATACCGAATTACATCCCCGTTTCGAAATCCGATTTCGATATTATTCACATTCAAATAACGGGGGATTCTGGTATACCAGTTCATTTCACTACTAGTAAGATAATCGTTAAGTTGCATTTCAGACAACATTCAACTGAAAAATAATTAAAAAATGTTACCAGTTTATCGCGGTGTAAAATATCAGTATAGCTATGGATTAGGTTCCCTATTTAAATCAGCACTTAAAACAGTAACTCCATTGATAAAACCTCAGGTCAAATCTGGCTTTAATGCCGTGAAAAAAGAAGGAATCAAACAAGGATTACGTGCAGCAGAAGATATCCTCTTACGAGGCAAAAATAAAAAAAAAGTTGCAATTTCACGGGGAAAACAATCTATTCATGATTTAGCACAAAAGTTAGAGGTAATGACAGGGATAAATAAAAGAAAATCACAAGAAACACGTCAGTTATCTTCTCGATCTCACAGCGGTAAGATCACCAATAAGAAACAAAGAAATCATTACGGTAGACCAAGACCTCTTGATATATTTGATTAATATATTTGATTGAAAAAATTGAAAAATGATGCAAAACGGGTCTTGTGAATGCAGTAAATCAGAACTCAACGTTCTTTCTGTACCACCTACAATGACAACTATGCAAGAAAGTCAATGGGTTGAACATTTTCCAATAGCATCTTTGTCAAACAATGCACCGATAGAATTTATCATACCGCCTCAAACCGAACATTGGACAGATTTGTCACAATCGTATTTGTATATCAAATTCAAAAACATTAAAGCAGACGGTACTAATTTAGAGGCCGCTTCAAATGTGGCACCTGTAAGCAATATCCTGCATTGTATGTTTAGCAGCGTCGATTTGTATCTAAATAATAAACTAATCAGTAGACACCTATCACTACAGAGCGTATATCGAAAATCTTCTGTCATATAATGCCGACAGCAAGTCTACGCATTTGAAAGCTACCGTACTTTGGACTGAAGACATTTCAATTCACTCGACCATGATGGTAATAATGAGGGTTTAAAAACAAGAATAGGTGTAATCGCACAAAGCAAAAACGCACAACTTTTCGGGCGATTGCATCTTCATCTATTTCAACAAGAAAAATATTTACCTAACGGAATTGAAATCAGACTTAGATTAAACAGGACTTCGCCAAACTTTTGTCTCACAGGAGGTACTGGTGCCCCAGTTGCAAAAATTGTACTGGAAACAGTCAGTCTTCATGTGCGAAATGTTGAATTGTTGCCTGCTGTTGCAAATAATCTAAATCATGTTATTGCTCAGCAAAACATGAAAATTCCTATCCGAAGGGTAGAAGTAAAAACTTCTACCATCGGCAACGGACTTCAGTCTAAAGTTGAAGGTCATTTGTTTCAAGGACAGTTTCCAAAACGTATTTTCATTGCAATGGTAACAAATGCTGCTTATAATGGGGGTTATGTCACCAACCCATTTTTCTTTCAACATTTTAATCTGTCAAAATTAGATGTATCATGTAATGGTCACAATATTCATAACAGACCCACCACTTGAGCCTAACTTTGAAGGAGAGCAGTATTTGAAATCATATGTGTCAATGTATCAGGCTGTCTCAGCCTTTGGACTCAATAAATCATTTGTTATTGACAAAGAAGACTATATCGGTGGATACTGTTTGTGGGGATACGATTTGACAGCTGATCAAGGCAGTGAAGAAGGACAGCTTCATCCTATAAAAACTGGAAGTCTTCGAATTGAACTTCAGTTTGCCCAAGCTCTACCAGTAGTTATCAACGTTATTGTCTTTGCTGAATTTGACAATCAGATTGAAATAAACAGTTTGAGAGAAATCATCACAGATTACTAATCTCGGAAAAAACAGTCCTTTTCAGGACTCTGAACAGATCTCTTATTCATTACCAGAACAAAAGGACAAAAGACAGCTTTCACAAAAAAACAGTCCTTTTCAGGGCTAAGGAGTATAATATCAAAAAACAGTCCTTTTCAGGACTAAAGAGCATATATCGAAAAATCAATGCTGGGACTCAGATTTGCTATATCACTGAGAGAAGAAGCAGAAAAAGTGAAATATTCCACTTCAAAGTGCATCTCTACTCGGAAAAATGACATTCACAATAGCTTCGAAAAACATATGATTGAAGAATTACAAAATCTTATTGCCGATGAAGTTCGCAAACCAGTGTTACGGATGTTAAGTGGATCATCACAGTCAAATACAGCATGAACTGTGTTTATTCAAGGACAGACAAGAACATACAAAAATGTTCATAGAAAAAGCTATGATGGAATTAAATCCATACAAAATCATGGAAAAATGGTATCCTGAAGTAATGGAAATGAAACTCGATGAAAGTGGATATGTGGAAGCCTACAGATTGTGGAAGGATATAAAACAAAACATTTTATCTGAATTCGTGGATTCGTTGTGGTTACAATACTGGTGTGACAAAGTAAAACAATCCTGGGAAGAAAGTGACTAAAAAACGTGATGTATACTTCTGAAATTCAATACATACTGGTTCACGGAACATGGATAAAAAATCTACAGGCAAAAGTCTGTGCAAAAGACCAGCTACCTCGACAAAAACCTAAACATGTGAAAGCTTATATTGTGAATACAGAGAGATCAAATATGCCAGGAGAACACTGGGTGGCCGTGATATTCAACAATAGTGACAATGTACTATACTTTGATTCCTACGGACTACCACCACTTGAGCCAGAAATCATAAACTTTTTAGACAATCATTCTTTATCGTGGAGATACAATCGCCAAACCCTTCAGAGTCTACAGGGGAAAGTTTGCGGATTTTACTGTATCTTCGCATTGGATGCTGCTGCTAGAGGATACAATATACAGAAATATCTTCAACAGAAATTCTTCTCAACGGAACATCATCGAAACGATCGAGCTGTATCATCATGGTTTAATCAGCACTACGGAAATCTATACAACAAACTCTCAGAGACTTCCCACGTACAGTGAAAAAAGACATAAAAACATTTTCAAAATGATCTAATTGTTAACAGTTCTTCATTTATGTGTTTGTTGTAAATATGTTCATTGTTCAGTTCAGTTCAAATAAAAGTTATACTGTTTAAAACAATGGTGTTTTTTATTCTTTTTTCCCAAGTTACATGTTTTGGCTACATTTTCCCATGCAGCGGCTCATAACTATTATCATAAAGCGCTGGGTTGGAAATTGTAGCTAGAAAATAGCGTCACGCTTTAACCAATCGTAGGCTTTATTTAGTGCAGTGTTCATTCTGACCCGAGCATGCATTAAGCTTTTTTTTCTCAGAGCTTTGCTCAGGGTGCTTTCTGCCAGGTTCGTGCTCGTAAGTCAATCCCCTGCAAACATATAAAAGCCGGCGATTTTTTTCCAATAATGAATCATTCGACTCTCAGCTCTCGAGTAGTACGGATAAGCGCTAACGGAAAAATGGATTTCAACTTGGACGGAATCAAGTTGGACGGTTTCGACATAGACGAATTCCTACCGAAAGAAAACAATGGGGATATTCTATCGTCAGCGATAAATACAACACTCATCAACCCAACGACAGTATTGGACAGCATTTTTGAAGAAGTAAGACAGTTGAATTCAAAACAAGATTCTGTATTGACTCGGATTTTAGAAGAACTGAAGACTTTCAACAAACATTTGGAGGACATAAAGACTTTTAACACAAACACCGAACAACTGAGCAAAAACATTGAGACATTATGCCACCAGAGAAAGCGTATTTCAGTTCCTGTGGAGATTCCGGTGAAAATTCCGGTGGAGAGTGAGTTTGATAAAAAGCAATCTTCACAAACTAGTAGAGTCCATCGTAACTGTTGTAAGGAAAGAAAAACAGACAAAGGAAAATCAACAACCAAAGGAAAAGCAGCCAAGAGCAACAAAACAAAAATCAGAGGAAGACGATGGTCAACTTCACAAAAAACAAGGAGTTCTCAATAACTGCACAATCTCGAAGGAAAATCAACAGCCAAAGGAAAAGCAGCCAAAAGCAACTACACGAAAATTAGAGGAAGACAAAAGTCAACTTCACAAAAAACAAGGAGTTCTCAACAACTGGGCAATCTCGACAATGACGGGTCAGGGCAGATACGGAAAAAAGATTGATGACTTCGATGATTTCAAGATCCCGAAAAAACCAAAGAAAAGCTGTCAGTAGCGGGGAAAAAACACACCAACACAGAAAAACAGCCCTTTTCAGGGCTACCCCCACCACCAAGAAAGAGCAATCTTTCTTCAAATTGTCAGTTTCACTAAGAGTTACACTCAAAAAAGTCTAAGTCCAGGTCCCTAGTTTTCTCTCTCAAAATCACACTGTATTCCATACCAAAGAAAGACTAAGTCAAACGGCTGTCCATAACGCGACCTTCTCCTTCTAGCTTCTTTTTTACTCACACAAATAAAAGAAATATAACGAAGCTTCTGATTGGTCAGCGTTAAAGCAACGAAGCTTCTGATTGGTCAAAAACGTTAATTCTGAATCAAAACTAGATAAGTCCACCCTTGCAAGCTAAAGAAAAGTCAATACATTTACACAATATCATACATCAAGTTCGTCTAAGTACAACACAGTCCCATTGATCTCTACTCTGACGCGTGGTAAGGACTAAAGATCAGGTTGTCTTCCATATCAATTCAATGAAAAAAGTCTAAGTCATACCCCAACCCTGATCTTTTTTTTTTTTTTTTTTTGCCCTAACCCAACTTAAAGCCCAAGTGGTGGTTAAAAGTAAACAATAAACCAGTCCTAACCCTATTCCATCTTACCCTATTCCATATCACGGTCTCAAGCAACAGCTGACTAAGCTACAAACTATGTGCCAATCCTTCTTAGCGTAGCGAACCTATATAGTCTTACTATAGCAGTATGGGTACGAACCCCCTGAGTACGAAACCCACTCAGGGTAAGTAAGTAGGATTCTGGAGAAATCCTACCCATGATGCCTCAGTGGAACTAATTAAAAGGCCAAGTGGCGGCCAAAAATGACAAATTTTCTCGTTTCGTACCCAGTTTGCTTACCCCCGGGTAAGCAAACTGGGTACGAAACCCACTCAGGGTAGGGAGACCGGGTATTTTCATGCCCCAAATAACCAGGTCTCCCTCCCTTTACTACTTACATGTTACTTGCGTATTTAATAACCCTTTGTCTGAAATACAAAATTTCAATTTAAACGCTGAACATAAGAGAAAATCGTGCATTTCATCTGTAACTCGAGTTGTTTACGTTCCCGAAAACACACAAAAGTGGCCGCCACGCATGATAAATTTCGTCAGTGATTTTTCCGAGATTTACATGTTATTAACGACTTCTACAAGCTGTTTCCATGTAATGAAGAGTTCAATAATTTGTCTTCGGTCATGTTTGTTACTAAAAGTTAATTGCATTTCGTTGCAATACAGATTAAACCGACGCAAAAGAAAGTCAGTGTAGCACTCTTTCTTTGCTACCGGAAAATTTACATTGGACTTGAGACGGTACGGTGTACAATAAATTTCCAGATATGAAAAAAATCACCGTACCGTCTCATTATTATACCCCCGCAAAACGAATGTTTTTTTTTACCTTATAATGTAATGTATTGAGCAAAGCATATGCCAGGTAGACATTATAGCATATCTGTTTGAAAAAAAGACATTTTATACTTATAAAACAATTCAAATAATGTTAACAAACAACAGCTTTGGCGTTCCATATTAGCTGCTCACTCAAAAGCTTACTCGCTCACCCAGCATAGTTCTCACTTCATTTCAGATAAACCTACGGTTTTACTTGTACCGAAAGTATCTAAAAGGCCAGGCGAAGAAGTTATTCTTGTTTGTGAATCCAAAGGCAACCCAAGTCCTATGCTGACTTGGAAAAAAGCAGGACAACTGATCATCCCAAGCCAAAAATACCGGATAGAAAAATATCAAGATCTTCAGTTGACATTTTCACATTTGAAAATTAGTGACTTAAGAGAAGACGATTTCGGGGAATACACCTGCAGCGCCACTAATCGTGTTGGTAGTGATGCAGGAACGTTGTTACTTGAAAGTGAGTTTTTTTTTTTTTCATATAACTATTTAAAAATTCTGTATACCCCCTCCACTTCCGTAAAAAGATACTTAACCCTTTGGCTGCTAAGCACGATTAAAGGACCTTTTGCGGACAGTGTAGATCAAGATCAGACTGCACAGAACGTGCAGTCTGATCTTGGATCTACACTGTCCGATAAAGAGATGTTCCCCACCCACTCCCACCCCCAAAACAAAAAAATACTTTTAAATAGCAATATTTGGAATTTTACTTTCGACTCGAAAGTTTGATTTATTTTGATTTATTTAGCAGGTTAAAAGTTAAAGAGAGCTTTTCAGAGTTTTCATTTTTCATCAGTATTAAAAAAAGATTCATCACAGAATTAAGTTAGGCAGTAGATCTAGCTGGAAAACCACCAGTAAATAAAGAAGGCTAATGTAAGAATAGAATTTCGATGGTATTTCTTAAGGGGCTACAAGCATGTTTTGGTTGATAAGATTTCGCGACATGATTTCGCAAAAGTTTCTGTGAATGTCGTAAAAATATGTAGTTTTGATTATTCTTTAACAGAGAAAATTAATTTACCGCAAAAAAAAAAATCTTAAAGGCTTCTTTGTATCACTTTTTACCTTTCGAAACTTTTCATTTCTTTCATCAAGACAGTAGACACAGATCAGTGTGCACATCGTTCAAGTCTGGTCCCTGTCTTTTCTTTGTAATATATGAGTCATGATCTGAGAAAAGGGTATTTAATGCATACACAAAGAATATCAACCTATGTCAGCTTTCTTTCTCCGCGCATGCAGACCCCGGGCGAAACTTTTTGCTTTAGGTAAGTTTTCTTTATGTCCTTGTGCCATTCTACCTCCTGATTTATTGAGCTCCTTCTGACAAGTAGATATCGCTTAAAGTGAGCGCCGCATTTATTGCACTAATTTCTTTATCGTCTTGCTTAAAAGGAAAAAAGGTTTATGCAATGTTTGATTCATTCACAGAAATCCCGTTGAATCCGGAAGTCCATTTAGATGAAGCCAACGTCTCAGTTTTGGTTGGAACAGTAGTTGTTTTAAGATGCCGTCTTGACAATCTGCAAAATTACTCTGTAAATATCACTTTATAATAATCTTAACTACATGTCAGCTACTTAATTGCAGCCTATCATATGTTCTTAACCCTTATCCTGCTAGATAAAAGAAATAAAACTTGCAGGCTTATGGCAAAAACCCAAATTTTCCTATTTAGAAGGTATTTTTTGAAGGAAAGATATCTCCTTATCGGACAGTGTAGATCCAAGATCAGATTGCACGTTCTGTGCGGTCTGATCTTGATCTTCACTGTCCGCAAAAAGGTCAGTAAGTCGCGCTTAGCAGCCTAAGGGTTCATGCGTTATAAGTTTGTCTTAGTGCTTGGCATGTAAAATTCTGCAGACAACATTTACAAGTCTTATTGAGGTATAAGAAAACCTGGATGCAATTAACTGCGCTTATGGTGCTCTTGTTATTCTTTCTTATGTCAGGTAATCTGGAGAAAACGAGAGACTGTCCTAACTATTGGTCTGTTCACCTTTGTTGGTGACTATAGAATAACTGTCAAGAAATCTGCTTCTTACTGGAATCTTTTAATTGGGGATGTTAAACTTAGCGACAGTGGGACATACAGCTGTAGTATAACCGGTGCATCAGCGCCCAGGAAAACTGTCAGTCTCTTTGTTAAAGGTTTGTGTTCCGGCTCGTTTCGTGTAGAGAAAAGAACAAACATAGACATCTTTATTGACATAAACTGACATAGCTTCTAATCATATACAGGATATACATAATACATATACACGTAACAGTTATCAAAGGTTGAAGACATTCTGTCTGGAAGAAAGTATACACATTATGATTGTGTTTATGGCTATTAACGTTGTCCTAATCATAATGAAAATTAAAACATTTCATTGATAACTCTTTACAAGACGTCAGAAAATTAGACTGATCGAAGATGGAAATACTTGTAAACGAAAATTTTACGTTACTAAAAACATAAATTCTGTCTGTCAGAGGGTAAAAACAATTGTTTAAAAACGTGAAAACGCTGCTTACCAGTATGTTCTTCATTTCTACAATGACCTCCGGAGCTTTCCCTCTTAGGGTCATTTAGGAACGGAATTGTTTGGTAGAGTTAACGACTTATAATTACGACAACATCCCTATAAAATGAAGAAAAATAGAAATAAAGTTACATTCAAGAAAAAAAAAGAACAGACTTCTTACAATTTTTAGCTCCGCGTATGGTAACTGTGAAGGTCTTTTTTTTTTTCGGTATTTATCATGCTAATAAATTGCCGATAGAGTGGAATGATATCATACCGCACGTAAAAATATTTTGAATAAAGCAACGCACGTGTGACGTAAAATTCGAAATTTCGCAAATAAATTCACTGGTGCTAAACATTGAAAGCTTTCACTCTTCAGTAATGTTGAAAACGGCGTTAAACACCATACAACCAACCACTCTTCAGTAACAATTGCATAGATGTGACTGAAACTGAAAAATCGGATACAGATAGAAGTATGAGTGTGGCCCCCATCCTCACCTTTTAACCTTGAATACGTTTCTTTTGATACTGTTAATTCCTCAACCGTGGGGCTGCTGAGTGCAGCTCAAGGACTTTTTGTGGACAGTGTAGATTCATTCCTTAACTCTTCACTACACAACGAAATGTTAGACGTTTCCAACACAAAACATTTGCAAGGGATAAAATAAATTTCAGTCAAATATTGAGATTTGTTTTGGAAGGGTATAAAACATTGTTGGAAAAGGAGAAAATGCTGGTAACCAACATTCTCTCCTTTTCCTACAATGTTTTCAAAATGCTTTTGATTTAGGGTCGTTAAAACTCGTGATTATGGGTACAGGGTCAATTCTCTTTCTACCACAGAGACTACTCCTTTGAAAAAGACTACGGCAATGGTTACTAAAGCTAGTTTCTATGGACATGAGGTCGAATTTTTTACGGAACAACCATCGGTGAATAACAAGTGTAAGTAGTATGTACATATATAGCAAGTTTGAAGCGTTCTCTTTTCAGCACAAATTTTATCGTTTGCCACTGTCTTTCTTTAACCCTTTACCAGACGATAAAACTGGATCATTTGGAAAGCATTGGCAGACGACAAATATGGCTCAAATGTTTAAACTCGTCTTTAACGCTTTAAGATACGACAGAATTTTAGACCTGTCCAATTCCAAAGCATTTGCAGACGACAAGTTAGATGTGGCTCAAATTGTGGAAGTTGTTTTTGATAGAGTAGAAAATTTTGTGGGAAAAGGAATTAATGCTGGTAAGCAGCATTTTCCTTTTTTCTCAGAATGCTTGCTACCAGCATTATCTCTTGTTTTTGATAGAGTAGAAAGCTTTGTGGGAAAAGCAGAAAATGCTGGTAACCAGCATTTTCTCCTTTTCTTAGAATATTTGCTACCAGCATTATCTCTCAAAAAAAAAAATCTCCTTTTTCTTGCAATGTTTTTGAAATATTTTCTTCCTCAATGTCAAAAACCTGTGATTGTCTTGTTAAGCGTGAATTTCATTTTTACGTAGATGCGTTCAGCGGTATTTTTGATTACTCTGACCACGTGACAGCGACGATTGGGGAATACGCACTACTCTGGTGTGAAGCTGGCGGTAATCCAAGGCCAAAAATTAGGTGGTACAGGCTATTTAATAACAGGGGAAACATAAGGAAAGGTAAAAACACATTTAAGTCTTTATTTGGCGACAAAATTGTAGACATATCGAATTTCAATGCATTTGCAGAGAGACAAATTAAATTGTGCTTAAAAGATAGGATTTGTACTTTGGACAGCTGCGAGGAAAGAACATCATGTGTGTGCCTCTGTCATGCCATCTTACAGTAGGTTTTCTTTTTCTTTTTTCATCGGTTAACCATTTAGTTAACATTATAGCACCCTGAACAAAATTTTATTACTTGCAAACAACTATCATTTTGAGAGAGAGAGAGAGAGAGAGAGAGAGAGAGAGAGAGGCAGGCAGCCGGACGGACGGAACACACATACATACACACACGTACACATACATACATACAGACAGACAGACAGACAGACAGACAGGCAGGCAGGCAGGCAGACAGGCAGACAGACAGACACACACACACACACACACACACCCCGACAGAGGGAGAGACAGGAAGAGAGAGATATATAATATACAGACACAGAGAGACGGAGTCAAAGAGAGACACAGAGAGAGAGAGGCAGGCTAACAAATTTATAGAGAGAGAGAAAACAGAGAGACAAAGAAAGAGCGAGAGACTGGAAGGCAAAGAGACAGAAATAGAGACAGAGGGAAACAGAGACATAGAGACAGACCGATAGATACAGAGCGAAAGACAGAAGACAAAAAAGAAGAGAGGGGAGGGAGGGAGAGAGAAAGAAAGAGAGAAAAAGAAAGAAAGAGAAAAAGAAAGAAAGAGAGACGGAGAGGGATGAAACTCAACTTGATTTTGTGTTTTTAGAGTTCCTAGTGCAGTCCGATGTCCTTAGACTTCAGAATCTTTCAAGATGGGATGCGGGCGAATACGAATGTATGGCTGTTGGTAAGAATGGAGACACAGATAGTAGACACGTAAGACTGTATGTTGAGTGTAAGTGTTACTCTACGTCGTATCGACATTATTCATTTTTTTCTTAACCCTTTGGCTGCTAAGCACCACTCAAAGACCTTTTGCGGACAGCGTAGATCAGGATCAGACTGCACAGAACGTGCAGTCTGATCTTAGATCTACACTGTCCGATAAGGAGGTAGATTTCTAAAAAAAAACAAGCAATTTTCGTTGAAATGATATCCCTCACCGAAAAAGACCTTTTCAAAAATCTACGCGACCGCGTAACTCAAAATCACTCCCAGTCGGCCATTTTGCATCGAATCAAAAAAAAAAAGAATGTCGGCGGAATAGGTTATAGTACACACGTATAAAGTTTCACGAAATTCCGTCCAATGGTATTGGAGATGTTGTCCCGGACGGACAAATTGAAGGACGGACGGACGGACGGATTGAAGGGCGGACGGACGGACAACGCTAAAACTATATCCCTCTGCCTTCGGCGGGGGATAATAACTTTGAAATTGCAAAACTTAGCTTTGTATTATCGGCCTGAAAGTTTCATTTCACTTATTTAGCAGGTTAACGGTTAAGACTTGTTCAAGCTGACAGCATTTGCAGACGACAAATTTACTCTGTCCCAAAAAAGACAAATTTTAGACTCGTTAAAATACACGTATAATACATCTGCAGACGACAAATTCAAATTGCGTACTTAAGGTCTCTGATAGGGTAAAATACGTTGTGGAATATAATAGGATTATTTCTGAAAATCAAACAACTGCAGTCGAGCGTTGTCACGCGCATGCGGTGCTCCTGTTATTGCTTACATTTAACGATTTACTTATTCATCTGAGTCAAAAGGCAAAAGGGGGGGGGGTTTAATATCTCTGCTATGTGTTATACCAAGCAAGTTATCACTAAAACAGGGATCCATAAACTCTATGTTGTCAAACAACCGGCTGAATCTGGAGGTAAATTAGTCCTTGAACATGCATAAAGTTTAAAAAATCATAAACCTTTTCAACCCATCTCAGCCTGTGGGGACTGGGTAGACTGACATGGGTAGACACTTTTTACAGATGCATTAAGCCCAGTTTCCGTTGAATATGACTCATTTATTTATTTTTCTATATATTTATTTATTAATTTGTTTATTTATTTATTTATAGATATATGAAATGAATACAAGTGTGATATTTTATACGATTACGTAATATTTCTTGCTGAAATAAATGCAAATACGGATAAAAACGAAAAATGGAAAAGTTTGACCTCGTACCACTGACATCTCCAGTACAAATAATTCACATTAACTTCGGATAGTTTCGATCTGAGACTAGACTTCGACTTCTGTGACTTGTCTGATCTTAATCTGCACTGTCTGAAAAAACACATCTAAACAATTAAAAGCATTCTATTGATATATATTTTCTATTTAACAGTCCCCCCAAAAGCGACCGTAGTCTACAACAGTACAATGAACAACGGGAAAGCGTCCACTCAAATTGACTGTCACATTACGGGAAACCCTTTGCGATATTATGCTTGGTAGAGAAACGGAAAATTAATACAAAATGGCGAGAAATGCGAAGTCCATGGAAGCAAAGTTGATGATTTTTCGATTCTGTTTACACTTGTGCTTGGAGTACCGATGTTGGAGAAGGGTGGCACTTTCACCTGTAAAGTGATCAATCAGCATGGAGTAGCCTCAGAAAGTATTGACCTAGGTCGGAATTTGTTTTCTATCTATTTGTTTAAATCCGTCCGTCCGTCTTTTACTCTTTGCATCCCTCTGGTCTCTGTTTTTGGTCTCTCTCCCTTTCACTCTGCTCTCTCTCTCTCTCTCTCTCTCTCTCTTTCTCTTGTTTTATAACACATTAAGATGAGCCGTGCTCTGACAAGGGGGCTTCATTCATTTCCATAATCCATTATACCAAGCATGTCATCACATGATCATGGCACCATTAAATCCATTTCGTCTAACAGTCCTCTGAGTCATGAGGTACACTGGTTTTTTGACGTACAGAAAAATTACCAAAACCAAACTTTCGGCCCAGGTCAGCCTGTGCAGACTGCGCAGCCTGACCTGGGTCGATACTATGTGCAGATGCATTAAGCCCCCTTTTCACAGATCGATTCTCATGTATATGAAATGCTATGCGAAGAGGTTGTTTGATGCATCTTCAAAAAGTATCGAACCATGGCAGCCTGCGCGGGCTGACATGAATCGAAACTTTTTGCTTTTCATAAATTTCCTTCCAAGGCCCATTCTGTCTCATGATTCAGTTGTTTGATGATCAACACGGATTATGGATTTATAACTATAAGTTGACTTTCTGTGTATAAAGCATTACCAAGATACATTAAACCTCCATTTTGCCAGAATGCTGCTCGTATACGAACTTTATGTAGTATATACGGTCAAGTTAAAAAAGAATTAAATGGTAAAAAAATCAGTAATTCGAAAAACGATTTGGTAAAATAGGGTAGTTTTACGAATTGTCGATAATTATCATAAGAACCGCTGCTAAACTGTTTTAAAGAAAAAAAAAATATCGCATTCACAAACAGTATGGAGAATCCATGACATGGGCCCGTCCGTTTGTTACCCATAATAACCCGTAGGATGCTAAGCACGACACAATGTCCTTCTGTGAGCCGTGTAGATCTCGATCAGACTGTACAGAAACCGCAGTCTGATCGTATATATTCACTGTTATATATGGTTAGATTTTTCCTGCAAGAAGAACTTTGAACTCAATAGTTGGAGTCTGGCTTAAAATGTTCATTACAATTTATTTTGCAGGTAAAGGATAGGGCAGCCTAATGGGATTCATGTAACATCGCCTTTCACCGCCAAGATATGACACGGATTCGGCTAAGACTCGGGTAATCCGTAATAGATTATGTATTACCCGAGTCTTAGCTGAATCCGTACGTTTTTCGGCGATGAAAGGCGATGTTACTCGAATCCCATTAGGGTGCCCTATCCTTAAAAGAAAAACTTTCCATTAATTTACCGATAAGCTATTTACGATTGCAGTGCAACATATTACATCTACAGATCGAACTATTTCCCCATTTTTTTTTTGTTCATTTCGAATGTTTTAGTATTTATTGCTCGACATTTTGTAACAATCTTAATTCCTCATTTCAGGTATTCAAGAATAATTGCAACATTCCTTCCTGGATTTCTTTCTGTGTCTGTGGATTCTAAACTGACTGAGAAAACCAAAGAGTATATATCATTATCAGCCTTTAAAGCGTTATAGACGAAAACAGGGCTTTTTGAGACGGCACAGATTAAGATCAGACTGCACAAAAAGTGATGTCTGATCTTGTATCTATACCATCCGCTTATTTAGTCAAGCCTATAAGATAGAACACCTTACAGAGGTTCCATGGACTGTATTTTCAGCCGTCGAAAGAAGACGATAGCATAGTTTAGCCAAGCTCTGGTAATAGGGGGCTTAATGCATCTTCTTATGAACAAGATCCGTAACAAAGAAACAAATGAACAAATGCATAGCTCAAGTACAAACCGCATCTGGCGGTATTCGAACCCATGGTGGACAAATATCCTGTAAAAGACCAATACCATAACCACTGAGCCATAGAGATATCTCTCCAACGCAGCTGTCAGGTATTGTATTTAAATCGGGACGAAGCCATGCATGAAGGAGTGGTCTCCCGTAACAATCTCCATAATATCAAGCAAGTCATTACATAGTTACAGATCTATAAAATCTATTTTGTCTGCCAACCGACTGAATCATGTGGTGCAATCATCCTTTGAAAACCAGAAAATTTAAAGATAGCAATAAGTTTCGGCCCATGTTAGCCTGAGCGGCCTGTGCAGGCTGACATAAGTCGATACTTTTTGCAGATGCATTAGCTCCCTTTTCACAGAGCTTGGCTCATATATTTTGCGCTGAAAAAGTTCAGCGTTAACCAAGTGATGGCATATTTTTGGACCCTGAAGTAGGAGATATATCTTAAATATTGTTAGAAAAGGAGAAAATGTTTTTATCCATCATAATTATTCTCCTTTTTTTCCACACATTTTTTTTTTATTTTTTCTTTTGCACTCATTTAAGAACAAATTCAATCAATTGAGCTAGATTAAATGCTTTCAAGACGAAAAAAGGTCTAAAAACTTTATCGTTCAAGGAAGCGTTAACTGTTTCGTTGTCGAATTGCTTAATCCTTTATCAAAAAATCCTGAGTTTTAACGATCACATGAAAATAAAGCTTTTGATAACGTCGTGGAAAACAGGAGAAATTGCCGAACCAGCATTTTCTCCTTTTTGCACAATGTTTTCTACTCTGTAAATGACAAATCCAACATTTTGAACAAAAGGTTAATTGTCGTCTGCAAATGCTTTGAATTTTGAGCAGTTTTTTTTTTTCGTCTGGTTAAGAGTTAACTGGTGTTTCCATGAAAACTAAAAATGAAATTCGACTACATAAGTCAATGGAGGATATTTCTTTTTTTTTTACGGTGAAAAATCAAAATTTATTTCTTCAAGTAAACATCATCGGTAATATTTTCACGAGTGGCGCAGCCACGAGGGAAAATATTACCGATAGTGTTCAAGAGATGAAATTAATTTCGATCGTTCACCGAAAAAATGATATACTCTGTTTATTTGATACTTCTAACCCCCTTTTTATCGAGACTTTCGTCAAATTCCAGTATAGTTGTTTTCGGTAATTCTCCGTAGCTTATTTCTACATACATGTAGTTATGGATCAATAAAATCTATTTTGTCTAACAAGCGACTGAATCACGAGGTACAACGCTCCTTTGAAATGCAGAAACTTTAAAGATATCAAAAAGTTTCGGCCCATATCAGCCTGCGCATTCCACGTAGGCTGACATGAGTCGATAGTTTTTGCAGATGGATTACGCCCCTTTTTCACAGAGCATGGCTGAATTAGATCTATATTTTGCGCTGAAAAAGTTTAAGCCTGAACCAAGTGATGGCATATTTTTGGACCCTAAAGTAGGAGGTATATTTAAAGAAATTTAGAAAAGGGAAAAAAATTGTATCCATCATTTTCTCTCTTTGTTTTTTTCACACAATGTTTTGTACTCATTTAAAAACAAATGCGATCATTTGAGCTACATTAGAATTGTCGTCTGCAAACGCTTTCAAGACGAAGAAGTCTAAAATTTTATCGTTCAAGAAAGCGTTAACTGTTTCGTGCCAAATTAGTTAATTCCTTTGCCCCAAAATCCCGAGTTTTAACGATCCGGTGACAAATCAAAGTTCTGAAAGTCCTGAAAAGCGGATTTGTTGAAGTTTTAAGCTATGATTAGATGTAATGAAAATTTTAGAAAAATTATCACATATAATACATGTATAATATGTAAGTAATTAGAAGAGAAAGAAAGGACTATGGGGGTCAAAGTTGTTCTACCAAGTCTGCTGTGCAGCATCTTTTATTTTGCTACTTATTAGAGTAGTGATTTGATCTAACAATTTGACGTGGTTTTAGCTCCACTGGCCAAAGGCCAGCAGACTTATGTCATGGCCTGGTGTCCGTCGTGCATTCGTCCGTGCGTTAAATTTTATTTCAAACATCTTCGCTGAAACTACAGGTCCAATTTTGATGAAACTTCACAGAAATGATCCTACCATGGTCCTCTTCAGAATTTCTTGAAAGAATTTGATTCCTTCAAAAACTCTGGTTGCCGTGGCAACAAAACTGAAAAATATTGAAAATCTTTGAAAATCTTTTTGTCTGAAACCATAAGGCCTAGGGCTACCAAATTTGGCATGTATCTTTATCAAGTGGGCGTCTACCAAGAGTGCTCTAATTATAGTCCTGGGGTGAAATTTGGCCCCGCCCAGGGGGTCACAAGTTTTATATGGGTTTGTATAGGGAAAACTTTAAAAATCTACTTGTACCTAGCCATAAGGCCTAGGGCTACCAAATTTGGCATGTAGCTTTATCTAGTGAGTGTCTACCAAGGGTGCCCAAATTATAGCCCTGGGGTCAAATTGGGCCCTGTCGCGGGGGTCACAAGTTTTACATGGGCTCATATTGGTAAAACTTTAAAAATCTACTTACACCTAGCCATAAGGCTTTGGACTACCAAATTTTGCATGTAGCTTTATCAAGTGGGCCTCTACCAAGAAGGCCAAAATTATAGCCTTTGGGTCAAGTTTGTCCCCACACCAGGTGTCACAAGTTTTACATGGCCTTTTCTTTATAAAACTTTATAAATCCTCTTGTTACTAAACATAAGACCTAGGGCTACTAAACTTAGCCCTGTCTCAGGGGTCTCATGTTTTACACGGCCTTTAATTGGGGAAACTTTGAAAATCATCTTGTTTATAACCACACATTCTAGACCTGTATTATTTGGTACCAAGATTCAAGTAATTATAGCTTTGTGGTCAAAAATGGCTTTGCCCGGGGGTCATAACTTTCTCGTAGGATTTTATAGAAAAAATTTGGTATGCTTCAAGTTTGAAACCAATTGGTCAAGTATTGTAATATTTGGCTAGTAGTGTTTTTACTTGTTAGCCAGTGGAGCAATACAGGGCCATCATGGCCCTCTTGTTTATGATAGTATTATATTTCGGACTGTAAACATGCGTAGGACTGTATATAGTGTTTCAAAAAAGTGAAGTTGGGGTGTACTAGCTAAAACTTAAAGTAAGATGGTAAATGTGCAAACGTGTACACATGACAGTATCTAGTTTGGGTCAAACCAATAACATTGTATGGTCTTAAAAAAAGTATATTTTTCAAGGTTAACATCAGCGTAAAATGAGAAAGTTTTAGAGGGAATTATGGCTCTATATAAAACATGTTTTATTCACACTTGCTTATTTCGTCAGAATTCGAAGTCTAAAACTTTAAAATTCATCCAAACATTGAACGTTTTTTTTGTAGCAGAATGGTGTAGTGTAGCTGTATGTAAACATACTAGAAAGTAAAACAATGTTGAAATAAACCAAGATGGATTTATGTAAATGAAACTTATTGGACACATATATAAAACACTTCTGTTGTTGATGAGTAAGATTACAAAAACTATACAAATAAGGACTATACAAATAAGGCCATTTTTCCCCTCAAGGACAATGATTATATAATGATAATTCTGTAAAAACAAAGTGTTAAGGTCTATAACTGTCAATCAGTTTCAGACAAATTTGATCAAAGAGTAGAAGATATTGCTACTTACACATGTATTCAATATGAAATTATTGTGCCTTGTTGTTGAACTCTTTACCAGAGGACAAAAGTTTTTACTCTCCCAAAAACAACCAAAAATTCAGATTTTCATACTTTCACCAAACTCAAAAATGACTTATCACTAAATCATAGCTGGAAAATCATCAGTAAAGAAGAAAGATTAGATTTAGAAAAAAAAATGGTATTTACTTAATGGGCTACATAGCCTCTTTGGTATTATTAGATTTCATGCCACAGTTTTGGAAAGCCTTGCTGGGATAGTACTAATCAATAATATATACCGTCGACAAGGATTCATAGTCAAATCAGTATCAAGACACCATACCTGGTGTGACAAAAAATAAACAGAGTGACCTATTGCTAAGGTACAATTCCATGATAAAATGCCGAAAATTGCATCATTTTACTTAATTTAACTGTACACTTTATATGAAAAGAAATATATATCTGGTAGTATTTATTAGGCTTTTACAAGAAAAATTGATTTCTGGCATAAAAACTAAACAGCTATCTGTTTTGAGTATTAACAAACAATTCAATAAATATGGCTCAGATTTTGTGGTTTGTATTGGTAGAGGGTAGAAAAAATTCTGGAAGAAAAATAGGAAAGAAATACTGATGTCTTGCTTTCCAACAATGTTTTCATAAGCCCTTTTACACAGAACTAATAAAACTAGGGTTTATTGTGTGGTTGAGGGCTAGAAAAAGAAAAATTCTCAAAAATTCTCCTAATTTAACTTTGTATGACACAAAATTCAAGGATCAAATATAGGCCTTATGGACAAACCATTATGCATTTTGAATACAGATTACATGAATCTGTAACAGTCCTGTTAAAAAGCCTCCCAAGGCTGGGATTGAACCCATAACCTTCAGATCCTTAGGCAAATGCTCTACCATATTGCTGCAAAAGCTAGCTCTATGGCAAGACAGTATGAGTGTCCCCTTATACAAACACAATCATGCTATATACATTTATACCAATCTGTGGGATATACCAGTATAAAGCATATCCATGTCAGGTTTCCTTGGCATTTGACAACTGGATCTGGAGGAAATTTTGATTGGGGTTTATTTTAATTCTTTACCAAACACTCCGTGTTAATAATCCTGAAGGAAATAGGAAATTGAAAGCATTACGGGACGAGGATAAAATTCTGGTAAGCAGTATTTTCTCCTGTTCCAACAGTGTTTTCAATCATATGGGTAAAATTCAGCTCATTTTGTATCAGTTTCTTAATTGTTGTCCGCAGATGCATTTAAAGTGCCTAAAACTTGTCATATGGGGAAGGAATGAATAATGAAAGGGCATCCATTTGATTTCCATTTTTGATTAAAAAACAAAAAGTAACTTATGCACAGATGGTGGACATAGACTAATCTGAACAATCTCACAAAAATTAACTCCCCTCTAAATGTGGATCTGGGGTCCTGCAAGGCTTACTAGTAAAGTGTAGGACTTGTTACCTGATGGTCTAGGTTCCAGTCTCACTGGAAGCTGCATGTTTTACTGTGGGAGTGTCCTTCGGCAAGACACTTTGAACAGAGTTCTAGCCTAGTACTGCTGAAACTTAGACATACATAAATAAGCTAGTTGTAGCAGTTATATGACTGAAATAATACTGAAAGCAACATTAAACACCATTCAATTAGTCAATGTGGATCTAAAACTAGCATGCAAGGCTAACCTTTATCTAACATTTCTGTCAGCCTCACAAGATGTAGCTCTAAAGTTTTTGAAAACATTTGTAGACCAACAGATTTTCATTTTTTTTTTTTTTTTTTCATTCTTACTAAAGTCATTTTTCCCTGTCTAATAACATCACAAAGAATACAAAGTGTTTTATCTAAGGTAAGTGTGGCTATATTATCCCATTGTGAAGGATGTTCAGAAAAACTTTTACACACAACTTACCCAATTGGCTGAGCTTTATTTAGCTACACTAAAAATCAAGGGTTTTCAGAAGAACTAGTGAAGGTGGTTTTGGTCTGAGATTATGCATTAAATCAGATTGAAAATATTAACAGTTCACCCTAGGGTTTGTAAACATGTGAGCTTAAACAGATACACTAAACATGATGACTATATTTTTCTTTTCCATAGCATTTAAAGCATTTCTAAAATCATCATTATTCATCATTATGCAAGACTCTTTTGAAATATTGAAACTTCTGTACTCAGACATCAAGGTTTTGATTTTTAAAAAAGAATTTTACAAATCTACTCAAACTATAAACACAACACTTCCTAAACTTTTATATAGTGGATATAATCATATAGACTGCAAACATTTCAAATCGGAAATAGTATGCCTATAGAAATGGAATTTTACTATGCTAGGCTATCTGATCTTAATCTAATTTCTTACTGCAAGTACCATGTCCTTTCCATGATTCTAACACCCACAAATCCCTTCAAGGGTTCCTCCTAATTACTGCAAAACTTGAAACTACATGTATTAATTTCAAAAGAAAATAAAAAATCAAACTAGAAACAATATTTGATTGTTCAGGTACAATGTTTCTTCTTTCCTTTGAAAACAATGTTCTAGGTTTTATTCCTGAACTTCAAGAACGTTATGTAATAGTCTGAAAGGTGAAAACTAAACGGTGTGTTCAGTATTTTCTAAGATTTAGGCCATGTGTAATTCATGAATATTGAATGTACCTTCCTTCTGTTACATAAATGAAAATTTACCTTATGTCATCATAAAGACACAAGTCAAGAAAATCATGATTTCACAAAAAAAAGTAAGGTCAACTCATGCAGAGCCACAAAACATGAAATTGGTAGTAACTACCTTCAAGAGTAATTTGATACCGATTTCTGGTGATTACATTAGTTGCAACACTATTTCAGTATTACAGTGACAACAATTCATTTGTGTACCTCTCTGGTTTTACTAGGTCGAGGCTGGTTCTCTGCAGTGTCTTTTCTATAGGCACTCCTACAAAATCCTGGCACCTAGGTGAGGATAAAACCCAGGATAATCCTTCCTACACCTTCACAAATCAACCACAGTCTCAAAGTACCTCACTAAATAAATGAATGAGATAATGTAATTTCACCGCTATTTTGGTGCAACTATAAAAAAGAAGAAAAAAAAAACTTAGGCCATGTAGATTCAAGCTCGGACCTCATATTCTGTGCAGTCATAACTTAGATTATAATACAGTTAAAAAAAAAACTGGTGTTACACTTAATTATAAAAATGGACTAATACTTAAAGGCCCAGTAAAGGCCAAAATATCAAAGCAACTGTCATAATACATTTGAGTTTAAATCATACCATTTTAAAGTATGAAAATATTGTTGAGATGACAGTCTGTTATCGTGTGGTCGGGCAATATGTTAGTCACTGACAGAAAAAAAAGAATTTTAAAATCAGGCAAAAAGTAATCAAAAGACAAATCTACCTGGCTGGTTTTAATCTTGTTTTGAAATTAATTTCTCTGTCAGCGACTAACACTTGGACCGACTGTACAATGACAGATTGTCATCTTCATAATAATTTCCATATACTTTTAAATGGTATGATATAAATTGAAATGCATTTAAAAACCTGCCTTATTTAAATTTGGCCTTTATGTTACTTTAATAATTTCAAGTTCATTTTATGAGTATCACATAAAACATAACAGACCTACATGTAATATGCAAACTCAGACTTCACATTCTTGGATCTACTTCTATTCAGAAAAAAAAAATGCAGGTGTGAATAAGCACAATGTAAAATGTGGTCTTTAGTCTCACATATATTGAAAGATACAGTTAGAGTATGATGGGAGTTTGAAATTTTGTCTGATAATTTTTCTTCAAGCATATAGATCTAGATTTCTTTTTGAAGTTTTGAGCCATGTCCTAATGACTTTGCCAGTCATACATGTACTACATAATTGAGCCATTGCAGGGACATGTGCAGAAAAAAAAAACCTGGTGTAGCATTATGAGATACTTGAAATTCAATATCAACACTGGTAATTTAATGCAGTTTTGGGTGAATCCATTTTCATTGCCCAAGGAAAAGAATTAAAAACATCAGTCATAACCTGGCAGAACATAGTGTAGAATTTTTTTTTTTATGAGTAAATTCCCACCGGCGCACTGTGTACAGCTCAAGGTACATGTACTATAGCAGCCAGAATGGATCAAGATACACCCAGTGTGACAAGTTGCCATGCAAAGTAAAAATTGAAAATTACTTAACCAAAATGAATTTCAAGTCGCTAGTAAATATCCAAATATTGCTATTTCAGAGTTATTTTTTAGGGAAAAATACCTCCTTACCAGGCAGTATCTATATCCAAGATCAGACTGCACGTTCTGTGCAATCTGATCCTGATCCTGATCTACACTGTCTGCAAAATGTCCTTGAGTAGCACTTGACAGCTTAAGGGTTAAAGGAATTCTGTCCCTGTATAAAACTTTAAAAACTATAGGCATACTTTCATTCTAAGATTTGAATTACTAGCTGTTTACATGAAGCACAGTTGCTAATTTGTGTTGAGCAGCAGTTCATCATAAAAATTTACTTTATTAAATAAAGTGTAAACATTCTAAATTTGCTCTGTACATGTACTTCAAATTCCAAACATCAAAAATATATCGGGGAATTTAAATCTACATAACCAAACAGTAAGACGTATAGATGCATTCCTGTGGACTCTTTATCGTAAATCTATCTGCAAATTCTGCATTCCTAATCTTAATTATTTTGTTGCATAAAAGGTAACAAATTAAAATGCAAGCGTATTAGAAGGCTTTTACACCTTGATGACAATTGTAAGTCTCTGAGGATTAAAGTCCAGGATATTAGGCTGAGTTAGTGGATGTCTACATGTAGTGCACTGAGATGGACACGATTTCCCATAAAAAAAAAAAAATCCCCAGTATAAATTCATGTCACGGGTTCGTACTTGATTGGGGCCGTTTGTAAATGAATGATCTCTTCATGTCCTTTCGATAATTGGAGAGGAATCTTGGAAGCTTGTCCAATGCAATCTTGCATAAATCAAATAAATTTCTTTTAATAGACTGCATGATCTCCATTTCTTTAAACGTGTCACAGAAATGTTTCAAACAACTCGGAAATTCATCGATATACGACGGGCGGTAACAAGGTGCCGAATCGACTTTATGGGTTATCGAAATGGTTTTATATTATTTACCGTCAAATTCTAGCTAGCTATCTGAACAGTTAAATATATTTGATATAACGCATAGTTTAATATATAATTTCAAAAATTTAGTGCTAAATCTCCTTGTTTATTTTGACACTGGACGACACAAGTTGTGAATGAATATTTCTTGAATGAAAACGAGGGCAGTCTGTGTAAACAGTGTTCATACGCATATGGCAGTATTAAAAAAAAAAGAACAAACTTTGTTTAAGTATCTATAGTATCTTAAACTCATAGATTTTCAGTTTTAACGAAATTTCGATAAAGAAATCATACATAATTGGTATGAATTGTTCAAAGTCAGAGCTGAATATCATTTGTAGATCTACGTTGTTCGTCCCGTACATCAGCCATGCAAAACTGAAAGTTAGTGCGCATGCGTCGTTACGCATGATGTATTTGGTTCCGGTCAAAACGATCACAGTAAGCGGATTTGCTATATAGCAAATCCGCTAAAAAAGGCATTGAAAACAGCATTTTTTCCTTTTCGCACAATGTTTTCTACCCTATTTAAGATAAATTCCACATTTTTAACTATAGATCATTTGTTGTCTGCAAATGCTTTGAATTTGGAGCAGGTTAAAACTTTATTGGTGTTTCCTCGAAAGCTGAAAATAAAATTCGACTGCTGGCATAGATAAGGCAAGTTTTTGGCATACATTATGTTTTCTCCGTTTACCACCATGTTTTCTACCCTTTCCAAAGACAGTCTCATTATATGGGTCACAGTTTATACTTGAGCCATGCTTTGTGAAAAGGGGGATAAATGCATTTGCGAAAAAGTATCGACCCAGGTCAGCCTGCGCAGGCTGACCTGGGTCGAAATTTTTCCCTACCTTTAATTTGTCTGCATATCGAAGGACCATTTTACCTTATGATTCAGTTTGGTTGATTAACAAAATAGATTTTATGGATCAATAATAAGGTGAAATCTTGCTTGGTAAATTTTGTTTGGTAATCACGGAGATGTATTAAGTCCCTTTTTGACAGAACATGGCTGAAATGTCTTCTGCAAGTGCTTTTGAAATGGACGAGTCTAAAACTTTGTCGTTTTGTAAAGGGTTAACTCTTTCAGGGCCATCTTCGGACGGCACAGGCCACTGAAACTGAGGACATAATTAATTTACTGGCTTGAATAAACAGGCGGACGTTGTCAATCAAAGATCAGACTGCTTGGTTTGGTTTGGTTTGCATTGAAGTTTAACGTCATTTTAACAGCTTAGGTCATATCATGGCGGTCAGTGGCGCACCCTTGTGTTTCCTGGCTTTCTCACACCAGTACTGACACAACTTTCTTTCCAAAGCCACTGACTACTTTTCTCACATGCATCAGAGGTGAGAGGCGAAAAATCGCCGGACAAAAAGTTTGCCGCGACCGGGTATCGAACCCGCAACCCCCAGGTCACGAGTCAGTTACGCTAACGACAGAGCTACCTGGTCGGGCCAGATCAGACCGCACATTGTGTTAAGCCTTTACAGGTGACAAAATTTTAGACACGTCTGCATTGAAAGTACTTGCACAATACAAATTAAATAAGATTCAAATTATGAAAAATGTCTAAGAAAGAACAGAAAACATTTTTGGAACAGGGGAAAATGCTGGTAACCAGCATTTTCTCCTTTTCCCAAAATGTTTTCATAAGCCATATTACTAGGCACGTTAAAACTAGAATTTCTGTGGTGAAGGGTTAAGCGTCAAACACGAACCGCAAGACCCGTTACATCGAAAAGATCAACACCACCATCATCATCAGCAAGAAAAACTACAGCAACAACTTACAAAGGCGTAGAGGCAGAGGGAGAGGGCTCGGAGCAAGGCCTTCCCAATGATTTTCGGGAAGGGGGTATTTCTTTTTCCCGTCACATGCTATGGTATTGAATGTGACATATCGGATAAATAAATGTTGAAAGGTAAATAATTAAAATTGGTCAATATTCATATGTATATTGGGTACTACTGATTCCCCCATAAGAACCTTTCACTCCTTTATTGCACGGTTCTGCCAGGGACGTATTCAGCCCTTTTTCACGATATGCAAAAGGGGTTCTAGGGGTGCTCCCTCAATTGTGGTTAAGGGGGCGGGACCCCTGTCCCTCATGGATAAAAGATCTATTCCAGGGAAATTTTTATTGGGCAACTGCGTATTTGCGAATCGATAGCTACGCAACTGCTGCATGGCTCAGTGATGAAGGTGAGGGATTCGTAACCCAGAGGTCCCGTGTTCAATCCGCATGCACAGCTCTTTGTTTTTCATGGGAGTATACGGGGCAAGTCACTTCAGAGTCGAAGCTTTGTACTGGTGATGCCGATGAAATACGATTAAACGAGTTGTCGCTCTGATATGGCTAAAACAATGTTGAAAGCTGCATAAAACACCATGCAATAGATTCAATCCTGTCTCGCATACGTTTATCCATACCGTAGACACATATTCTTTACGCTTTACCACACGAAACAATTTATTAAATAAAATATTAAAGACGGAAGCTACCGAGATTGGCCGAATAGCCTTTACGAAAACGTCGTTGTTACACTATATTTACCGATGAGTTAGTGAGTCTACGGTCCCTAACTCTCGTATTAAAAGAAGGAAGCTACCGAGATTGGCCGAATAGCCTTTACGAAAACGTCGGTGTTACACGATATTTATCGATGAGTTAGGGGTCGTAATCCTTAAATGGTGAAATTCGTCTTTGAAAGGGTTAGTTAGAAGATGATTAATGTCTTAAAAATGCTAGAAAACGCAGTGGAAAAAGGAGAAAATGTTGAATATCAACAAGTTCTCCTTTTCACACAATGTTTCTACAAAAGCCTTCCTCTTTTCCCAAAAGCTTTGTTGAGAGAAGTTTAGCCTTGGGATGCTAAGCGCGACTCACTGACCTTTTGCGGATAGTGTAGATCAAGATCAGACTGCACAGAACGTGCAGTCTGATCTTGGATCTACATTGTCTGATATGGAGATATTATTCCCAAAAGAAAACTTTGAAATAGCAATATATGGGATTCTTTACTATCGAAATGAAAATTTCACTTTGGTCATTTAGCAGGATAAGGGTTAAAACTAGTTATATATAGTTTAGTAAACTGTGATTAACTCCAGTCTAAAATTTTGAAAACGTTGTGGGCGAAGGAGCAACGACTATCAACAAGAAATAGCTGATTTTCACATTATATTTTTCATACTTTTGAGGAGCCAATTATTTGCATTTAGTGTAATTGTCTGGTATTTTAAGGGGAATGACTTCGTGACAATAAATCAAAACAATTTCGATAGTGTTATCTGTCTTTATACTTGTAAAGACACAATCCACGTGATTAATGACTAATGTCGTCGTCCAGGAAGGAAGTAATATTCCATATTTTGGAAAACCAGTCTAAAAGGAAACAACAGCAAATCATATAGTCAGTACAGTGTTTGTTTATAGTAAAGGACAATCCACATTAGCTCGGAGACAGACATGTGGACATTTTTATCAAAGACGATCAACTAAGATCAGCTTGATTTGGATTTAAGCTCGAGTTTGTACAAGGTATGATTTTTTTTTCTTTCCTTTTTTTGCCCAATAGAGAAAAAAGCATCGAATTTACATTAAAAAATAATATTTACATATTATTTTGAAAATGTGCCTTTATTTTTCTCCCAGATAGCATAGTTTTTTCTGAAGAATATTTTACGTTGACCCGATTTAATTGTTTGAAAAATCAAACTTAGGCTTGATTTCAACTTTCGTTTTTCAATAGGACAAAATGGCGTTAACAGGCACTTAAGCTTTCTGCTTCTATTGCAATCCATTTTTGTTCCGAGGGTTATGGAATCATGATTGATTGATTGAAGGTATGGTGTTTAACGCCGTTTTCAACATTATTTCAGTTATATTGCGGCGGCCAGTGCACCTACCCATGCTTTCCTGGAGTCTCTTTTATCATTACTCCGCACAATTTTCTTTCCAAGCCACTGGCTGCTTTCCCAAATAACCATCGTCGAAACAATGGTCAGCGGTGGGAGAGAAATGAATCCTGTCGCAATGACTATCATCAATCCTCGGAAAGAAATTGGCCGAGCCAGGGATCGAACCCACGACATCCTGTTCTCAAGTCCTGCACGCTACCGATTGAGATACCGGGACTCGGCGTTATGAAATCAAGTCCGCTACATATGAAAAAGAATATTCGGTCACAAGCAGTTTGTTAAATCAAATATTACACTGAAAGTTTTCATCATTCCGATCTTTATAAACGTCGTGAACAAATGATACTTACGTCACCAAAAGCATTGAGAGTGTTAAATCTTTCTGCCCCTAATATAGTAACTGGACCTCTTTCAGTCGCTTTACTCTTATCCTGCTAAATATGTTAAACGAACTTAAAACCGATAGTAAAAAACCTAAATGTTGCTGTTTCATATTGATTTTTTGGGAGAGAAAATGCCTTCTTATCGGATAGTGTAGATCCAAGATAAGACTGCACGTTCTGTGATGATGATGATGATGATGATGATTATGATGATGATGATGATCATGATGATGATGACGACGATAATGATGATGATCTTCATCATCACCGTCATCATCATCAATATCATTATCGTCATCATCAATCTCGTTATCATCATCATCATCATAGCTTTCAATTTCGATACTTTTACACAGAGGGAAAGTGATTGAAAGGGCCCATCGGCTAAAATCTTTAATCTTGCTTTGTTTTAGGTGAAAGATGGCACTTTACCCGGATTTAGATCTACGAATACCAGTATTTTTCATATATCTGGTCCTCATCATTCTGATTCTTTTGATATTTCTCCATTTGACCCGCATTTCCCGGAATATCGACGATTTACAGAGGTTTCTATTACAGTACAGAGATGACAAGGTTGGAAAACGGGCTGAAAAAGAAGGTAAGTCGTATTGACCTTATTATCCCCCGCCGAAGACGAGAGGATCTAGTTTCTACGTTGTCCGTCCATAATAATGTGATGATCCGCTGGGTATAGTAAATCACGGATATGCATTATGCCCCCTTCTGCCAGAGCACTGCTCATATCAAATGGAATGTCTGAGACTTTTATTTTCATTAGATAATTTTCTGGCTGTCCTGGAATAGTTCTTTTTTTATGCATGTCCTCGCACTGGGCAGTATAGATGTACCACAAATACTGAGATGCGATTGTACATGTACTTAAATCTTTACCAAACTATAAAATTTTAGATAAGCGCAAATTGCAGACGACAAAATAAATGTAACTAAAAAACTGGCATTTATTTATGGAAGGGTAGAACTCATTGTGGTAGGAGGAGAAAATGCCGGTAACCAGCATCAATTTTCTCCTTTTCCCACAATGTTTTCAAAAGCTTTTTACCTCATCGTCGTTAAAAGTCGAGATTGTTTGGTAAAGGGTTTAACAACTGATTCGTCCACAGTGAAGGGGTTTAACGCCTATGATGGGTCGCAAAGTTCGAGATTTTTAATGTATATCCCGAGCGTATTGCGTAGTCTCATACGCTCAATTAGCCAGAAGGACTTACTGACACATTTTAAATCTTATCATTTAGTTCTGATCGTGTATGTGTAATGTAACAAATACCTGTGTTATCAAATTACTTGGACTTGTCTATTCAGTCTTTGTGGTTTTATCTATATCGTAGTTCACGAGTTAACTCTTTACCAAACAACGAAATTTTAGTTCAGTTTAAACATTTATTTTACATCGACTGAGAAACAAGCTTTACAGCCTGTATCAATCTCACTCGATTCTGCTGCCTGGGAATACACCAAGTACTTACGCCGATTAGGTGGGCCAGTGCGTTGTCTGCGTATGTCATATTCTTCGAAGATTCGACCTGTCTGCTATGACGCATCACCCATCCCCGTTTACCTGGGAAAAGTAGGGCTTATACCGAAGCTATTAGCCTATTACCCAAGCATGTAGGGGCTGTTTTAGTAAATGGCCGATGCATAGGTTACATGCTAGCCTATCAAAGCTGAATGAATCGCACCAGGTAGCGTTTTATTGAGTAAGCGTTTATTTCATTTAGAAATTCAAAGTAACGGTTGTTGTTTTGAAAAGTAGTCCGGTTCTGTACCCAGAATGCCCAAATTAGATAGATGTGTATTTGTAGATTGCCATCTAGCGGGAGATAATGCGGCCAGTGAACAATCCCAAAGTTGACACCTGCCCCCGGGTGTCGAATTCGGGACTTCATGGTTACGAGGCCGACCCTCTACCTCACAACCACGGAAACTACGCGAAATTATAGTCTCATCTGTATTGAAAGCACTTCCTGGCTACAAATTAATTGTGGCTCGAGCTGTTCGATTTGTGTATTAAAGGCCGGTTTAAAAATATTAAAGGAAAAAGAGAAAACGATGGTAGCAATGCTTTCAGGAGTCTTCTCTTTCAGGGTCTTTAAAACTCGGGATTAAAGTAACAATAAAGGTCAAATGTAAACAAAGCGGCTGTTTAAATGCATTTGAATTTATATCATACCATTTAAAAGTATGGAAATTATTGTGAAGATGACAATCTGTCATTGTACGGTCGGTCCAAGTGTTAGTCGCTGACAGAGTGTGCACAAGGTTTTTCTTATATTTAACCTAGTGACCTGGATTTTGATCCAACATGACCCATTTTCAAACTGGTTTGAGATATTATCAAGGCAAACATTCTGACCAAGTTTCAGGAGTATCGGACCGGAAATGTAACCTGTAGAGCGTACACAAGGTTTTTCCAAGATTTTACCTAGTGACCTAGTTTTTGACCCGACATGACCCATTTTCAAACTCTCGTCCGAGATATCACCAGGTACACATTCTGACCAAGTTTCATGAGTATCGGACTCAAAATGTAGCCTTTAGAGCGTGCACAAAGTAACAGTTGTCGACGGACGACGGACGACGCACACAGGACAGAGCAAGATCATAAAAGCTCATAAGAGCTAAAAAACTTATGCCATAACGTTAATGAGCTCTTGGCTTCTACTTAAATTTAGATTTCGAGTTTCGTAAAGACTTATGAAAGTGTAATTTGACCAATAACAGACGACTGAAATGAGGATTCGTATTCAAATCAGTATGATGACGTCATATATCTGTTGAAAAAGATAAAAGCAGATGGAGTTAGTGAATGGAAAACCACCATCCCGTCATTTAAACGTCTAAAATTACACCTTTTTTATTGAATTTAACCCTTGGGTTTATACGGAAACACAGTAGACAAAATAGAATTTGTATTTATCGGTATATTACAAGAAATTTGGGATAACGACAAATCTAAAATAAAACTGAAAAACTAAATAGGCCTTTTAAAGGCGTGTACCATTAGTTTGTTTGTATTCGGGTTTTACGTCGTTTTAGCAGCTAAGGTCATATCACCGAGGTCAGTGCACCTACGCATGTGTTTCCTGGCTTTCTCACACTAGTATATGTATACTGACACACTTTTCTTCAAAGTCACCGACTACTTTTCTCACATGCATCAGATGTGAGAGGCGAAAACCACTGGAAAGAAAGTTTGCCTCAACTGGGTATCGAACCCACAACCACCAGGTCACGAGTCAGATACTCTAACCACTGAGGTACCTGGTTGGGAAAAGGCGTGTACCATACAAACTCTAGCATGACGTGTGTTTTGTTATCGCACGTGATGGAGATTAGATACCGCATTGTTTAACGTTTACCAGATGACGATCTTCTTTCATTTGTCTAAGTTCAAAGTAGTTGCAAGTTGAACTAAGTGTGTCTTAAATGATGGAATTTGTGTCTGAAACGGTTGAAAATGCGGTGGGAAAAGGAGATGTTGGTAACTAAACCATATCCTTTTCCCTTAGCATTTTCAAAATTCATTATAAATTACCTAGGAATGTTGTAACACGGATTGTTTGATAAAGGGTTAATCGGTTATTTGCTTAGGGCAGAAAAACTCCTCAGTTTTGTCGAGCCTTGGTAGCTCAGGACTTAAGAACAGGGGGTCGCTGGTTCGATTCCCGGCTTGATTATAGTCATTGCGACAGGATTCATTCCTCTCTTACCTCTATTCATTGTTTCGACGATAGTTATGTGGGAAAACAGCTAGTGGCTTAGAAAGAATATTGTGCGAGGTACTATTAAAGAAACTCAAGGCAGGCATGGATAGGTGCACTGGCTGTCCCGAAATAACTGAAATAATGTTGAAAACGGCGTTAAACACAAACATTAACAGATCAATTCTAAAATTCAAATTTTAGTCTATCAAGATAGAATGTTTGACTCCTCCAACCTGTAGACATCTGCAGATGACAAATTGGATACGGCTCATTAGACTTGTCTTTGGAAGGGTAGAAAACACTGTGGGAAAAGGAGAAAATGCTGATTACCAGCATTTTCTCCTTTTTCCACAATGTTCGGGGTCTTTAAAACAGGTAATTGTTTTGTAGATGATTACGCTTACATTGTACATTACCCGCACTGAGACACCACCTGCAGACATGCATAGTCCTTAGCTTTTTTCAGCAATTCTTGTGCACGTTAAAGTCGGTCGAAATAAACAATTTTGCCTCTGTCCAAGTTTTTTCTATATGAGTATTTAAAATCAATCTAAATATTTTCTGGTCCTTTCCATCAAATGGGTCAATTTCAATCTATCTTGAATTCATTCTTAAACTAAAAAATGTGGTGAGATAGAGCGTCGGCTTCGCAACCGTAAGATCCCGAGTGCGATTCCTGGGAGCGGGTGTCTACTTTGTGACTGTTCATTGGCCAACACATTCGGCGCGAGTACTGGTTTAGTTTCCAGGAAGCAGAATAGAGAGAGATTAGTAAAAGTTACAAGAACTTGTTTCTCAATCGATGTAAATATTTTTAAACTAACTGCTAAAATGTATAAATTAGAATTTTCTATTTCCTATGGCAAAAGACCAAATATTGCTATTGTTAGGACCTTTTCTTGGGAAAGTTTGCACCAAGACGGACAGCGTATATAAAGATCAGACCGTTCTGTGCAGTCTGGTCTTGTTATACGCTGTCCGCTGTCGCGCACTGAGTCGCACGTAGATTTCTACTGGTTAACCCGCAAGGTAAAGGGAAAAGATAGGACATGATCAGACCTAAAACGCGTGGGTGTATTGTGATACCACCTAAAGGTCCAGTAAAGGCCAAAATATCAAAGCAGGTGTCATAATACATTTAAATTTAAATCATACCATGTAAAAGTATAAAAAATATTGTAGAAATGACACTCGATCTGTTATCATGTGGTCGGGCCATATGTTAGTCGCTGGCAGAAAAAAGAATTCTAAAACCAGGCAAAAAGTAAACAAAATACACGGGTACCTGGCAGGTTTTAACCTAGTTTTGAAATTAATTTCTCTGTCGGCGACTAACGCTTGGACCGACCGTACAATGACAAATTGTCATCTTCACAATAATTTCCATACTTTTAAATGGTATGATATAAAGTCAATTACATTTAAACACCCGCTTTGTTTACTTTGGGGCGTTACTGTTACTTTAAAAGCTTGTAACTACTTTGTTTCCGTGACTTTGTTCGGTTTTCCAATATTTGCCTCATTCTGAAGGGAGTTCAAATTTTTAATGGTCGCCATGTCCATGTTGTAGAGGTAAAATACTAGGACACCTGGGTCCCGAAATAAACGTCTTGTACAATCGTAAAGTCATCGGAGATCTATAAATAGTTCTCGTAAAAAGACGGGATATTTATTAAGTCTTTCCATACCATAGACGACACCAGAAGCTTTTGTGTACAATGTAGATCAAGATCAGACTGCACAGAACGCACAGTCTGATATCTGATCTACACTGTCCACTTCTTTATTCTAGATTATGACCGAACCCTCTCATGATCTTGCAACCGAATTGTATTTTGTAACCTTTGAAAAAATGCAAATTATTTATTCTGTAATGAAAGAGTTAAGTGATAAGTAAGGGCGGTTTCACTATAGCGTATTTCAATAAGCTCAGCGTTTTTTGACTCTCCTAGTGTTTACTCGTACCTTTGTTCTGCCTCATTCCACATTCAATTTTTTTTGCATAGAATATAAGCAAACGATCAGACTGCGGTCTGATCTAGGTCAAAGCTCTCCGCTTTGTTATAAATGTCTTCTTTATAAATCAACTTCTTGTCAGACGACAAAATCTCAGACCGGTTCAGATGGATAGCGTTTGCAGACGACATTATCCTATGTGACTCAAACGATAGGATTTATCTTTGAAAGGATAAAGCAATTGTGAGAAAAGGAGAAAATATTTGTTTCCTACGTTTCCGCCTTTTTCCACAATGTTTACAACAGCCCTCTTCCTAAGGATCCTTAAAAAGTGGTAAAAGGATGAACCTCGAATTAGGCTACAAAATTTTACACTAGTCCATATTAACAGACGAAAACTTCAAGAAGGGCTAAAATGGCATTATTTGTCGCTGATAGTGTGTTCCAGCATGCTATCCTTTTCTACAATGTTTTCAAAAGCCCTCTTCTTAAAGATAGGTAAAGTATGTTTTTGTTGAAAAGTAATTAACCGTCTATGAAGGATTTAAAAAAAAAAACCTCAACTGAAGCAAAATGCTAACACCACTGACATCTACAAAATATCAGCCAAGCCAAAGTTGATTTTTCTTGTTTTTTTTAGATAAGACAGAAAAAAAAGTGACAAGCTACAAGAAAATTCTAGAAGACTCCGAAACTCAAACACATGATAGTGAATTAGAGAGTAGCAGAGATAAAGAAATGGAAAATGAAGAAATTGAACACAGCCATGATTTTTCGGTCGGTCCATCGTTTGGAGATTCAGTTGCTGGTAAACCTGGTAAAACTGGTTCGAACAATACAATTCGCAAAATGGTATTTTTTGGCAGCAGTTTGTGTGAAGAACTTTATAGCGCGGAGGATGGCATTGATGAACAAGACCTCGTCAGCTGCAATGACCAGGAAACGCTTAAAAGCACATTCGAGGTAGCAAATAATGACACGTATGATGAATGCAACCTGGAAAACACACAAGGTTACAGATATAACAGCGATCCAGACATCTTCACTAAATATATACCTGCCACGTGTCAAGCAATACAAAGCGAAGACAACAGAGAAGAAAGCAAAGAAGAAGGTGTCGATTGTATTAAATCATCAACGAGCGCTGAGTGTATGGCCATTATCCACGAAAGTGTTCAAGAAAACATTGTTTCCAAAAATAACAATGGTGAGTTCAGTTCCACTGAATGGACTTTTCCCCCTTTAACGACACCACAGAGAGAGGGCGATAGCCAGGGAAGCACAGAGAAAGGCCCCGATAGTTACAGATCACCAGCTAGCGCCTGGTGTACAGGAATCTCGCAAGAAAGCGTAGAAAGCGTTCAAGATAACACCGATTATGAAATCGAAGTCAGTAGCAGTGCTGATTCTGGGATATACACAGACCTGAATTCTAAATGTACATGTACATCAACAGAAGTCTTGCACAGCAACTTGGAAGACAAGGTGTGTAACTACGATTATTTCAGTGAAATATGTCTTTAGCTTTTTATGCTGCAGAGACTGAAAGGATGGCTCTTTAATGACATGACCTTTAATCTTAACCCTTCACCAAACAATTCCGAGTTTTAACGGCTTTGGGAGAGTAAGGCTTTAGAAAACATAATGGGAAAAGGAGAAAATGCTGGTAACCAGCATTTTGTCCTTTTCCAACAATGTTCAACCACATTAAATAGCCTGTGCCCATGAGCTAGTTATTAACCACCTAGTAAGAGTCGGGAAAAAATGCGAGACACCTTTTTGAATTTTAAAAATGTTTTTCCTGCCATCACCCTGTCTGTGGACTGGCATACTACTTTGTCACAAGTTACAGATTCGATTTTATTGTCAACTTCTTTCAAGGATCGAGAAACTGATGCAGTTGCAGTAAAAGAGCAATCATCGAGTAAAGACGCTTTTGATGAAAACGCAAAACTGCTTGAAGAAAATGATCAAGGATATAAACCAGTATCTAAAGAAGATACGGAATCTGTGTCAGGTAAAATATTATTTTTATTGTATGTAAATAAAACAATTTTGTGTTCGTATTATTTCGAGGTCTATGATCAGAATGGCATTGCGCATGTATAAGGGAACCTTGGCTCACGCTTTATACAAAAGAAGCTAAAATTATATGAGACACCCTTTGGCAAAAGGGGTTTTAATGCATTTCCGTAACGCATTATATCAAGGAACTCATCACATAACCATAGACCAATAAAATCCATTTGTCTAACAACCAACTGAGTCCTGAGGCAAAATGGTTCTTGGAAATGCAGAAAATTTACCACAAGCAAAAAGTCGATGAACCTATTGTAGATGCATTAAACCCCCTTTTCACGGAGCATGGCTCATATACAAAATGAGACAGTGGGATATTCACTGACGTCTAACTTGATATGTGCCATTTTATAAAGCTATGTGTGTCACCCATGGCCCGAAAAAGACGAACCATCCTGACAAATTGGGGAGCTATTGCAATCTAACGTGAACCACACAATTAGACACTGATTCCTAAACATGAGCAAATGATTATTATTTCATGCTTTTCGGTAGTTTGTCGAGAAATAACGGTGGAATATTGTTTGATATTTCATGGTTACGACCAATAAAAAATACCGATTTCATTTACTAACTCTTCAATTGAAGGCGGAAACAGTAGTTCCTGCGAGTAGATTATTATTTGCCTAGTTTAGCTTTTTTTAATTTTCCGATTAAATTTATTTGGCTAGTTTAGCTTTTTTAATTTTCCGATTAAATTTTTAAGATTTTTAAATTTTTTTGATTAAAATTTTTTATAAAAATAAACCAATTTGTCCAATTTGCCCATAAGATTTTTGTATAAAATCTATTTCCTCATAATTCTAAAGAAAATAAATTTCATTATCCCAGTAACCAACGCATTGATTAACAACGGTGCTCACTAACCAACGCATCAACTAATATATATCATGGCCCCATATGTGTCAACGCAAGATAAGTCTATGCATGAGGGACTAACCTAATTACTATATCCATTTTACATAAATTCAAAAATAAATTAATGGATAAAATTTTTTGAATTTTCTTAAATTTTAAGTCATAAATTAATTCAAGATGGAGCCATTAAAAGAGTTTTTAAAAGAGTTAAACTTAGATGAAAATAAAAGTTTAATGAAGTCTATAGATAATATGGAAGAAAATTTGTTAAATATGGATATAGCTAAAGATAAATTTAGAAATTTAATTTCGGATAAAGAATCATTAGCAAGATTTGCTGTACTTTTAGCTAATTATGTGAATAGTATTTTAAATTCTATAGACCCTAAAATCAATCAATCTATAACTATAAAGACTATATTTTTTTCTGAAATTCATAACAAAAGAAATCGCTCTAAAAAAGATTTAAGAAACGCAACTTATATAAGTAATGGAATTAAATTAGATAAAAAAGTAACTAGAAACCAAATGTTATACAACTATATAACACATCTTGTTGATCTGTTTGAAAAAGAAGATTTACCAAGAGTTCCTACACGCACTAAAGAAGTAAAAAAAAATAAGGTAGTACCTTTAGAATCTATGGGTTATATACGAAATAAGGCAATTAAAGATGTTGAGTTTTTAAGTTAAGAAAGTTTTTTTATAAATATAATTTAATTAGTAAAATTAAATTATATTTCATAGTGTCCCCCAAGCTAAAGTATTAATATTATTTTATAATGTCCCCAAGCTAAAGTATCAATCTTGTTTTTCAAAACAAACCTTTTATCATCACTTGACCCTAACGCTTTTTTATGTAATTCTTCAGTAAACACATTATGCTCCCTACTTCTTAAAACAAACATCTTTCTATACAGATCCTTTCCTGCAAGCAAACACTCTTTGAAATTATTAATGTTTATATCTTTCTTAGAAACTGATTGTTTAACACCTTTACATCTTTTATCTTCCTCACCATCTAAAGTTTTATAAGCATACATTTTTGCTCCAAGACCAACAAACTCAGTCATAATTTCACCACCTAACTCATCTTTGAACATTCCAACTACTCTAGCATTACAATCATTTTTTAAGAAATGGTCTTTTGGGTAATTGCTTGTATCAAACATTTTAACCACATTTTTTTCAATATCCTTATATAAATCCTCAGTTTCTATTTCGAGAATAAAACTATCTGTATCAGTATAACACATTCTAACCTTTTTACCATACTTAGGTTTAAAGTAATTATAAAAAGTTCTTTGCATATATGTTTTACTAATATCTAAGATGCTTAATCCTGAGTAAATAGGTTTATTATATACCAACTTAGTTTTTTTCATGTGTACCGCTGTTAGGTTTTCATCGAATATTGTTGCGTGGCTATAGTTTGGTTTTGCTACTAATTTTTTACAACGCTCTTCACTAGAAACCAGTTCTATCGCTACTCTGTTTCTCAGGTTTTCCATAGTTTTACCAAAAACTGAGTTATTCATTAATTTAAAAAAATCTTTCTCGAAATTATTTTTAGCCGCTTTTCTTAGTTCAATGTTTGTATCAATATATGATTTAAGCCATGAGCTTTCCTCAAACTTAATTCCTCGATGTATTTTAGTAATTTTTAAACCTAAATCAACACATGTTTCTAAAGCTTCATGATGAATAATGTAATTTTCTTTATTATTTAAGTTTGGAATAAGTTTTTCTACTTTTTCTATTTTTAAACGTTCAGGAGCTAAAGGAAAGTCGTTATGTAAATCATGTAATTCTCTCGGATATTCTAAATCTACTTCTAATATACATGGGATTTTTTGCCAAATTTCTAATTCTTTATTTGTCATCCATTTAAAACCATGTGTAGGAAGAGGTCGACTCATTGCCCAAGGATAAAGACTGTTTGCATCTATATATAATAAATATTTTGATGGTTTACTAGAATCATATAATTTACCCATACACTTATTATTTGCTTTTGCATATCTTTTACTACACATACTAACACCTCCTCTGATACCCTTTTCAGTCATTAAAAGCATATCAGGATCACTTAAAAGCTCTAGGTTCACTTTCGTTATTTTTAATGCTGCATCCCAAGCTAAACCAGGAGCTGTATAATACCAACTAGGGTCTAAATTATAGTTTTCACGACAAACATCTCTAAAGTTCTCAAAAACATCCGCTAAAAGCAATACATCTATTTTATTGTAAAGTTCTAAGTAATCCTTCAACGTTTTCATGTTAAAAGTTTCCCAAACCTTTTGCGCATGAGCATAATCTTCATCACTAATTCCTTCTTTGTTTAAACTAGAGTAAAATGCTTCTTTAGGTGGTAATTTCTCTTCTTTAAGTTTATTAAATGAATCTAAGTATTCATAAGGGAAAACTCCTTTTCTCCTAACCAAAGGCAACTCATTAGCATTAAAATATCTCGGTAAAAATTTTAATTGGTTTTCTTCTAAATTACTCGAAAGCTTATCTAAACTAGAACTCATAAACTTAAAACTATCAAGAAATCTAATTTTATGTGGTATATTTTCCCCAACATAAATACCTTTACTAAAACTAATATATTTTTCTTCATTGTTTGGAATGCAGTCAATTTCCCCTTCAGATTTGCCAAGACATTTAATAAAAAGATGAGCGTCATATCCACTAAGATTATGAAGGTATACAGGTGTGAATTTAGGATTTTTAGCCTTTAGATTGCATGTAGTGTGTGCGGCACCTCTATAATTACCCGTAAAATGACAATGGTCTCTTACTCTATAATTAGCATGATTGAACTCTCCACCACAAATCCAACAGTGTGTTTGTTTTTTATGTTCCATTTCTTCCTCTTCTGTAATTTCAATAGGTTTTGGTTTTTGGTAATATTCTTGATGAATTTCTCGTATATCAGCTCTCAACCAGTTTATAAAAACTTCATCAGCATTTTCTCCAACATAACTTCTTAATATAGGAGCTTTAACACTATCATCAAAACATTTTATAATATAAACAAAACTACAAGGTATATGCTTTTGATATTGCATAGTATAACTTTTTTCTGGGTTTGGTTGACATGTGTGTATTGGTTCTAAAACACTTTCAAAATCAGCGTATACAACAAAAGGAACCTCAAGTTTTCTAGAATGGTTTTCAAAAGCTACCCAGGTATCTGGTTTTGGCATCTCTAAAGTAATAGGTTCGTGTTCGTTACAGTATTTTTTATGTTTTTCCAAAAGTTCTTTTCTACCAAAATGATTCAAACAACGTCCACAAATTTCTATATGCCTAGAATTAGTAGTTATTTGTCTTTTTACTAATCTACTTAAGTTTTTTATTAAAGCGTAGTGCATGTTTTCCTCATTTTTAATTAAAAGAAGGTTAACATGTTTACTTTTTTCACATTTTGTAAGCCTAAGCGGATAAATGAATGTTTTGTTCTCCTCATAACTATATACGTTTACACTAATTCCAGGATTTTGTGTTTCAAACTTATTGATATCCTTAATCGAAACAGGGTAGTCGATTCCCCTCATGTTTAAACTACTTTCCTTTTCTTTCAAAGCCTTGTCAAGTATCTCTGCATTATGCTTTTTTGGATTAATATTTCTTAAAGTACACCATAAAAAGCATTTATTATCTTCATTTTTCATATTGATAACTGCTTTTTTGTTAGCAATCCATGGTGGTAAAGGTATCCAACTATTAGCTCTTAAAGGAACATAAGCAGCTGTATGTATTTCTAGTTTTACGATACTCCCAAAAGTCCAACCACTACCTTCTCTTTGGAAATTAGCTAAATTTTCTAAAACTTCATCTATCATTGTATTCAATAAATCCTCTATTTCTTCCGTGTTTAAATTTAAATGTTGACTACTATGAAAAGCACGTTCCACGGGACCTTGATCAATATCTGTCATTAACCACATTTTACACCTAAGTACAAGTTTTACCTTTGTTCGTAAATTATTTCGAAGAGTATTTATAATAGGCGTCCACGTTTCTGCGAAAAATCTTTGCGGGTTATAATTTCCTCTACCATCTATAACATATTGATTAACAAACTCTCTAAATGCTGAGCGCTCTATTCTAACCTCAAACGGTTGTCTTGGTGGGTAATTCTCTCTAACATTCTGAACAATTTCATTAAAAACTTGTGGTAATTGGTTTTCTTCCACATTACCAGTTAACCAATTAGTAAAATTATTGATTCTACGTTGGATTGATTGAGGTATAACATTCGTTACGGCCCTCCCAACATTTGATGCAGCTCTTCTAGCTATATTAGAAATTTCATTAAACCAGCTCATTTTATAAAAGTAAATATAATTTTCTTAACATATTATCAAAAAATTTTTTTGAAATTATATATATTAATAAGATTAATATATATAAAATGCGGTGTGATGAAATAGAATTTATGAAAAGATATACTAGACTTGAATTAGTAGAATTATGTGAAACCAAGATACCTAGAAAATATGGTGAAAGATGTATAAAAAAGCGAGCTAAATATGAGTTAGTTGAAAGACTTGTTCGTAATGGTATCAAACCAGATTTAAATAAAAAAACAATAGGAAAATCTGGTTGGCGAGTTTGGGAACTTAATGAACGTTAATTTTATATTTATCTTTCCAAACCCTTCCATTCCAATTCTCAATCGTTTGGGGACTACGGTCTATAAATTGACCTGCTTTATAAATGGATGGAAAGGTTTTTATTTCTCCAGTTTCAACATCCTCTAAACTAACTTTCTTAGGATTTTTCATAATAGTTTTTAATCTATCAAACTTAGAGTCTTTACTTTTTTCTTCTTTAGGTGATTCACTCGGAAACAATCCATGTTCTTTCACCAACTCAACTAAACGCTTTTTATTCCAGTATGAGTAGAAATTTATATTATTTTCTTTAAGAATTTGTTTTAAATCTGTAGTCTTTATCATTTTTACATAAAAAGAAAAAATCTTAATACACTACGCTCATTTTATTTCCATCAGACTGGAAGTTAATTAACCTATCACTAATAATAACAGCATATGCCTCTGTATTCGCAAGCACATTTTCAGTAAAACTCGCTTTGATTTGGATATCAGTGACAGAGTATTTCAATTTCTCACTCTGTTTGGAAACATCAAACAAAAACAAAGGATAAAGGGCTTTATAATCTGAGGGAGTAATGTTAGGGTTTGACACCATTTCATTCATGTTATAAAACTCTACCCCATACACTCTACTAAATTGGTTTGCGGTAAAACTGAGATTATAATCAACAGCGGGATATCTAGTAGAATTTAACGTAACATAAATGTTTTTAACGTTTCTATGGTCAAATATAGCTGGATTTTGTTGTTGGTCACCGCTTTTACCAGTTTGAAAACCAACAATGATAAAACGTGGCACTTCAGGTGATGATTTAACAGCAAGTCTCCAGGTAAATGATGTTGACTCGGGAACCGCAATAGAGTCACACTGCCTCATTCTATATCCAACCGGTATTTTTTCTTTTTTCTCAATAATTTTATAAAGTTGCATTTTCTCTTCATCTGAGGGTAACACATGAGGTATAAACCAAGATACTCTAAGTAAATTAATTCTACCATCAGCAGGAGCAACACCATCTCGAAAGACTGCATCATTATCATCATTTCTCGTTAATGTGAGAGTTTGCTTCATTCCATACAATATCTTATCATAATCATCACAAAAACCAAATATATGTTTTAATGGAACTCTGAAGCTAAAGGTGCCTCTTGGAAGAGGGTCATTAATAATATAATTTCTTCTTACAATAAAACCAGTGTTTCCGGCACCCGCGTTAGCTGCTGTATCTTTATACCACAATTGATTTAACCCTTGTGATTTAGAGAAATCATCCGGATATTTTAACAAACCAAGCATTGTAGTAGCCTGACCAGGATTCAATACAGATTCAATCTCCATACCAGAAAGTTGATATTTAATATTTTTAAAAAGATACATGAGACCATTGTTTGTTAAAGAAATATTAGTGTTAGCATCATAAACTGCTCCATTATCACTTCTTACTAATTCGCCTACAATAAGTAAATAACTTTCACTAGGATGAGTAAAAATATCTTGGGTCTCGATGTTAATCCTAATATCTCCTCCTGAGTAGTTAAGGTTTGTACCGGTGATTGGTTCATACTCATGGTGTTCATACTCAACAATACTATCATCTTTTAAAATTGGTTCAGTGATTCTTAAAATGTCCATTTTATAAAGTGATTATAATTTTTAAATGAGATAAAAATTATAATTGTGTTACTTAAATTACAAACCAAAGCTGGGGATAAGACTTATTAATACCATTAACAAACACACCTCGAAGTTTAATGCTTTTTGCGGTATCCAGACAAGCTTTAGGATAAACTTTATTACCGTATACAAGTGTTATTTCAGGTATACCTTGATTTTTTAAATATTTATTCACCTTTTCCTCAATCTCTTTCATCTTGGTTATCTTTTCAGAAGATAACTTCACAACAGCATTTTTATGACCATGTTTCGTTTTATTAATTTCGAGGATATCACAATCTTCTATGTTTAAAGAAGCGCCTGTTATTTCAATAGTAACACTATTGTATTTTTTATGATCTACACGATTAAAATTTAATATAGACATTCTTTTTTATAATGAATATAATTTCCTTAACTTATTTATTTTTTTTTTCTTCATACTGTTTTAATACCCGCTCCACTGTTTAATCTTTTAACTAAGTCTTGAATAGCAATGGCACTTCCATCTATTAATGTGCTAATGCTTTGTGTTTTAGGAGTATCATTAGGTTTTGGTGCTGTATTATATTTTTGTAAAATTTGCTTCGATTTTGGTGTTAAAGCTTTCGTAACTAATTTTTTTCCTGCTTCTACTGCTGCACTTTTTCCAACCTCTAAAGCTTTCTTTGCTCCTTCCTTAGCTACACTCTTTCCTACATCAAGAGCAGAAGACGCAATTTGTTTAGCTGCACTACTAGTAAAAAGCCTCTCTAAAAAGTTAGCAATACTATCAAAGATTCCGGAACCACCGTATGAATACCTTGTTTTAAATCCGTGTTTCTTAGTAATTATCATCTTTTTTATAGTAAAGACATTAAATTTTTATAAGAGTGTGAATTTATAACACCTTGTCTTTTTAATTCATCACAAACACTCACTAACTCGTTTCTTACACCTGTATTACCTGCTTCTTTACTTGCCATCAACAGGTCTAGTCTTTCTAGTAATGCGTTAGGGTCAGATGGGATAACAATTCCTTTCCCGGATGTTCCCATATCATACCAAAAGGTGGAAAGAATGTTTTTCCATTTATATGATTTACCACTTTTTGGAGATTTAGATTTTGGATTATTATTACGATAGAGGGTATTGCTGGTTATCATTATCTCCTTGTATTTTTTAAAATCCTCATCATTATAAATATTTTCGTCTGGATTTTTAGTTACGATTAATTCCCATAAACCAGGGGTACCATCATAAAACTCATCACCAACTATAATATTATCATCTGAAATTCTAACTGGTGTGTTGCCAATATAAAATTTACCGTTTTTGCTATATAACCCATATGTTGTATCAGCTTCAGACTTAGTAGTAAACTTTCCTAGATAATCTGCTGCGATTGGCCCAATAAAAGATGGAGTGATTTCTTCCTTTTGTTCTGATTCTTCAAAAAGTCGTATTAACTCATCAAATTCTTCATCTGTCATTTCTTCTGATTTTTCATAAGCTTTGATAGATGGAAATGCTGGAAAAGTAATAGCTTCTGGCATTTTTTGTATACCTTCTTTAATAGGTTTAAGTCCTTCTGTAATCTCCTTTGTTGTAGCTTTTTGCGTTTCTGTAATAGGTCTAAAAAACTTTGAAAGGTCAGTTTGAAGTTGTCGTTCTCCTGTTCTCTCTGCTAGTTGATTATCCCGAATATTCTTTTTCGTTTTGAGATACTCTTTTACAATTAAGTCTCTTTTTACAGGGTCAGTTATTTTTAGAAATGACATTTTTAATTAGCAACATATTTTTTTAACGTAAATTTTAACGTAGTTTTTATCGCAGTTTTTAACGTAGTTTTTATCGCAGTTTTTAACGTAATTTTAATATATAAAAGCATATATAATGTTTTTATATATTTATTCATCATCATTATCCCCTATTTCACATTGACATTTACATCTAAAACTTGGTAATTTAGGTAACTTAAAAGGGAAGCTTTCCACCATGATTTTTCTCAACGAGCCTCCGAAAGGAATCCCTCGCTTCTTCCCTCCCTTTCTCAATCAAACTTTCCTTTTCTTCAAGTGTTACCTTCTTTTTAAAGCTAGTTCTTATTTCACTCTTCATTTCTTCATATTTATTCATTTCATCCATTATCAACTTAAACTCATCATCAGATATATGATTATCCATTAAAGCCTTTGATACATGATTAGCTATAGTATTAAGCTTAGCAGCAGCAAGAGTTTGTATCTTTAGATGTTTTTCAGCTTTAGTAGTAGTTTTCCTAACAAATACTTTACTAACTATTGAAGAAAGACCAATCACACCAGCAGCAGATTCCAATCCAATAGCAACAGGTGCCGCTACGACAGTTGAAAGCAAAACAACACCAATCCCACCCAAAACCAATGAAACACCAATCATTACACCTTCAACATTATCAACTACTTTAGCCATCCTACTATATTTCTTATTCAATCTTTCCCTTTCAGTTATTTCCTTTTTGAGAAAATCTAAAACCTCAGATATTTTTTGAAGCCTATAAGAATGACCATTATCCATTGTTTCCATTTCAATATCTTCATTAGGTGGGGCGTTAGGGGTAACCCGTTCTTTGGGTAGTGGGGGATATACTTTATTAGGGTGTTCCTGATTTGTATCTGCCATTTTATAAATGTAATATTTTTTTTATGATAAATATTTTAGATAGCAGAATAACTCTCCCTCAGGTATTTCGATTGGTTTTTGTGAGAAATTATAAATGTAGACTAAAATATCATTAACATCATTATCAAGATGTATACCATTAGAAATGGTTAAACTATCTTTCCATTTATTACTAATAGATATCACTACAACTCCTCGTGTAGTTATATAACCAAATCCTAACAGAACTCTCATACCATCATTAGGAGGAATCTTGATAGTTAGTTGTGAGTATATTTTCCATTTTAGAGAATCTTGCTTTAAGGGATGATATCTTACTCCATGTAAATGAGGTTTCCAAAATATAGTTTTATGTTGGGTAGTAATATTAGGTTTTATACCAAATTTATGAATATCCATTTTTATTTGTTGTAAATAATATTTAAATATTACAATATAGCCCCTAGGATAGGGATATTAGCAAATGGGCTATTAGGCCCAAGTAAAAGTCCTTTTCCATCATACATTTTTCCTCCTTGCTTTAAATACAACCCATCACCAACGGAATCTAATCCTTTACCTTTGTATGGTTTTAAGTATAATCCACTTCCATCAGTTTCAACTTGACAAACACATCCTCCTTTTTTAAGGTAAAGACCTGACCCCATAGCTTTTTGAACACCTGTTTGAGCTAATCCAGAAAGAGCACCAACACCTAAAGCTGGTAAAACGGTTTTTGCAAGCATCGGTAAAGCTCTAGCAGCCAACCCCGCTAACATTCCGAGGAAACCCCCTTCTATTTTCATGTTATGTTTAAGTTGTTTTGTAGTCATTCTAATAGTTATACCCACACCATCCTCATAGGCTTTAGCCATTTTCTTCGCTTGTGAATTGGTAATTGCTAAAACATCATTACCTTGTAAATCTCCATGACCTAAACGAATACTTACTGGACAACTAGCTTTAACAGCATGTTGAAGTTTTTGCTTTTGCCCTTCAGATATATTTACTTTAACATTAGTGTAACTTGTCATTTTATATACGAGTATTTTTTTATTTAGCTCATCTCGCTTCTCTAATATGAAACCTAATCGTTAAATTTTCACCTCTAAGATTTAGTAAATTACCATCTTGGTCAGTAATATTTACATTTAGGTTATGTATTTCATCTAACGTTATTGGTAAGTATACTAAATTAATTGGTGACTCAATTATCTTATATCCAGGTGCAACATCTGGGAAAAAAGAGTAAATAGTATTTTTTGTTGAACCATTAACATAACTTCCTGAAATAATATCTATGTTAACGAGCAAACTATTTATGCTAAGAATGTTCACTACATTCTCTGACTCATGAAATCCTTGCGAATATTTAGCTCGAGTAAAACCTAATACTTTAGCGATGGAACCTGGTTGATTAAAATCTACTTGATAATCATCATCAATAATAAGAACAGACTTTAGGGTATTAGTGTTCGCAGAAAAGTTAATAGGATACTCTTCATTAACTCTATCGTAATGACCATTTTTTCTCATTTCCTGACGAATCGTATCATTAATGTCAACGAGGTCATAACTTCCTTCAGGTATTTTTATTTTATTCCATGTGGTGCCATTGTCTGGAGAATAAACGAATGTGTTGTTCGTTTCATCAATGTTTGGAAAAGAGTAGTAAGTTTCAAGGTTTACCATAGCTATTTCGTATACTTTATCCTTTTCCAGTTGAATTGGAGGATTAAACCTTGTTCTAAAACTTGTTTTGTTGTCGCTTACTATGATTTGAAATGATGTTTTGTTGCTCGTATTTTTTACAATTTGTTCTAAAAGTTCTTCCATTTTTATAAAGTGAAAATATTATTTAAGTGTATACAACTTTTGTTTTTTTTGTTTTTTCTTTGTTTTTTTCTTCTACTATTCCAGGCAAGTAAAAATCATCAAAACCGCTTCTATACTTCCCATTAAGTTTTTCACTGGTTAAGTCAATGATAACAAAACCATGTGGTCTTTCCCATACCTCTTTACAAAACTTTCTAAACTCATCCTTAGGCATATCTTCACCTACATGGTCGCTATAAATATGATTAATGCTTTTTCCGTCTTGTGTGAAAATACAAATAAAATTAGCGTTTTCTCTAATAGTTTGCCTTGGTAGCTTAAAATAATTCTGTGAGAGGTAAAAGCAGTCAACATTACTATGTCTTCCTCGAATGTAGTAACACTCACATTTATTTTGCTTTTCTAAAAGTAAATCATCGAAAATCATTAAATTTTTATTTCCTGAGTTTAACTCTCTCGGGTCAGGTACATCACTAGCATTTTCAAAGAAGTTGCAATTTATATCCGATTTGTCTTTAATCGTTTTAGCCCATTCTTCAACTAAAACTGTTGGTGAAGCGTCTGTTTCTTGTATCTCATCACGCATGTTAAACAATCTTAAGATACATTCTTTTGGTAGTTTTTCTTCAAAAGCTTTTTTTAGTATTTTGTATTCCGGTTGAAAAAGACTTTTTCCAAAAACATTTAAATCGTTATAGTCAAGCCATCCCGGTCTTAGTAAAAGGTTTAACAATAAAGTAGTTTTACCACATCCTGATTTACCTATAATTAAACCCCTAATACTCCTCGGTAAAAGGGGATGATTAAATCTCTTTGATACTACTTCATTCCATGATATGTTCATAATATCCATTTTTTATTTAAATACTTTTATTTTTTATATATAAAACAAGATGTATTGCGTTAAATGTAAAAAACATACAGATACGAATAATATAAAATATTCTGTTTCTAAAAATGGAAGAAATATGATGCAGGGGAAATGTGTTATTTGTGGAATAACTAAATCACAATTTATAAAAAAAAAACCACCGGGAGTAGTATATTAAATAAATTTATAAATAATTTACCCGTTGAAATGCATCTACCAGGGCACAACTTTACGGGGCCAGGTACCAAACTAAATAAAAGACTCAATCCAGATTTAACACCGAAGGAATGGAGTAAACCAATAAACCGTGTTGATAAAGCCGCTTATAATCATGATGTTTGCTATCTTCAACACAATGATACTGCTACAAGAAACGCAGTGTGTGATAAGAATATGTTAACAGAGTTAGAAGGGATTTACAATCCTAGTATTAGAGAAAAAATGGAAAGAGGCTTGGTAAGTAGACTCATTGGAACTAAAATGAAATTTGGAATGGGAGTAAAAAAAAAAATTTAGCGGAAGAATTACATAAACCCGTAAAAAGAAATTTTAAGAAAAGGAGAGTTAGAGTAAACGGTATAGATAGGATATGGGCTGCGGATTTAGTAGACATGCAAGCATTTTCTAAGCTTAATCGTGGTGTTAAATACCTTCTCGCTGTCATTGATATCTTTTCTAAATATGGATATCTGGTGCCATTAAAAGATAAAACAGGAAAATCTGTTGCTATAGCATTAAAAAGTATTTTTAAGGAGAGAAAACCTGAAAAAATGTGGGTAGATAAGGGTAAAGAGTTTTATAACAAAGATGTAAAAGACTTGGTTGAATTATATTCTACCGAAAATGAGGAAAAATCTAGTGTGGTTGAGAGATGGATTAGAACAATGAAAGAAAAAATGTGGAAGTATTTCTCCGCTAACTCTACAAACGTTTACATTAATGTGCTACCGGATTTAGTTAAAGAATATAATAACACGAGGCATTCATCTATTAAGATGACTCCGGTAGACGCTAGTAAAAAAGAAAATGAAACGAGAGTTTGGAGAAATCTTTACCCTGATAATCTTGAAATAAGAGACTCTAATCCTAATTTCTCTGTTGGAGACAAAGTAAGGATAACTAAAAAGAAAAAGACTTTTGAGAAAGGTTATACAACAAGATGGACTGAGGAGGTTTTTACAGTTTCTGAGGTTAAGCATACATCACCTATAACATATAAAATTAAAGATTTTAATGGAGAAGAAATACAAGGTACCTTTTATGAACCTGAACTGCAGAAAACCAGTCAAGAGGTGTATAGGATAGAAAAGGTTATTAAAAAAGGAAAAAAGAAATCTCTCGTAAAGTGGAAAGGTTATCCCGATGAATTTAATTCGTGGGTTGACAATAAAGATATTAGAAATATTTAACTATAAAAAAAATGTCAAATATTTCGATTGAAAACGTAATTTTACCGAATAAACCGCTGAACAATTTCGAATTAGAGGGTGCCGTTAAAAAATTAAAGATTCCTTATTTTAGAGGAGTTTTTTTACTAGACTCACTACCGAGAAAACCGAGTAAAAAAGAATGTGGTATAGTAAACTTTGATAAAAGTGATGGACCTGGTACACATTGGGTCGCTTGGTATAAAAATGGTAAAACTAAAATTTATTTTGATAGTTATGGTATACAACCACCTATTGAAATTCGAGATTATTTAAAAAGCCCAATACAGTACAATACTGACCAATTACAACAAGCTGGGCAAGTATTTTGCGGTCATTTATGTTTATACATTCTAAAAGAGTTATCTAGAGGTAAGCAGTTTCAAAATGTTTTAAATAAACTTTTTTAGTATATATAAAAAATGCCTGTTGACAAATTCGGAAGAATGAAAGATGATGGTGAAACAAGCGGTGATGGTGTGTCACTCGCTTACATAAATAATGTTTTTTTACGTAAAGATGGAACAACTGTTGTTACCGGTTCCATAGACATGAACGGTAATACATTAACGAGGGTTAGTAACCCAGTAAATTCTCATGATGTTGCAACTAAGGATTATGTTGACGCCAACTCAGGGTTGTTGAATGAAAACGGTGGATACCACTTTACTGGATATTTAAATATGGGTTTTAATCCGATAAGAAATGTTAAGGACCCAAAAGAACCGGGTGAAGCTGCTACTAAAAATTATGTGGATAATGTTGATAGAGCCTTTGTTTATAAAGACGGAAGGTGGTATGAGGCAGATGATGCAATCTCAATGGGAGGACGAGTAATTAACAATCTCGGAACCCCCACGAGACACGACCAAGCCTCTAATAAGTTTTACGTGGATACTAGGATTGAGGAAGCTACCGCAGGTGAAAAAGCTTTAACGAGAAAACGAGATGGGTCCTATTCAATAGATGGTGGAATAGATATGAATGGTAACCAGATTACTGGATTATCAAACCCCATATCCCAAGATGCGGTTACCACTAAAGGTTATGTTGATGACCTCGTTAAAAATATTAGAGGTGGTCAAGGTGCTATGTATAAATCTTTCTCAATGAAAGCGAATGGGGAACTATCAGTAAACCAAAATATTGATATGAATAATTTAAGAATATATAATATAGCGGACCCAAGAAATGAAAAAGATGCTGTCACTAGAGAATATATGGAGCGTTTCTTTAGAGTATATAAACCAAAACCTGTTATAACCGTGTGGGCTGAAGAACAGGGATCAATTTTAAACGGTAATTATGAGTTTTCATTCGGTAATGGTAATTCTGGTAAAAGACATGGTTTAGGGGGTTATTGTATGAATGTGCCAGGTAGAATTATAAGTGGAAGTTTAACAATCGTTAAAAGGGACCGCCATGCACCAAGAGGTAAAAGTTAATATAACGGTAAACGGAAATGAACAGGTTGATTACACTATTATTAAAAAAGCGAACGAAGTTTGTAGCTGTACGACTTTTCCAAGGGCGTTGGAGGTAAATAAATGCGACATAATAAACTTTATTTCGAGAACAGATAACCGAGAAGTAACACACGGTTACATATCTATTTTGATAGAAATAGACTTGTAAATATATATAATATATTATAAAAAAATATATTATATATTTATTTAACCATTTTTAAATATTTTACAAAATTCTTTTAACATAAGATTCTGTTCTACATATGGGGCATTTATTAGTTGTAAGTTTATTACATTTTTCACATATCGGTGTATGACCACAAATACAATATAGCACGTTAGGTTTAGCTTCATCGCATATAACGCAAGATTCTAAATAAAAAGTTTTTGAACCATTTGATCCTTTTAGACAAGATATTATAATTTGTGAAAATTTGTCAGATAAAACCATATGTTGATTCCTTTCATCTTCTGCGGACACAAATTCAAAATCATACTGGGTTTCTGTAGGAATTATTTCACTAAATTCTATAAATGGAGATAGTTTATGAAAATCTTCTTCAGTCACATTTAATCCTTCAGGAGTTAATTCTTCTTCATAAGACATATTTTCTATTAGCTTATGATACCTATGTAAATAATTTCCATAATCATATTCATCATAAACCCCTCCCCAAAATATACCTACTCTTCTTTTTGTCGGTGATGTATTGTTATAAAGTCCAAATTGCATTCTTAAATTAATTTCATGTTCTTTTTTTAATTCTACGCTAAAACAATAATATATAACTGCTTTTGCATTTTGTAAAGTTTTAACATAATCATTACCGTAAATTCCAGGGATATATACTTTTCTTTCTCGGTGGTTATAAACAGGTGTTTCATTATATTTAGATTGGATATGTTCTTCTAATTTATTTAATTCATTAGAGGTAAGCCAATTTAGTACTTTTGCTTTAGGTGGCATTGTATCAAGTACGTCGTAAAAAACTTCATTTGCATGTAAGACATTCATTCTGAATTAATTTATGACTTAAAATTTAAGAAATTCAAAAATTTTTTTCTTTTAACAAAAGATTATGTTCTACACATTGGGCATGTAAATAAATTACATGTTAATTCACCTATTTCATTACACTCATCACATATACATGCATGACCACAATCAAATACTTTATTAGGTTTTTTAACTTTACATATACAACATTCATCCTCCAAAAAAAATTTTTTTGCTTTTTTTGGTTTTTTAACTTCTTCTATTTTCGTATAACCTAATGTTGCATTACCTGCTTTAGTAAGATCTTCAAATCCAACCCAATTATAACCATGAAAATCTATATAACCCTGACTTCTACCTTCTTCATTATATGACTTTCTATAATCTGCAAAAGTATCTTCATATCCTTGAGGGGAAATATCATTTCTAAATGTTGTCATAGGATATATTACATAATTAGTTGGAACCGGTTCTCTATCTTTATCTCCCACTATTTCCAACAAAGCATCTTTATAATCACCAATAAAATTATTACTTCTACAAAATGGTATTTCAATGATAGTATACACATTTTTACCTTTTTGGCGATTAGGATCTTCATTAAAACGGCATTGGTCTGGCCAAACCATAAAAATAGTTGTGGTAAAATCAGATTCAATCAACTTTTGTTTACTATGTAAGTAATAATTGTATGGTATTAATTTCTTTAATATAACAATTGGATCATGTATTTGTGAAATAAATAAATTACAATTTAAAGTTATATATATTTTTTTATTTTCTAAATACATTCTCTTTAAACGACGTTTATTTTCAAGAACTCTTGTTAGGTTTTGTATAATTTTATAATCTTTAAATCTATCTAGCACACTCATCTTGAATTATTTTATAACTTAAAATTTAAGAAAATTCAAAAAATTTTATCCATTAATTTATTTTTGAATTTATGTAAAATGGATATAGTAATTAGGTTAGTCCCTCATGCATAGACTTATCTTGCGTTGACACATATGGGGCCATGATATATATTAGTTGATGCGTTGGTTAGTGAGCACCGTTGTTAATCAATGCGTTGGTTAGTGGGATAATGAAATTTATTTTCTTTAGAATTATGAGGAAATAGATTTTATACAAAAATCTTATGGGCAAATTGGACAAATTGGTTTATTTTTATAAAAAATTTTAATCAAAAAAATTTAAAAATCTTAAAAATTTAATCGGAAAATTAAAAAAGCTAAACTAGACAAATAAATTTAATCGGAAAATTAAAAAAAGCTAAACTAGGCAAATAATAATCTACTCCTGCGCACTAGTTACCTAGGTAAACAGCACGTGCCATTCAACTAGATGGAAATACGACGTAAGTTACCTATGGTGGCATTTTTCTGCCACTAAATACGAGATAACTATCATGATAATTTTTGAAAACTATCGCTATAAGTCAAAGTTTCCTGGAAATATTATCGAGATAGTGAAAAGTTTCCTGCAAAAAATATCACGATAAACTTTGTTATCTGGAAAATTTTAACGCAAAATTTCTCAATCATGCACGAAGCTGACATTCAAGAAAGAATTATCGCGATAGTTCCATCCAGTTCTCGATATCTATAAATAGAAAATTCACCATTTGGATGAATTCAGTAGTTTCTGACGTCACAAGATTGCAGTCTGTAAAAATTTGAGTAATTTACAATTGTAGCTGAACTGGTAAATTTTAACAGGACTCGAAATGAACAGAAAGTCTGTAAAACACAAAGACGACTCAAAATGCCTCCTACTAACAGCTTTAAAACCATTCAGGGAAAAGAAGAATTCATATGGTTGTAGACGAAAATGTTCCGAAACCGTATCTAATTATAGATACCGTGAATGTCCGTTATAGGCACGAAAGCAACAAAAAAACATGATAACAGTTAGAATTATCGCGATATTTTTATCGTGAAAATTTTTATTATCTAGATAATATTTCAAGGAAACTTTGTTTTATCACAATAGTTCTGTTGAATTATCTCAATAGCTATCTCGTATCTCGCGGTAGAAATATGCCACCATAGTGTCCCTACATTTCTCGCGCTTTGCGTAATATTGTAATGCGTTGTTATGCGGAGGGGGTACGCCACGGGGAATTACCGAAAATAACTGTATTGGATTTTGATGTAAGTCCCCCGAAAAGGGGTAAGGAGCATGAAATAAATAGAATATTTTTTTCGGTGAACGATCGAAATTTATTTCATCTCGTGAATATCACCGGTAATATTTTTACTCGTGGCTGCGCAACTCGTGAAAAAATAACCGATGATGTTCACTCGATGAAAAAAAATTCGATTTTTCACATAAAAAAAAAATATCATCTATATATTTTACGGTTTCATTTCTTGTCTATTGAATCGAGCCTTGTTTATATCGGTTTGATCTTCTTTTCTACTAGTCAAAATCTTCGAAAAAATAGCGCTATGAGGAACTCCTAAAACAAATCAGAATAGCATAAGGACGACGGGACCGTATTTACCAATTTCTGAATTGCATTTTGAATCATGTTCCGAAGTGCATAAGTACCAGAATTACTGATTGGCTGAATCATTTGGTCTAGCCAATCAGAAATTGGGTTCCTTTGCATTTTAGAAAATTCTTGAGAAACATTGTAAAAAATGATTTGGACTTGTTGGTAAATACGATCTAGTTGACTCGACTATCTCAAAAAATATTGTACTGTATATATAAGTCATGCTCTGGCAAAAGGATGTTTAATCCATCTCCGCAATGCATTTTATCAAGGAAGTCGTCACATAATTATGGATCCATAAAATCCATTTTGTGTAACAACCAACTGAATCATGAGGTAGAATGGTCCTTAGACATGCAGAACATTGAGCACTAGCAGGAAGTTTCAACTCAGGTCAGCCTGCGCAGACTGCGATACTTTTTGCAGATGCATTAAACCAGCTTTTCGAAGAGCTTGACCCTAATCTAAGATTAGACAAAGCGTTCTTTGTTGTCTGAACTTGGTCAGTGAAATAAGCAACAGTAGTAGTAAAGGGAGCGAGACCTAGGAATGGGCAGGACTGCCCAGTCCCCGGTCTCGCTACCCTGAGTCGGATTTTGGGTGATTTTTGGAGATTTGTCCCCGGATTGCTTAACCCCGTGTAGGCAATCCGGGGACTCAATGACCAATTTTTGAACCATTTTGCCCCCCCTTTCTTGGTTCCCTGCAAGTGCTGTGCCAGTGTTGCGGTGGGGGTTGGGAAACAGTGAACAGGGAACCATTGAGAGAGAGAACAGAGGGGCAGGACTACCCGGTCCCCGGTCTCTCTACCCTGAGGGGGTAAATTCCCCGGTTCCTCTACCCTGAGTGGGGTTTTTTACAAGGGCCCCTGTCCGCCATTTTGTTTTCTGTGGGGTAAGCGATCTGGGTACTGGTGGTGGCGGGTAGTGAGCTTGCATCTGTGGTGACGGATAGTGAGCCTGAGTCTTTGGTTCTTCAATCCCTAAACCGTGAAAATGTGGAGCTGGTCCATAGTTTGCTTACTCCCGGGTAAACAAACTGGGGACCAAATGTGCAAAGCTGGCCCAATTCTACCTCATGATTCTATTGGTCTGATACCATTTTTTGGTCCCTTGGCTCTCTACCCTGAGTGGAATTTTGGTTTTTTTTTTTTTTTGGTGAAAGCAGTCTGATCATGCTCCCCACACTGTCTCAGTGCAGAGGTCGGCGAAACCAGTCTGATCTTGGCCCGACACTGCCTCAGAGCAGAGGCTTCAGTTTACCTAGCGGGATAGCTAAACTTGTCACGGTTGCTCAACGACCGGGATAGGTAAACTTGTCACGGTCGGTTAACGACCGGTCGTTCGCTCATGTTAAATAAATCTTGTGGATCATACATTATAGATCAAAGATCAGACGGCATGTTGGTTTGTACTCAGTTTGCCTGAGTACAAACTGGGTACAAAATACGCAACGCTGACCACATTCTACCTCATGATTCAGTCCGTTCTTTGACTTTTTTTTTGGATTCCTAAGTTCGTAACCCTGGGTGGGATTGGTACATGGTATCCGAGGATGGGTTCAGGCAAAATTGGCGTAGGACTTAATCCTTTTGGGAAGGATTTTGCTCTTTGGAGAGGGTGAGGGTAGATTCTGCATGATAGGTTTCCTTAGGCAAAATTGGTGTGGGACTTAGTCCTTTTGGGAAGGGTTTTGCTCTTTGGAGAGGACAGATTGTCTATGATAGGTTTCCTTAGGTAAAATTGGTGTGGGCCTTGGGCAATTTTCTACTGGACTGGGGAAAAGCTTTTAGTCAGTGAAGAGTTCTCCCCCTTGCGTCAGTTTTTTTTCCCATCCCGAGACTGGTTTTTGCACTTAGATTGGAGTACCGTGGGATGGAAAACTGGATAGGTAGAAATGGACGTGGGACTCAGTCTTTTTCAGTAATTTTACTTTTCTCAGACAAAATTGACGTTGGACTTAGACAATTTTTGCTGACTCTAGCTAGAAGTGACTCCTTGGAAGGCTAACTAGGTCCAGTTTTACCTAGCTGAGATGGGTTTTCTAAGGCAAAACTGGTGTGGGACTTAGTCAATTTTTACTGACCTACTTTGACCGTGAGTTAAGGAAGCACGTTCCTGGGCGAAAACACCCCATGAAATAAAAAGAATTAAGGAAGCACATTCCTGGGGTGAATGCATCCCTTGGAAGAAACACATAGACTTTTGTCAAAGTCAATGTTGATTTCACAAGTCAAAAAAACATTTTTTTCATATGTTTTTATTTAAAACTTTGAAACAAGACATGAACTGTAAAAACAACTGAATGAAAAAAACAATGAAAAAAAAACAATGGATTGAAAAAACAATTAAATGAAAACAACGTTAAAACAATATTGTGTCGATACATTTTTTTGCAACACTTTTTTTTTTTTTTTTTTGTTCAAAACATTTTTTTTCTTAAAAGCAATTTTGTTCTGTTGAAACATTTTTGTTAGAAACTGTTTCACACAATTTTTTAAATCTTTTTGTTCTGATGAAACATTTTTTGTTCTTTTTAAAACACAAAGTTATTTTTTTACATAACCATTTTTTGTTGGTAAAACATTTTTTCTTAAAAGCAATTTTGTTCTGTTGAAAACATTTTTTGTTTTAAAAATGTTTCACACAGATTTTAAAAACATTCTGATAAAAATATTGATAATGCATTATTTACAATGAAATATTGACAATGAAATATTGAAATATTTCTTACAATATAACATTTTTACAATGCAAATTCACAAATGCCCTGAGTTTTCCATTTTTCTTCATGTTCCGTAATAACTTTGGGGCAATTTGTCATCACCCAAATACAATGGATATACACTGTCCATTTCACTGAATTCACGCATTCCTCTGTATGGATAAACATGTTTTGTAGCGCCTTTTGTTGAAAGAGATGAATATACAATTTATTCTGTAACATCTCTATCAAATAAGATATATCCTTCCATAGTACCCAATTTTTCCTCAGAGTCTTGAATAGATCCTCTTTTGTAGCGTAAGTAGAAGTTAAATAAAACTGATTTCATTTTCAGAACGTTAATAAAACTTTCTTCTGTTCTTCCTATGATAATAAAAAAACCCATCGACTTGTGGACCGAATTTGTGTTGCAATGTTGTCGTCTTTACACAACTAAGTTACTAAATGCGCTTTGAGAATGTAATCCAAATCCGAATCATCTATCATCAATCCAATAAAGTACTTATACCATAAAATTTGCTGGACGATTCTCCTTGTGCAAATCCTCTGTGCAATTTATCTATCCAAAGAATTCAATGTTAGTAGAATTTAATGTTAAGCTGCATTCGTTCATCGAGCGTATGCTGTTGAACGAATTCTCTATAAATCTTTTGACGTAGTTCTATTGGTAAAGGCAACATATTTTTTTCAGCGTTGACTGATATTTTGCGTCTTACTTTGACCGTTCTCTTCAAAACAATGTAACATGGAATTATCTTCTCAACTTTTTATAACCATAGGGTACAGTGTCAGTATCATTTACAATAACTCTCTTGGTGTATACAGAACGAAACGTTTTTGTTTGCGGTTCACTAGTGACCGTTCTATTTCTATGTCTTTTGATTCTATAATCATACTGAATTTTAATTTCTGTAGTGCGATCCAAAGCACATGTTGAATATGTATCAAAATTCACCACTTGAATTGTATTGTAATCCAAAGTAATTCCCTTAACTTTACATATACTTTTCACTTTCCCGTCTTTTGTTTTCATTTTGAAAGCGTAATTTTTTAGTCCTAGACCTCTGAAATGAGTGATTTTACAATCAGGCTCTTCATCAGTCCATTTTCCTAGTCTACTGTTAATAATGGGAGGGTTCCATAATTCAGGATCATGAATATACATACAACTATCTGTATCGAAATACAGAACTCTTTCATTTAACTTTTCAAGAACACTGTATAATTCCAGTCTTGCATAAGCTGTTACGTAAGATCCTACAATAACATTGGCTGTAGCGTGAGTATCAGTATGTTCCAACTTTGTTTCGTAGTTAACCAAAATGAATGGACAGTCATCATCAATGATTTCTACATGTTTCACAGTGAAAATTGGGTTGGTGACCAATTCAAAATATTTTGACGGATCGTTGATGTATCCCGTCTGGGTCATTTTTTCACGCTGGGCTAATTTTCCCCATAGACAGTTCAACATAATCTTAGCAAACGATCTTCTCCCAGGATTTTTTTGAATACAACTTTGATCAAGACGAATACCTTCTGCCTCCCCATATTCACGAATAAACTGATCTTTTTCTGAATCTGTCTGACACCAACTGGGGTAACCACTGGCTTCTTCCTTAATTTTCAAGAAATTATCCACATAGCCTTTAAAGAACTGATCCGACACAGAATCGAAATGCCAAATTTCATACACCTGCAATAGCCTATATCCACAGTGAAGAGCCGGGTTGAACAATTCAAAAGTAACCCAAGTCCCTACCAAAGCCCTCTCTTTTTTGCTATGCCTACAAATGTTCGAACTTTCTTCTGCGCATTTCATACAGAGTGGAAACATCAATTTGTTGTTACAGTGAACTGGGAGAACGGGGTGAAACAAATCAGCTGGGGGCAAAACTTCGCATTTGATTATTCCTTTATACTGACGAATATTCTTCATGTCAATATTCTCTGCAGTCAAGATTTTTGGTTGACCTACAGGATAGGATTAGTGTTTGCAAACATAAGGGTACAGAGAACAAATATCAATGTAACTGATTTCCTTCTCTCCTTTTTCCTCAACATCATAGGCAATTTTTATTGCATTACATCTTCCTCCAGACAATCCCTCCCTCGGATCGATGGGATTGCAATATGGATACAGGTTTTCAATGAGTTTTTTGTACTCTTTATCCTTTTTCATCTTAGCATCGAATTCATGCTCCCATATGTACACTACGTTATAACCCATTTTTTTGATAGCCTCTAAACGGTCAAAAGTACCTTTGTACAATTCAGACATTGGTCTTCCGTTGATGGGATTGATCTGACTTCGATCTGTATAACATACAGGACAGTCATGATACAAATCCCCAAGGAATTCATAGACAATGTTTGACTGGCATGAAAACGGTCGACACTGTATTTCCCGATTTGAAATCCACCACCATATTTTGCATGTTGGATATTAATCCCTTTTTCCTTAGCTTCGCTTTGGATCCAGCGTATCGCTTTCATAGAAAAGCGATGTCTGGAAGAATTTTTACTTGAAATGATAGCTATTTGATTTTCAGGCAAATGTTTGCTTCGCCAAACCTTGTTACATGCATCGGCAATGGTAATCGCCTCTAGAAACGGACAAATACCGCCCTGTTCAATAAACACTTTTCTGAATTCACCACAACCTCGTCTTAGGATATCAACATCCGATCTACAGTACATTTCCATCTCTTTTTGAAAATTGAATTCCTCCCCACTTTGAACTTTATCATTATACCAGACTATGAAATTTGATCTGGCCTCTTCAGACAATGAATCGGGTTTGTAATAAGATTTGTCCAAGTAGGCGCCAATGTATACCCAGAATTCATCTGTATTTGCCCAGTGAGGGAAGTAACCTTTTTTCATTTCCTGAAGGCCAAATGTAGCTGGAAATTTTGACAAAGCAAAGTTCATGAAATTGAAAGAATCGATCAAACGCACCCCATTCAATTCTAACTTCATAATATTATTTCCATTCATAATCAATTTTGGAAGTTTTAACTCAACTTTGATAACATAGTCAAGAATGAACTGGCCATCATAACCTTTGAAATTATTGGCAATAGCCGTGACTCCTTTATGATGCTGTGAAAAGAGCCAGTTGCAAAATTGACTCAAAGTTTCCTCACCTTGAAAAATAACTTCTCTTCCTTCTTTAAATTCACTGCATGTGGAACAATGGAAATCAAGTGGTTTATCGATACATTCATTACAAGCTCTGTGTGCAATACAGTAATTCGGGATGTGAACTCCCGCGTCTTGTTTGCATTCGAAATCAAAGAAAATGAACAATGGTTTTTTGACTGCAGAAGAACTTGTCTTGTCACCGCTGTCATGGTTAATCTTAATTTGGTAAGGCTGAATATAACATCGATGAGAAAAGTCAACAATTTTCTTGCAGATATGACACTTTTTCATTTCTTCGCAGAAATGATTTTTCTTTCTGACTAGATAATGTTGACCACATTTTGAACAGAGTTTCACTAATTCACAAATGGATTTCTTTTCTTTACCTTGAACATTTCTGTGATTTGTCAAACATGCAACGCTAAAGAACCGTCTATGACAATCACTGCAAACATATTCTTTCGATTCTGATGGACATTTCCCAATACAATAACAGCCTTTACAGATATTTGAACATGCATGACTTTCCCGCATTGAGTATCCCACGTCACAGAACTCACAATAATATGTACAACTAAGAAATCCTGTGATGGATTTGATGTAATCATAGTGGTTTTGATGAAAGTACAAATGTATAATTTTACTCTCGCCTTTCACTTCTGGATGTTCAAATACTTTTTCCACTTTTGAATGCTGTTCATGAACTTTAATGACATAGTCCTTTTCATACAAGAAAGATTGTGTGTTTTTGCATTCGTCAATTCCCACAGGCTGTGTTGGTGAAACTCCGGCTTCACTCAATAATTTCTCAACTTCAGTCTTTTGAAGTAATTTGTTAGATTTTTTTATGTAATCCCATCTTCTATTCCATGCTTCGGTGTTTTCACGTTCATTGTAGCAAATGCCCACCACAACTGCTCTTGCAAAACATAGTTGATCGTGATTGTTAATTTGAATAATTGATTGTTTCTTCTGGGCAAAAACCTTTGAATCCAATTCTGATGATGTATATTTATGTTTTCCGCTACCACTTGGAGGTATTGTATGTGTGATGTCAAATGTCATGAAACCATCGTTCAAGACGAAATCTGTATTCGATTGTAAAACTCGTTCAATTTCAATTAACATAGTATTACCTTCCAACTGTTCTGTAGGTAAGAAGGGAATATGAATCCCCATATTCAATGAAGGATGGTTGATACTAATTCTAATCATAATCGGCTCAGCATTTAATTTTTGGATTATTTGATGGGTGACATCGTCAAATAATCCGATCAGTTGATGGGGTGGTAAGTCTTCAAATTTCTTAAAAGTTGCCGACAACAGATGTGATTCTGTTCTAAACGTTCTCGATTTCTTTTTTCCCCTCTCCGTTAAGTCATACAGACTTCTCATGTCTAAAGTAGTGTTGTTACTTTCTTCTTTTCTATCCTCGATCATTTTTACAGGCTTTTTCTTGGGTGAAGAGAAATCATCTTCACTGTCACTTTCAACGATCATTTTTACAGGTTTTGTCTTGGGTGAAGAGAAATCGTCTTCACTGTCACTTTCTTCTTCTTTCATTTTTTTCTTTTTTGATAGTAAAAATGACTCATCGTCACTTTCACTGTCTGAATAGGGTACTAATCTTTTTCTTTTAGCCATCGTTTATGTCTGATTGTAAGAAAATGATAACGTAAGTCAGAAAACATGCCATTTTATAGAGCCTTTCAACCCAATAGTGTATAAATAGGGACGATAGCTACGTAAACTACATCATTCCTCTGATCGACTTCAGACAGTACAGTTGATAAAAAATCATGAGTGAAATCAAGATACAAAGTACAGCACTGCTAGGAAAGAAGATGTATCTGTATGTTAACCCATAGAGCCACGACTATAAGATCAGCAATATTCCGTCAAAGTATCAAGTTCAACATATTGGGAACTATGTGGGATTATTTTTATCCCACCAACAATTAACAGAAAAAGATGTTTACCGTATTACTAGATACAGAGTTTTGGACCAAGCAACGATCGATAAACGATATGGGACGGAAGGCAAAAGAACAAATATTTGTTTTTCGGTGTTCGTGTTCTGAAATCATTCTGCAACGAAAATAAATGGAAAACAAACTCGACACAAGCTATATCAACATCGATTGAAAATCAGATCGAAAATATGCAGATCGACAATACGTCTACCAGTGATACAGAGATTTGTAAGACAACAGAACAGATAGAGAAAAAATATCTACAAGTGATTATCTAAGAAAACAACGAACTTTGGATCTAAAAAACAATGAATTTTCTTCAGAGCAAAATCTTTCAACCGGAGAGGAAAAACAGCGAAGCAGTGAAAACAAGAGAAAAATGAACTATTTCTTTTGTAAATCGCAAAAGCATGAGGAAAAAATCTGTCCAGATATTGAATTAAACAAGAGGGCCATGATGGCCCAGAAGTCGCTCACCTTAGCCTTTGATTAAACATGACCCATTTCCAATCTCTTCAGAGATATTAAGACAAACACTCTGGCAAACACTCATTAGTATTGGGCTTACAAATATGGCCTCTAGAGTGCACACAAGCTTTTTCTAGAATTTGTCTCAGCGGCCTACTTGACATGTGGAAATTATCCAGACATACATTCCGACAAACTTTCATGAGTATTTGAGAGAAAATGTGGCCTGTAGGGTGTATAAAAGGTTTTTCCGAGATTTTGACCTAGTGACCTAGTTTTTTATCCAACATGACCCATATTCATACTAGTCTAAGATATTATAAAGACAAATATTCGAAGCAAATTTCAAGATTATTGGACTGAAAATGTGGCCTCTAGAGTGTACACACGGTTTTTCATGGATGAAACTTGGTGACCTAGTTTTTATTCCACGTGACCCATTTTCAAACTCATGCAAGATATCATCAAGACAAACATTCTGACAAAAGTTTAAAGAATATTGGACTGTAATTATAGTACAAAAGGTTTTTCCAAGATTTGACCTTGTGACCTAGTTTTTCATCCAACATGACCCATTTTCATACTAGTCTAAAAAAGTATCAAGACAAACATTCTGACCGAATTTCAAGATTGTTGGACTGAAAATGTGGCCTCTAGAGCTTACATAAGGTTTTTCTAAGATTTGACCTGGTGACCAAGTTTTTGACCTGACATGACCCACTTTCAAACTCATCCAAGCTATCATCATGACAAACATTCTGACAAACTTTACAGAGCATTGGACTGAAGATGTGGCTTCTGGAGCGTACACAAGGTTTTTCCAAGATTTGACATAGTGACCTAGTTTTTGACCCCACATGGCCCACTTTCGAATTCGTCTGCGATATTATCAAGACAAACATTCTGACCAAATTTCAAGAGTATTGGACAGAAAATGTGGCTTCTGGAGCATACGCAAGGTTTTTTTAAGATTTGACCTAGTGACCTAGTTTTTGACCCAACGTGGCCCGTTTTCAAATTTGTTAGAGATATTATCAAGACAAACATTCTGACCAACTTTCAAGAGTTTTGGACAGAAAATGTGGCCTCTAGAGCTTACAGAAGGTTTTTCTAAGATTTGACTTGGTGACATAGTTTTTGACCCGACATGGCCAATTTTCGAACTCGTTCGAGATATCAAGACAAACATTCTGACCATTTTTCAAGAGTATTGGAATAAAAATGTGGCCTCTAGAGCGTACACAAGGTTTTTCTAAGATTTGACCTGTTGATCTAGTTTTTGACTCGACATGGCCAATTTTCAAACTCGTCCGAGATATCATCAAGACAAACATTCTGACCAACTTTCAGGAGTATTGGACTTAAAATATGGCCTATAGAGCGTACACAAGGTTTTTCTAAGATTTGACCTAGTGACCTAGTTTTTGACTCGACATGACCCATGATGGAACTTGTTCGAGATATTATCAAGGCAAACATTCTGACCAAGTTTCATGAGTATCGGACTGAAAATGTGGCCTCTAGAGCGTACACAAGGTTTTTCTAAGATTTGACCTAGTGACCTAGTTTTTGACCCGACATGACCCATTTTCGAACTCGTCCGAGATATCATCAAGACAAACATTCTCACCAAGTTTCACAAGTATCGGACTGAAAATGTGGCCTCTAGAGTGTACACAAGGTAAAAGTTGACGACGCACGACGGACGATTGACGACGCACGACCGACGCCGGACACAGCACGATCACAATAGCTCACCATGAGCACTTCGTGCTCAGGCGAATCTGATATTCCTTTATTTAGAAAGAAAAAAGAAAAACACACTGAGTAAAAAAAGTTTTAACAAAAAAAGTGTATAAACGTTGTTTTTTCATTCCATTGTTTTCATGCAATTGTTTTTACAGTTCATGTCTTGTTTCATTGTACAAAAGTTTTAAATAAAAACTTGTAAATTAATTCTGGGTTTGACTTTACTTTTCTAACTATTTCGACTTTTTTTGTGAGAAAACAAAACCTCAGTTCCCTTCCAAGGAACCCCTCCTAGCTAGAGCCAGTAAAGCTCCAACACCAATTTTGACTGAGAAATGTAAACCTGCCATAGACAATCTATCCTTACCCTCTCCAATGCGCACAAAAATCACTGAAAAAAGACTAAGTTGCACAACATTTTTGTCTGGGGAAAACCTATCATAGATAGACAAACTACCCTAAACCACTGCCAGAGGGAAAAAAATGGAGATAGGGAGGGGGTCTCTGCCGACAACTCTGGCTATATCTTCTCCAAAGAATGAAATCCTTCCCCAAACAGACTAAGTCCAACGTCAGTTTGTAAGAAAACCCATCTTAGCTAGGCAAACTGGACCCAGTTACCCTTCCAAAGAAAACCGATCCATACCATAGTCAGCGAAAACACTTAAAATTGCCTAAGCCGAACGTCAATTCTGCATGAGAAAAGCAATAAAATATACGCGACTTTAAAGTAGAAATTTGTTTTTGGAAGGATAGAAAACACTATGGGAAAAGGAGAAAATGCTGAATACAGACCACTCTTAGTTACAAATCATTCTTATGTGACTGACGTTTGTCGATAGCTTTTGCTATTGTCAAATTTATACATGTCCAAGGACCATTCTTTCCCCTATATTCAGTCAATTATCCCATTTTAAGTGACCACAGTTCAAATATTTCGTAATCAACATTCACAGCCTTGTAGACTAAAAAAACATTCACAAACACATTCCATTAATCTCATTCGTCACTCAACCGTTGTAGAGTTAAGTCGAACTACCACAATGTTTGGGTTAACAATTTTCTTTACATTGGTTAACTGGCTAGAAGAATGGGTACGTATTAGACGTATAAGACATGAAGTTAACCGTCTGATCAAGTTACTAAATTGCAATGGAAACTGTGGAGATAAAGGGAGGAGATTAAAAGATAGCCTGCACAAACAGTGCTTTTCAGGGCTAAAACCACCAGCATGAAAAGCCAATCTTTCTTTTAAATTGTCAATTTTCAAGTTCACTAGCATGAAAGAGTCACACTCCAAAAGATTATTTTTTCTTCAAATTGTCATTTTCTCTAAGGGTTCCAAAAGACTAAGTCCAACACCATGTTTTTTTGTCTGAGAAAGAAATCTATCCAGAACATAAATTTATCATTGTTTTTAGCTCTAGGTCTAAAAACTACTTCTAAAATAGTTTAAAAAGGAAAAAAAGTTTCGATAGATTCAGGGGATAAAGGGTATTTCATCAAGATTTTCTTTCCCTCTAAGAGGTAAGGGTCAAATTTTCTAAAAAAAGTTTATTGATCGCTGAGAAATTATAAGAGAAAATGACGTCACGCTCCAGCCAATCACAGCTTCTATTTAGCGCAACGTTCATTGTGATTGGACTGACGTTGCACACCACCCCAAGCCCGCAAAGCCGCAAAGCTTGCAGCGACGGCTGAGAAATCATTCGACTCTCAGCTCTCGAGTAGTACAGATAAGCAACCAGTAGCGTGAAAAAATGGATTTCAACTTGGGTGATTTCAACTTAGGTAATTTCAACTTAGACGATTTCTTGCCACAAGCAAACAATGGAGATATTCTATCGACAGCAATAAATTCATCACTCATCGACCCAACAGCAGTATTGGACAGCATTTTTGAAGAGGTGAGACATTTGAATTCGAAACAAGATTCTGTCGTGATTCGCATTTTAGAAGAACTACAGACTTTTAACAAATATTTGGTGGAATAAAGACTTTGAACGCAATCACCGAACAACTGAACAGAAACATCGAGGCAATATGTCAGCAGAGACACCGTATTTCACCTGTTCCTGTGAAGATTCCGCTTGCATTTGACTTTGAAAAAACAGCCAAAGGAAAAAAACAATGGATTGAAAAAAAAAAAAAAACCAAGAGCAACAAAACGAAAATCAGAGGATGACAATAGTCAGCTTCACAAAAAACAACGATTTGTCAACAGCTGCACAATCCCGGTATTGACCGGACGGGGCAAATATGAAAAAACATTGATAACTTCATCGACTTCAAGATCCCAAAAATGCCAAAGAAAAAGGATAAAAGTTGTCACTAGAGGGAAAAAAACAGAAAAACAGCCCTTTTCAGGGCTAACCCACTATCAAGAAAGAGCAGTCTTTCTTTCAAATTGTCAATTTTCTCTAAAAGAGATAAACTCCAAATTTCAGTCCAAGAAAGAGTCAATCTTTTTTCGTTAAACAAAAAGAAAAAAGTCTAAGCCCAACCCCTGCCCTCGACCCAAAACACAATGAAAAAAGTCTTAAGTTCGATTCCAAAACCCTAGCCTCTCCCAAAAAAGACTAAGTCCAAAAAACCCTATCCTTGGCCTCTGGCCCACAAAAAAAACCAAAAAAAGTCAAGTCCAATCCCAGACCTCTGTTGTTAGAGAGTGTGGGTATCAAGATCGTACTGTATTCCGTACCCAAAAAAAGTCCAAACCTAACTACTAGCTTCTCACAAAAATCATAGGAATCTTATCATAGGTAGACATTCTAGCCTCAGCTTCCCTAAAGAACACAGAAATCACCGAAAATTGGCTAGGTCGCACGCCAATTTTGCCTGAGAAACTCAATTCCCTTCCCCAAAATGACTAAGTCCAACACCAATTTTGCCCATAACACGATCTTTTACCCTTTTTTTCTCCTTCTATCCTTTACTCAGTCGGATGAAAATGCAACAAAGCTTCTGATTGGACAACGTTAATTCTGAGTCAAAGAACGAGCCTTTTGATTGGCTTAACAAATTTTTACCCTTTTTTATCCTTCTATACTTTACTCAGTTGGATAAAAAATGTAACAAAGCAATGAAAAAAGACTAAGTTCCATAGCATTTTTGTCTGGGAAACCCATCATAGATAGGCAAGCTAGTCTTAACCATTGTCAGAGGGAAAAAAACTGGAGATAGGGGAGGGGTGGCCTCTAGCTATATCTTCCCCGATAAACAAAATCCTTCCCCAAACAGACTAAGTCCAGCACCAATTTTGCCTAACAAATCCCATTTCAGCTAGGCAAACTGGACCCAGTTACCCAGTTACCCTTCCAAGGAGTCCCTTCTAGCTAGAGTCAGCTAAATTGACTAAGTCCCACACCAGTTTTGCCTAAGAAAACCCATCTCAGCTAGGTAAAACTGGACCTAGTTAGCCTTCCAAGGAGTCACTTCTAGCTAGAGTCAGCAAAAATTGTCTAAGTCCAACGTCAATTTTGTCTGAGAAAAGTAAAATTACTGAAAAAGACTGAGTCCCACGTCCATTTCTACCTATCCAGTTTTCCATCCCACGGTACTCCAATCTAAGTGCAAAAACCAGTCTCGGGATGGGAAAAAAAAACTGACGCAAGGGGGAGAACTCTTCACTGACTAAAAGCTTTTCCCCAGTCCAGTAGAAAATTGCCCAAGGCCCACACCAATTTTACCTAAGGAAACCTATCATAGACAATCTGTCCTCTCCAAAGAGCAAAACCCTTCCCAAAAGGACTAAGTCCCACACCAATTTTGCCTAAGGAAACCTATCATGCAGAATCTACCCTCACCCTCTCCAAAGAGCAAAATCCTTCCCAAAAGGATTAAGTCCTACGCCAATTTTGCCTGAACCCATCCTCGGATACCATGTACCAATCCCACTCAGGGTTACGAACTTAGGAATCCAAAAAAAAAGTCAAAGTACGGACTGAATCATGAGGTAGAATGTGGTCAGCGTTGCGTATTTTGTACCCAGTTTGTACTCAGGCAAACTGAGTACAAACCAACATGCCGTCTGATCTTTGATCTATAACGTATGATCCACAGGATTTATTTAACATGAGCGAACGACCGGTCGTTAACCGACCGTGACAAGTTTATCTATCCCGGTCGTTGAGCAACCGTGACAAGTTTAGCTATCCCGCTAGGTAAACTGAAGCCTCTGCTCTGAGGCAGTGTTGGGCCAAGATCAGACTGATTTCGCCGACCTCTGCACTGAGACAGTGTGGGGAGCATGATCAGACTGCTTTCACCAAAAAAAAAAAAAAAAAAATTCCACTCAGGGTAGAGAGCCAAGGGACCAAAAAATGGTATCAGACCAATAGAATCATGAGGTAGAATTGGGCCAGCTTTGCACATTTGGTCCCCAGTTTGTTTACCCGGGAGTAAGCAAACTAGGGACCAGCTCCACATTTTCACGGTTTGGGGACTAAAGAACCAAAGACTCACCATCCATCACCACAGATGCAAGCTCACTACCCGCCACCATCAGTACCCAGATCGCTTACCCCACAGAAAACAAAATGGCGGACAGGGGCCCTTGTAAAAAAAACCCACTCAGGGTAGAAGAACCGGGGAATTTACCCCCTCAGGGTAGAGAGACCGTGGACTGGGCAGTCCTGCCCCTCTGTTCTCTCTCTCAATGGTTCCCTGTTCACTGTTTCCCAACCCCCACCGCAACACTGGCGCAGCACTTGCAGGGAACCAATAAAGGGGGGGGGCAAAATGGTTAAAAAATTGGTCATTGAGTCCCCAGATTGCTTACCCGGGGGTAAGCAGTCCTAGGTCTCGCTCCCTTTACTACTAATAGTTACTTTTGTGGTCCATGGCGGGGTGTTGTGAAAAAAAAAAACATGAACAGAAAATAACAACGCCATTGCAGGATTCCTATTTTATGTATAGTAACAACAATTTGCGACAGGTAGTATCAATACCCTTTTTCTCTAATTCAAATAGTTCAAGCAATAGATGTACCAATTGACGAGCCCAAGGTCAAAAGGTTTGACCCCGAAGTTATAGATGTATCAACAGAAACCAAAAAAGTTTGTTTTAAATATTTCAGCCATGCTCTTGCAAGAGGGGGTTTAATGCATCTCAGTGAAGCATTACACCAGGGAAGTCATCACATAACCATGGATCCATGAAATCCATTTTTTAACGAATGATTGAATCATGAGGTAAAATAGTCCTTGGACATGCAGAAAATTTACCGATAGTAAAAAGTTTGATCCATGTCAGCCTGCGCAGTCCGTGCAGGCTGACATTGGTCGATACTTTTTGCATATGCATTAAGTCTCATCTTCATACAGCGTAGCTCGTTTTTTTACGCTAGTTATGTCAAATGGTATTTTCATTCAACTACATGCAAACACGGTTGTTCTCAACCAGTGCCACTGGATCATTTAACTCTTTACCAAACGACAAAATTTTAGACTGGTCCAAATTGAAAGCGCTTGCAGACGACGAAATAAACGTAACTCAAAAATTGAAGTTTGTTACCAGCAGGGTAGAAAACATTGTGGAAAAAGAAGAAAATGCTGGTTACCATCATTTTCTTCTTTTCCCACAATGTTTTCAAAAGGCTTCTATCCCAGGGTCGTAAAAACCAGGGGTTGCTTGGTAAAGGGTTAATCAGACGATCAAAAATGAGACTTATCCAAACTGAAAGCATTGGCAGATGTCAAATAAATTTGCCTCAAATTTGGGAATTTGTTTATGAAATACTTGAAAAAACATCTTAGGTAAATAAAAATGCTGGTTACTATCATTTTATCATTTTCCCATGTTTTCTACCCCTTACAAAAACAAATTCTATCGTTTGGGCCGCCTTAAATTTGTCGTCTGCAAATATTTTCAACTTGGTTTAGTCAAAAATGTTGTCGTTTGGTAAAGAGTTAGACAACAATGTTGACAAATCAAGCCGACCTTTTTTCAGACGACAATTTCTAAGATTCGTTCACATCAAACGGAATAGCAGACGACAATTTCAGTGTGATGTAATTTATAATTTATCTATTTACCAAACGACAAAATTTCAAAATATTGTAGAGCATTTTCAAACAAGATTGATGAATATTACTTAAACCATGAGATTTGCCTTCAAAAAGGTGGAAATAATCGTGGAACAGGAGCAAAGTTTATTAATGTTAGTGACCATCATTTTTTCCTTTTTCCACAATGCTTTCAATAGCCTTGTTGTTAAGGGTGGTTGAAAAACGAGATAGTTTGGTAAAAGTGTAAAGGAAAGTAAACATCAGTACAAAAAAAAAAAGAAAAGGGTCGATTTCCATCATTTCATCTTTCCTAGAGACGATTTCAATTAAACATTCCTTCTTGGGTCACGCTCTACAACTTGTTAATTTATATTTAAAGGCCAGTAAAGCAAAAAATATCAAAGTAGGTGTCATAATACATTCAAATTCAAATCATACCATTTAAAAGTATGGAAAATATTGTGGAGATGACAGTCTGTTATCGTGTGGTCGGGCCATATGTTAGTCGCTGGCAGAAAAAAGAATTTTAAAATCAGGCAAAAAGTAAACAAAAGACACAGCTACCTGGCAGGTTTTAACCTAGTTTTGAAATTAATTTCTCTGTCAGCGACTAACACTTGGACCGACCATACAATGACAGATTGTCATCTTCTGAATAATTTCCATACTTTTACACGGTATGATATAAATTCAGATGCATTTAAACACTGGCTTTGTTTACATTTGGGCTTTCTTGTCACTTTAACGTACTTATAAACATTTTTCTTTCCTATATTTCTTTCTCCGTAACATCTTGATATATTCTCCATTTACCACGTTGTTTGTAGATTGTATGTTCAACTGCATCTTTTGGTTAGCCAAACGATCCCGCAATCATGCAATTTATCGACATTGCATTCTATCTCATCAGTGACAGATTCGATCTTTTAAATAACATTTGATTTGTTGTCTGCAAACGCTTTTAATTTGAACAAGTCTAAAATTGTGTAGTAAAGGATTAAGGATTGAGATATTTGACGATCAGCTGACATCAAACCAATCACTTTTATACCAACAGTGCAACGAGGTGATCAATAGAGACCTACCAGATTCCAACTGCGATAGAGATCACAGTATAACAATAAGAGGTAAATTATTAAACTATTAAATAATGTTTGCATTGCGACAGACACGTCTGATCTTGATCCACATAATCAGCAACATACATTGTGACGTCGACAGAGTTTGCCCTTGCAGCGCAATAGGCGAAAACAAGTGATTTTGCTGAAGGCATGGATCAGACGTCAGATTGCACTGTACATATTTTTGGTCCGTAAACATTTCAGGTCAAACACCATCTTTCCTGGGCAGTAACAGATTTTCATCATTTTTCGTGTGAGTTCCATATGTACATGTATATGTTTTTTTCAACTTACCAAAACGCAATCTTCTGGTATATGCGTATTTCACTACATGTATATACTTTACCTTTCCAGCGAGCCATGCAGAATGGGTTGTATGTATACAACCTAGAAAGGATGAATGTAACGACTCTTGCCCAGCAAGCTTAAGGGTAAGTAAAGTTAGAACGGGTTTGCCCTTTACCACACAATTCCGAGTATTAACGACCGGAGGAAAATGTCTTTTGAAAGCATTATGGGATAAGGAGAAAAATGCTGGTAACCAGTATTTTTTTTTCCCCTTTCCCACAATAATTTCTACCCTTTCAAAGACGACTCGCACCATTTTAGCAACGTTTCATGTCATCTGCAAATTTTGACCAGTCTAAAATTTCGTGATATGATAAAGAGTTAATAAGCGAGCCTCAACAAAACCTTTTGTGTGTAATTAACTTTTTACCAGACCAAAATATTTAAGCAATTCTTACTGAATACTTATGAGTCATGCTCTGTGAAAAGGGGATAAATGTATCTGCGAAAAGTATCGAACCAGGTCGGCCCGTGCAGTCCGCGCAGGTTGACCTGGGCCGAAGCTTTTCGCAATTGGTTAATTTTCTGTATGTCCAAGGACTTTTCTACCTCATGATAAGGTTCTCTGTTGGGAAAAGTGGGTATTATGGATCTATAATTATGTGATGACCTGCTAAGTACCATAGATTAAGGAGGTGCATTAAGCCCTCTTCCCAGAGCAAGGCCGATCTGTAGATAAACCATTAAATCTGGCTCAAACGATGTCACTTGTCTCTGAAAGAACAGAAATATCCTGGGGAAAAGGGACAATTTTGGCTTCTAAGCATCTTTTTCCATTCCCGCATTTTTGTTTTTCAAAGCCCTCTTCCTCTTGGTCGTTCAAAAGTGTGTGATAAAAGGTTTAACCCTAAAACTGTGTCAGACTGTAAGGCAAAATGATGTAATTTTGTGGAAAATCCAAAGTGGGGTCCTACACTGGGTTTAGTTTAGTTCAAACATATTCATTTTACATCAATTTTGAAACAAGTTCTAACAGCTTATAGTAATCACTTTCGAGAATTGCTGCCAGGAAACCTTATCCAGTACTCGCGCCATGTTGTGGGTAAGTAGTATAGGACGACTCTTTGAACGTCTGACAGGCCTGGTCAGACGTTCAAAGAGACGTCCCTGTAGTCCCTACGTTACCTACCTTACAGAAAGTTTGTCCCCAGTTTGCCTACCCTGAAAGAATTTTACATTATTTATAATCCCCAGTTTGCCTACCCTGAGGGGAAAGTAAACGGAAAGTAAAGGGTAAGTAAAGGGTAAGTGACACATTTTTCTATTGTCAATCTTCTTTTCTCTCTAAAAAGTCTGACCACTGAGTTGAACTTAGTTTTTTTTCACCCTATGGATGATTTCTCTCTCTAAAAGCCTGAACACTGAGTTGAACTTAATTTTTTCACCTATGAATGATTTTCTCTCTCTAAAAGCCTGAACACCGCGTTGGACTTAGACTTTTTTCTGCATCTATGAATGATTTTTTTCTCTCTAAAAGACTGAGCATTGAGTTGGACTTACTCTTTTTCTGAGTTTTTTTACTCTCTGGAGTGTAACTCTCTGAAGTGTAACTCTTCTAAAAGAAATGACAATTTTGAAGAAAGACAGAACTTTCGTGGTAGATGGTTAGTCTTGAAAAGGACTGTTGGGTTAGCTCTGAAAAGAGCTGTGACAATTTGAAGAAATGACAACTTGAAGATAGAACTTTCGTCTGCCATCTTGAAGATAGAACTTTCGTCTGACAACTTGAAGATAGAACTTTCATCTGTCATCTTGAAGATAGATCTTTCGTGGTAATGGTTAGTCCTGAAAAGGACTGTTGGGTTAGCTCTGAAAAGAGCTGTGACAATTTGAAGAAATGACAACTTGAAGATAGAGCTTTCGTCTGACAACTTGAAGATAGAACTTTCGTCTGGCATCTTGAAGATAGATCTTTCGTCTGTCATCTTGAAGATAGATCTTTCGTGGTAATGGTTAGTCCTGAAAAGGACTGTTGGGTTAGCTCTGAAAAGAGCTGTGACAATTTGAAGAAATGACAACTTGAAGATAGAACTTTCGTCTGACAACTTGAAGATAGAACTTTCGTCTGACATCTTGAAGATAGATCTTTCGTGGTAATGGTTAGTCCTGAAAAGGACTGTTGGGTTAGCTCTGAAAAGAGCTGTGACAATTTGAAGAAATGACAACTTGAAGATAGAACTTTCGTCTGACAACTTGAAGATAGAACTTTCGTCTGACAATTTGAAGAAATGACAATTTGAAGAAAAGATAGTACTTACGTCTGACAATTTGAAGAAAGATAGAACTTTCGTGTAGATGGTTAGCCCTGAAAAGGGCTGTTGGGTGGCCCTAAAAGGACCTGGTTTGGAGGTTGTGTTTTTAAGCACAACCTCCAACCTTTCTGCAGGCTGGGCAGCTACTCGCCGCCCGCCTCTTCAATCTCTTCAGCTCTTGTGCGTCTAGGTTGAACTTCAGTGTGAACGGTGGCTCGTTATCACTGCACCAATCTTCCGTCTGTGGTACAACAAACTCCTTTTTCTCCTTCTTCTTGGTGGGTAGAAGCGCAAGCTCCCAAAAATCCATTTCTCTAAGTACACATTCCATTTCGCATTGACTTGAAGAAAATGAACGAAATGAACGATGTGCGGGAAATAACGCTGGGTTTTATAGCTTTTCAGACGGATTGAACTAGTTGACCCATGACGTCATTTTCTCCTATGTTTTTCCCGCGTCGGCGTTTCATGCTGTTTTGGCTCCAAATTAATGTTATCCAATCAGAATTATCGTTGTTTTTCTAATGGTAAATGTTTTATTGTTGACCAATCTATAGTTTTGTTACATTTTCTTGTTCGGGTTAGAAAAAACTAGAGTTTGACTATCCTATGACTTTTTTTGATTATGAGTCTTCTGACAAAATGAAAAGAAAGATGTTTCATTGAAGATAGCTAACCCTGAAAAGGGTTGCTTTTGTGCAGAATACACTTTTTATCCTCCCCCCTTTCTTTCGATTGATTCCATTTTATCTAGCATTTGCATCAGATGCTCAATTTCATACCTGATATATCTGAAACGTTCTCTTTCTTCTAACCAGAAGAGCAATGAGAGAAAAAATGTCAATCCAAACATTATGGGATACTGACTCAGCTTTTACGAAAGTTAATGGTGAATGAGAAAAAATTAATCAAGAGTTTAGTGTTTTATATGTGCAATGGATCACTTTTTTTTTTTTTTTTTATCCCTATATCACTGAGTTGGACTTAGTTTTTTCATCCTATGAATGATTTTTCTCTCTCTAAATGCCCGAGTACTGAGTTGGACTTAGTTTTTTCTGCATCTATGGATGATTTTTCTCTAAAATGCATGAGCACTGAGTTGAACTTAGTTTTTTGCATCTATGAATGATTTTTTTCTCTAAAAGCTTAAGCACTGAGTTGGACTTAGATTTTTCTGCATCTATGGATGATTTCTCTTTCTAAATGCCTAACCATTGAGTTGAACTTAGTTTTTCTGCATCTATGGATGATTTCTCTTTCTAAATGGCTAACCATTGAGTTGAACTTAGTTTTTCTGCATCTATCGATGATTTCTCTTTTAAATGTCTGACCATTGAGTTGAACTTAGTTTTTTCTGCATCTATGGATGATTTCTCTCTAAAAAGCCTAAGCATTGAGTTGGACTTAGTTTTTTACCCATATGCTATTAGGATTGCTTTATTGTTTACTTCTATCCACTACTTAGCCTGTAAGTGGTTTTTCTCTAAAAAGTCTGACCACTGAGTTGGACTTAGTTTTTTTCATCCTATGAATGATTTTTTCTCTAAAAGCTTGAGCACTGAGTTGGACTTAGTTTTTTCTGCATTATGGATGATTTTTTCTCTAAAAGCTTGAGCACTGAGTTGGACTTGGATTTTTTTCTGCATCTATGGATGATTTTTTCTCTCTAAAAGCCTGAGCATTGAGTTGGACTTAGTTTTTTTCTTCACCTATGTATGATTTCTCTTTCTAAATGCCTAACCATTGAGTTGAACTTAGTTTTTCTGCATCTATGGATGATTTCTCTTTCTAAATGTCTGACCATTGAGTTAAACTTAGTTTTTCTGCAACTATGGATGATTTCTCTTTCTAAATGTCTGACCATTGAGTTGGACTTAGACTTTTTTCTGCATCTATGAATGATTTTTTCTTTCTAAAAGACTGAGCACTGAGTTGGTCTTAGTCTTTTTCTGAGTTTTTTTACTCTCTGGAGTGTGGCTCTTTGGAATGTAACTCTTTGGAGTGTAACTCTTCTAAAAGAAAGAAGTTTGACAATTTGAAGAAATGACAATTTGAAGAAAGATAGATCTTTCGTGGTAAATGGTTAGTCCTGAAAAGGACTGTTGGGTTAGCTCTGAAAAGAACTGTTGGGTTAGCCCTGAAAAGGACTGTTTTGGAGGCTGTGTTTTTTCTCTACCGACAGCTTTTCTTTGGCTTTTTCGGGATCTTGAAATCAACGTGATTATCAATGTTTTTCCCGTATTTGCCCTGGCCTGGCATTATTGGTGTAGTTGGCTTTTGATCAACTCGCTGTTTCTTGTGGAGATGACTATCGTCTTCCTCAGATTTCCGTTTTGTTGTTTTTCTTGGTTGTTTTTCCTCTGTCTTTGGCTTTTTCGGGATCTTGAAATCAACGTGATTATCAATGTTTTTCCCGTATTTGCCCTGGCCTGTCATTATTGGTGTAGTTGACTTTTGATCAACTCGCTGTTTTTTGTGGAGATGACTATCGTCTTCCTCAGATTTCCGTTTTGTTGTTTTTCTTGGTTGTTTTTCCTCTGGTTGTTTTTTCTTTGGTTGATTTTTCTTCACAACAGTTACGATAGAGTCCACTAACTTGTGAAGATTGGTTTTATCAAAGTCAAACTCCACAGGGATCTTCACAGGAACTGTTGAAATGCACTGACCCTGTTGGCGTAGTACCTCGATATTTTTACTGAGCTGCTCGGTGTTTGTGTTTAAAGTTTTAATCTCCTCCAAATGCCTGTTTAAAGTCTCCAGTTGTTCTAAGATCCGAGTCATCATGGCATCTTGTTTTGAATTTAACTGTTTCATCTCTTCACAAATGTTGTCCAACACCGTCGGTGGGTTGATAATTGTCGAATTTATAACTGATGAAAGAATGTCTCCATTGTTTTCCACTGGTGGAAAATCGTCCAAGTTGATTTCATCTAAGTTGTGCTTCATATTGAAACTGCTTCCAAATATTGATACTGCTTTCGAAGTGATCGTTAGCTGAGAGTCAAAGAAATGGTGATTGTATGAAAATAACTCTGGGTTTTATACGTTTACAGAGGATTGAAAATTTAAGAGCGCGGACCTGGCGGGAAACACCAGGATTGTACTGTGTGACACTGATTTAGGAGTGGTGAAAAAACACCGATATAACCATCGATTTGATTGCACAATGTTAATGAAACGCCGACGCGGGAAAAACATAGGAGAAAATGACGTTATGGGTCAACTAGTTCAATCCTCCTGTAAAGCTATAAAACCCAGCGATATTTTACATAAAAACATATTTGTTGCAGGATGGTTCGAATTCTTGTGTGTCCTCACTGCGCAAGCAGATGCCAGATAGAGTGTGGAAAATGTTTTGCCATACTTGAGTATCTTGGACAGAAACATAACTGTCCAGATACAGATGAAGGATTTTACGATGATGATGAAGGTTCATCGACTTGCTGTTAACACTGTGGGTGTGAAGTCACCCCAGTGGATCGGACGGAGGAGTCGAAGAGCTCGATGTTGTCGTGAAATCCTTTTAAAAAGCCCTTTTCAGGGCTAACCATCTCCAAGAAAAGATCTTTCTTTCTCAAAATTGTCAAAAGTAAAAAGACTTACAGTCAAAACTAGAAAAAGTTAAAAGTAAGAAGTAATTATTTTCATGTTTTTTATTTTCAAAAGAACTTATGTACAATGAAAAAATCAAGTCATGAACTGTAAAGACAAAAAATGAATGAAGTGTAAAGACAAAAAATGAATGAAAAAATCAAGTCAGTCTTTTTTGTTTAAATTCAATATTGTGTTGAAATCTTTTTTCACTCAGTATGTTTTCTTTTTTTCTTCGGAATGTCAGATTCACATTTGGTTTTACGTTTTCTTTTCCTTTCGTTGTTTTTTAATACCATATCTGGACAGATTTTACCCTTGGGTTTTGTTGATTTGCAAAAGAAACAGTTCTTTGTTACTCGTTTTTTCTTCTTTTTGTTGTTTTGCTGTTTTTCCTCTCCGTACGAGCAACCCGGTTCTGCAGAAAATTCGTTTTTTAGATCCAAAGTTTGTTGTTTTCTTAGATTATCATTTGTAGATATTTTTTTCTCTACCTGTTCTGTTATTTTGCAGATTTCTGATTTGGTGATAGCCGTTGTGTCGCTCTGCATGTCTACGGTCTGAGTTTCAACCGATGATGATGTAGCTTGTGGTGAACTTTTTTCCATTTATTTTCGTTGCAGAATGATTTCAGAACACCGACGAATTTCATGTGCTGAAATTCAGCACCCAGTTTCATTGTTGGTGAAATTTCGATGTCATGACTGTGTGGATCCACGTAGACAAAAACGACTGTTCCTATCTGATTTTCTTTTTCTGGACATTCTTTGGCCCAATGTCCTGCTTCGTTGCATGTAAAACAAATATTTGTTCTCTCACCATTCACCCCATATCGTTTGTCTATCGTCGCTTGATCCAAAACTCTGTATCTGGTAATACGGTAAACATCTTTTTCTTCTAAATGTTGGTGGGATAAAAATGATCCCACGTAGTTTCCGATATGTTGAACTTGATACTTTAACGGAACATTGCTGATCTCGTAATCGTGGGTGTATGGATTAACATACAGATGCATCCTCTTTCTAAGTGGTGATGTACTTTGCAATTTGAACTCGCTCATATTCTTTTATCAACTGTACTGTCTGAGATTGAGCAGTAGAATGATTAGATTTTCACAACAGTTGTCTCTATTTATACACTGTTGCAATGGAGAGGTTATATAAATTGTTAGTTTTTCTCACTTCCTGCATTATTGTCTTTTCACTCAGAGCTAAAACGATGGGTAAAAGAAAAAGAATAATAACCTATTCAGACAGCGAAAGTGACGATGAGGTATTTCCACCAACAAAAAAGAAAAAAAACTAGACCGTTGAAAGAAGAAAGTGACAGTGACGATGAGATATTTTCACCAACAAAAAAGAAAAAAACTAGACCATTGAAAGAAGAAAGTGACAGTGACGGTGAAAGTATCAACTCTAGCTTAGACATGAAAAGTCTATATGATTTAACAGAAAGGGGTAATAAGAAGTCAAGAAAATTTAAAACAGAATCACATGTGCTGATGCTGAGTTTTAAGAAATTTAAAGAATTAACACCTCAGAGACTACTTGGATTATTTGACGATGTTACCCATGAAATCATTCGAAAGTTAAATGCTAACCCGACGGACATGATTAGAATTACCATCAATCATCCTTCGTTGGATATGGGGATCCATATTCCCTTTTTAACCACAGAACAGTTGCAAGGTGAAACTATGTTGAATGAAATTGAACGAGTTTTACAATCGAATACAGATTTCGTCTTGAACGATGGATTCATGACATTTGATATTACACATACAATACCTCCAAGTGGTAGCGGAAAATATAAATCATCATCTGAATTAGATTCAAAGTTTTTTGTCCAGAAGAAAAAATCCATTATTCAAATTGACAATCATGACCAACTATGTTTTGCAAGAGCCATTGTTGTGGGAATTTGCTACAGTGAACGTGAAAACACCGGAGCATGGAATAGAAAATGGCGTCGTATTCGTCGTTCAAACTCCCCTCTTCAAAAGACTGAAGCTGAGAAATTGTTGAATGAAACTGGAGTTTCACCAACACAGCCTGTAGGAATTGATGAATACAAAAAAATTCAAACATTCTTGTATGAAAAAGGCTATGTCATTAAAGTTCATCAACAACATTCAAAAGTGGAAAAAATATTTGAACATCCAGAAGTGAAAACCAATAGTAAGATCATACATTTGTACTTTCATCAAAACCATTATGACTGCATCAAATCTATCAAAGGTTTTTTTTGTTGTGCATATTATTGTGAGTTCTGTGATGTGGGTTGCTCTCACCGGGAAAGTCATGCTTGTTCAAATATCTGCAAAGGTTGTTGGCGCAAAGGAAAATGTCCATCAGAATTTAAAGAATATGTTTGCAGTGATTGTAGTAGACGATTTTTTAGTGCTGAATGCTTTGAAAATCACAGAATTGTTCAAGGTAAAGAAAAGAAATCCATTTGTGAATTAGTGAAACTCTGTTCGAAATGTGGTGCACAATATCATGTCAGAAAGAAAAATCATGTTTGCAATGGAAAGAAAAGGTGTCATATCTGTAAGAGAATTGTTAACTTTTCTCATCGATGCTATATTCAGCCTTACCAAAGTAAGTTGAACCATGACAGCGATGACGAGACGAGTTCTTCTGTAGTCAAAAAACCACAGTTTATTTTCTTTGATTTTGAATGCAAACAAGACACAGGGGTACACATCCCGAATTATTGTATTGCACACAGAGCATGCGATGAATGTATCGATAAATCACTTGATTTTCATTGTTCTACATGCAGTGAATTTGAAGAGGGTAGGGAAGTTATTTTTCAAGGTGAAGAAACTTTGAGTCAATTTTGCAAGTGGCTCTTTTCAAAACATCATAAAGGAGTCACGGCTATTGCCCATAATTTCAAAGGTTATGACGGTCAGTTCATTCTTGGCCGTATTGTCAAAGTTGGGTTAAATCTTCCAAAATTGATCATGAATGGAAACAATATTATGAAGTTAGAGGTGAATGGTGTGCGTCTGATCGATTCTTTCAATTTCATGAGCTTTGGTTTGGCAAAATTTCCAGCCACATTTGGTCTTCAAGAAATGAAAAAAGGTTACTTTCCTCACTGGGCAAATACAGATGAATTTCGGAGTTACATTGGACCTTACTTGGATATGTCTTATTACAAACCCGACTCAATGTCTGAAGAGGCTAGGTCAAAATTCATAGTTTGGTATAATGACAAAGTTCAAAAGGGTGAGGAATTCAATTTTCAGAAGGAGATGGAATTGTACTGTAGGTCAGATGTTGATATCCTTAGACGAGGATGTGCTGAATTCAGAAAGCTGTTTATCGAACAGGGTGGTATTTGTCCATTTTTAGAGGCGATTACCATTGCAGATGCTTGTAACAAGGTCTGGCGAAGCAAATATTTGCCAGAAAATCACATAGCTATCATTTCAAGCAAAGACTCATCCAGACGTCGCTTTTCTATGAAAGCGATACGGTGGGTTCAAGGCGTAGCTCTGGAAAAAGGTATTAATATTCGGCATGCAAAAAATGGTGGGGAAATTCAAATCGGGAGATATAGTGTAGATGGTTTTCACCGTCAATCAAACACTGTTTATGAATTTCTTTGGGATTTGTATCATGGTTGTCCTGTATGCTATACAGATCGAAAACAGATCAATCCTATTAATGGGAAATCCATGTCTGAATTGTACGAACATACTTTTGAACGTATAGCAGATATCGGAAAAATGGGTTATAATGTAGTGTACATTTGGGAACACGATTTTGATGCTAAGATGAAGGATAAAGAGTACAAAAAACTCATTGAAAAGTTATATCCACATAGCAACCCTATCGATCCGAGGGATGGTTTGTCTGGGGGAAGATGTAATGCAATAAAAATTGGCCATGATGTTGATGAAAAAAAAACCAAAAAGGAAATCAAGTACATTGATATCTGTTCTCTGTACCCTTATGTTTGTAAACACAAATCCTATCCTGTAGGTCAGCCAGAAATTTTGTCTGCTGAGAATATTGACATGAACAATATTCGACAATATGAGGGCTTAATCAAATGCAAAGTTTTGCCTCCAACTGATTTGTTTCACCCCGTTCTCCCAGTTCACTGTAACAACAAAATGATGTTTCCACTCTGTATGAAATGTGCAGAAGAAAGTTCAAGCATTTGTAGCCATGGTGAAGAAAAGAGGGCTTTGGTCGGAACTTGGGTTACTTTTGAATTATTCAAGGCTCTTGACTGCGGTTATCGATTATTGCAAGTGTATGAAATTTGGCATTTCAATTCTGTATCAGATCAGTTCTTTAAACGTTATGTGGATAATTTCTTGAAAATTAAGCAAGAAGCCAGTGGTTATCCAGATTGGTGTCAATCAGACTCAGAAAAAGATCAGTTCGTTTGTGAATATGAGAAGGCGGAAGATGTTCGTCTTGATCCAAGTTGTATTCAAAAAAATCCTGGGAGAAGATCATTTGCTAAGATTATGTTGAACTGTCTTTGGGGAAAATTAGCTCAGCGTGAAAAAATGTCCAAGACGGAATACATCAGTGATCCGTCTAAATATTCTGAATTAGTCACCAATCCCAATTTCATTGTAAAGCATGTAGAAATCTTTGACGAGGACTGTCCATTCATCTTGGTTAACTATGAATCAAAGTTGGAACATATTGACACCCACGCTACAGCCAATGTGGTAGTAGGGTCTTACGTAACAGCTTATGCAAGGTTGGAATTGTACAGCGTTCTTGAAAAGTTAAAAGATAGAGTTCTGTATTTCGATACAGATAGTTGTATGTACATTCACGACCCTGAATTATGGAATCCTCCTATTATTAACAGCCGGCTAGGAAAATGGACTGATGAAGAGCCTGCTTGTAAAATTACTCAATTCAGAGGACTTGGACCTAAGAATTATGCTTACAAAATGAAAACAAAAAATGGAGAAGAGATAAGCAAATGTAAAGTAAAGGGGATTACTCTGGATTACAATACAAAACAGGTGCTGAATTTCGATACATATTCAAAATGTGCTTTGGATCGCACAATAGAAATCAAAATTCAGTATGATTGTAGAATTAAAAGACACAGAGATAGAACGGTTACCAGTGAACCACAAACAAAAACGTTTCGCTCTGTATACACCAAGAGAGTTATTGTAAATGGTACTGACACTGCACCCTATGGTTATAAAAGTTTGAGAAAATAATTTTTATATCACATTGTTGTGTAGCAATCAGTCAAAGTAAGTCGGGAAAAATATTAGCCGTTGGTCAAAAAATAACAATCATGTTACCGTTACCAATAGATCTACGTGAAAAAAAATATGGAGAATTTGTTCGACAGCATACACTTGATGAACGAACACAGGTTAACATTAAATTTTTCTGTGTGAAAATTTGGATCAAAAAAATGTTTAAGTGGATTGCAAAAGGAGAAAAGTCCTACAAAGTGTATGGTATAATCAACTTTACTGCGATGATGGTGGACGATTCGGGCTTGGATCTCGAACTCAAGACTTATTTAGCAGATAGCTGTTTGAAAGACAATATTATTAGTAAACTGTTTCGATCCACAAGTCGATGGACATTTTTTATCATAGGAACAACAGAAGAAAGTTTTCTTAACGTTCTGAAAATGAAATCAGTTCTATTTGACTTTTACTTACGCTACAAAAAAGGATCTGTTCATTCCTACGGAGAAACAATGGAAACCATATCAGGGTATATTCTATTTGATAGAGATGTTACAGAAGAAGTAGTGAATTCAGCTCTTTCAACAAAAGACGCTTATAGACATGTTGCTCCATTCATAGGACTACGAGATTTCGACGATATGGACAGTGAGTATACAATGTTTTTGGGGTATGACCAATTGCATAAAGACATTACGGAATATGAAGACAAATGTGAAACTCGTGGTATTTGCGAATTTGCATTGTAAAAAAATAATTGCGAATAATTCGTTGTAAATAATTCATTGTGAAAAAATATTTCAGTGTGATTTTTTTCATTGTGAATAATTCATTGTAAAAAATATTTCAGTGTGAATTTTTTCATAGTGAATAATTCATTGTGAAAAAATATTTCAGTGTGATTTTTTTCATTGTCAAGAAAATGTTTTTTATGCTGTATTGTAAAAAATATTTCAGTGTGATTTTTTCATTGTTAAGAAAATATTTTTTTATGCTGTATTGTAAAAAATGTTTCCTTGTGAATTTTTTCATTGTCAAGAAATTTTTTTTCATTGTCAAGAAAATTTTTATGATACATTGCAAAAAATGTTTCATTGTTTAGTTCTGTTCAATAAATAAAAGTTCAAAAACAATAGAGCTCTTCATTTTGTTTTTTCCCCAAGACTTGTTTTGTCTACATTTTTTCCCATACATCGGCTCATAACTTTTTTGCTATATTAGCATGAAACGTAGCATGGGAAAAAATGTATGTGCTTTCCGCCAGGTCCGTGCTCTTTAAAAATTTTCAATCCTCTGTAAACGTATAAAGCCCAGCGTTATTTTCATACAATCACCATTTCTTTGGCTCTCAGCTAACGATCACTTCAAAGTCAGTATCAATATTCGGAAGCAATATCAATATGGAGGAGATAAATCATCAACTACGTGAGGCTCTCCAAGAATATCTAAATGCAGGTCAACAGTTATTACAACTAAACACTCATTTCGTAGGAGAGGAGGAACAAAACCAACTACAACGTATATAACAGCCATACAAAGATCTCGGCGAAAGATTAGTTCAACTATTCTTAAAGACAACACCGGATGTCATTTTGGTTGATATCGAATTTGCGAGGAAGATTACTTTCGATAATGGAGCAATGGTAATCAGAAAAAGAGTTGAAGCATGCCCCATTTGTCAAGCGAATTTCGGGTGCTGTCATTAGAAGTGGAAAAACAACGTGAAACGAAAAAAACACAGCCTCCAAAACAAAACAGCCCTTTTCAGGGCTACCCATCTACCACGAAAGTTCTATCTTTTTTCAAATTGTCATTTCTTCAAAATTGTCAAAACTCAAAAGATTTACAATCAAAAAAAGTCATAGAATAGTCAAACTCTAGTTTTTTCTAACCCGAACAAGAAAAAATGTAACAAAACCACGGAGTGGTCAACAATAAAACATTTAGTATTAGAAATAAAACGGTGATTCTGATTGGACAACATTAATTTGGAGCCAAAACAGCATGAAACGCCGACGCGGGAAAAACATAGGAGAAAATGACGTCATGGGTCAACTAGTTCAATCCGTCTGAAAAGCTATAAATCTCTGCGATATATTTTCATACATTTCATTTTTCACAATGGCTTCAAGACCATCACTCCTCGTCACTTGGATGGATGCTGAGCGAAAGTTAACAAGAGCAAGGAGGCAAATCGTTTTACTTAAACAACGCTTAGTTGGAGTAAGAAAGCGTTATGAGAGGGCTGAGCTTGCTAATAACAGGGTGTTCTGTTATAACCTTCGGATGAAGGAACTCATTATTGAGGGCATGCTTGAAATGTATTTTCAGTATGTTATTTCAAAAACCGAGCAGGTAGACCGTCTTTTCCGCGAGCAAATCGCCGCTGAAAGGAGTGAGTCAGACAGCGAATCGACTGATGCTGATACTGAATAAATATTTTCAAAAAATCAGTCCTTCTCTAAAAAACAGCCCTTTTCAGGGCTAACCATTTACCACGAAAGATCTATCTTTCTTCAAATTGTCATTTCTTCAAATTGTCAAACTTCTTTCTTTTAGAAGAGTTACACTCCAAAGACCCACACTCCAAAGACCCACACTCCAAAGAGTAAAAAAAAACTCAGAAAAAGACTAAGTCCAACTCAGTACTCAGTCTTTTAGAGAGAAAAAAATCATTCATAGATGTAGAAAAAAAGTCTAAGTCGAACTCAGTATTCAGGCTTTTAGAGAGAGAAAAATCATTCATAGGATGAAAAAACTAAGTCCAACTCAGTGATATAGGGATAAAATAAAAAAAAAAAGCCTAAAAAGTGATCCATTGCACATATAAAACACTAAACTCTTGATTAATTTTTTCTCATTCACCATTAACTTTCGTAAAAGCTGAGTCAGTATCCCATAATGTTTGGATTGACATTTTTTTCTCTCATTGCTCTTCTGGTTAGAAGAAAGAGAACGTTTCAGATATATCAGGTATGAAATTGAGCATCTGATGCAAATGCTAGATAAAATGGAATCAATCGAAAGAAAGGGGGGAGGATAAAAAGTGTATTCTGCACAAAAGCAACCCTTTTCAGGGTTAGCTATCTTCAATGAAACATCTTTCTTTTCATTTTGTCAGAAGACTCATAATCAAAAAAAGTCATAGGATAGTCAAACTCTAGTTTTTTCTAACCCGAACAAGAAAATGTAACAAAACTATAGATTGGTCAACAATAAAACATTTACCATTGGAAAAACAACGATAATTCTGACTGGATAACATTAATTTGGAGCCAAAACAGCATGAAACGCCGACGCGGGAAAAACATAGGAGAAAATGACGTCATGGGTCAACTAGTTCAATCCGTCTGAAAAGCTATAAAACCCAGCGTTATTTCCCGCACATCGTTCATTTTCTTCAAGTCAATGCGAAATGGAATGTGTACTTAGAGAAATGGATTTTTGGGAGCTTGCGCTTCTACCCACCAAGAAGAAGGAGAAAAAGGAGTTTGTTGTACCACAGACGGAAGATTGGTGCAGTGATAACGAGCCACCGTTCACACTGAAGTTCAACCTAGACGCACAAGAGCTGAAGAGATTGAAGAGGCGGGCGGCGAGTAGCTGCCCAGCCTGCAGAAAGGTTGGAGGTTGTGCTTAAAAACACAACCTCCAAACCAGGTCCTTTTAGGGCCACCCAACAGCCCTTTTCAGGGCTAACCATCTACCACGAAAGTTCTATCTTTCTTCAAATTGTCAGACGTAAGTACTATCTTTTCTTCAAATTGTCATTTCTTCAAGATGTCAGACGAAAGTTCTATCTTCAAGTTGTCAGACGAAAGTTCTATCTTCAAGTTGTCATTTCTTCAAATTGTCACAGCTCTTTTCAGAGCTAACCCAACAGTCCTTTTCAGGACTAACCATTACCACGAAAGATCTATTTTCAAGATGACAGACGAAAGATCTATCTTCAAGATGCCAGACGAAAGTTCTATCTTCAAGTTGTCAGACGAAAGCTCTATCTTCAAGTTGTCATTTCTTCAAATTGTCACAGCTCTTTTCAGAGCTAACCCAACAGTCCTTTTCAGGACTAACCATCTACCACGAAAGTTCTATCTTTCTTCAAAATTGTCATTTCTTTTAGAAGAGTTACACTCCAGAGAGTAAAAAAACTCAGAAAAAGTCTAAGTCCAACTCAATGCTCAGTCTTTTAGAGAGAAAAAAATCATTCATAGATGCAGAAAAAAGTCTAAGTCCAACTCAGTGTTCAGGCTTTTAGAGAGAGAAAATCATTCATAGGTGAAAAAACTAAGTTCAACTCAGTGTTCAGGCTTTTAGAGAGAGAAATCATCCATAGGGTAAAAAAAACTAAGTTCAACTCAGTGGTCAGACTTTTTAGAGAGAAAAGAAGATTGACAATAGAAAAATGTGTCACTTACCCTTTACTTACCCTTTACTTTCCCTTTACTTTCCCCTCAGGGTAGGCAAACTGGGGATTATAAATAATGTAAAATTCTTTCAGGGTAGGCAAACTGGGGACAAACTTTCTGTAAGGTAGGTAACGTAGGGACTACAGGGACGTCTCTTTGAACGTCTGACCAGGCCTGTCAGACGTTCAAAGAGTCGTCCTATACTACTTGGGTAGTTAAAAAGGTTGACCCCGCTCATCATAGGCTTCGAGCCCGGAACCTTCTGTATGAGAGACCGACCCTGGTTTTACGCTTTCACTTACAAAAATAAATCTTGAATATCCTTGCTGAATTACCCTTCAAACACCCCTGTCATATAGGATCAGGTTTAGGGTTGTGATTTATAAAGGCTTGTTTCACTCGACTATCGGTCTGTGTGTTTGTCACAATGCATATAGATCATAGATTACTTTACCTCAAAGAGTGCAAATAAATGGCACATATTGTCTCGTTTTTTCTGGTAAAAATACAAATAAGTCATACTGTCTGAAAAGCTGGTTTAAAGCATCTGCCAAAAGTTTCCACGGCTGACACCTTTTGCTAAATATATTTTTGTGCAGGTCAAAGGACAATTCCACCTCATTATTCGGTCGGTTTGTAAGATAAATGGATCTATATTGTGAACCTGTTTTGTGCAATGCACCACAAAGATGAGCTAATTTCCCTTTTCCCAGAGATCACAACGTTCAAAAGTATTGAAACCTCTACGATCGTTTGTTACAATAATTTCATAAAATATATCAAAGTGTAAAATTACGACCAGGCTACAGTTTCAGCACACGTAACATAGCCAGCGATAGGGTCAATCCTTACCATACAGAAAAAGCAATGGCGGTGTTATTATGTATGTCAAAGGACTATTCTACCGCATGACTCAGTCGCTTGTTCAAAAAAATGGATTTCATTGGTCCATACTTATGTGATGACTTGCTGTGTATAATCCATCATGGAAATACATCCAACTCACTTTTTCCATAGCATTGCTTATGTTACTTAAGCCTCATCCTGCTAAATACGTTAAATGAAACTTTTCAAGCCCATAGTAAAAACTTAAATATTGGTATTTCAAAGTCATTATTTGGGTGAAAATTATCTTCATATCGGACAATGTAGATCCAAGATCAGACTGCACGTGAAGTCTGATCTTGATCTACACTGTCCACCAAAGATCAGTGAGTCGCTCTCAGCAGAACAAGGGTTAATTCGGTAATGTACGTGCACAGTTTCAAATTTTGTAGTCGAAAGTTGTACAACATGACGATGGCAGCACCAGCGTGGTCTCCCCCAAGGTCGATTCTTCAACAGAAGTCTATTATCAGATTGGGACAGAAAATCGGTTTATCTATACAGACGAGGGGTACAGTTCTCTCAGCAGTTTAGAAAGTTTAGCATCAGATTTCGGAGACTCGATGCCAAGCCTTGACGGCGGCTTGTCTTCTTTGGAATCTGTGACAGGTTAGTTGCCTTCCTGAACTGTTGGCATTACCGGGAAATGACGGCGTATACCTTTTACCCTTTGCCACAGAATCCCGAGTTTTAATGACCCTGAGGAAGAAAGGCTTTTGAAAACATTGCGGGAAAAGGAGAAAATACTGGTAAACAGTATTTATTTTCTCCATTTCCCGTAAGGTTTTCTACCCTCTCTCAGACATCGTTTCCCTTTTGAGCTACATTTAATTCGTCACCTGCAAATGCTTTGAATTTGCACAAGTCCATTTTTTTTCGTTTGGTAAAGGGTTAAATCTATTTCATTTAAACTCTAAAACAGCAGAATAAGTTCAATGAAATTTCTCGCCAAACTCAAGACCGTAATTTTTGGATATCAAGGTCCTTTATGTCGAAAAGATCAATGTAACAAACAATGCGGATCGAAGATCAGACTTGCTGTTCTGTGGATTAAGTTCTGAAAGTACAGTGTCCGCAGAAGCGCATTAAATCGCTTTTTACTGCCCGAGAGTTAAGTTTAATTGATAAAGTTCCATCCACACAAACTTTCTTTTGACATATTCAGTTCATCTTTGAAAGAATTGAAAACATTTTTGAAAAAGAAGAAAACAATGGTACAGCTTTTTGGGGACTGTTATAATTCTTCTTTTCCAAACATTTGGACAAAACAAACTTTCTCTTAGCTTCTTTTGAATATACGTGAAGAATCAATCATTTTACATATGAATCGTGGTCTGCGAAAAGGGGATGAAATGCATCTACAAAAAGTATATATCCATGTCAGCCTGCGCAGTCGGTGCAGGCTGACCTGAGCCGAAACTTTTTCCTATCGATAAATTTTCTTCAGCTTTAAGGACCACTTTACCACATGATTCAGTTAGTTGTTTGACAAAAAGGATACCATGAATCCATAATTATGTGATGACTTGCTTGATCGTGATGCATTAAACACCCTTTTGTCAGAGGATGGCTCACGTGTATTGTATAGTTTGACGTCCATGTACCATGCTCAAAGCAACCATTGTTGAAAACATAGATCGTACGTTGGTTTTTTAAGCAGCTCGGTCAAAGATACATCATCATTTTATCTGTATGAAGTTCATACCCTAACCTAACCTTCAACAGGAAATGGTTCATTGAAATCAAAAATGACCTATCCGAATGATACTACGTCAAACATTGAAGAAGCAGAAGTAGAATTACCGGATGAAACAGAATCGGAGTCTGATCCGCCAAAAACTCGTAAAACTGTCGAGACGGGTCGTGAGCAGATTATAGTACCTTATGATTGGTGGAGATTTTCCTTGTACATACACAGGATATTCATCGTAAGTCATAATTTCACAGCTAAGTACAAATTGTATCAAGACACTGCACTTCTTAGGTAAAATGACAACAAATGATTGAAAACAGTGAAACAAGTAGGTATTGTATTTGCTTAGTATTTAACATGTTCAATAACATGTCAACATTAATTGTAGAAACAGAAACATTGCTTGCAATCAGAAGATTATCCTCTTTATGTATTTAACAGAGAGAGAGAGAGAGAGATATGTAACGTTAGTATCATAGCTAGAACAGAAAGGCTTTGGAAATCCTAATCCGTAAATAATCGTTTCCCCGTTACTGTTCAAGACATAAATTAAACTTAAATCTATTTGTAGGTTTCAAACACACAGATACTTGTTTTCCAAATTGGGTTGACAAACAGAGTTAACACAAATTGTGCAGGTAATTCCACCAAGAATATTGTTTCTTCTCATTTTCTCTGTCTCTCTGTCTCTTTCACCGTCTGTACTTTTCTCCCATTTTGCTTCCTTTCTGTCCGCCTTTCTTACTATTTTCTAGGTTTGTATTTACGTCCGTCCGTCCGTCTATCTGTCTTTTTTCTGTATGTCTGTCTGTCTGCCTGTCTATAATTTTTCTATCTCCATTTTTTAAAATTTATTGCGGATGGCTCCTAATAAGTTCACAGGGTCTTTTTGTTGTACATACAGTGCATGGTCCCAAAAAGAAAACTTCAGACCAAAATTTTTATTTCAAAATCGGATAAAACTATACAGAGTATGTTAACAAAAAAAAAATCTTAGCGTTCTGTGATGCTTACTTCACGAGATATAGAGGTTAAAACTTCGGATTTTCACCTATCTGAAAGTCGCTAATTGAAAAAGTCGTGACTTCCGGTAGTTTGCCGTGACGTCACAAGTGTGAGAAGATTGGTTGCTATATATGAACTAACGCAGAAAACTGAGAAAAACTGCATGAAATTTGTAAAGATATAAATCGCTTTATCACGTTTTAATCACTTGCGTACTGCAGAATTTCAATCTCTATCGCTCTTACAATTATAGGAAAGAAATTTTGAATGAATTAGCCTAGTGGAGATAGTTCTTATGAAAAGGAAAAGTTATTCTTCTATTGGGGACAAAACTATTTTGAAATTTATTTCTTGGAAGTTATTTCAATTATACCACTGCTTCATCAACGAATTTTAATAGATAAATATAAAAAAAAGAAATAATAATTCAAGATAGTTGAAACATGCCATATGTCTCTTCTACTAAGTGGTAGAAGGAAGAAGGAACATTGCAATGTGTAAAGGAAATCATTTGAGTACAGTTCTACCAAATATAGGACACCGTCGATCATTGAACGGTCTACACATCCAGCGCAGTCTGATCCTGATCTGCACCATCAATGTCAGCATTTCACATGTCTCCTCCAGCTTGGGAAGAGTTAAAAGCCTTGATCTACCTTAGAAATCGTATCCTCTCTTAACATTCACAAACAACATTAAATCCAGTACACATCCTAAATTTGCAGTTAAAGTTAAATCCATTTTTTTCAGTTGATCTTCATTTATTTTCCTACACGTTATTTTCACAATTTTAAATTTGTTTCTTTCATCAACAACAACAACGTTAAAAGATTGTCTGAATTGCCTCCTGCCTTCCTGCCCTCCATATCATGCAATAAACGTTTTTGATCGTCTGCAAATACAGGGTCAGTCCATTTCCTAAATACTGAGACATGTTAGGCGTAAAATTTAAAAGGAAATACCAACGTGGACATAAAGTATTTAACTTTTTTTTTCGTATTTCTCGCTGTAGTAATGTACGAGATAACAGATGCTGAACATAAAAATGCAGCGTAAATTAAAAATTTATAACTGCTTACAAACTTTACACAAAAATTTAGTGTGCCAACCTTTTATTTTGAGAAAAGAATTGTGTGTTCCATCAATGTAAAGGGGCAGAGGGTTAATTCGGCGCCTTTTTGATGTTGGTATCGCGCCGTCGTGGTCTCACATATTTTTTTTTGCCCGGCTTGCAGCTGGAGGTTAACAAGCACGTGTCATAAACATGTCATGTACAAAGTTACTCCTTTATTTTCACGACCATATTGAACCCTTTTTCTTATAAAATGTACATGGAATTTGGAATTTTACACATATTAAATGGGTAAGTCGAATGTCATAACTTTTGTATTTTTCTCATTCATACGATCTTAAATAAAAAAAAATCCCATAATCTGCTTGTCGAATTTCTGGTAACTTCCCATTTCGTCTACTTCCCATTTCGTCTACTATTTCTGCAATTGCTCCCATTTCGTCAACTCCCAATTTTACATCCATTTCGTCTACTTCCCATTTCGTCTACTCTAATTTTTTGGTAAAATTTAAATGCAATAATTTAATTATTTCTACTTTTTTGACTTTTATTTACTAAATGTCAATTTTTTGACAATAACTTAATGAGTTTTACTTCATTTTTTTTTCAAATATGTCTTTTTCAAAGTCTTGTTCAAAAGCACTTAACAACCAACCTCAAAATACATCATCATTATCATCGTCATTCACCTTGAAAATCAATCAAATCAAATATAATTATATTGATATTTATGTCAACATAGGAGAATTGGGAATTTAAATTTAATTAAATAACAAAAGGAATAGTGGAAAAAAATATATACATTTATGATTATTTTGATATAAAAAAGCAATAATTATTTGCTTTCTTGAATTGAATGTGTGTATACCATGATAAAGGGAGAAGGAATGTAATGTTCTTCAATCTATAACTCTGGACACAGTCAAGCAGTTACTTTTTACAAAAGTGTGAAAAACCTGGATAAAACCTATTTATACGTGTTTCCTGTGATATAGACAATGGGGCTCTTAATTAAAGGATTAAAAAGAGAATAGCTTTGATGATATCTTTATAAAATTATAACAGTAGACGAAATGGGAAGTAGACGAAATGGGAATAAACCGAATTTCTATTCTAACTACTCTCTCTCTCTCTCTCTCTCTCTCTCTCAGTAATATGAAAGAGATGGATAATCAACAGTGAATTTACCATTGATTTCTTACCCCATTTAAATTTCTGTGTGGCCCCAAGGCTGCTGGGCGCGACTCAATGACCTTTTGCGAACAGTGTATATTAAGATCAGACTGCACACAACGTGCAATCTGATCTTATGTACAGTGTCCGATACGGAGATATCTATCTCCAAAAACTAGCAATATTCGAACTTTTGCAATCGGCATGAAGGTTTACTTAACCTATTGAGGATTAATGGTAAATCTGATATTAAGCCACGTCATTCGGTTCAGAAAGACAGACAGCAGACTGACGAATAAATAGTCATCTCCTGGCTCGAAATTGTGCTTAAACTCGGTACGATAGGGATTTTTGTGACGAAAACAAATCGTCTCCCAACACGAGGGAGGATAAGGCTGTGAAAAAAAAAAGTCAGTATCAGTGTGTGGGTCACACTTCCTACGTCACATCCAGTTTATCGAAGATTTCACAAATTCACACAGGTGTGCAAACCACATTTTCGCTTATAACTCTCTTTTTACGAAAGACATTGAAATATGGTTTTCAATTTTTAAGATTGTTTTCATTTAAGGATTCTTATATCTAAAAATAGCTTTGCGCTGTAGTTGCCCTTTAAGCCAATTTGAAGACCGATACTGAATCATAAGAAATGAAACATTTAATGATATTAACCTTTATCCTACTAAATAAGTGGAATGAAACTTTTAAGCTGATAATAAAATACCAAATTTATCTACTTCAAATGTATTTCTTGGGGAAAATATGTCCTTATCGGACAGCGTTGATCAAAGATCAGACTGCGCGTTCTGTTTAGTCTGGTCTTGATCTACACTGTCCGCAAGAGGTCAGTGAGTCGCGCTTAGCAGCCCAAGTCACAACATAGACGATAAACGCTTTCTTACTTTTCCAGGTCGTTGGACACAAGCGTTTGAATGTGAAGTCAAACACAAGGGCGACCGGATCTTTCTCTGTCCATATTGCTTCATATTTGTAAAAATTATACCTAGTAAACAGTTTACAACCAAACTTGAGCAAATACTACAGGATTACAGCTTCGTTGACACTGATCTGGCCATAAGTCATAAAACAGCAGCCTTTGAAATGGGAAGATCTGGCAATGGAAGTAAACTATCACCTACAAAGGATGAAGACCTCACGCACATGCCAAAATACCACATTAGTATTGATGAAATGACAGATAATGATGAAGTTAAACCCGATTTTACTTCCTCAAGTTTATATTTTGTTGACAAAAGGCCTGAAAAGCAATTTGGTGTCGAAGTTAATGAAAACGCCATTTGCACGGGTGAAATGCATTTTGATTCGACAAGATGCAACTTCAAACGTTTGGCTGGAATGGTGTTCCCTCGACCAGAACTATATGGTAACGAAAATACGGTCAGTGAACAAAATTTCTTCCTCTGGAGATCTATGGCAAGCGATTATGGCAAAAACGAGCTGTGCATGAACCAGGGTCAAGAAACAAAAGTTATTACTCAAGAGGTTTTGTCGAATGAAACAATGCAGAAGAAAAGACGGGTAACCGTAAGACCGAAAAAGAGCAAAAAGCACAGCAGAAAGCAATCAACAACAGCAAACAGATCAAACGACCAACTTAACGTTCGGATAAAAAATGGTGGAGCTTTTAAAAAAGAATTCACTATTGGATCTTCCCTCGATGGTGAGGGTTTCAATCTCCCGAACACTCCAATGAGCATACATGATGACCAAAACAGTATACGTAGTATATCTGAAAAATTACATCAAGATGATGGTTCTACTCTGCCCGGTGAAAAGTCTAAACCATATCCAGCAGGCTCGACCGAATTGTACCATAGATGGCTGGAAAAAAGGACGAAGTCAAAAGGGAAAACTACAGGCCGAAAACAACGTATACTTCAGCACTCCGATACATTTCGGGAAAAATGCAATTCTTTCACAATTTTAAAAGACAAAAAGTTGAGGCGAGTATCCACTAAAGGCATATATAATTTACCAAGTAGTTGGAAGAAGCAAGCCTTACACAAAAATTGCCATTTGACAAACCTTGTCAAAGATCAGGTCAAGCACAGATTTCCCAAGCACAAATATGGGTTGTGCAGCGGAAAACTAGATACTTATCTGTGTCGCATTCCAGCAAAGCGATGGCAGGTTGACTTGAAAGGTGTGGCTTTCAAGCAAATGAGGCTAAAACTGGTTGATTCAAGGCTCTGCAGGATGCGAAAATCCAAAGGTGCCTATGACTTTAAATCGAAAATGAAAGCACAAGCATCATGTCCGTGTTGCATATGTCGTTTCAAAGAATTAAATACCCAAGAAAGCCAAATACAAACTGAACATACGGAAACTAAAACTGCACAGGCAATTACCAAATTCACGCGATGCAAGATTGCTAATCGTCAATTGCGATCAGAAAACGTGTGCTGTTTCAACCCACAGATACACATATTTAGGAAAAACATACGTGTGCCAAGTGCAAATGTCTCAGCTGACAACAAAGGCGAGAATTCACTGAAAGAAACGAACCCGCATGGAGACAATGACTTCGGAGACATCGATGGACGAAAATTTCGAGGGAAAAGTTCAGACTATAGGCCTACTTGCTCACGTCTTTCACGGGAGAATATTGAGAATATCCTATTCGCAAAACTCTTAAAAATCCAGAGCGACGAGTATAAAGCGCTGTTTAAAACCATTGGCGCAGAATATTGTTTTTCCACGGAAAAGGGGTTCGTTTGTTTCATGAGAGATTTCGACTGCTGGACCAGTGAAGAAGCCATGGATACGAAAAACATTCTGAAACGTTTTGTTCTAGAAAGAATAGGACCTATTGAAATCTATCCTGGCCTTTCAGTATCAAAGGAAGAGGACATTGATGTTGAATACACTAGGTGACTGAAAAAGTCATTTAAATTTCATAAAACTTGCATGTCTGTGGACCTGGAAAAAGGACAAATAGGAGGTATACAGCCGATACCCCATGATGTCATTTATTTGACTGTAGACTGATAATGCCCCATTCAATGGTTACACGAGGGACCGTAATTCCCAGGGTATGGGATTAGTAAAGGATCCCTACATATACAAAACGTAAAAATTCAAATTTTTGCACGATACAAGTACATGTAATGTACAATTTGATAATCAGTTAAGTAACCATAGTAATACCACATTTAACGGCATTACAGCTGCAAGTATGTGACCAGCAAATAATATTGTACAAGTTTCTTCACCTTTCATTACAAGGAACGCTTTGATTTCGTTGAAATGCTTCTTTTAAAAGTCAATTTGAACTGAAACTTGTAGAGTTGTGCTGCAAGGGGAATCGTTTTCCGCTCCTTCATTCATTTGTTATTCAGGAATTTACAGAGTGCCGATGCGGACTGCGCAGACTGACATGGGCCAAAACTTTTCGCCATTAGTGAATTTTCTGTATTGTCAAGGACCAGACTACCTCACGATTCAGTCTGTTGTTAGACAAAATGTACTTTATGGGTCTATGATCATGACTGTGATGACTTGATTGGTGTCATGGATCATGGAGATGCATTAAGCCCCCTTTTTTCAAGAGCATGGCTCAGATGTATAGATCTATATACATGTATCAGTTTTATGTTAATTGTTTAATCTTATCTCATTATTCACCTTTCTGTTATCATATTTTTCATTACTCATAACCCTGACTCGGTTCAACCTCTCACGATACTTTTTTTTTCTCTTTTGTTCCTCTCACTCTTGAAAAAAAAAAAAAATTGGAGAATGTAGACAAAATCACCATAGAATCGTGTATACATAAAATCCATTTTTATTTAAGAGCCGATTGAAACATGAGATAGAATGGTCCTTAGACATGCAGAAAATTTAACAACAGCAAAGAGTTTCTAACCAGGTCAGCCAGCAGGAACTGCGCAGGCTGACATGAATTGATACATTTTGCAGATGCATGAAACCCCCTTTTCCAAGAACATTCCTTTTTGTAAATACATAACAGCTCCTTTTTGTTAGTTTGTTCGTTATTAATTGTGTTGTGTATCAATTAAGTATAAAATATCAAAAAAAGAGTTTAATTCGTTGTTATTGTATAACTCTGTACTTCTGAGTTCGATAGAAAAGGGGAAATACCTAAATAGTACTTTCAGTATGGTGTCCTTAACTGTGAACGATCTATTTTTCAAGCTTAGTAATAGACCTAGTGTTTCGTCCAATCAGAGACCAGTATTTGGCGAGATTTTCTTAATCTAAAACCCCAGAAAATTTCGTTTGTCTTAAATAAAAGCCCAGCCGGGTAGCTCAGTGGTTAGCGTAACTGACTCGTGACCTGGAGGTTGCGGGTCCGATGCCCGGTTGCGGCGAACCTTCTTTGCGGAGATTTTTCGCTTCACACCTCTGATGCATGTGAGAAAAGTAGTCAGTGGCTTTGGAAAGAAAGTTATGTCAATACTGGTGTTAGAAAACCAGGAAACACATGGGTGCGACACTGACCGCCTTGACATGACCTAAGCTGTTAAAATGGCGTTAAACTCCAATACAAACAAACTAAAAAGAATTAGACCACGCATGTAGCAAATTGACCAATCAGCGATCAGTATTTCAAAAGTATATAACGAAGATACAACTCCCACAGTTGTATATCTAGATATACAATGCTAGTATATCCTGCAGGTGAATTCCGACAAGTTTTGTTTGCAATATCGAGTCAGAGCAAAAAGTACCTGTCGCGGTAAAATACAATTTCGAAAATTAGCATTTCGATGGGTGAGTGCAATACTATTCTGAGTGCGTATACACTATACAAGCACTTAGAATAGTATTGCTCTTACTTATCAATTTACTTAAGTAATGTCTTCAGCGGAGTGTGTTTCTGACAGAAGAAAAAATAAGACTCCAGCAAGGAAAAATAATTTTGGCATTAGATGATATCACGGCGGTCAGTGAACTTATGCATATGTTTCCTGCCTTTCTCATACCATAACAAAAACAACTAGACAATTTTTCTCTATAATTCAAAAAAACTAAAAATTCATTTTAACTAAAAAAAGAAATTCCACTGCGCCCTTGAGTTTGTTTGTACAGGAGTTTAAAACGCTGTTTTAATAGCTATAAGGTCATATCACGGCGGTCAGTGGACCTATGCATATACCCTCTGGCTTTTTCCCACCAGTACTGACAAAAACTTTCTTTCCAAGTGTCTACTTTTCTCACGTGCATCAGAGGTGAGAAGCGAAAAATCGAGGGAAAGACAGCTTGCCGCAACCGGGTATCGAACGTGCAACTACCAGCTTACAAGTCAGATAAGCTAGCCACTGAGCTACCAGGCTGGGCAGAAATTCACGTACTGAACATACTTGATAAAAAAGAACATTATTTCTCAAAAACATTCTATGTTTTTCGTAATAAAATAGAAAGTTCAGTCGAAACGTAACATTTTCAAAATACTGAAGACAAATACTAGATCTAGTTCGTATGGTGGCATATTTCTGCCGCGAGATACGAGATAGCTATCATGATAATTTTACAAAACTATCGCGATAAATTTAAGTTTCCTGGAAATTTTATCGAGATAGTGAAAAGTTTCCTGAAAAAAATATCACGATAAACTTAATATTTTAACGCAAAATTTCTCAATCGTGCACAAAGCTGACATGCAAGATAAAATTATCGTGATAGTTCTAACTGTTTCTCGATATCTATAAATAGAAAATTTATCATTTGGATGATCTCGGTAGTTTTTGACTTCACAAGATTGCAGTAAGTAAAAGTTCGAATAACTAATAATTGTAGCTTAATTGGTAAATTTTGACAAGACTCGAAATGAACAGAAACCTGTAAAATCACAAAGACGACTCGAAATGCCTCCTACGAACACTTTACAACCATTCAGGGAAAAGGAGAATTCATAAGGTTGTAGACGAAGATGTTCCGAAACCGTATCTAATTATAGATACCGTGAATGTCAGTTGTGGGCACTAAAGCAAAAAAAATCATGATAACAGGTAGAATTATCGCGATATTTTTATCGTGAAAATTTTTATTTTTTAGATAATATTTCCAGGAAACTTTGTTTTATCACGATAGTTTTCTGAAATTATCATGATAGCTATCTCATATCTCGCGGCAGAAATATGCCACCATAAGTTCGATCTCGAACACTCCACGGTAAGGTTTACCTTGATTAAATATCCTAATGAATAATTTAGCATTTTGATAGAAATTATACCTTTTGTTTCTTTTGAATCTGGTGCAAGAACTTTCAATGCAACGAACACAATGACTCCATTTTGTAACAAGTTTTTATCTGATACGCACATGTCTATTTGACACAAAAAGCACTAATAAATAGTCACGTGGTCTCAGATAGAAAATCTCGTGCCGTGGTATATGGGAAATATACCGCGGCACTCGTTTTCTATCCCATACTTAGACCACGCATGTAGCGAATTGGCCAATCAGCGACCAGTATTTCAAAAGTATATAACGAAGATACAACTCCCACAGTTGTGTATCCAGATATACAATGCTAGTATATCCTGCACGTGAATTCCGACAAGTTTTGTTTGCAATATCAAGTCAGAGCAAAATGTACCCGTCGCGGTAAAACACAATTTGTAAAATATGATTCACGGAATCGGGTACAGCATTTCGATTGGTGAGTGCTATACTATTCTAAGTGCGTATACAATATACAAGCCCTTAGAATAGTATTGCACTTACTTATCAATTTACTAAAGTAACCTCTTCAGTGGAGTGTGTTTTTGACAGAAAAAAAAATAATAATAAGACTTCAGTAAGGAAAAAAACTAATTTTTGCATTTGATGATATCACGGCGGTCAGTGAACCTCTGCATATGTTTCCTGCCTTTCTTATACCACAACAAAACAACAAAGCAACTTTTCTCAGTAATTCAGAAAAAAAAAGTGAAAATTCATTTTAATTAAAAAATAAAAAAATTCCACTGCGCTCTGTGTTAGTTTGTACAGGAGATTAACGTTGTTTTAATAGCTACAAGGTCATATCACGGCGGTCAGTGGACCTACGCATAATTATGCTCTCTGGCTTTCTCACACTAGTTCTGACAAAAACTTTCTTTCGAAGTGACTACTTTTCTCACATGCATCAGAGGTGAGAAGCGAAAAATCGAGGGAAAAAGACCTTGCCGCAACCGGGTATTCAACGTGCAACTACCAGCTCACAAGTCAGATACGCTAGCCACTGAGCTACCAGGCCGGGCAGAAATTCACGTACTGAACATACACACAAAAAAAAAAAACATTATTTCTCAAAATATTCTATATTTTTCGTACTAAAATAGAAAGTTCAGACTTCAGTCGAAACGTAACGTTTTCAAAATATTGAAGACAAATACTATTTCGATGTCGAACACTCCACAATGAGGTTTACCTTGATTAAATATCTTAATGAATAGTTTAGCATTTTGATAGAAATTATACCTTTCATTTGTTTCTTTTGAATCTGGTGCAATAACTTTCATTTTAACGATCACAATGACTAGTTTTGACTTTTGTAACAAGCTTTTTATCTCATACACACATGTACATTTGACATGAAAAGCACGAATAAATAGTCACGTGGTCTAAGTTAGATAGAAAATCTCGTGCCGTGGTATATGGGAAATATACACTCGCTAACGCTCGTGTATATTTCCCATATACCACGACACTCGTTTTCTATCCCATACAAAGATAAAATAAAAAGAGCCTTTCCGCATGTATGAATTGAACCAACTCCTCCCAAGTTGTCATAAAGATACCGTGCTCTGCGGAGTGCTCATGAATTCGTTCCTGTCTCGTGCATAATACATGGGGCAGCGTCCTACACTATTCCACTATATATCCTACTGCGCTATGTAGTGGAATATTGTGGGACACTGCCCCAAGTTGTAACGGAAAAAAATGTAGCTGCTAGATATCGAATTTCCTTTCCTATTCATTCATTGTTAAAAATATAAGAAACAAGAAAGATCTTTAAAAAAAAGATGGACGGCGGAAAAGGCACTGGAATATGAATATTAAAACTCGCTTCAATGTGAAGGTGGTTCAATATGAAAAGAGAGAGACAGAGAGAGAGAGAGAGAGAGAGAGACCGTACCAGCATTTGCCTTTTTGTCTATGAACATTATTTTGAATATTGTTAAAAACCAAAAATGTAAGATGCTTATCTAACTCATCGTCGGAAAGGGAGTAGTTGACGCTAAAAATAATGTGTTCGAAATTACATGTAGGCTGTACAGTGGTGGTTTTTAAGGTAACACGTGAAAAAAAAAAAGGAAAATGCCAATGAGTGCGACAAAAGGATTATCCCCCATCAAATCTATTTGCTAAGGTGCGAACAAGCGCTACAAGGTATCAATCAAAAGTGGCAACACGTTACTGTCATAAATAGGCCCTGCCAATAAGACTTCAGAATAAGCATATCCACCATTTTCATCTATTTCATTTTTTTGTTCTACATTAATTGCAAGAAGTGGACAAAAGCCAGCTTATTCATCTGCGCCGAAAAAAAAAGCAGCCCAAGTAGAATTCCGTAGTTTTTGCATGTTTAGTTTTATACACGAGACAGGAACAAAGTCATGAGTATTCCACCAAGCACGTTATCTGTATGACAATTTGGGGGGAGTTGGTACGATCCATACACGCAGAACGGCTCTTTTTATTTTAGACTAACGAAATATACTCAACGAAAAAAGGAAATTGTGTTTGACGGGCTATGACAAAAGATCTAGAACATTATGAGAATTTTGAATTTCATGGTATTATAAAGCGTTCATTTTTCTTCAAAAGGATGCTTTATTTGAGTTTAAACATCAATAGTGGCTTAAATAATCACTGTCAAAATCAACTGGTCTTCAAGTCATTCTTCGCAAAATTGCAATTTTGATTGGTTTGAGTCAAGAGTGTCACTGTAGAGTCTCACCGGAAAAGGCCTTTTTAAAATTGGCCCCCGGGCTATTTACTTATCTCAGATAATTTAAGCAATACTTTCCAGACTGAGTCGACATTTCATTTTTCAAATCAGTTCAATATCACCGAGAAACGTCCAAGACTCTGTCGTTAAACAATGTTGTGCTCATTGACTTGCCAGCGCGCTCACTAGACATATCTCCCATTTAACATGTGTGGGACATTCTGGGACCAGGGCTCGACTCAGAATACTGGCACCACCTCCAGGCTATTGCTGTGACGCTACAGGAGGAATAAAGACTAATTCCTCAGCTCCAAATCGCCAGAATTTTTCGGCATATGCGACGCCAGTGCAAGTCCTTATTTGCCGCTGAGGGGAACACACTATAGTTACTGCAGGGATATTTTAAACATTCTCATTTTCTATACATGACATTTGAGGCTATCATTCGATGGGACTTACGCAAATTTCATGTGATAGTCAAAGGAATTGAACTGTAAGTTACGAAAACTTACAGCTTATTATTCATAGTTGTCTTTTGCATAAAAAACCACGGATACTCTGCAGACACTTATTTTGCGAAAAATGACTTTGACCCCTGGGTTACTTGACACAGTGCCACAACAAGGATATTAGTGCTATAAAGCTAAAGGAAACATTTTTCTCCAAGCGATGAATCGTATCTAACAAATTTAATAAAAAATTGAAAAATAGTTTGTTTTGGTAATCTTTTGTTCAATGGTTTTCTGAGTTTTCCTTAACTGTTTTAGTTGAGTATATTATGGGGTTTTAAAGGAGAAAAATCTCGCCAAATACTGGTCTCTGATTGGACGAAAAACTAGATCGATCACTAATATTGGTTTTTTTGTTTGTTTGTACGTGTAGATCTAAAAATAGCCTGACAGTGGAAAAATCCCAGTAGATGCTATTTTTAGACCGACCAAAAATAGCTAAAAACAAATACATGTACACAAACGTCGAATACTTAAAGAAAGAATCGTTTTTCAACATTATGGAGGGTGGGAGCAATTCTGTATTTATTTTCTTCAAAGGGGACCTTGCCGATGTATTTACTGTTCCCAGATGCTCGTTTACTATCATATTATGTCGGGGTTGGATAATGACGCCCTGGGGCCAAGAAACTTTAATTCGTTCTTCCATGATGCCTTTAACCTTAAATCGATCCTGTACCACACAATCACGAGTTTGAACGACCTTGAGAAAGAAAGCTTTTGAACACATACTACAAAAAGGATAAAATGCTGTTAACCAGTATTTTCTCCTTTTTTCCACAATTAAAGGCAAGTTTCATCATTTGAGCCACCCTTGATTTGTTGTCTGCATATGCTTTGAATTTGGACAAGTCTAACGTTGAAATGTTGTCGAGCGGTAAAGAATTAATGTGCTGAGTAAATGAAATGAACTTTCAAGCCGACAGTAAAATCACAAAATTTGATCTTTCAGAGGTACTTATGGGGAAAAATGTTTCCTTATCGGACAGAGTAGATCAAAGATCAGACTGCAAGATCTTTGCAGTCTGATCTTGATCTACATTGTCTGCAAAAGGTCTTTGAGTCAAGCTTAGTAGCCTAAAGATTAACTCCTACCAAAACAACAAAGTTTAGACTCTTCAAAATTCAAAACATCTGCAGGCGATAAATTCGAGATTGGTACAAGTGACCTGAAGTTCTCTGATAGGATAGAAGACATTGCGGGAAAAAAGAAAAAAATGATGATTACCAGTATTTTCTCCCTTTTCCGCAATGTTTTCAAAAGCTCTCCCTTATGGTAGTTAAAGCTCGAAATTATTTGGTAGAGAGTTACATGGACAGTTATAAATTTATAAAATTTAACATTCACAAAATGTTCCTAGATGTGGGCTTTTTTTATGTTTGCAATCAAATTTGAGGCCTTGGTCGCAAAGCAGGTTTTTCCCATAGGGGTCCGTAGTTTGACTCCTGTCACCCGTAGACTATATATTGTAAACAAGGATTTTAACTTTGTACAGACCGTTACTCGCCCACCGATCACAAAAAACAATGTATCTTTTCTACGCTAACAGTTATTCTCCTCATTCTTCCGACAACTGAGAGTTAAAACATTTTTCTACCAGAAAAACACAACTGTTTGTCAGTGGCTAACGTAGTTTGGCTGCTACAGTCCTTGGAACTTGTAAACTCGCTCATAAATCTTCGCCATTGACAAGGGTTCGTACATTCGACACTTACAGTCGCGCATATCAACCAATGAAATTCCTCGTTCCAAACAGTGTCACGTGACAAACGATGTCAGCAGCTGCACGAAAATTTTATTGGTTGAATGCGCGACTGTCACTACATATCAGCCAATCAAATTTCCCGTTCAAAACAGTGTCACATGACTTAAGACGGCGGCAGCTGTACGAAATTTGCTTCTGGATCACAAATTCTACAAATTCTGAGGCGTTTCGTCGTTATGGAAGACAAAGACTATAGGTCAGTAATTTTTTGAAACATGTTTAAAGGGTGTGTACCGCTAATGCTGTGTTTCATTGGATCTAAAGTGCATTTTATATCTTGAAAGTCTGATGTACGAACCCTTGTCAATGGCGCAGATTTTTGAGCGAGTTTACAAGTTCGAGCGACCGTAGCAGCCAGACTGCATTAGCCACTGACAAACAGTTGTGTTTTTCTGGTAGAAAAATGTTTTAGCTCTCAGTTGTCGAAAGAATAAGGAGAATAACTATTTGCGTAAGAAAGATACATTGTTTTTTGTAATCGGGGGGCGAGTAACGGTCTGTACAAAGTTAAATCCCTTTTTACAATATATAGTCTACGGGTGACAGGAGTCAAACTACGGACCCCTATGGTTTTTCCTGGGAGTGTCAATGAGCAAGACACTCTTAGAGCTCTAGCCTAGTACAGGTAAAATCCGAGACATACATTTAGGATCTGACATGAGTTGCTGTTTGAGATATAACTTTATTAGACTAGTCTAGGGCAAATGTTATTAAGCAAGTCTTTGGCGAGCTTAATAGAGTTTTTTTTTTTCTTGACGAGTTGAATCAAATTTTATCTCAAGCGTCAACGAATTTCAGATTCTTTTTTATCACTTAGTCTTTGTCCTACTTTTCTATCCAATCAGAAGGCTCATATACTTACGCTGTTGACAGAAGAAAAATGGTAAAACATAGATACAAATTGTGTAATAAAAGCCGATAAATCTTTATGGTCGGTTTTCTTCTAAAACATAGCACCTGCAGCTTGAAACAAGCTGTAGTTACGAGGTTTTAGAAGTAAATCGACGATATGTTGAAATTTAAAGAAAAATTAATGCTGTAGTAAATCAGTAGAAATTTCCGTAAGTTGAGTAGTCGTTACTTCCTCAAAATCTTGGTCAAAAAGACCGTCGAAATCGCCTTAAAACTTAAACTCTGCCAATTTTGACATTGTTTAACACTGGCGATGGTCAAGTGTGTACTGGAAAAGATGCTGATAATAAAAGTACATTAACCCTTTTCCGTACGACAAATTTTAGACCATTCCAAATTGAAAGCATTTGCAGATGACAAATTTTGGAAGTGGAATAAATGAAGTTGAGTTTTGTGACAGGGTAGAAAACATTGTAGGAATAGGAGCAAATGCTGGTAACCAGCATTTTCTCCTTTTCCAACAATGTTTGCAACAACCTTCTTTCCCAGGGTCGTTAAAACCAGGGATTGTTTGGTAAAGCGTTAAATATCACGTGCTCGTGTACGAGTTGTTTAGCCCCGATATTCACGTGGAAATTACGTCATTTTTTAGCGATGATGCAATTAGGACGTTTCTTTGTCAATGAGTAAATCAGCCAACTCCATATATGGGTAAAAGGGCGTTTCTTTGTGAATAGTGGACTCCGTGTATGGCACATTATTTTAGCAATGATGTAATGTGGGCGGAAAAAGACAAAGTCAGTTAAACACTAGGAAGTTCAAAATTAAACGATTTAAACAGCCACAGTCGGTCGCTACGCTCTCTCCTTTTGGCTGTTTAAATAGTTTAATTTTGACTTCTTAGCGTTTAACTATTACATAATGATATTTCACAAATTATAGATCAGAAGATGCAAAACCATCTATAGATACACCAGCTGTAATATCCATAATACCCATTCACTAGAACTATGACATACGTACAAAATGACGTCAAAAATGACGTCACACAATGGTGATATCTGCACCCGATTGTATAAACGTTGGTTAAATTTAACCACTAGGTTAAAAGTTTGGTTAGGAGAGAGTCTGGGTTAAATTATTGGTTAGCGATTTTATAAAGGTCTGATTAACTTTAACCAGAATCAAATTCCGGTTAAATTTAACCCACCTCCACTATACCGGTTAACCATTTAACCAAAAAACAACATGGCCGCCCTTGTTACACCGGTAGCTAGACAACCGAGTCAATTTCGACGATTACATGTGCAAACTTACTAATTTGACGACAAAAAACTTCGACGACGATGTAGATCTGGGTTTGAAGCGGCAAAATTAGACAAGAGATTGTATATGTATAGTTCCTATATAGACAGACTAGAAAACCATTTAGGGAATCGACTTCGACACGGGACGAATCGTAACTTATCATTGACATCAAGGTCTAGCCTAGCTAGGCATAATATTGTCCTAAGGCTTTTTGTGGTTGATTTTGGGGACACATTTGAGGTAGATATCCGTCCTGTGTCCAGAACCATCGCAAGGGTTAGACACACAAGACATTGTTTACTTTGAAAGACGTAGATACCGACGATCAGACTCGGAGACAAACGACGGACCACACGACATGAGTTTTACGAGATCGGCAGTCTTTTTCTGCTGTTTTGGGATGCGTTTATGGGACCCACAGTAGAATTTAATGTCCATCTGTAGATGGATCGGCCTTCAATAAAAGATACAAGTGTGCAGGAAACCTGCAGTTTTGCAACTTTCGTGGGTGATGAAACAGTGTGTACAGTAGTCTCCCCTGTTGGGACTGTACCCTGAACTTCGAAAGCGACTTACAAATAAGAGCAAATAGTGGTCTTACTGATTTTACCCACAAAATAAAGTCCTATTTTCTTTTAAAACAAAAATCATATCTAATCCGTGCATCAGGGAATGTATGCTTTATTTAATTACGGTAATATACGCCTAATGATGATCGTGAATCCAATGGCCTAGTGGATATGGCACCTGCCTCCGGAGAAGGATATCGGGGTTCAAATTCGATGTGAAATCTTTTTTTTTTTTTCAACTAGATTTTCTCCACTATCTTAACTTTTTTAAACATTGATATAGTCAGAAAGTTAATTTGTATCAAGAATTTTTGCCTTTGACTTCAATTAATTTGTGTCAGTGACTTCAGAAAGGGGTCTTAAGACAAAAAAAATGGCTTCTTCAGTTTTTCCCATAATTGGGTACGACTACATGTCTAGAGCATAATCTGCCAAGCCCTGGTATCTCAGTCGGTAGTATACAAGACTTAGAACAGATGTCACTAGTTTGATCTGCAGCTCGGCAAATTTCTTTCCGAGGACTGATGATAGTCATTGTGACAGGATTCATTCCTCTCTCTCCGCTGATCATTGTTTTGATGATGGTTATGTGGGAAAGCAGCCAGTAGCTCGGAAAGAATATTGTGGGGAGTACTGGTAACAAAAATTACAGGAAAGCATGGATAGGTGCACTGGATGCAGTGATAAAACTGAAATAACAGTGATAATGATGTAAAGCACCATACAACCATACAAATAGAACATAATCTGTTTATTTCTTTCATAAACTCTTGTCTTTCTTCCACAAACAAATCAAACCTATACTTAACCAGCTATTTTTAGATTTACCAACTCCATTTCACCTTGCATTTAGGATGTATACTTATAGAAGAGGAAAATGTGCTTTTTTCAGCAGCATCAAAAATATAACAGATTGATATGCAATCAACTTTTACAGGCACTTTCTCCTTTTTGAAGCTATCAGCTTCAGGGGCATAAAAAGTTGTTTTTATCTCCAGTTGGAGAGTGATGTCAATACAAGCCTGAATGTGGAACAACAACAAAAACAGTTTTATTATTTTAAGTAATTTATTTCTGTAACATGTCATGACTAATGTTATATCCATCTAATCTTTGTAATAAACTGATTAAATATCCAAATTTAAAAAAAAAAAAACATGTACTGAAATACACAAATTCTTTTAATCCCTAGAATACAATTTAAGCCTCTACATGTACCACATAATTAAATGATTCCAAGAAAAAAAGCTTGTAAAAACATTGTTGGAAAACAAGGAAATGTTGGTAACCAGTTTTTTTTTACTTTTTCCTAAATGTTTCCTACCCTATCACAAAGAGGAAATCATCATTTCATCAACAGTTTGTCGTTTGCAAATACTTTCAATTTGCAGTCTAGAATTCAGTCGTTTGGTAGAGTTAAATGGACTTTTTCCAGTCTAGAAAAAAAGTGAAAATAGCAATATAATTTCACAAGTATCTGCCACAATATTGTTAACACAAAAGAAAGGTATAGATCAAAGATCATACTGCACATTCTTTGCAGTCTGATCTTGATCTATATTGTCTGTATAAGGCAGTCTAAGGGAAATGGTGATACATTTTTATGTGCTAACTTAAGTGGTTCAAATAGCTTTAATTTATAAGAAAAAGAGTGGTTGAACAAGTGACATGTTCAAGTATCTTTTGCACATTGTGACACACTGAGGACAGTTAAATTACTCAAAAATTCGACTGATTGAATGTATGGCTCTCCATTTGAACCTCTCCTAACACCAAAACACCTGCCTGGAGTAAACTTGGCACAGCATTGTCCAGGCACTATCATTCTGTACTGAATGTCTGTGTTTTTACCTATATAAAGTAGAAATTCAATCTTTAAAGGAGTGAAATTCATTGTGTTAACCCTTTACCAAACAATTCTGTCTTAGCAACCATAGAAAGGACTTTGTAAACATCGAGTAAATGGAAAAATGCTAGTAATTAATATTTTTTCCATTAACCACAATGTTTTATACCTTTTCAACTCTTTTATCATTTGAACCACACTTTAATTTGTTGTCTGCAAATGTTTTGAATCCAGCCCAGTGCTGTATTTTTTTTTATTTGGTATAGAGTTGTTATGTGATGGATGTCATCTCTAAATGACAATTGCAAAGAGCTATCCAGCTCACTTTTGTAACTTTGATGCTATCTACTATGAGTGAAATTCTACCTATGCACACCAAAATCAGTCTACATGTTTATGCAGCCTTTCTACAAGCAGTCAAATTTCAGTCTAAACCTATCACTCCTTTTATGAGAAATTTATCACAAAACAACAACAAAAAAATCTACTGAAAATGGTTGATTGAAAATGATATAATAAAATATATAGATCTGTACTGAAATTTCCTTTAAAAGTGTGTTATGACTGACACAGATTTCTGTTTTTAACATGACTGCTGGAACTTGTGATGTGTACTAACTCTGATACCTACTCGATGAAAGCAACAATAACCCTGTTTTTTGACATTGTTCGCCTTTCAATTTCTATGTAGAAAAGAACCTATCCTTGGCAAAAAACAATACACAAACCTGTTAAAAGTGTCTACAATGAAGTAGATTTATGACTATTTTTTTTTCTGTTGATAGTAGATCTATTCACCACAGTGGATCTGAAAAAGATTTCACACTGTTTTTACAACTCACTGATGTAGCACTAGTAACTGCTTCAAAGGCAATATATATTTTTTGGTGCTCATGTTTGTAAATGTATGTCAGTTTTATAAAAGATATGAGTAAGGTAGCAGTTTATTTTGTATAACTGAAAAACTGCTTGAAGTCTGTAAAACACTGGTATGTCTATCACTTCTACCATAAACTAAATTAGGTGCAAATATATCTGTATAAAAAATAAAGCATAATCAGAGAACACAAACATGACAGAAAAAGTCATTTATGCATGTTATATGTGAGATTCACTACTCCATAGATATGACAAGATATTTTTCCAGTATCAAATTTCTTGTACTTCTTCCACTGCCAGTGGGGATTAAAATAGCTTTTGGAGAGCTGAGACTGTGGATCAGAAAGTGCAGTCGGCTACCTGATGCTTCTGTTTTAGCAAAACCATCTTACAGTACAAGAGTAATCTACTTTCAAGCTTTGAAATACGCTGAATTTATTATTATTTTTCTTTTTGGCGGCAAAAAAGTTACACGAAACATTCACCCAACTAGATTGTTGAACAACACATACCTGTCATTTTCTAAGAATGCTGAGCTCCAGTTCTTGAAAATCAGAGATAATGCTCTACCATGCTAACTACACCATCCCCATACCACTTCACCATTATCGTTCAAATATGTGTTTATTTACCTTGACAGTAATGAAAATTTTGTATCGATCAGAATAAAACTAAAATACATAAAGAAAACAGGGGTCTTCCCTGATGAAAACAAGATGAAACCCATGTTGTGGGTGCTCATTGGAATACATGTATACTGAAGGATATCACCCATACACTTTTTAAAATTCCAATCACCATGTGATAATCAGAAATCAACCAATTATCTGATCCTCTGACAAATTACTTAATAATGATTGCTACTTTCCACATGTATATATATGCCTGTTTGCCAGAGAGCTCCAAGCCTCTGTTCGTTTATTATTAAATGTTACAAATACAAGCCAAACCGAGGCAAGATTACAAATTGGTAAATAATGATAACTTTCAACATCTAGCATATTCGTCATGTTACACTAAATCTTTCAAATTTTAATCAAGTTAACATGAGATGCAACATGGGATTCTGGATAAAGTTCGTTTTCGAAAGCTGGGTAGTTTTTCACCCACGACAACCGTTGTTGTTCTCAGTCATTCATCAAAACCATTGTCTTGATACACGATCATTTTATGTAGAATCGTACTGAAGGTCGGAGAATGGGTTTAAGGACTTATTTACCCATTTTCTGTTCAAATTTTGGCGGATAATGTACGAAACGACACTTGCTACAAACAAAACTTTTACTGGATAGTTACCGATGACACAACTTCCGGGTCATTCAAAGTGCCAAAAATTTTGTATTATTGAAATGAAATATTGCGATGGAAAGTCTTATTGTAAATATAAAACACACGAACCTTATCTAAGACATATTCTTGTATGTAGTATCAATATTTTGTATTTTAAACCGTTGCATAGACCGCCGCATCTGAATGAGGTCGTCACTGTTTTCAAGCAGGAAGAGATACACTCGGTACGGGCAAAACCACTTCGACAGCCTTTATTTTATCGTAATACGACCGGACATCTCGGATTTTTGTCTGAATTACATGTTTAGACTTCGGGGACTATAAAAAATCTAAAATATGTGTTTAAACCCAAAATAACAGCGGTAGTAGTATAAAAATACATTATTATAATCAAGTATCACAAACACTCTCATTATGTTGTAAAATGTGCGTGTGGGATACATTTTGTGACGTATCGCGCGTGAAAACTTGGAAAGAGAACTGCATGACGGGATATATTTGTTTGGTTAAATTTTGGTTAATTTAACCATTCTGGTTAAGTAACCAATTTGGTTATCTGTTTTATACAAGTGTTTAACCAGTTTGGTTAGTTAACCAAACTGGTTAAAAATTAACCAAGGGTTAGCGTTTAACCCTGGGTTAATTTAACCAACGTTTATACAATCGGGTGCAGGTGTATAAGAAATTTTCGTAATGGGTCTAATATGAATACAAGCGACGTGAATGATTTGTGGAGCAAGTATCTAATAATTCGAATGATGAGCTAGATTCTAGATCTTGAAATCAAAGGGTTTTGAGTTCGAATTCCGACTTTGCCAAAACTAATTTTGAGCATTGTCAAATGCAGAAAGCCTGCTTTTGTCGCAGATGTATATATGTGAAATAGGGCGAACGGTCCCGGATTCCCTTAACAAAATAAAGACAGTTCCTAGGCAATTTTGTTAATGATTATTGGTTCACGTTAAAGAACATTTTTACGGGAACATTTCCTAACTGCTTGTAGATCTAGATAATAGAGTCTAAATGGCCTGCAACACGCGAAAAGGGGCATTCGGACATTTGCGTAAAGTGTCGTCTCGGATCAGACTGCGCAGGCTGATCCGAGACGGCACTTTACAACTACATTATTAGTTGTACGGTCAGGTGGCAGGGGACTTGGAAACTTGTTCACGGCTGTGGTGATTGGTGAATCATGTCGCCCCGAGCCGAAGGCGAGGTGGCGACATTATTAGGCTCGGGGCGACATGATTCGCCACAGCCGTGAACAAGTCTCCAAGTCCCCTGCCACCTGACCGTACAACGAATTTATTATACTGCAAAGATTTACCATTCCAACGTGAGTTAAGCGAAATTTCCCTGTTTTATGGTCTTAAAAATTGAGTACACTGACGAAATAGAATTTCCCTTCTGAGTGTCCCAATTCAATGAAAACTGACGTCACTGGGAACTGACGTCACTGAAACCTTTGTAAAACGTGCAGTTTGGTGCCTGATGTTGATGATTTCACTGCGATATAATTCGTCGTATTTTATATTTAAACATGGATTTAAAAAACTGCAAGGTAAGTAACTATGCATTTTAATGATTTGTTGGCAAAAGTAAATGACCATTAGTTGCCTCAAACGACCATTAGGTTATCCTTTTAAGGTAGTAGACCCATAACGCTTCTTGTGCAACATGGAATAAAATTTCTTGTTAGTTGATAAATAAGGATTTATACTGATATAATACTTTTGCATATTTTTAACCGACCAGAAATTCCTTTGATGTCTATCTTGAAATTATTTGGTGATACTTTTGTTAGTTTCAAGAAAAGTGAGGTAATTATTATCTCCCTTTGTAATGAGAAAATAGTGGTTTTAGATTTATAAATGATTATTCTAAGAAGGAAAAAAAGGAAAAAGTGGCTCGGTTAAAGTAGTACAATAGTACTCAATTTTAATCATAGCAAACTTTGTAGGATAATATTATAGTGGAAATAGCTGTTTTCCATTACGGGTCCACTACCTTAACGTTATGAACAATGTATGAGTTTTGACACTTCACAATTTGCTTAGCCTACCTATCGACCGATCGACGCCGCCAATTTCGATGTTGTGTTGTAAGTGTAGTCGGGGCTCCCGAAAGGGAAACTGCTTTTACGTGGGTTTTGCCAGTGTACATGTATATATGTTCGGGGCATATTATCCAATCAGATCACGAGAAATTTCTTTGCAGTATAATAATAGATTTTGTCCCACAGTAGACTTGCGCAAAACAGAAAATTACATAAAAACGGAAAGTGTCGTTTCGGTTTAGCCTGCGAGGTGTTTTAAGTCAGTTATTTTACAAACGCACGCATGCAGAATAAAGGACTGTTGCAACTGTAAGATTATTGCGGCAAAATGTCAATAAAATCAGTTTAGCACTACTATTGGCCAGTTGCAAACGGTATAGATCGAGATCAGACAATATAGAGCGTGAAGTCTGATCTTGAACTAACACCGTCTGCTGTCCAATACTAGACAATGGGCCGAAATTATATTCAATTGCTACGGAAATCTAGTTTAATGCTTCGAAATTGAGGTAGATTTTATTTAGTTGGAAGGGTAAAAGTTTTATCTATTCTCAGACTGAACGTTCTGTGCAATCCGAGTTGGGTCTAAAGTGAAATTGTGTTCTCTCTGAACAGTCAAAGGGCTAGCTTAAATATGTATTATTTATATGATCCATGCTAAACGAAAAGGGGCTAATTGCATCTGCAAAAGGTATCGACTCATGTCAGCCTGCGTAGTCCTCGCAGGCTGACATTGGTCGAAACTTTTTGCTTTATGTTAATTTTCTGCATGTCTAAGGACTAGTCTACTTCATGATTTAGTCGATTGTTAGACTAAATAGATTTCATTGGTCAATAATTATATAATGACTTGCGTGGTATAATGCATCACACAGATGCAATAAACCTCCTTTTGCAAGAGTATGTCTCATATAGCATGCTACACACAAAAAGGGGCTTTCGGACATTTGCGTAAAGTGTAGTCCCGGATCAGCCTGTGCAGTCCGCGCTGACTAACCTGAAACAACACTTTTCGTTTTTATGTAATTTTCTGTTTTGCGCAAGTCCACTGTAGGACAGAATCTAATGTCGTAATCTGCCGTCTCGGATTAGCCTGCGCGGACTGCGAAGGCTGGTCCGAGACGACACTTATGCAAATGTCCGATTGTCCCTTTTCGCGTGTTGCAGGTCATATGTAAACTACATTCCAATAGGATTGGGACAAAGCAAAGACATAAGCGACATTTCTCCTACGTTACGTTCAGTTCTTTCTCTCTCAAGAGTTTTGCACATCGATTCTTAGTAAATAAAAACAAAAATGAAATCTTCATGTCGTTTAGAAATGTTATATTTTTAGCACAGCAGGATATATTCCGATCTAAAACTAATCTGTTAAATGGTTTATAGTAGTATCAACACTAAGTATAGAAAATAAATCGATTTCAAATTTAAAAAAGAATAGGATGTTACCTATTTTGTAACCCATTCTTTCAAGCTTTTGCTGCAGACTAAAATCAAGTTTTAAAGATTTGATTGATTTGGATACACTAGTACTTGTTGATACAGAAAAAATATCCAAAATTTTAGACTTGTCCAGATATAAACGCATTTGAGGCGGTGAAAAAATATATATGGCCGGGATGATTTTATTTTAAAGGGTAGAAAACATTTACCAGTATTTTCTCCTTTTCTCTCAAGAGCCATCTACCTCGGGGTCGTTAAAACTCGGGACCGTTTGGTAAAGGATTAAGTAGAAAAAGTAGGCCATGATCAGCGTCCGTATTCACCAACCATTCATAAGAACATTCTTAGTCTTATTCTCCAAGATTTTCTAAATTTGAAAGTAACTCAACTTCTTATTGGGTAAACCAAATGGTTTAGCCAATAAGAAGTTGTGTTACTTTCAAATGTACAAAATTCTCGAGAATAAGACTAAGAATGTTCTTAAGATGGTGACTACAGGCCCAGGTTGCCAAACCAGCTAAGTCTGAACCGAGGCGATGCGAGGCGATGCATCACAGAAATATAATAACCTCTCCACTCAAACTGCATGATTGTTTATCTGAAGAAATCTCTGTCACTTGATAACGTAAAACAAACTTGTGCTGGTTTAAGAAGAAATAAACAAGGAAGTTTTAGATTACAATCATAGGTTAAAAAAAAATAGTACCTTAACGTCACACTGTTTCAAGTACGGGAAATTAAAGAGATAGACAATAAAAACAAACGTTGAATTCATATCCACCAGCCTGCATGACTTTAATTATGTAAGACAACGACGCAATTTAAGTCATTGCACATGACGTTGTCTAGGAGTTGCGCTTGTGAGTCACATGGTTGAAATCATAAGAAAGTAAGAAAAAGAAAGGAAAAGTAAAGTAACCGCGCAGTGCTCTGTGGAAAGGGGGATTAATGTATCTGCAAAATGTATCGACCCAGGTCAGCCAGCGTACACTAAATGGTCAATTTTCTGCACGTTCAAGGCCCATTCTACCACATGATTAAGTTCGTTGATAGACCAAATGGATTTAATGGGTCCATTATCATACGACAACTGGCTTGGTGTAATGTAATACGGAGATGTATCAAGCCCCTTCAACCGTTCAACTAATGTACGCGGCAAATGATCAGAGTCAACTCTGCTCTTGGAGAGGGTTACACATACTCGTATAATGCAACTTGGATGACAATCGTTAATATTATTGATTGCTAGATAACGTATTTCTAAACCCTGTAAATAGTTTGATTCTTACAATATAAAAGAAGTCTGCTGACCCTATTTTCGTTGCAAATCACGCCTTTTTGAAGTTTTACCATTAAAGCACAAACCACAGATGTCGTTGCTTTTACGGACAGTATAGATCAAGTTCCGTCTGCAAATAATAAACAGTCACGCCAAGAATCTAAACTGTCCAGTAATCATATAGGACGTTCCTGAGAAAAAGCCTTGATTTCAATATTAGTTACGATATTTGCATGTTATTATTGTACTTTTTTCTTAACAGAAGACACCCATGCCCTTCTTTAACATAGTATGGAAAGAAACGAGTTGATTGATTAACTGATTTTATGGTGTTTAACGCCGTTTTCAACATTATTTCAGTTATATCGCGGCGGCCAGTGCACCTGTCCATGCTGTCCTGGAGTTTCTTTTACCAGTACTCCACACAATGTTGTTTCCGAGCCACTGGCTGCTTTCCCACATAACCATCGTCGAAACAATGACCAGCGGTGAGAAAGGAATGAATCCTGTCGCAATGACTATCATTAATCCTCGGAAAGAAATTGACCGAGCCAGGGATCGAACTCTCAACCCCCTGTTCTCAAGTCCTGTACGCTACAGACTGAGCTACAGGGGCTCGGCGAAAGACATAGGTACTATTACGGATTAAATCTTTCTCTGCCAATAGCGTTTTAGTGGCGGCGTCGATCAAGATCAGACTGCACAGAATGCGCAGTCTGATCTTGGATCTACGCCGCCCACTACCTGATGCTATACCATGAACAAAACCGTGCCCTGGCAAAAGGGGGCTTCAGGCATCTCCGCGATGCATTATACCAATCAAGCAATCTCATAAGTATGGATCCATAGTTGCCTCTTTTTTTAACAACCAACTGAATCATGACGTAGACTGGTCCCTGGAAATACAGAAAATTGACCAATAGCGAAAAGTTTCGGCCCCGGTCAGCCTGCGCGGACTGCGCAGGCTGACCTGGGTCGATATTTTTCGCAGATGCATTAAGTCCCCTTTTGGCAGAGCACGGCTCATATAGTTGTTAACGAAAGAGTTCGTCGAAATTTAATCATTCTTAGTCATCTTCTTCACGTTTGATCTCGAGAAGCGGTAGAGAGACAGGGTCCATGTATAACAGTCGGGCTGCTTGGAGAATCTGCCGTTGTTTCCACTCAGGTAAACTGAAAAAATCTTGTTTGGCGACCTTCAGGTGATCTTGAAACTGCTTATCGGAGAGGTACAGCTGAAATGGTGATAAATCAGCTAAAAATAGTATCCTGTCAACTCTGAGAATGCTTGGACGTCTTAAACATTAACCTGCTAAATAAATAAAGCCCCCGTCACACCAAACTAGATCTTAGGACGTTTTATCCCGTCCTAACAAAATCGTTAAATGGGTTGCGGTCGGAGTAGAACGTGAAACTTTCAAGGCGATAGCAAAAAAAACAATTATTGCGACTTCAAAGTTATTTTAGGGGAAAAATATCTCCCCACTGGACAGCGTAGATCCAAGATCAGACTGCACGTTCTGTGCAGTCTGATCTTGATCTACACTGTCCGCAAAAGGTCCCCGAGTAGTGCTTAGCACCCTAAAAGTTAATTCTGTTTAAAGGAACTGATATAAAGGATCTAACATAAGTTTGCATTTGAGATAAAATTTTATCAAACAAGTCCAGTGAAAATGTTATTTGAGTGATTTTTGGGCGAGGATAATAATTATTATTGTGGTAAATTTCAATTACATATCTTGTTTGGTAATATTATCTAACCTAAATTTCAGACAGTGTGATTAAAGATTTAACCGCATGGTCTGTGCCCCTCCTAAAAGCACATATAGAACGTGATTCTAGCTAATAGAATATATCATTGGAAAGCAAATCTATGTTCCTTAGCCGACTGAGCAACTGCGCAGTATATTTTAAGGGCTTGTTTAAGATTGACTTATCAATTGTCGCACGAGAAGGAATGCTCAGTTATGAACAGTGTTAGATATTTCATGGAAACATAACAATTAATTAAGATACATCCGGCCTATTGTTTTCATTAATTTCCTTCAGTTTATTTGATTTACTCATTACAAATCAATCCCAAGTTTGAATGACCTGGAGGAAGACAGCTGTCGAAAACATTTTTGGGAAAAGTAGAGGATGTAAACAGCTTTTTCTCTTTTTCCCAGATTTTTTTTTACTTTTCAAAGACGAGTTCTATCATTCGAGCCAAATTTGATTTGCCGTCTGTAACTACTTTCATTCGGGAATAGACCAAGGTTTAGCTTAAACATTTAAGGTACGCTCTGGTAAAAGCCGGTTTTATGTATCTCTGTGATGTATAATAGCATGCAATTTATCACATTAATCGGATCCATACAGTTTATTTTCTCTAACAACCGACTGAATCATGACGCAGAATTATTGCCCTCTGACATCAAACAATGAACCAAATGTAAAAAGTTTCGACACAGGTCAACCTACGCAGACTATGCAGGCTGACCTGAAACGATACTTTTTGCACACGCATCAAACCTTTGTTTCATAGAGCATGGCCCATCAATTTTACATCGATTTTTAAACAAGTGCTAACAACTTATACCAATCAGTCTAGATGGTTGCTTTATGGAAACCTCAACCAGTACTCAAGTTGTCAAGTGGACCCGTAGGTCCAAAAGTTGACCCTGCTCATTTCGGTATTCGAAACAAGAACCTTCGAGCTGAGAGAATCGACACTTTATCCCTAAACGACCGTCTTTCACTGTCTCAAAGTTTTGTCGTTTTGAAAAAAAAGCTATGGCGAACTTTGCAGACAAATATATATTTTTAGTATTTGTGAAATAAAAAAAGAACAAGTAGGCGTGAGTCACTTTAAACAATGAAGAAGAGAACAGAAAGTGTAGACAAAGATCGAACTCCATGGACGTGAAAGCTAATCATGATATAAAAACAACAAATTATTTCTTTGTTCCTACATTTCTTGACCATTTACCACACAATCCATTGTTTTAACTAGCCTTGCAGAAAAGCCTTTTGAAGAAATTGTGGGAAAAGAATAAAATGCTGGTAACCAGTATTTTCTTCTTTTCCCACAATTTTGTGTGCCCTTTAATGGACATATCACATCATTTTTCAGCCGTATTAAATTTGTCGTCTGCAGATGATTTCAATTTGGACCAGTCTAAAATTGTGTCGTTTCGTAAAGAATTAAGCAACCAGCCTGTAAGAAACATCCATAATTATATTGAGGTCCAAGAGAAACCTAATTTGTCAATATGTACACGCTCTAAACAACCAGCTTGTCTGTAGCAAGAACGTTTTGAGTATCCCTGAGGTGCACGCTCAATACAGGATGGCCTTTTATCACATAACTCCCCTTATTTTCAATGTAATACAGCCATTACAAATTTTCTTGTCTCACACACGTGTGAGATAAAGAAATAGTGTTGTATTTGGTCAACACTCTGTAATTATACACCTCATTTCTGAAACATCGCTGACCTAGGCTCCTGAGTGAAATTAATGGTCAAAAATCGTAATCATGATAAAGTTGTTTATCACTTTCAAATTCAAAACAAAATCAATATATGCAAGTTTCTTTGGAACTATTTTTCGTTCGTTATGTACCTGTCAAAGAAACAAATGGGCTTCATGTAAATTTCACTACACATTATACATGTATGCCTATGTTATAACACATTTTGGACTATAAGTCTTGTTATAAAGTTATGTAATAAAAAGAATCTGTCATTTATTGTCTTTTGAGGTAAAATTTTAATAAACCCGTCCACAAAAAAAACGTTAATAAGCTCGCCAAAGGCTCGTTTAATAACATTTCTGTAGACTCGTTTAATAAAACTTTACCTTAAACACCAACTCATGTCAGATCCTATATATCTGCTGAGGATATTCGAGGTCTCGTTCCTCTAGCTTCAGTTCATTATTTCACTTACGTGCTTTCGTGTGACATCAATGTTATTGGGAAGGTCAGCGCTGAGAAGTGACTTGTATGAATATCTCGCCTGGACATAGCTTGTGATGTCTACAGGCTGAAAAAGTAATTAACCCTTTACCAAACGACTATATTTTAGACTGGTCCAAACTGAAAGCATTTGCAGACGACAGATTAAATGTGGCTCAAATGATTGGATTTGTATCTGAAAGGTTAGAAAACATTATGGGAAAAGGAGAAAATGCTGGTTACCAGCTGTTTTCAAAAGTCTCGTTAAAACTCGGGATTGTGTGATAATGGATTAAAATAGCAAGTGGTTAAAGCTAAAGCCCTACAGAAAAGAAGAGGACGTGTATTTTAGATTTTACCGTTTCACTGCCGTTGGGAACAAAAGAAGTGTTTTTGCGGATGGCAAACAGTCTGATCTTTGATCAACACCATTCATTTTGTCATCTCTAACACAACTTTTTACAATGTCATCTTTTTATGTAATGACTACAATTGAAAGAAAGCGACATACATGTATCTTTATCGAAACGCCTGTAATGATAGATAACACTGTGTACATACATTTTCATCAATCGTTATCCTTGCGTTTTCTTGTCTCGTCCTTTTGCGTAGAACTTCGTAAGAATGCCTTCCCTAAAATGTCAAATGAAGCATGCATGTAGTAAATTTAGGTCGCTTAAACGCTGGAAATATTGTCCGAATTCCTGTTTCTCATATCTACGTGCTTTCATAGACTGCAGGATATGTTTAACTTTTTAACACACAACAACAGTTTAGACTTGTCAAAATTAAAAGCACTTGCAGATGTCAAAACAATAATAGTCAGAAATTATGATTTATTTCTGAAATGGTAGAAAACATTGTGGTAATAGAAGAAAATGCTGGTTACCAGCATTTTCTCCTTTCCCTACAATGTTTTCAAAAGCTTTTTTTATTCAGGGTCGTCAAAAATAGGCAATGTATGGTAAAGGTTTAAGCAGCACTGATTATAATGTAATCTTGTTAATCACTAACGAGTATTTTCACCCATCACAGTTTTAAATATTTCACACACAAAAACACAGGCAAAAATACTCTCTCTCTCTCTCTCTCTCTCTCTCTCTCTATTCTCTTCCCTTCTTCCCCCCTTCCTCCCTCCCTCCCCTTCTCTCTTCCCCTCGCTTCCTCTCTCTCTCTCTCTCTCTCCGTTTTTCTGATGCAATGATGGAACCGTAAAAACAAATCTAATGATTCACCTTGATGAAGGTTGATGTACGTCTGTGTTATTATCAATAAACGAAGTAAAACATATAAAAGTGTTTCGATTTTAGGTAGCCAATGTACAGTAACAGTGTCATTTAACCTTTAACCTAGTGGTGTCTGTGAATGTGAGGTAGAGCGTCGGCATCGTAACCATCCCGAGTTCAATACCCGGGAGCGGGTGTCAACTTTGGGATTGTTCATTGGCCCACACATTCGGTGCGAATACTGTTGTAGTTCCCAGGAAGCAGAATCGAGAGAGATTAGTATAAGTTGTAAGAACTTGTTTCTCAATCGATGTAAAGTAATTATGTTTAAACTTCACTAACCTTTAACCATTGACCAGCTAAATAAGTTAAATAAAACTTTCGAACCGATAGTAAAAACCAAAATGGTGCTATTTAAAACTTATTTTGGGGCAAAAATATCTCCTTATAGGACAGTGTAGATCTAAGATCAGACTGCACGTTCTGTGCAGTCTGATCTTGATCCACACTGTCCGCAAAAGGTAATCGAGTCGCGCTTACCAGCCAAGCGGTTAATAAAAAGCTTACGGAATATCCGAGTGCACCCCACTGTTTGAAGTATTTTGTGAAAGCAAACGGTTCATGTCTTTGCGACACTATCCATACAGTTACGTTGCTATAGTGTCGCCCTGCAGGATCCTGTTTGATAAAGGCCTAGAGGAAAAATAGAGGAATATTATTACATTCATTGAATTTGAAAGTGTGAGGTACAAGAGAGTTGAGAGATGCACTCAAGAATAGACGAAGCCGAGCCCCGGTAGCTCAGTCGGTAGCGAACAGGACCTGAGAACAGGGGATCGCTGGTTCGAAACCCCAGCTCGGCCAATTTCTTTCCGATGATAGATGATAGTCATTGCCACAGGATTCATTCCTCTCTCACCGCTGACCATTTTTTGTTCGATGATGGTTATGTGGGAAAGCAGTAAGTGGCTTGGAAAGAATACTTTGTAGAGCACTAGGAAAAGCATGGATAGGAGCACTGGCCGTAACGATATAACTGAAATAATGTTTGAAAAGGCGTTAAACACTATACATCAATCAATTAATCAATCATTCAATCAAGCAAGAGTAGACGAGAAAAAGTAAATCGAAGTTTAAAGCTCTGAGCACTAGTCTCATTTTGTGTTTCTTTGCGGACAGTGCAGATCAAGATAAGACTACATAGAACATGCGGTCCAATATCGGATCAACACTGCTTCTTTGTAACATATTTAAGCCGAGGAAAGTTGTAACATTTTGGTTGGTTTTCCTATTTCAAGAAGTTCCTCTGCATTAATCTGATTTTAACTCTGATTACTACCACTACTAATAGATCTACATGTGGCAATTTTTGTTCTAATAATTCAAAAAACGTACCTTCTTTGGTACATATAGGAGATCCATTGCATTATTCCATTGGATATACTCGTAACAGGTCACTATAACTACAAATGAGGCGTGCTCTGTCAAAAGGGGGCTTAATGCATCTCTACGATGCATGATACCAAGCAAGTCATCGCATGATTAGGGATTATAACGTCCATTTTATTTAACAACCGACTGAATCATTAGGTTAATTGGTCCTTGGACATGCAGAAAGCTGACATATAGCAAAAAGTTTCGGCCCAGGTTAGAGTCCGCGCAGGCTGACCTGGGTAGATACTTTTCCGATACATTAAAGCCCCTTTTCACAGAGCATAGCTCAAATGATTTCGCCATACAATTGACTGAATCTACAGATGATATCAGTTTAAAAGTCTAATGAAATTTACCTAAAAATGAAAAATTGAAAACGTAGCGAGACGTACCTCAGCTAACTCAAACAGATGCTGTCGTCTGTCGATTTCTACTTTATAGCCACACCACATAAAGATCTATGGGTCAAATAGAATAGAGATATGGGATCACAGATCCGCAGACGAGAGGACTAACTTGGGATTGAAGTTCTCAATTGTCAAAAATTTATTGTTTGTTTAAAATTTTTAATAAATCAGTAGATAACATAATTTACAGCAGACAAAATAACCATATTACAAATACACTGGAAAAATGAGAACGGAAGCTTAAGCTTAAATTAATAGAGTTCTTTTCAAAGCTCCAGGTAACAATTATTACAATATTGATATTTACAGGGTAAAAGAAAATAAGGGACAATAAAGCAGGGAAAAAACAACAAAAGCAGAATGGTGTGGAGCATAATTGATAAAGATTTTAACTGATGAAAGTTTGTCCTTAAAAAATCTATCGTGTAGGTGTATGTTGAGATTGTCTCAATCAGGAAATAAAATGCCTCCATCACCATCATCATCATCATTGTCACCATCGTCGTCGTCGTCATGATGATGATGATCAGCATCATCATCGTCTCGTCGTCGTTATCGTCATCACCATCATTATCATCGTCATCATCACCATCATCATCATAATTATCATCATCAGCAGCAGCAACAACAACAACACCATCATCACCACTGTCAACGTCATTATCATCATCATAATCATCATCATCCCCACCTACTTCTCTGTTACAATTCAGAACTAAAGAATTATAACATTGTAAATGAGGACTATCAATGACTGTAAGACCTATGCCGTTTAATCATGGGATCTTCGTTGTCTGCAAAAAATTACCGAAGTTGTTTCAGCATCAATTGTTCAATAGATGATAAAACCGGTGACACGTTAAGGATACTTTACCTGGTCGAATACGTCCAAAACCATAATATTCTCCTCAGACAAGTCCTGTAAGTGACATAAGGGTAAAGTTAAAGCGTGTAATGCTTGGGAACAACAGTGGGAAGTTGTTTCATGACAACACTTATTGGCTTCTTTAGTGACAAATAAGGGAACCAGCGAGCATCTAAGAGTCACTCCAGTGGACGATACATGGCTTGCAACCCGCGAAAAGGGACATTCGGACGTTTGCGTAAAGTGTCGTCTCGGATCAGCATGCGCAGACCGCGCAGGCTAATCCGAGACAGTACTTTACGACTACATTAGATTTTGTGCTACAGTAGACTTGCGCAAAAACAGAAAATTACATAAAAACGGAAAGTGTCGTTTCGGATTAGCCTGCGCGGACTGCACAGGCTGATCCGAGACGACACTTTACACAAATGTCCGAATGCCCCTTTTCGCGTGTTACAGGCCATATTGCAGTTTAAAAGTTCATCGTGCACACGTTTCATAAAGAATAGAACATTGTGGATACAAACTCTGATGACCAGTCTCCAGAATCTGGACCTGCAATGAACGCTACTTCAACCTTAAGAATGACAAAACTGTCTTTTAATGTTCGGTGAAGTTAGTCCTTACAAACAGCTCAATATAGTTTCTGTATGCGAAAGTTTTAATCATTTTACTCGAAGACGCGTCAGAGGTACTTGAGGCTTCAATGTCACAATTTGTCTTTGAAACGGTAGAAGATATTGTGAAAAAAGAAGAAAACGCTGATTACCAGTATATCTTATTTCTTCTTTCTTTTTCAAACAAAATTTTTCAAATGTCTCCCTGGTCAGGGTCGGAATAACATAGGATCTGTTTGCTTAAAGGTGAAGAATTATAAATGTGCCATGCTCTGTGAAAAGAGGCTTAATGTATGTGCGAAAAGTGTCGACCTAGATCAGCCTGCGCAGGCTTACCTGGGCCGAAACTTTTCGCTATTGGTCAGTTTTCTGCATGTTCAAGGACCAGTCTACCTCAAGATTAAGTCGGTTGTGAAAAAAAAGTGGCTGTTGTGGATCCATGATTATGTGATGGCTTGATTGGTATCATGTATCACGGAGATGCATTAAGCCCCCTTTTACCAGTGCATGGCTCATATATGTAAAATGATATGCAATGTTATATATACTGTATGTAAAAATCTAAAATCAGTCTACATGTACCTCTTGTAAAAAATCATCAATATCTTCAAATACCCTCCTATCTTCGTGGCAGCAATACAAACGGGGCATGCGCCGATCTATGACCTACGGATTGGAATAGAAAAATTAAAAATTTTCTTCTGACCATTTTTGTGATTTGTGTCAGACCACCTCTAAAACCGTTGTGGCAAGAAGAAAAATGAATTGGAACGAACAATTTCTCCGTTTGCCACAATGTTTAAATTTTTACTCTTGTATTTAATCTTACTTCATATTGATCGTGAGTGTTCTACGAGGATGCCTTCAAAGGTGCCTTCAGTAAATTTGTTTCAGGCTTTAATGGCATATAAATAGTGAGTAAATAAGTAAATCAATTGTAACCTTTAGACTGCTTAATACTAAAAGTTAAAAAAAAAAAAAAAAACAAGAGGGCCATGATGGCCCTGGATCGCTCACCTGAGTCAATAGGCGAAATTCACTCCACATGCATAATTCAATTTCTGACAAATTGTCAGGTCAACTGAGCTTAAAATGTGGCCTATAGAGGCGTCCACAAGGGATTTCCGTAAGTTGATTTAGTGACCTAATTTATCACCCCACGTGACCCAATTTAGAACTCATCAAAATAATGTATCAAGACAATCATTCTGAAGAGTTTTCAAGTTAATTGAGCAATAAATGTGGCCTCTAGAGTGCCCACAAGGTATTTCTTTAATTTGACCAAGTGACCTAGTTTATGACCCCAGATGACCCAATTTCAAACTCATCCAATATTTCATCAAGACAAACATTCTGACCAATTTTTAAGTCAATTGAGCAAGAAATGTGACCTCTAGAGTGCCCTAAAGGTATTTCTTTTATTTGACCTAGTGACCTAGATTATGACCCCACGTGACCCAATTTTAAACTCCTAGATTTCATCAAGACAAACATTTTAACCAATTTTCAAATCAATTGAACAATGAATGTGACCTCTAGAGTGCCCTCAAGGTATTTCTTTAATTTGACCTAGTGACCTAGTTAATGACCCCAGGTGATCCAATTTAAGAATCATATGAGATTTTATCAAGACAAACATTCTGACCAATTTTCATGTCAATTGAGCAATAAATGTAGCCTCTAGAGTGCCCACAAGGTATTTCATTAATTTGACCTAGTGACCTAGTTTATGATCCCTGGTGACCCAATTTTAAATTCATCCGAGATTTCATCAAGACAAACATTCTGACCAATTTTTCAAGTCAATTGAGCTAGAAATGTGGCCTCTAGAGTGCCCTAAAGGTATTTCTTTTATTTGACCTAGTGACCTAGATTATGACCCCACGTGACCCAATTTTAAATCATCCAAGATTTCATCAAGACAAACATTTTAACCAATTTTCAAATCAATTGAACAATAAATGTCACCTCTAGAGTGCCCACAAGGTATTTCTTTAATTTGAACAAGTGACCTAGTTTATGACCCCAGGTGACCCAATTTCAAATTCATCCGATATTTCATCAAGACAAACATTCTGACCAATTTTCAAGTCAATTTCTTTAATTTGACCTAGTGACCTAATTTAAGACCCAACATGACCCAAATTCACTCATGTGAGATTTTATCAAGACAAACATCCTGACCAATTTGCAAGTCAATTAAGCAAAAAATGTGGCCTCTAGAGTGCCCTAAAGGTATTACTTTAATTTGACCTAGTGACCTAGTTTATGATCCCTGGTGATCCAAATCCAAACTCATGTGAGATTTTATCAAGACAAACATTCTAACTAAATTTCAAGTCATTTGAGCTATAAATGTGGCCTCTAGAGTGCCCACAAGGTATTACTTTAATTTGACCTAGTGACCTAGTTTATGACCCCAGGTGACCCAATTTTCAACCGACTGAACACGTTGTGCTCAGGTGGGCTAACAAACTTAGAACAGGTTCACTACATACCAAATAACAAAGTTTTAGAAAAGAAGAATTTTAAAGTTTTCCTTCTTTGTTCCTATGTTCGAACTTGTGACCCCCGGGGCGGGGCCAGTTTTGACCCCAGCAGCATCATTTGAATAAACTTGGTAGAGGTCCACTAGGAGATGCTACGTACCAAAAATCAAAGCTCTACACCTTCCAGTTTTAGAGAAGAAGAAATTTAAAGTTTTCCTTCTTTGTTCCCATGTTAGAACTTGTGACCCCAAGGGCTGGGCCAGTTTTGACTCCAGGGGCACCATATGAACAAATTGGTAGAGGTCCACTAAGAGATACTACATACCAAATATCAAAGCTCTACGCCTTCCAGTTTTAGAGAAGAAGAATTTCAAAGTTTTCCTTCTTTGTACCTATGTTCAATCTTGTGACCCCCGGGGCGGGGCCAGTTTTGACCCTAAGGGCATCGTATAAACAAACTTGGTAGAGGTCCACTAGGAAATGCTAATACGAAATATCAAAGCTGTATGCCTTCCAGTTTCAGAGAAGAAGAATTTTAAAGTTTTCCTTCTTTGTTCCTATGTTCGAACTTGTGACCCCCGGGGCGGGGCCAGTTTTGACCCCAGGGGCATCATATGAACAAACTTGGTAGAAGTCCACTAGGAGATGCTAGATGCCAAAATCAAAGCTCTATGCCTTCAAGTTTCAGAGAAGAAGAATTTTAAATTTTTCCTTCTTTGTTCCTATGTTCGAAATTGTGACCCCCGGGGCGGGGCCAGTTTTGACCCCAGGAGCATCATATGAACAAACTTGGTAGAGGTCCACTAGGAGATGGTAGATGCCAAATATCAAAGCTCCACGCCCTCCAGTTTCAGAGAAGAAGACTTTTAACCTTTACCTTCTTTGTTCCTATGTTCAAACTTGTGACCCCCGGGGCGGGGCCAGTTTTGACCCCAGGGGCATCATATGAACAAACTTGGTAGAGGTCTACTAGGAGATGCTACATACCAAATATCAAAGCTCTACGCCTTCCAGTTTCAGAGAAGAAGAATTTTAAAGTTTTCCTTCTTTGTTCCTATGTTCAAACTTGTGACCCCCGCGGCGGGGCCAGTTTTGACCCCAGGGGCATCATATGAACAAACTTGGTAGAGGTCCACTAGGAGATGCTACATACCAAATATCAAAGCTCTATGCCTTCTAGTTTCAGACAAGAAGATTTTCAAAGATTTTGCTATTTTTTGCCTTTTTGTTGCCATGGCAACCAGAGTTATGGGTGGAATTCAATCTCTTGAACAACATTGGTAGAGCTTCACCCAAGGAACATCCCTACCAAGTTTCATCAAGATTGGCTAAGCAGTTTAGGAGGAGAAGATCATTAAAGGAATTTTGGACAGACGGACAGATGGACGCCGGACAACGACCGGTCACAATACCTCACCTTAGCACTTTGTGCTCAGGTGAGCTAAAAAATCAGTCACTTGGAAAATTGAATATTGATTTCTTTATGCTACATATACTTTAATTGGTATATCGCGCAAAACATTAAACAGCTTATTATTTTCTTTGTTTTTTTCATCCTTTTTCAAACTCAAAATGATATTCAAGTTATCATTCTAAATGACATTAAACGAGCCCAGTAATGTTGTCTTTTTAAAGGCAAATCCTACCCGTCTAGGATCAAAGATAAACTCTAAATGAACGCGGATCATATCACAGATCAAATTAGTTCTGTATACCGTATCAAATTTATACTTTGCAATAGTTAGGTCATCTACAGTAGATCCCAAAAACCGGAGTTTTCCAAAATAAATTCAGGCATATAGGACTTTCAAAAATGATCGACTGTATAATCCTAACATACGCTCGTACTTTAATATACAAATGACTGGCAAACATCAGTAACAAAATAGTCGCTAAACAGGTAATGTTTTGGTAGTAAACTGGTGTCTATACTACTAATAAGAATCCCTGCCATTTTCTGTTCACGAATTTTTCATGAATTCTGATGTCACCATTTCTTCTATAGTTGAATGCAATTAAGGTGTAAAAGTATGCCTCGTGCATTATGTTTAAAAATCCAAGACTTAAAGGTACTTTTTTTGTCTCCATTTGCTTCAAGCTACAAAACTTAAACGAAACACTGAATAATCTACTGGACTTTCCTTGTTAGATTAAAGAGGATTTTGAGTGTTTATGTGTGCATTACATGTAAGGCAGTATTTTGACATATTACTTCAACATTAGACCTTGGACTTCGACTGACTTTTATAATAAGAAGTCCCATGTGTTATTTAGTTAATGTTGTAAAAAGTTTACCCACTTTTTACTAAAAGTTTTAGAATTCTTTCATTGCTGACATCAACGTAAGCTTGTGAACTGCAACTTAAACACCTTTAAAAATGATGTTGAAATAAGGAACTGGTACCAAATGAACTCTTTCTTTTCTGTTTAGGACTATAAAAGCACTCAGAATAACTAGTCCATGATATTATGAAAATCTTCGACTTTGTGAGAAGCAGTCATATATTTGAGCCATACTCTGCGAAAAGGGGGCTTAAAGCATCTGCAAAACGTACCGATTCATGTCAGCCTGCGCAGTCCGCACAGGCTGACATGGGTCGAAATAATTTGCCATCGGTCGATTTTCTACATGTCAAAGGACCATTGTACCTGCAGATCCAGTCGATTATCAGAAAAAAAAACAAGAGCGGCAAATTGTCGCAAGATACGCCCATCCCACCGCCAGTTGTCGAGGGGGTATAATAATCGTAAAGGGCAGGTAATGCAACAAACATGTTTACCAAGTCTCAAGTCAAATTGACTTTAGGTGACAAAGTTCCGTTCCAGACAAGCAAGAAATACTCTAAAAATGAAGATCAAAGTGGAATTACTCGAAATCCGCACTAGGTAGAGTTATTGTTCTTGCGCACTGTACTCTGTAATATTGCAACAAACATGCATACCAAGTTTCAAGTCACTCGGACTTGAGATGACAAAGTTATATTCTGGACAAGCAGAAAATGCTATGAAAATGACGATCAAAGGGAAATAACTCAGACAGCATGAGATAGAGTTATGGTTCTTTCGCACTGCACTCCGTATTATTGCAACAAACACACATGTCAAGTTTCAAGTCAATCGGACTGGAGATTACAAAGTTATGCTACGGACAAGCAGAAAATGCTGTAAAAAATGACTATCAAAGGGAAATAACTCAAGACATCACGAGATAGAGTTATGGTTCTTTCGCACTGCACTCCATATTATTGCAACAAACACAAATACCAAGTTTCAAGTCAATCGGACTGGAGATGACAAAGTTATATTCCAGACAAGCAGAAAATGCTGAAAAAATGACGATCAAAGGGAAATAACTCAAAGACAGCACGAGGTAGAGTTATGGTTCTTTCGCAATGCACTCCGTATTATTGCAACAAACACACATGCCAAGTTTCAAGTTGATCAGACTGGAGATGACAAAGTTATGCTCCGGACAAGCAGAAAATGCTGTAAAAATGACAAAGGGAAATACCTCAAAGACAGCACGAGGTAGAGTTATGGTTCTTTCGCACTGCACTCTGTATTACTGCAACAAACACATATACCAAGTTTCAAGTCAATCGGACTGGAGATGACAAAGTTATATTCCGGACAAGCTGAAAATGCTGTAAAAATGACGATCAAAGGGAAATAACTCATAGACAGCACGAGGTAGAGTTATGGTTCTTTCGCACTGCACTCCGTATTATTGCAACAAACATACATGCCAAGTTTCAAGTCAATCGGACTGGAGATGACAAAGTTATGCTCCGGACAAGCAGAAAATGCTGTAAAAATGACTATCAAAGGGAAATAACTCAAAGACAGCACGAGATAGAGTTATGGTTCTTTCGCACTGCACTCCGTATTATTGCAACTAACACACATGCCAAGTTTCAAGTCAATCGGACTGGCGATGACAAAATTATGCTCCGGACAAGCAGAAAATGCTGTAAAATGACGATCAAAGGGAAATAACTCAAAGACAGCACGAGGTAGAGTTATGGTTCTTTTGCACTGCACTCCGTATTATTGCAACAAACACACATGCCAAGTTTCAAGTCAATCGGACTGGAGATGACAAAGTAATGCTCCGGACAAGCAGAAAATGCTGTAAAAATGACGATCGAAGGGAAATAATTCAAAGACAGCACGAGGTAGAGTTATGGTTCTTTCGCACTGCACTCTGTATTATTGCAACAAACACACATGCCAAGTTTCAAGTCAATCGGACTGGAGATGACAAAGTTATGCTCCGGACAAAAACTGGACGCCGCCTGCCAACCCACCCGCCCGCCCGCCCGCCATGGGTGATCCCATAATACGTCCCGTCTTCGACGTGCGTATAATAACTCAAAAATTAAGCAAGCAAGAGTTATGATTCATTTGCACTGCACTCCCCCTTAATGAGATCTATCCACCCATGAAGTTTCATAACCGTAGCTAGCTTAGTTTTGGAGATATGCTTTGGACAAAATTCAAGTATGAATATAAACAAAGGGAAATAACTCAAAAATTAAGTAAGCAAGAGTTATGATTCCTGTGCACTGCACTCCCCCTTGATAAGATCTATCCACCCATGAAGTTTCATAACCTTAGCTAGTATAGTCTTGGAGATATGCTCCGGACAAAATTCAAGTATGAAAAATAACAAAGGGCAATAACTCAAAAATTAAGGAAGCAAGAGTTATAATTCCTGTGCACTGCACTCCCCCTTGATGAGATCTATCCACCCATGAAGTTTCATAACCGTAGCTAGTATAATTTTGGAGATATGCTTTGGACAAAATTCAAGTATGAAAAACAACAAAGGGCAATAACTCAAAAATTAAGCAAGCGAGAGTTATAATTCCTGTGCACTGCACTCCGCCTTGATGAGATCTATCCACCCATGAAATTTCATAACCGTAGCTAGCATAGTTTTGGAGATATGCTGCGGACAAAGAATGGGGACGACGCCCGCCCGTCCGCCCGCCCGCCCGCCACGGGTGATCCCATAATACGTCCCGTCTTCGACGGGCGTATAAAAATGGATTTTTTTATTGATCCGTAGTTATGTGATGACGTGCTTGGTATGATACATCACGGAGATGTATTAACCCCCCTTATGCCAGAGCATGGCTTATTTTTTATGTAACACTGATAAGCCTTACCGTTGGTCTGTAATCAGTTTCATAGGACTCCCTATCACCAAACAAGCTGAAGAACTGTTCTGGTTCCTTTCTCTCGGTGACAATTTCATAGGAAAACATTCTGTACAAAACATAGAAAGGATTTATGTTCAAAATATAAATCAAAAGAATTTTTTTTAAAAAAATATATGACCTTGTTTGGTATGTTTTATTTACTTTTATCTTTTCTCTTTGGGAGCAGCAGGAAAATTGATGACTTATAAGAATGGGAAAAGGAAATACTTTCAAGTATAAATACATGTGTTCGAATTATTGAAAAGTCACTTGAATCGCCTTTATGCCTCATATGGCCCGGCCGGGTAGCTCAGTGGTTAGCGTATCTGATTTGTAAGCTGGTGGTTACGGGTTCATACCCGGTCGAGGCAAACTTATGTACAGCTATTTTTCGCATCTCATCTCAGATTCATGTGAGAAAAGCAGTCAGTGGCTTGGAAAGAAAGTTGTGTCAGTACTGATGTGAGAAAACCAGGAAACAGATGCGTAGGTGCACTGACCGCCGTGATACGAGTCAGTTGTTAAAATTGCGTTAAACCCTAATACAGACAAACAAACCCTTTATGCCTCATAAGAAAAAATGAAAGTTTACATCGGGTTATCAAGCTTGTCAATAGAAAAAATGGCGATCACACTTTTTCTTCCTCCTCCGAAAAAAACTACATTAGCAATATTTGTTTTCAGGTAAAAGATTCCAGTTGTTCTTTGAAATGTTGAAAATTTACCGAGAACAATAAGTTTCGACCCAAGTCAGCCTGCCCGGACTGCGCAGGCTGGCCTGGGTCGATATTTTTGCAGATGTATTAAGCCCCCTTTTCACAGAGCATATCTCATTTTCTTTAAAACAAGTTTGGTGGTATTGGTCAAGCTCTTTTGTAAAAAAAAAAAAACGTACATCGTGAAGCGGTTAGAATTATAGAGAAACATCCAATCTATCAACACTACTTTATTTATAAATTTGTCAGTTACAGGCAAAATTTGTCATAAATAAATGTTTATAATTTTGTAACGTACTTTTCTGAACACAAAATACCCAGTAAATCTTTTGTCGATTGTCTTTCAGTACTGCCAGATAGCTGAAAATAAGAAATAAAGTTTTCTTCTCTGCTATAATAGCATTTTGAAATGTGAAATAACTTCATAGATTTATAAAATCACGAATGTTACTTGGATACTCTGCACCCTGGAGAGCTAAATATCTTCTGTCAATAAAATATCTTTGGTCAATTAGTGTAAAATTGTATTCTAATTCTAAGCTTTTTTGGGTTTTTTTTATCAAGTTACAACATTTAACTATTTCTTTTGGAAAGTATATCTGCACAGCCTCGTTTTGATCTACACTGTTCTTGAAAAAAGGCCAGAGTTGTATTTGGTACAAATATTATAAAAAGAATGGCAGAGACCCTCTTTGACCAAGAAGCCAAACCTTTTAACTCTATTTTTTTTCTTTCAATAGAAATGGTAGCAGCAGTTCCTATTGTTCATGCTCCTCAAATTCAGGTCTGTTCAAAACTTAAAACTCATCAATGTATTATCATCGTTCAATGATGACAATCAAGTTTTCCCTCCATATATCTATATATCTATAAAACTATAATTTCACAAATACCCATTTCATTTATTTACTTATTTAATATATGATTATATATACAGACCTTTTGAAATTGCAAATAGAGTATTGAAAGAAACAGCGTGACGTATGCATGTTTTAGAACATTTATACAACATGTATGATTATAAACTTTGTAAAGTTTTTGTCAAATAAACGATGTTCTGTTCTGTTCTGTTCTGTATTCGAGTTATGCCTTGGTCAAATAATCGGTAAATTACTGTAATATCTTACCTCCATAGAACATATAATTAATACATGAACTATAAAATTGGTTTATATACCTTTCCGTACCACAGGAAGGCCGAAGTATCAGTAAGAATTACGTATGACGATGAAGAATTCAAGTCGGACCATCTAGGGCGGACCTACAATAACAAAAAACATCACAAAACAATGTGAGCCATGCTCCGTGAAACGGGGGTTTTATGCATTTGCAAAAGGTGTTGACTCAGTTTAGACTGCTAAGTCCGTACAGGCTGACCTGGGTCGATACTGTTTGCTATATGTCAAATTTTCTGCATGTCAAAGGACCATTCTACCAGATTTAGAGGGTTGTCAGTCAAAATAGATTTTTATAAAACCATAGTTATGGGATGACTTGCTTGATACAATGCATCTACAGATCGTCGAGTCCACTGAACTGTCGTCCTCCCAGATGCATTTTTGGTGTGGAAAATGGAAGGTCTCTGCATATTTAAAGCCGTTTTCTTCATTGCTGAATCGCCGTATGCCTCAGTTGACATATCCATTGTTTCTTTACTTGATATTCCATTTAAAATACAAAATTTAACCGCAGTACTCTGTTCCGTGCTCATTTTGAATGAACAATATGGCCGCCAAACACTTGAATGACGTCAGACGTTAATGTGACTTAATGAAGGACATGCCAAGAGCTGGCACCAAATTATGAAAAATTTTTGTAAAGATATCTGATCAGACAAAAAAGAGACACGTCGTTTTCCGAACTGCAAATGCTTTTGTTTCATTGCATTTTGGGTCGGATTTTTGTATATGAAGTTGCCATAACTACGATATCTTTATAAGGTGTTAAAATACTAACTTGAAATTTATACTTTCAACACAGTATTAATTTGTCGACAGTATGTATCAATTTCACGGTATTCAAGCAATATTTGAGAGCATTACAGTGCTTTTCCGCGTATTTTTTGAACAGCCCTCGTATTTAAAGAACCGATAAAATGACGAGAACAACCTTTTTACATACCTGTTGAATTCGGATGCTATTCTCATAGAATTCTCGCACACAGTAAACTTGAACTGAATTGTTTCCGTCTGTTTGTATATCTGGATCACACTGTAAAATATACACGGAGGGTTGGACAATTCGGACATGTTATAACTCGGATATATCAATTAAATATGAAGCAGATATTGAAACAGCAGTTTCTTCTGGTACAAGTCGAAGATGCAGATCTGGGGTACCTTTCACTAAACTGAGTACATTTATGCATTCTTTTTATTGAATATACACATATGCCCTCCCTGCTTTACCAAAAGGTATGAGCTAGCATAATGTTATGCAAATATTCACTTAGATCGTTAAGTTATGTACTTCAGTGAAACTTGTTTTCAGTCTTTATGCTTGCTTACCTAAACTGCATATATGCAAATTTCGCGCATACCCAGTTTAGAGAAAAGTACCACTGGTTGTAAGAATGAGCAGTTTGTATGTTTAATCTTATTTCATTCACAGAATGTTGTTCTATACACGATCACAAAGTTTTAGTTTCTCCTATATTCAAAGCATTTGTCCATGACAAGGTTAACGCCTCTCACATAATGTCACTTGTGTTTGACGAAATAGAAAACACCGTCGGAAAACGGAGATATGCAGGTCACCAGAATTTTCCTCTTTTTCACAAAATTTTCAAATGCCTTCTTCTTCAGGTTTGTTCAAACATTTGAGTCATGCTTCTTGAAAAAGGAGCTTAATGCATCTGCAAATAGTATTGATCCTGTGCAGGCTGACATGGATCGAAACTTTTTGCTGTTGGTTAATTTACTATGTGCTAAAAGAACCAATCTACCTCATTGTTAAGCCGGTTTTTTGACACTACAGATCTATATTATGCAAAGACCCTTTTAGCATACTGCATCACGAAGATGCATTTAACCCTCATTTCCCAGAGGACGGCTCATTTACAAGTGGTCTAATGTAGGAATATTAGACCTTTGTCACAGTCGCGTACTGCGGACTACGGACCGCTGACTGCGGACTATTCAAGGGGGGGGGGGGGGGTGTCTCAAACGAAATAATGCAAAAATAAACTGAATTTAAAGAACTATAACGTATAATAGTTTATTAATTTTAACTTGCAATGGTTCAACCCAATGTCTATAGGTCGACAGACATGACCTCAAGAAATCTTGACTGTTCTGCTTAAAATGGCCTGGATTTCTACAAATCGCGCCATTTACTTTGCATGACTTTAGCTAATGTGTGTTTGACTGTCACACTGTATGATTTCAAGTGTCGATTAAACGTTCGACATTTCCGCAACCCCCCCCCCCCTTTTTTTTCAGTCGGGCCGCTGTTAAAGCTGTAAGTAGGGGATATCGATTAAGATATATTTCATCTGCAAGTAAATTTCAGTCAACAGGGAGGTCAAGTGCCTCGAAGGGTCATTCTTTGCCAAAAAGGCGAGCTTTTGTGCGTCATTCACATGTCAAATAAACCTGGTTTCAATAGCAATTTTTTTCCATTACTGTTTGTCACTATCTGTGAATGAATAACATAGCAGCTCCGATGACTTGATTATTACTGTTTCTGTGGTATTATCGAAGGCATGCATGTTTATTCGGTGCAACGTCCCGTCAATAGGTCCGACTGCTGACTGGATTTTATCTAATTTCCCCGTATAGATCTTGCCACTGAGTTTTAGAGGGCCAGCGTATGGAAAAAAATGTTTTCAAAAAGTTGAAACATGGAGTAAATGTCCCTTTAACTGAGGAAACGCTAACGTTAAGTATACTGGATAGAAAACACAAGCTAGGTTATTGTCGCAACCACATTAGAAATAAAAGAACCCTGAATATTAAAAACTGAACTAAGTGTTGGCGGTTTGAAGGAAATGGAGTAATTACTCAATACGGGAAGCTTCTCCATTTCTCACAGTGTTAAAAAGAAAAAAAGATTTAATTACAAAGTTTCTTTTATTTCATGGTAGTTTCCCTTTAAGAATAAGGGATTAAGACCGATAATTTCGTGCAATTTGAGGTACGATATTACATGTACGATACTTTTCTCACGACATACTGATATCTAGTTTGTGGTTTCTGTCGAATATTATCAGATCCACTTAGGAATTCATGAAAAGAAAGGTCCAAAAATTCTACGTGAACTCCGAATAAGCCCAGACTATGCGGATGATAATATATATAGGCTGTAAGAATTGACCTGGCAGGGCGTGACTAACCTTTGACATGAGTCGACCAGTTTATTTTTTACTAAAGCAGTACTTTATCGATCTTTTGCTGTATGAACACATAAAGTGCATACTCTTTTACCGTCTCTGGGTTTTTCGTGGGAGTGTCCTTGGGCAAGACACTTCAGAGCCCTAGCCCAGTACTGGTAAAACCCAGGAAATACATGAATATGTGAGCTATCGCCGTGATATGACTGAAATAATGTTGAAAGCGGCGTAAAACACAATTCATTCAATCAATCTTTTACCGTCTGCAAACAAAAGATGCTTCTTCTCCATGTCGTTCAATTATCGCGTTCTTGATCGTTATATATCATTTCATACGGCCACTCACTATGATTTTTGAATTACCTATTTCACTTTGATTTAAAATGGAGTGAATTAACATGGCTCCGGCCTGCATTCTATACAGTCAATACTGAATTACATGAAAACAAATCATCTTTGAGAGACGTTATTTCCATTTCTTTGCCACTTTGAGACAACCCCTCTCAAAAGTCCGCTGTCAGGTGTCCGCGGTCCGTAGTCAGCGTAAGTGACAAAGGTCTAATAAGAGTACCGCATACATGTAGGTGCCAGCTCTCGGCTGCAGTTGTTTTGTTTTTGCAGTGAAAAATCAAAGTCGAAAAACGGGCAAGCCTGTGTCAGTAATAGTCTGAAGGTTACCAGTCTGTGTTGTAACTTCCTCTTTTGACACTTATTCCCTAGGCTGCTATAAGAGCGACTCAATGACCTCTTGCAGACAGTGTAGATCAAGATCAGACTCCACAGAAAGTGCAGTCTGATCTTGGATCTTCTCTGTCCGATATGGAGATATTTTTCTCCAAGATAATCCGTAGCCCAGTTAACTTAAACGAATACACAAAAAAAATAATCTGCACAGGCGTAACCGGAGGAGAAACGAACTCGATAACGGTACCTCGGACTTAGTATTATTCGTATTTTTATTACATTTTTATTTAACATTTCCATAATATCGCCGAAATTGCTGGGAATGTTCCTTATATCAAGGGTAATGATCTTGATTGTAAAGCTCACAAATCGAGTACCCACTGTAAAATTCGAACGTAACGCTATGGACAACAATGGTTACGTTCGTTTTTTTCAGATTTAAGTTTTAAAATTGATATTTTTACCTACATCTATATGGAAAATGAAATAAAATTAAAGAACTCTGAGAAATCACATTCCATATGCATTCAAGAATGACCCATTAATCGTAAGCCTTATGGGCACAATACAAAGAAAACACAGACGTAGCCAAAAAATCCCACCTGGAAATCATGAAATTTACATTCAGTTTTTACATTTTAAAGTTTAAATTGATTTCAAAAGAAATGAAAAATATGCCAGTTTAGAAAACAATAATACCACTGCACATAGCAGTTGTTAAGTTTTACATATATTACAAATAATCAAAAGTAAAAAGGGTATAAAGAAGTTTGTACAGATGAACAGGCAACCCCGGAAGCCAAATTCTGGGTCATATAATTTTGAAATAGCATTATTCGGGTTTTTACTATCGGCTTGAAAGTTTTATATAACTTTTTTGGCAGCTAAAGGGTTACTAATTAACTAGAGTTTGAAGTAAATTTGTTCAGTAATAACGGAAATATCGGAAATGTGACGGAACAGACTTAGATAACGACAGGGCTTTGACAGAACCCCGACCCTTTTCTTCGACAAAAAAATAGAGCTAAAAATCGCCGTTAGATGATCAGTGAGTATTTTCTACTTACAACCATAATCCAGTTTCGCATTGTCGACATAAAATGTTTTTGTTCTTGCCCGTCCAGAACTCTTACCTGAAAGCAATAATGTTCAGATTTGTTATGACGAGCGCATTCTCTTTTTTTCTGAAAATGCTACGCTTGTTGATTTGGGGGGTAAATAGACAATGTTCTTTAGAACCCTGGCCTAGCATTGATAGAATCAAGGAAATACATAGCCATATATGAGCTGTTGAATTGATAAAATCAAGGACATATATAAATATGTGAGCTGTTGAATTGATAGAATCAATGACACACATAAACATGTGAGGTGTTGAATTAATAGAATCAGGGACACATATGAACATGTGACCTGTTCCATTGATATTGCTAAACTACAGCTAAAAAATGACGTGAAACATAGTTTACGACCAACGATGCATAGGGGAGACCGGGGCTAAATGATACACGGGGCAATCTGTTACAGGAGAGATAGTTCAATGATGACACGTTTGATGACGCCAAAACTGCTATGACGTAAAAGCGCTATCTTTTATACATACTTGGTGGAACATACCGAAGAAGAATTATAAAACCGTAACAAACTAGAGTAAAAAAACACAAAATCCCGCACGTAACTAAATTTTGACTTATATATGAAAAATTCGCCTAGTATAGTAACCCGTTAAGATATTTTGGATATCTTTACATGTCCTTGTATAGAAATGATTTGTAGTTCATTCGATGTAAAGGTTATATTCACTACCTCTACGTATAGGATTTGGGGTTTACACAAAGTCCAAAAAGGCGTTTGGGGCAAAATGTTACAAAGAGATGGGGCATATTGTTACACTGTAACAGTTTACCCCGTCAATTATTTCATATCGTGCATTGTTTTAGCTCTGCCGTGTATAGAGAAACACCAAGATATTGTCGAAGCCCTACCTCCGTCGTCGTCGTCAACATCGTTGTCGTCCTGCAAAACCCTGTTACTGTGTAATTTCTCTGATATTCATGAAGATATTTACTCGAAAATATGAAAACATGTTCACTACTAAAGTCAAACTCATTATGTTCAAAGTGTAGGACCGGAAGTTCATTTGTATTGTCATTTGCGATTGTACAGCGACGTTTGGTCACTTGATAGCTCTCAAGTGATCAAAATCAGGTGACTTGAGAGCTCTCAGGTCAGGTGACCAAACGTCACTATACAATAGCACATGATTGTACAAAACGAACTTCCGGTCCTACACTGTGATATTATAGGTAGCACTAGGGGAATTTTTGTATGATTTATACCCCTTTTCGACTTACAACTTAAAGCACTGGCATCCGAGCATTGCAACTGCATGTGAATCTCTTGTTTAGATTTAGAACCATTACAGATTTAAAGCAGTTATTGCTTGTGCAATAGAATTTCATTGCAATTACTGTTTGAATAAAAAAACGTTAGTAATTCTCCTTTTCCTAGAAACTTTTAACGGGTATTTAGCCTAGGTCAATTATTAGGCTCAGATCACGCGAAAATGGACCATCTGGGAACTGTGAAAAGTACCGACCCTGGTGCGCAGATTGCTTTTCGCTTTTGATGAATTTTCTGTTTATGCAATGGTCATTTTATCGCACCAAAGAGTCATTTTGGGAGTATCGACCAGGGTCGACCAGCACTAGCTTCGATCTTTATTTCACCAATTTGATTTACAAAGCTGTAATAGCAGACCCAGAGAAAAGTGAGTTAAGTGCCATGTATGTGAGGGTTGGGCCCATGAAGAGTGTGCCGACGTTCCACGAAATGGTGTTTACATCTGTAGGGGTAATCCGGGTAAGTACGGACAATTTTTACAAGCCGAACTTTGGATAACCATGATTGCTTCCGTTTATACAGCATTTTAATAAAGGAAATAAACTTCATTCGGTCATTCAGTTCCCACGGACTTTATCATGAACTGCTTCAAGAAGAATTGTCCGAAACATTGCTTATGCTTATTTTTTATGGCAGTCTAGAACCGGGTTAATACGGACATAGTTGGGAAAGTTCGGACAGAAAAATGGGAAAGTCTGAACACCATTATTTGATAGAGAAAGTACGGACAGTAAAATATTTTTAAAAAAATGTTTTTCAAGTCAGTTTTATTCATTATTATAGAACATTGAACATTAACAATCTTAATCTACAAAACTTTGAACTGTAAGTGAGAATTATTTAAAATCTCCAACACGGCCTCTATATTATCAGGCTTGCAATAAAACCATATGTTGCATGTTTGACTGGGTCCGATCCTCGGTCTGTATGTTGGTTCGAATTTCGGTTTAAGCAGCATTTTGTCGTGCACTAGATTTGCACGAAATATCTTTGCTATAGTTGCTGCATCAATTCTCCTTAAGTATGCTACAGGCTTTGATAGTTGCTCTCGTTCAGAAATTGCTATAGCATTAACATCGTAGGCATTCTCTGGCTTGTGTGTGGCAATGTAACCTTCACCTATATTTAGAGATCTGTTCCCATGATGATGCATTCCAACAACTTGGACTGAGTATATGATAAGTTTCTTCATACCTGGTCATAATCACAAAAATACTAATTCAACATTTTTTTAAGAGTTGAAAACCAAAGGAAACAAACATATATATAGTTGGTGAGCGAATAAAATATTGTAACTACAGCTTGAATAAGCTGTAGTTACGATGCTTTGGTCACTCACAGACGATATGCATATGACAACATAATTATGACAGGATATGAACAAGAGAATTTTGAAAATATTGCGGAAAGTGGAGAATATACTGTATCATACACATTTCTTATTTTTTCCACATTATTATTAGTATCCTTATCATTATTTTTTTCAGGTGTTTAACCCTTACCAGACGACAAAATTTCAGACCTGTCCAACTTGAAAGTCGCAGATCACGTTTCAAATATCATATAAACTGAAAAAAAAAAAAGTAAATATATACATACATAAATAGTGCCATATACAGTGCATAGGCCCTAAAAACTTGTGGGAATAGGAGAAATTGCTTGTTACAAACGATTTCTCCTATTCTCTCAAAGTATTCTTTAATTCCATTCTTCAGTGGTGTAAATACAAAGGATTATGTGGTAATGGGTTTAACATAGGATTGGTCGTCCAACAGGTAAAAAAACAAATTCTAATATTTTTGACATTTGATATATATACAATACAAGTAGTGCAAGTCAGTTTTAGCATTTCTCAGTTTTAACTCGTTTACTAAGCTTTGTTTTTGTGTCTGCTCTGGCTTGTTTCTTCTTTTTCTTTTCGGCTTTTAAAGTCTCAATCCTAAGTTTTTCATTAATAACATCCTCGCTAGTAAGAAGCCGATGGTGAGTAATGGATTTACTTGATTTACTCTTTGTAGGAAACTTTGCAACAGGAGGTATGAAAAATGATTCGACTTTCGAATCAATACTTTCATCTCTTCCCGTGTTATTTTCCTTTGCAACTGAGGCATCAAATGGGGATGAAGTATTGTTTTTAATCACCAGTTCATTTCTGTTTTCTTCAAAAACCGGCTGAACAACGACACTACCATCGGAAAAAAGTTCAAACAGCTGGAAAGGATCACCGATGTCCAGAACATCAGGCTTCGTTTGAATATCAACCTCAGTGGCAACATCACTAACTGAGGCACCATTATGCACATCCTCAAGAGAGTCGTCCATACTGTCTCCGACATGGAGAAATGGGTCCATAGAATTGCTAACAGCTGTCATGACAAGCGAAGTAACGGGCAATGACAGTGGAGAAGCAACAAGCATGTCATCTGACAACGATGCTGAAGATAACAACAGTAGGTTTATCATAAAACTTTGTTGTAGGTAGGTCATTAACAACATTGTCTGGATGGTTCTCTACAATTACAGGCTTATCAGTAGGTTGACTTGGGCCAAACAGTTTGTCTGGAATCACACTGCTATCCAAAGGATAAATTCCACATGACCGAAAACCACTGCGAATGTTGGCGCCAGTTACAGCTTTCTCCCAAGCTTGTCGAAAAAGGGCAGGAAAAGTCCATTTATTTATCTGGTGCAGTGCGTTTTTCTGTAAATACGCTGAACAGACCTCGTTGTAGGCATGATTGAGGGGACCAAAAACAGCCTTGTCTAGGGGTTGTAGAGCATTAGTAGTATGAGGCGGAAGCGCTAGGATGTGGATGTTCTCTTCCATTGCCTTCATTAGGATACCAAGACTTTCATGTGATGAGTGTCCATCAAGTATAAGTAGTTGGGGGTCTCTCGGTACCGCAATATTCTAAAAAGACTTCCGTAAACCACTTCTCTCCAATACCATCATCAATCCAGCCATTTTGCTGGTAGCACCAACGCGTTCCTACAGGCGCACTTGATATGTTAAATCCATGCAGAGACATTGAAGTCTTTCCTTTTGTAATGAACATTGGGGGCATTCTCCTACCCGAGGCATTCACACAAGCCATTATGGTCATGTTATTGGATTTTGAGGAAGTTTTACTCGAACATGTTTTGACACCCTTTTCAGCAACAATCCTAACAGGGTCATGCTCGAAGTTTTTTCCCATCTCATCGCAATTCCATGTCAAATGGGGTTTGTCCTGTATATTTAATCCATCTACAATGGTTCCCAAATCATTAAAATACTTGTTGATCACCTCTCTGTTCATCATTCTGGCACGTGTTGATGCAAGTTTTTCCGGCTTTCTTATAACAAGGTCGGGATGCCTCCTCTTGACCCCCTCCCACCAATCTTTACCGGCCTTAAATGTTGTGTATGAGGATGAAATCTTCATTCGTGTGCACAGGGTGCTAGTCTTTGCTAATATCTGCTTTCTCGTCAAACCTATTCCCCTCCTCGCCGCCATTTTCACTGCGTCCACAATCTTTTGCTCTATTTTATCGGGAATGTGCGGAGGCCTTCCATTCCATACATGTAATTCATGCTTCCCACTAATTCTGTCACCGATTGTACTCTTTGGAACGCCAAAATGAGATGAAGCCTTTCCAACAGACATGGAGTTCTCTTGGACAGCTTTAACTGCATTTTCTAAATCCTCTGTGCTGTAGTTCTGGGTCTTTCCTCTTTTAGCATAAACCCACTTTTTTGGCATTCTGAAAATATTGTGATGATGATGATGTTGATAATGATTATGTTAATTTGATGCTGCAATTGCATGTGATGAAGTGAGGATGATGAACGTATGAATACAACTGACAGATGGACAGGTAGATAGAACACATATAGATAAACACGACAAGCAGAAAGAGACACAAACAAAGAGACAGATAGCACCATAGACAGACAGTGTCTTAGACAAATAAAGGCTAAAAAGACAGCGACACAGACGGACACGGATGCAGGAGGATGGACAGCAACACATACATACAACTATTAACAGCAACACAGCCAGCCACACAGACAGAAAGACAGCAATACAGATAACGATGCAGACATCCAGCAACACGGACATACAGACAGCGACACAGACAGACAGTGATGCAGATAGACCCAGCTATAACAGACAGACAGCAACACGGACAGACAGACAGCGACACAGACAGACAGACAGTGATGCAGATAAACCCAGCTATAACAGACAGACAGCAACACGGACGGACAGACAGCGACACAGACAGACAGTGATGCAGATAGACCCAGCTATAACAGACAGACAGCAAACAGACAGACAGACTGCGACACAGACAGTCAAAGTAACACAGAGAGACAGAGAAATAAATAATTCAATTATGTTCTCCGATCTTTTTTCACAGGGTGTGACGGTGTAAAATGTGATGCTGATGATGATGATGTTCATAATGACATGTTACTGATAATGGTGATAATGGAAATGACTCTGACTATAGATACGCACAATATTAAGCTGTTATCACGTATTAATAATTAAACTCATCAAAATCACAAAATTTGCGGACGCAGTGAAACTTGCGGCGAGGAGGGGAATAGGTTTGACGAGAAAGCAGATATTAGCAAAGACTAGCACCCTGTGCACACGAATGAAGATTTCATCCTCATACACAACATTTAAGGCCGGTAAAGATTGGTGGGAGGGGGTCAAGAGGAGGCATCCCGACCTTGTTATAAGAAAGCCGGAAAAACTTGCATCAACACGTGCCAGAATGATGAACAGAGAGGTGATCAACAAGTATTTTAATGATTTGGGAACCATTGTAGATGGATTAAATATACAGCACAAACCCCATTTGACATGGAATTGCGATGAGATGGGAAAAAACTTCGAGCAGACCCTGTTAGGATTGTTGCTGAAAAGGATGTCAAAACATGTTCGAGTAAAACGTCCTCAAAATCCAATAACATGACCAAACGTGAAGTGTCCGTACTTTTATGACCCATAAATCTAGTACGGAAAGTACGGACACTTTGTTTTTTTGTAAATATTTTAATATCCTGCTGTTTTTAAGTATACAATCAATGAAAGCAAGATACTTAACATTTCATGCAGCTTTTTAGCCATACACGAAGAGAAAAACATCAATGATACCTGATTTTTTAGTTTAATTTGAACCGTTCAAAAGTTCCCGCTTTTTAAAGTTTTTTTTTGTTTTCGGAAGAGGAAGAATGGGTTAGCTATTTGTGCGCATGTCAATTTCAATATTCACGTTTATATACAGAGTTATGGTTACTAAATACAAAGTACGCGAAGTATTTCAAATGAAAGTACCACTGTATCAAACAAAGCTCCGATCAAATCCTGTTTTATTCATGGAAAACCATTGCCGTCCGTACTTACCCGTCCGTCCGTACTTACCCGGATTGCCCCTATAAATTGCGATTCCGACAGAGAATTTATCTGAAGAGATTTCTGCCTTTTGTCGAACACCAGTAATGGATACAAACACACGTCGGTGATTTTGTACAAGAACGCTTATTTTTTTTTCGAGATTTTTGTTATCACGAGTTTTGAATTACTGGTTTAGTAAGTCTCTTCGAAGCAGTTCATGTAACATTTTGCCCCGCTCCTTGTAACACATTGCCCCAAGCGTGGGGCAAACTGTTACAGAAAATTCTGATGGAAAAAATCAATTTTCTGAGAAACCTTTTCAAGATTTGTCCGCATATGAATGTTCATATTTTGCTTCTGTTGATAAGGTTTGTTTCAAAATAAAAATTGTTTGGATATACAGATATTTGAATTTTTTATCCAAGAAAAACGAAATAGTGTAACAGATAGCCCCGGTCTCCCCTATCATGTCCGACTTAACTTGAAAAAAATATATAACAGCATGTCCGGTTTTTCCTGCAATAATCTGAACTGCAGCTAATGTTTTTATATTTTCGTTATCATTCCCATGTTAAATTAAGAAGACCAGTCGACTACATGAATGCATATACTAGTCCTTTTGACAATACTTAATACTTTCTATATCTAGGGACAAAAAATAATTATTTTCATTGATTCGGATGAAGGTGTTAGCTTACAGTTACTCACACCTAACAAAACATTAGTCTTTCCCCACAATTTTTCCGGACGCTGTTAACTGCAGGGTTTTAAGTATTTGTACGTAAAAGGTAACTGCAATCAAAATGACAGATCTCTTATTATGTTTTTTTTTTTTTTATTTCTGGCCTAAATCAATAAAACTAAGTAAAAAATTTTGTTTTATAAGAAAATATGACTTACAAGTACAGCAGCATTGTCAAGTTCAAAACTTTTCTCTAACACAAGTTGAACTATTTTGGACTGATCTTCCTCTAAACTTTTGCTGCCCTGTGAAAGGAGAAATTTTATGCATAAAACATAATCAGTGACCTTCAGATATACTCTTGGATTAAAGGTCAAATCCCCTTTCGGCCGTTCAGTTGATCAATATCAGAATTATCAAGTGCAAGCAGTTACAAAGAACGATGCTATTAGTATTTTATGTTCTTAAATAGTCCTGTTTGCTATTAGAATATGTTTCATTCAGTCCAAATAATATAGGCTATTTTGACGATATTCTGTGGAGTGGTGCTGTAATAGAAGACATAGCAGTCGATCGTCTTCAATAATTTTTCGTGAAACATCTATCCTAATGATTTAGTCAAAAAGTTTAAATGTCTTCCCATGATCACCAAATCAAAGTATGGACTACTCACCAGGCAAATATGTAAGATATTGTCAGGATATTCCGATGTAATTCTGTGGTTTAGGATGATAGAAACAGCCCTTGTTGTTGATAAACAGTCAAATACTAGTATGATACGATATTTCTTATCTAGCCCCGAAAAAAAAATATCGATTTAATACTCATCCAACAACGTCGATTTAGAAATATCCAGTATACATATACGTATAGGTACACACCTACCAATGATATACATGTAGGATAGACTAAGAATGTGTTTCTGCTGTGGTTGTGTTCTAGAGTGTAATATAGCACTTGTTGATGTTTAATAATCGTGAGCACAACAAGGATATGCATGATTAAGTCCAAGATTACACGTAATTCATTAATCTGTTTTTTTCAGCAATGCTACTTCAAGAATACCGAGTCTACTCCAACCAATGATATAGGATATTTGAAGGATATTCTGCTTTAGCAGTCTTGTAGCGTGTGATAAAGCACTTGCTGTTGTTAAATACCAATGTACGATACAAAGATATTTCCGGTCTAGACCAAGTATTAATGACTTTATACTGTCTCAGCAAGGTCATTGCAGACATACACCAACTAACAATGTAGCATATTCTGAGAATATTCAACAGTTGCATTGTTATACAAGTTGATTAATATACTCCAGGATGATGCCATATTATTTCTGATTTAGTCCAAAATCAATCCACTCCTATTTTTCCAGCAACGTAATCTTAGAAATACGGAGCACTTACCAACCAATAATAATAGTATATTTTGCGGGTATTCTGCTGTAGTTGTATTGTATAAAATATGTAGCATTTGTCGATGTTAAATAGCCCCGTTTGATACCAGGACACCAAACGATTGTCGTCAAGGACCCATACCTCGACATTAACTTTGAAATATGGAGCACTTACCAACCAGTAGTATAGTATATTTTGCGGGTATTCTGCCGTAGTTGTGTTGTATAAGATAATGTAGCATTTGTCGTTATTAAATAGCCCGGTGTGATACCAGGATACCAACCGATTGTCGTCAAAGACCCATACCTAGACGGGAAACAAATGTAAATAAGCTCTGCTCTGTGAAAAAGGAGTTTAAAGCATTTGCAAAAAGTATCGACCCAACTATCGACGCAGTTCGCACAGGCTGACATGGGTCGAAACTTTTTGCTATTAGTCAATTTTCTGCATTTCAAAGGATAACCCTACCTCATGAATCAGTCGACTGTTAGACAAAATGGATTTCATGAATCCATAAATATATTATGACTTGCATGGTTTAATGGGTCGCTTGTTTGAGGAGATTCATATAAGTCCCTTTTTTCAGAGAACGACTGATATATCATATTGTTTAAGTCTTTACGAGACAATGATCTTATAGGGTTTCAACGGCTCAAAACATTGAGGGAAAAGATGAAAAGGCTGAAAAGGCTAGTTACCAGTATTAATATCAAACTGCACATTTTTTTAGATCTGTCTCGGATTTACAAACGTTTTCAAAAGCTTCATATGTCTGCTTGGTTTCTGTCCACATGTACATGTATAGGAAAAATACATTTTTTGTTTATTTAGCGTCTCAGCGCTTATAAATGAGAAAAGACTCATATTAACGTGTGCTATTTTTTACCTGCGTGGTACCGTTGCGTTCTCCAAAACAATCTACTGACCAACATTCTTTTACAGTGGCAATTGTCCGTCTGTCTGTACGGGAAAACAATGCCCTTCCTGTGGGAAATTTTCAAAAGATAAACCATTAAATGTTTTTAGGAACATGACACTCTTTCAGTCTTCAATAGAAAGACGACGGTAAAGATAACTTTCAGTATGTGCTTGTATGAGACAGACAGACAGACAGAAACAGAGACAGAGAGGGACAGAGAGAGACAGAGACAGAGAGAGACAGAGACAGAGCAAAGCATACAATTTATTTTTATACCGAGAGGATCTAATAGACTATATGAGCCATGCTCTGACAAAAGAGAGTTAAATTCATCTGTCTGATACATTATTCCAAACAAGTCATCACATAATTATGAACTCACAAAATCCATTTAGTCTCAAAATCCACTGAATCATGAGGTAGAATGGTCCTTGGACATGCAAAAAATTTACAAAAAGCGAAAAGTTTCGACCCATGTCAGCCTGCGTGGACCGCGCAGGCTGGCATAGGTCGATACTTTTTGCTGATGCATTAAGCCCCCTTATCACACAGCATGGCTTATATCATATTATCACATAAAAGCTCCTCTGGCAGTGTATTAAACCCATGACTTATTTTTGATAATACACTAGTGTATTACCGGTTTTTGGGTCCCGGTTCTGATCAGTTTTAAGTCATGAGCGCGTGAAGCAAGAGAAACCAAACACAGCATGCGCGGGAATTTGTGCTGCTACGCCTGTTCATGGAAAAATGACGTCACTGTTGCTAAGACGTATACGCGTGGAAAGTTTTTGATTTTCATGTTTGATAAAAACCAAGAAATGCAGGGAAAGTCTCTTAAAACCAATATTATTGCGGAAATAGGTGGATTTTAACCCTCAATAAACTATTTCAGTCTTTCGGCGTAAATGTCAAAGAACTATATACTTGTGTATATACACATTTGAGACCAAACTACAACTGTAAACATGGACCCGTGAAGGGTACAGAGACTAAGGTGATGATGCAGGATATTTTTCTGTCTGTCATTCGTTTTATGTGATAAATAGAATCTCACATTCGTGTTTATGTAGATCTATTACAATTTTTATCAAACTCGTTGACTAAAACGTATTTGACGCTCGCCAAGGCTCGCGTCATACAATTTTAGTCTACTCTTTTGATAAAAATGATAATACATAAACACTCATGTAAGATCCTCTGTTTACACCTACCTACATTTCCAACACTGTATTTTTTCGTTAATGACATCTCTTTAGAAAGATGATCTCTCCAGTTATAGAAACACTTTTTAAATTCCTGAGGCTCGAAACTCTCCCTAATTCTACAAATGGAATGTGTGTCAGCATAGCTGTTATGTGTACTGAAGGACTGGAAAAGAAGAAATTGTGGGTGTGCTAAGACTTAATGCGTTCCACGAAATATAAAACGTACCTTTATATATTTTATACAGAAAGGGACTTAACTCTTCATCAAGGAACATTATTTTAGACTTATCTAATTCAAAAGCATTTGCTTACTAAATATAATATTTATTCAAATGATAGAATTTCCCTATAAAAGGACAAAAAACATTGCGGGAAAATGATAAAAATACTGGTGACGAATATTATTTCCCTTTCCCACAATGATTTTATTTGCTTTTTTCACCAGGGGCGTTAAAACACTGGGATCGTTTGGTAAACGGTTAAATCATTCGATTTTAAGTCTGATTTATTATCTATGAAAATATTAAACTGTTAGAATTTAAGATCAGACTGCACGTTCTGTACAGTCTGGTCTAAATCTAAATTGTCCTGCAAACTAAAGAAAGGACTGATCACAAATACAGGTTATTTCTTTCTTGGTATTGTGGACTGGGTGGAAACAAATCAAAGGAGGTACTATCAAGATTGCACTGTCTGATCTTAGATCAACCCAATACGATTTTTATCATTTGAAAATGAAAACACAATACATGTTATTTGGGTCTGCATCTTGACTGTCAATGACCAGCTGATATAATTGGCCTGCAGCACGCGCAGAGGGACATTCGGACATTTGCGTAAAGTGTCGTCGCGGATCAGCCTGTGCAGCCCACGTAGACTGATCCTTGTCCTACAGTGGACTTGCACAAAACAGAAAATTACATAGGAACGGAAAGTGTCGTCTCGGATTAGCCTGCGCGGACTGCGCAAGCTGATCCGAGATGACACTGTACGCAAATATCCGAATGCCCTTTTTCGCGTGTTGTATATGTTTGAGCGGTGCTCTTGCAAAACGGGGTTTAAGGCATCTCCTAGATCCATTATACCAAGCAAGTCATCAGATGATTATGGACCCATGATATCCATTTTATCTAACAAGCGACTAAATCATGAGGTAGACTGGTCCTTGGACATGCAGAAATTCACAAAGAACATTTAACGTTTCGACCCATATCAGTCTTTGCGGACTGCGCAGGCTGATTTGGGTCGATAATTTTTGCAGACGCGTCAAGCCCCTTTTTCACAGAGCTATGCTAATGTAACACTAAGAGTCAATGAGCTGCCTACCTTTGCTCTCGTCAACCCATGCATCACATGTTCTTCATTGGCTATAGATCCTACCCAGATATACATTGTTTTACTGGGACCACGGTCCAAAAGGTATGAGTCCTGTTTGACTAAATAACAGTGTTTGAGAGGTCTTTTGGCTGCCTCGGGCATGTCGTAGAGCACTCTGTCACCGGATATTCTGTAAGAAATGAAATAATAAAAAAAACATTGTCACTTGACCTGTTGCCCTCGTTGTGGGGCTTTAATCTTATACTCTCCTTTGGCAGTCAGCTCATTGTGACCAGAATACCAAGTGATGACGATTAAGCTATTTCATAATGCTGACGTACAAAATCTATAAACAGTATCGAATTAAGATGGAATGAGCACTGAATGAAAATGAAAATATCTATGTAAGATCCACTGATTTTCGTGCCCAAATTTCCTATCGGGAGTTTTCAAACATTTTCGCAAGGTATACAAGTATCATCGTGACCTTGGCAATGGAGATCTCTCAATGGGGTTTCTTACCACGTAAACTTACCAGTTCATATGCAAGTGACTTTTGAACAGAACTTCAGCCGTTACACTTTTGCAAGTACATCTGGCCGTGGTATCAATATTTCCGAACCAGGTTTATGCCCAATACGCTTCCCATACCGACTAGTACCTAACACTGAGTCTAACTAGCAGTCGGCAATCACGAGGAAACAAAGTTATAAGTAGTTGAACCATGCCTTGTGAGAAGGGGGTTTAATGCATTGTAAAATGTACCGACCCAGGTCAGCCTGTGCAAGCTGAACTGGTCGATACTTATTGCTAATGATAAATTTTCTACATACAATAGGATGACTCTACCTCTTGATTCAGTCGGTTGTTGGACAAAACGGGTTTTCAGGATCCATAATTATGATGATTTACCTGATAGAATACATCACGAAGATGTATTAACCCCCATTTTTGCCAGAGTGCAGCTCATGTATTGAAATATTGTCGACGATGTCGAGAATGTCGTCAACATTATACCGGTATGTAAGCTACACTCTGTGAAAAAGGGGCTTAATGCTTTTGCAAAAGGTATCGATCTACGTCACCTGGTTCGAAACTTTTTGATATTTGTCAATTTTCTGCATGTCAAAGGAGCAGTGTACATCATGAATCAGTCGGTTGTCATACAAAACCGATTCCATATGTCCATAGCTGTATGATGATTTGCTTAGTATCATACCTTATGAAGATGCATTAAGCCCCCTTTTACCAGAGCACGACTCATATATTTGTGTTATTGCTGCCATTCCTAGATTTTTAATGATTTCTTTCTGACAACAAACAACCGAGAAAAAAAACAACCTCAATATCTGACACTGCTGCAAAATGGATACCGACCTATGCAACACTAGGCGACTGTCACATTCATCAGCACTGTTCTGATTGTCTTTGACATTCTCGCTTGTTCCAGGTTTGTTGTTGTGTGTAGATTTCGGACAGGACTGGTTCTTAAACTTTCTCTTGAATAAGTCATTCAAGTGTACATCGTTTTCATCTGTAAAGAAACGGTAAAGCATCTCCAGTATCACTGTTGTTTACCCTTTCGGAGCAAAAAAGATTCAGTCACTGTAGATCAAACTGATCTTAAATCTTTATTACATCATTATAGCAGGAAAAAGAACATATAGGAATAGAAACTGCCACTGCTCCATCTTCAATCAATTTTTTAAATTTCTACCATGGCAGGACAAAAGTGAAGGTTCATATCTGTCTGGTACCGAAATACTTATAATTATTTAAATAGAAGGGAGATAACTCCATATCCAATTACTCAGATTTTACTCATATATCGCTTAATAAATAGATTTGGTATTTCCAGCCAAAACTAAAGTCCATCATGATATAGTAGATCCAAAGTCAGACTGCGCATTATGTGCAGTAAAGCATATTGAGTCGCGCTCTGTAGAACACGGGTAAATCTGATATAAGTCATGCTCTGTAAAAGGGGGGTTTAGTACATCTGCAAAAGGTTTCGACCCATGTTAGCAAACGCAATCTTCGCAAGCTGATCTGGGCCGAACATATTTGCTATTGCTAAATTTTCTGCATGTCATAGAACCATTTTCACCTCAGGAGTCAGGCGGTTGTTAGATAAATCGATTGTATGGACCCAAAATGATGTATCACGGAGATATATTAAACCCCCCCCCCCTTTTTACCAGAACATAACCCGTATCATTAAACGATTTGAAACCGAATCATAGACAAATCTATTCCGACCGTCTTTGAGAAGGCATTTTCCTCCAACTGCCGGCGTGGGATATGACCCGTTGTAAATAAGTATACTGACACTAAAATGTGACTTTCAAACGAAACCTGTCTCAAGGAATATCAGCAGCTCATAAACTAACACTTTCAGCTGACTGAATGTCATTAATGTACAACTAGGTGTTTTTCTGTACCTACCTATTATTATAACATGACATCGACCTTTTCTCTGTAATTGTTGGATCCTTTTGGCTATCCTTATGGCCTTTAACGAGAAATGATATGTTTGAACTGAGATTGTAGTAACGCGGTCAAAGCCGGGGCGATGATTTCAATTGTTCCTATTTCTTCCAAGCCTCAGTAGCGCAGTCGGTAGATTACAGGAGACCAGGGAGTTACTGGTTCGAATCCTCAACTCGGCGACTTGCTTTCCGAGGTGACTGATAGTTATCATCGCAAAGGGATTTATTCCCCTCCCACGGTTATTTGGGAGAGCAGCCAGTCGCTTGGGACCAATATTGCGTGAAATACTGGAAAAAATGTTGAAAATTGCGTTGGACACCATACAACTAATCAATGTCTTTTCTATTATTTTCACGTGTTTCATCATTTTTATTGGTGTAGAATCGGAATTAAAGCAAAAAAGGTATTTTAGCACGGGCAGAGGTTACAACTCGAAACTCAAAGGGTCTGGGTACGAATCAGTTATTGAGTAAGGTAAAACATTTTGACTATCGACATTCTGAATTGATTTAACCATACCTTGTTCATCAGTTATACAATATACAGATAAAAGCAACATAACTGATGAATAATGAAAATCCCGTCGCAAGTATTTTCTGTGTTTCCAGCAAACAAGCAAGGAGCGTGATAAATACAAAATGTTAAACATAATCTTTTATATGTCAATCTATCGGTCCATACACCCATACATCCGTCCCTCCCTCCATCATATCAACACATTTAATAATACATATGCCCGTTCACACATCCGCCTGCACATCCATCCATTGATACGTTTTGCCTTACCTTTGTTCTAAGTACATAGTTGGTATTTCCACCTATCCATACATACATACGTGGATGTCCGTCCAGGATAACAATGTTTTCTGGAACAAGAAACTCCCGTTTTGGCTGTACCTAAATATAGAATAAACATATCCTATACACTGATGAAAACTGAGCACACATGTATAATATACGTGGTCTGTTTTAATCAATATAACAACGGAGAGAATCATGAGGTAGACCGGTCCTTGATGATGCGAAAAATTTGGTCCTTGATGATGCGAAATATTGGCTAATATCAAGATGTCTCGACCCAGGTCTGCGTAGGCTGACCTGGGTCGATCGTTTTTGGGTTTTTTTGCAGATGCGTTAAACCCCCTTTTCACGGAACATGGGTCAAGTTATAATGAGGTATTGTTGCCAAAGGTATAATGAAAATACTGGTTGCGTAGAATCCGAAAAGTATTCTCATCAGACAGGGAGTCCTTTAAAAACAAATACTTTAGTAAGTTATTGTAGAATTTAGACAAGAATAATCTGTGAAGGCTACATGGTAATCCTGAAGTTACTGGAATATTCTTTTTTTCTTCAACAGTCTTTGGTCGTTTTTACTTTTTATAACCAATGTCAACAGTTGTTTTTTTTTTTTCCAAACAGTAAACTCTCTTTTGCTCAAAGTAAACGTTATTTACTCAACTTCAGATTTACATAATACATATATTCAATTGTATTATAATGGCTTGTACTAGCAAAGATGTCACTTACAAAGAAAATAATAATCTGAGCCTTGCTCGTCCTAATCCATGTTGCAGGAACACTCAAATCTTGTGATAACGTTGTGTACATTGTATGATACTCGTACATATCATACGATATTATGTAAGATGAATAATAAAATATAGAGAGAGATTGGACAGACATACTGGTTAGCAAATTAAACAAAACTTACACATGTTGCTCTGGAATACTTCCTCCCGGTGACGATGTACATTTTCTTGGCATATACCGATGCTTTCGACACGGTGGTTTTATGTTTCCCTTCCAAATATCTGTAAGGATTGATTGATTATATTGAATAAGAACATTCTCTGTCTTATTCTCAAGAATTTTTTCTAGATTTTAAATAAACACAATTTCTTTAGGCTAAACCATTGTGTTAATTTCAAATTTAGAAAATCTTGAAAAATAAGACTAAGAATGTCCATAGGAGTGATAGGTGAATACGTACCCTGGGCTCTGAGTTGTCCCGCCCTGTAAACAATTTTTATCTGGCATAAGGCGTTCTGGTGATACACTTGTAATTATCATTTTCTACATTACTACTTCGCTATAAAAAGAATAACAAGAGGGCAATGATAGGCCTAAAGTCGCTCACCTGAGTCTTTTGACCAAATTAATCCATTTTCTGTTGTACACAAGTTTTTCTAAGATTTGAACATGACCAATTATTGTATTGGTCTGAGATACCACTAAGACAAACATTCTCACCAATTTTCAAGAGTTTTTTTCAGTTTTGTTGCCATGGCAAGCAGAGATTTTACTGAATTGAAACTCTTTGAAAAAATTCTGAACAGGACTACGGCAGGATAATCTTTGTGAAGTTTTACAAAAATAGTATGTATGGTTTCAGAGATGTTTGAAATACAATTTAATGCACACACACATTGACACACAGACAGATGCACACATGAACGGCAGACACATGGCAATGACATGCACCTGTCGGGCTTCTGCAAGTGGGGCTAGAAATCAACATGGCAGTGATACCACAATCAACACTTTTAACAAGATGTCTGTTTGTAAAACAGTCATGCCCCCCCTACTGCCACATTGATACAGGAAGTGGCACAGTTCATAAACTGATATCAAAAGAATTGATTGGGAAATATCGATGTCATCTTTTTGATTTATAGCCCACTTTAATTGTTAAACGTGATAATCTGTCAACAGTTCGCATAATTATACACACCGCCATGTGTATACATACAAGATTGTAAACAGTCGCCGATACACAGACTGGATTATCGATTTTCTTTTCGGCACGCGCGTTCGACTTCCGCTTTTTCCCAGTCAACTTCGATGCTTACTACGTCCCCGATAATACGCGAATAAAATGTTGGAGCCACAAGTTGAGCCACATGTGATGATTTTTGAGACACTTTAATTTTCTTGAGCAAATGGCGCAAGTGGCGAACGGCAGCGCGGGCCCTGAATCATCTGGTGGTCACTGTGACTTTGATCTTCAACGGATTAACCTTAAAATCGATAGGGATCATTTACACTCCAAGATGAATATCTGCACAGAATTTGAAGGACCTAGGTAAATTCTGTGTGTAGTTATCATCTGGACAAGGTTTGGTCTATATATCACTAAGTTGAAGGCCACTGTGACCTTGACCTTTAATGGATTAATCTCAAAACCGATAGGGATCATTTACACTCCAAGATGAATATCTGTACAGAATTTGAAGAACCTATGTCAATTCTGTGTCTAGTTATCATCTGGACAAGGTTAGGTCTATATATCATTAAGTTGAAGGCCACTGTGACCTTGACCTTTGATGGATTAATCTCAAAATCAATAGGGATCATCTGCACTCCGAGACAAATGTCTGTGCCAAATTTGACAAACCTAGGTCAATTCTGTGTCTAGTTATCATCCGGACAAGGTTTGGTCTATATATCAACATGTTGACGGTCACTGTGACCTTGACCTTTGACCGATTGACCTCAAAATCAATAGGAATCATCTACACTCCAAGACGCATGTCTGTGCCAAATTTGACAAACCTAGGTCAATTCTGTGTTTAGTTATTATCCGGACAAGGTTTGGTCTATATAACAACATGTTGACGGTCACTGTGACCTTGACCTTTGACCGATTGACCTCAAAATCAATAGGGATCATCTACACTCCAAGACGCATGTCTGTGCCAAATTTGACGAACCTAGGTCCATTCTGTGTCTAGTTATCTTCCGGACAAGGTTTGGTCTATATATCAACATGTTGAAGGTCACTGTGACCTTGACCTTTGACCGATTGACCTCAAAATCAATAGGGATCATCTTCACTCCAAGACGCATGTCTGTGCCAAATTTGACGAACCTAGGTCCATTCTGTGTCTAGTTATCATCCGGACAAGGTTTAGTCTATATATCAAAATGTTGACGGTCACTGTGACCTTGACCTTTGACTGATTGACCACAAAATCAATAGGGATCAGCTGCACTCCGAGACGCATGTCTGTGCCAAATTTGACGAAAATTATTATCCGGACAAGGTAAGGTCTACCGACCGACCGACCGACCGACGGACCGACCGACATTAGCAAAGCAATATACCCCCACTTCGTTGAAGGGGGGCATAATAAACTTACATTTTGTTTTATTTTCGTAAGTTTACATTTCCAAATGCAATTTACAAACAACAGAAACTAAAACTGTCGCAAAGCGACTAAATACCCCCCACCAGCGCCTTGTCAGTAGATCGATGTGAACCAAAAACAACAGGGCACCTCCTTAGGTCATGAGCAACACTTATATAAAGTTTCAGGGTCCTAGGTCAAACATTTTTTAAGTTAGAGCACGGAAAGGAAAAACTGCAAAGTTCAAGGGAAGATAATTCTGCAACAGACAGACGGATGAATAAAGCACCTCCTTGGGTCATGAGCAACACTGATATAAAGTTTCAGAGTCCTAGATCAAAAAAATTTTGAGTTAGAGCACAGAAAGAAAAATTGCAAAGTTCAAGGGGAGATAATTCTGTAACCGATAGGCGGACGAACAGATGGACAAATAGAGCAGCTCCTTGGGTCATGAGCAACACTTGTATAAAGTTTCAGGGTCCTAGGTCAAACGGTTTCTGAGTTAGAGCACGGAAATGAAAAATTGCAAAGTTCATGGAGAGAAATTTCTGCAACACATTGCAGCAGGGTCATGAAAATTGAACATGCACAACTTCATATATATATATAGGAATACTGTGTATAACTTTTAGCTCAGTTCCTTAAAAACTGTAGGAGTATTTCGCCAGACAAATTTGCGTCTACGGACGGACAGACGGACTGACAGATAGCCATGGCGATTCCACAGTATACCCCCCTCAACTTCGTTGGGAGGGGGGGGGTGTTATAAAAAAAATCATATTACATAGTTCAGTGAGCAACAAAGTTCACTTAGGTTTTTCTCCACTCTTATCAAAATAATTAAATGTTGACTGCAACAAAATATAAAATGATACAGGAAAAACGTTACAATGATACAACAAAACCAAAGATAGAAACAAACCAACTATAAACATATGAGCCATGTTCTGGCAAAAGGGGGCTCGATGCAACTGCGAAAAATATCGACCAAGGTCAGCCTAGGCAGTCCGTCCAGGCTGACCCAGGTTGAAACTTTTTGGTACTGGTCAATTTTCTGTATGTCTAAGGATCAGTCTTCCTTAAAATTAGAGGCTTAATAGGTGCCAAAATATTAATGCCAGGGTTAAAATGAAATTGAATTTTAATCATACCATTTAAAAGTTTTGAAAATATTGTGAAGGATGAAATCTGCTATTGTGCGGTCATTCCAAGTATTGAGCACAAGCAGAACAAGAGCCGTCATAGACGGATTATGCTCCCCGAACAGGTCTCTTTTTAGGAAAGTGAAGACTGTCGATAAATGGTTGGTCACGGGAGCGGAGGGTGGGGGTGAAACAGGCTACATGTGTTTGGTCCCGTCTGCCAAACTGAATTTGCCAATGTTACAACCGAAATGATCTTGACCTTTTATCAATGTTATTCTTAACATAAGCTGATACCATAATACGTTGTTCTTTACATATGCTGAAAAAGTTGAAGTTCATGAAATTTTGACGAAAACTGAAAGAGATATTAGGAAAAATTGGAATTTTGCAAGAAACCCCCTTTTTCTATGCCACTGTGTTTGAGTTTGTCATTAAGCCCTCTTTTTCTACAACACAGTTTGGTTTAAATAGGAAAGAATGAAATCATGATCTGGGACTTTTGACCAGCAGCATATATCTTGAAAAGTCTTGGAGAAACTGGAAAATGTTTAATTTCAGAGGCCAAAAAAACAACACCTGAAGTTATACGTCATAAGCACCCTTTTCCCATAGCATGGTATTGAATAGATAAAAAAAAAAAAAACAGTAGGCACATGGTGAACCTTTTGATAAACAATATAAATGTGAAGTTTTGTAAAATTTTGATGAAAACTGATGGAGAGATTAGTAAAAATTGGAATTTTGCAAGAAATCCCCTTTTTCCATGCCACCGAGTTTGTCATTAATCCCTCTTTTTCTATAACACAGCTCAGTATAAATAGGAAAGAATGAAATCATGGTCTGGGGCTGTTGATCAGCAGCATATATCTTGAATAGTCTTGAAGAAACAGGAAAATGTTTAATTTCAGTCCAAAAAAAATCAAAACCTTAAGTTATACGACATTAAGCACCCTTTTCCCATAACATGATTTTGAATTGATAAAAATAACAGTAGGCACATGCTGAAGCTTTTGACATACAATATAAATGTGAAGTTTCATGAAATTTTGATGAAAACTAAAGAAAATATTAGTAAAAATTGGAATTTTACAAGAACCTCCCCCCTTTTTCCATGACACGGCCTCAAATGGGAAAACCTGGAAAAGTACATCGGCGCAATATCCTAAGGAGTTCATATATGAAGTTTCATCCAATTTGGTCCAAGGGTTGTGGAGAAATGGCTTCGGACGGTGACTATATGCTAGCCCTTCGGGGAGCATAAAAATTAATTTTATACAAGATGTGTTTGTGTAACACTAATGCCCCTGTTGCAGCAAATTTTCAGAAATGAGACCTTGATAGCTGACCTTGACCTTTTCATCATTCTTACACAATTAAAAAAAAATCATCCAACATCAGAGAGCAGATTCTTTATTTTCTACCTTTAAATTTCATACCTCATTCAACCCCAATCTAACTCTTTACCAAATGAGAAATAATTCTAGACTGGTCTAAACTGAGAGCATCTGCAGATGACATAATTGAAGTGACTACAAATAGAAACTTGTTTCGGGAAGGGTAGAAAACATTGTAGGAAAAGGAGAAAATGCTGGTTACCAGTATTTTCTCTTTTTCCTACAACGTTTTCAAAAAGTTTGTCTCAGGGTCCCGAAAACCAGGGATTGTTTAGTAAAGGGTATTTTAAATAGCTATTTTAAGATCACTGCTTTGACAGTTTACCAAAAAACAAAATTTCAAACCTGTCTAAGTTTAAAGTATTTGTAGATGACAAGATAAATGTGACGGAAAATTTGAAATTCGACGTTGAAGGGGTTGGAAACTGGGGGAAAAGTAGAAAATGCTGGTTACCAGCATTTTCTATTTTTTCCACAATTTTTTCAAACTGCATTGTCCTCTGGGTCGTTAAAAGTCAGGATTGTGTGGTAAATGGGTTAAATGGTTTCATTTGCCTGCATTCTACGTCCTACTTTGCATTGTCCCTTTACCAAATGACCCAATTCTGTTATCATGCAAGCTGAGAAAACTTGTAGCGGATCAATTAAAGACACATTTTTACTCCTTTCCACTCATTTTTTAGTTAGTTTATAGCCAATTTCATCTTGTGATCATTGTTCTATCTTCATGTTACATATTGCCCCTGATGGGCAAGATTGCACAGAATACGACATATCAAAAATGCAATTCATTGCATCTGTTAACCAAAAATCTTGGTAATTTATCTGTTTACACAACTGACCAAATTCTAAGCCATTCCACACACTTTCAAGTTTTAAAAGCATTTTTCTTTGGCTGTAATAATGTATCATTAAACGTCCCTCAAAGCCTTAAAAAGTGTAAATAAAATTGTTGGCACACAAAAAAAATTTCATCAGCACTTTTTCCTTGTTCCGGAAAGTTTTCAAAAGGCTTCTTCCTTGTGCCTTATAAACCTTGTAGTACTAAATGTATGACATTTATATATTTAAATCTCAAAGCTACTTCTGTCAATATATCTGGCAGATAAATGTACAGCATAAATCCAAGATCAGACTATGTTCTGTGCAGTCTGATCTTGATCCATACTGTCTGTGTAGACAATCAAATCCAGATTCAACCCTATGAGGGTTAACCCTTCACCACACAACAAAGTTACAGATTTGTCAATATGAAAAGTTTCTGAAGATAACATATAAAACCCTTTTCCAAACGACAGTTTTGAACTAGACTAAATTGAAAGTGTCTGCAGGCGACAAATTAAATGTACCTCAGTTGATATCTGTCTTTGAGAGGGTAAGAAACATTGTGGAAAAAAGAGAAAATGCTGGTTACCAGGATTTTCCCTTTTTCCCACAATGCTTGCAAAAGACTCCTTTCCCAGGATCATAAAAACCACGGATTGTTTTAGAAAGGGTAAACTCTTTTTCACACAAGAAAACTGTGGCCTTGTCCAATTTGGACCAATTTGCAGACGACCATTTAGATACGACTTAAAAGACAGAATTTGTCTTTGAAAGAGTAGAAAACATGATGGGAAAAGGAGAAAATGCTGGTTACCAGCATTTTCTCCTTTTCCCATGTTTTCAAAAGGCTGCTTCCTCAGGGTCATTAAAAGTTGGGATTGTGTGGTATAGTCTTAAATGTGGCTCAAATGATCATTTGTGTTTCTAAAAGGTTGGAAAACAATGTGGGAAAAAGAGAAAATGCTGGTTACCAGTAATTTCTCCTTTTCCTACAATATTTTCAAAAGCTTTATCTATCAGATTACAAAACATGGTGCGAAACGGAGAATATGCTGGTTACCAAAAGCTTTCTCTCAAAGAGTTGTTAAAGGTCGAGCTTATGTGGTAAAGGGTTAAAAATCAAAATTTACCATGATCACCCTATTTGAAATGGATATGAGCCACACTCTGGCAAAAGGGGGCTTAATGCATCACTGTGACGCATAATACCAAGCAAGCCATCACAACCATGGATTGAGCCTGAGCCAGTTTGAATGCCTATTGACTAGCTTCGCTAGTCTAAAAAAGTGCAATTGAAGTATTCAAGTTCTAGAGTAAAACCTGTCGCTTACATACAGACTGACTATACCATAATTCTGTCAAGTCCATTGAACAGGAGCAGAAAAAGAATTTGATCATTAAGCTCAATATGATCATCCTTGTTTGATCTTGAGCAATTGACATGTTAATTTGAAAGCAAATCTGAAAAAACATGTAACTTTGTAGAGCGCCTACAGGAAAAACACACATAAACAAAACTGGCTTTTGACCTCATGACCTCAACATTAGATATGATTTTTCATTAGAGCAAGGTAAACGTTCATGAACAGTTTGAAAGAGATATGTGTGAAAAATGTAATCTGTAAGGCATCCACAAGCAAAACTTGAAATTTGGGCTCGCAATATGAAAACTTAAGGTAATCTTTCATGAACAGTTTGAAAGAGATATGTGTGAAAACTGTAGTCTGTAAGGCATCCACAAGCAAAACTTAAATTTTTGGCTCGCAATATGCAAACGCTATCCTTGTTTGCAGCTGAAAACAATCTAAACAATAAAAAACAAGCATAACAAGACTCAAAGAACAACTGTTGGCTGTGTATGGGGATAAATGTTACATACAGGCAGCGAGAGGTTTTTGTCATGATGGGAAGGGTTGTACTTTTCATAGACGATACATTCCAAGTTTCAAAATAACATCTTAAATTTTCATTAGGTGACTGTTAAACTTGCTTTCAGCACAGAAAAAGACTTAACTGATATTATAGGATTGTGCTGTTTGAGTTTGAAAACAAGTGAAACAAGGTGACTCATACCATAACATTGCAGAGTTAAGTTATTCCAGTTTCTGGACAATATCAGAGTTTTCTAGGTGGCAAATTTTTATTTCATTCTGATTCAACATAAAATTCTCAATTTCTTCATTATTTTTTTGTTGTAAATTGTGCAGATTAATGAATTCAGGGAACTGTTTATTAAACACAACAAATTTTCTCATAGAATCTGTGGCATCCATAACCTGCAGATTTACAACTTTACTTTGATTCATAGCACAAATTTTTTGTTTTGCATTGCAAGAATCACATCTCACAATTGTTACATTTGAGGGACGTTCAATTTGTTTCGAACAGTTGATGCACTTCACAACAGTCTTAATAGAGCAGCGTATCACTGATCCTTTTAGTTCTTCCATGTTGATGACTGGTTCTTGTTCCTTAACTTCTTGCATCTCTGTAATAGATGTGATTCTTGTAGAGGATGTAGAGCTGAGCTGCATGTTTCCCTGAAAAAGCCAGAAAATAAGATGCGTTTTGAAAATACAATGCATAAATGTGGAGTCTGAAAAATCCACTCTTCCGCTCGTATTGACGAGTGAAAAATGGGTTCGGACAAGTAACATTTTCCAGCAATCGTCTGGCAGGATGAGTGCATGCGGATGCAACACTCAGCTATTGGGAGCTTAATAGTGGCTGAAAATTCTAAGTTGAAAAGGGAGCACTATTCTTCCACAAAAACATGTAAAGTTACCTGGCTCGATAATACCAGTTGCTCCTTTCACAATGAACATATATATATATACATATAATATGCCTTTAGTATTGACAGAGACATGAAAAACTTTGACATTGGGCAAAGTTATTGCAAAACGTTGACACCACAGACGACAACAGGGCTATGACAATACCCCGGTGTTTATTTTGAAAACAGCTGAGCTAAAAATTCCTTTTGGGAATTTTAAAGCACAATTTTGGAAAAAATGGAGACTTTTTCAAACTGGGAACAGTCCTTTTCAGGCACCCATTCAAAGAAGGAAAAAAGAAGTTGTGTAATCAGTTTTAATTTGGAGCAGTTTAGAATGTTGTCGTGTGGTAATAGAATAAAGAAATATAATTGATGAGAAAATTAAATTTACATGAATTCCAATAAATTTACATTTCTTGACTTTGGTGAAGTAGTTTCAAAGAAATCAACAAGAAAAATCTACATGCAAAATGTGGGCAATGTAACATAAAACAAGTATCTTTGCTTATAACAAATGAAGTATTTATCAAGTGCAATAACCCTTTGATTCAGATTACAGCAGAGTTTGACATACCTGGAAAGTATGAGTCTTGACATTCGTTAATCTGTATGATTGTCCTTCATCAAGTTTTGATGTATTCTCAGCCCACAGGCAGATGAGAGCTGATGATGTTTCATCTGCTATTACACATTTTTGGAGCTTTCTCTTTCCATACCTAGTACTTTGTTCTTCAACCGAAAACACCTTTAAAACGTTGACATCCACTGTGCACTGAAATTCAAGTGGATTTTTCAGACTCCACATTAATGCATTGTATTTTCAAAACGCATCTTATTTTCTGGCTTTTTCAAAGAAACATGCAGCTAAGCTCTACATCCTCTACAAGAATCACACCTATTACAGAGATGCAAGAAGTTAAGGAACAAGAACCAGTCATCAACATGGAAGAACTAAAAGGATCAGTGATACGCTGCTCAATTAAGACTGTTGTGAAGTGCATCAACTGTTCGAAACAAATTGAACGTCCCTCAAATGTAACAATTGTGAGATGTGATTCTTGCAATGCAAAACAAAAAATTTGTGCCATGAATCAAAGTAAAGTTGTAAATCTGCAGGTTATGGATGCCACAGATTCTATGAGAAAATTTGTTGTGCTTAATAAACAGATCTCTGAATTCATTAATCTGCACAATTTACAACAAAAAATAATGAAGAAATTGAGAATTTTATGTTGAATCAGAATGAAATAAAAATTTGCCACCTAGAAAACTCTGATATTGTCCAGAAACTGGAATAACTTAACTCTGCAATGTTACGGTATGAGTCACCTTGTTTCACTTGTTTTCAAACTCAAACAGCACAATCCTATAATATCAGTTAAGTCTTTTTCTGTGCTGAAAGCAAGTTTAACAGTCACCTAATGAAAATTTAAGATGTTATTTTGAAACTTGGAATGTATCGTCTATGAAAAGTACAACCCTTCCCATCATGACAAAAACCTCTCGCTGCCTGTATGTAACATTTATCCCCATACACAGCCAACAGTTGTTCTTTGAGTCTTGTTATGCTTGTTTTTTATTGTTTAGATTGTTTTCAGCTGCAAACAAGGATAGCGTTTGCATATTGCGAGCCAAAAATTTAAGTTTTGCTTGTGGATGCCTTACAGACTACAGTTTTCACACATATCTCTTTCAAACTGTTCATGAAAGATTACCTTAAGTTTTCATATTGCGAGCCCAAATTTCAAGTTTTGCTTGTGGATGCCTTACAGATTACATTTTTCACACATATCTCTTTCAAATTGTTCATGAACGTTATCACAGGGTTCAAATCACTGTTTGAGCCAAAGGGTTTATGTCACTCCCCTGCCCTTTGGAGGGCATATCCTAGCCATGAAAATACAACTTAAAAACATAGTTTCAGGGTTCGACACTAACTTTGTATTTGTGGGATCCAGCAGGAATCCTTTACGTTATCAGGGTGCCCTCCTGATTATCAGGGATCCCTCCTTAGTCATGAAAAGTAATTTTTATTTATCAACTCTTTTCTATTATTTCATTTGATTCTCATGCAATTTGCATACTTTGTTTCACAGCATTTTGTAGAAGGCAGTCTTGCTTATAAGTTATTCTTTTTTTCTCCACCAGTTGAGGTATGTAATACACTTTTTTGTGCTTTTAGTTTCATAAAATTTTCAATATGACTGAGACTCTCTGAACAATCATGCTTTTCAAGTACGAATGCCGTTACTTCAACCAATTTTGACGGAATGGCTTTTTCATAACTTACTACACTCTTATCTTTCTTAAAAAAACTGTATTTAATTTCTACATCTTGGACCTCGATTCCTCCATACTTGTGAGGGTTGAACTCTGCATTTCTGTCTGATGTTAACTGTTATGTGTGTTTATTTGCCATTTGTCCCCCCTCTTTTTCTTCTTCTTTTCTCATGACCAACAAACATTTCTCGAGAATGATGTAGATTTTTTTTTTCATAAAGTTTGATCACTTTCTATTGTGCACAAATAACAATTATGGAAAACAACAAAAATATTCTGGAAAGGTAAATAACACGATAGAGAAAGTCAATTGTTTTTAATTATTGACAAAACATTGGGCCGTTTTGGTAACATGCCGTTTCGGCCCTTTGACTTTTTGGTACAGGGGCGTTTTGATCCCCACTCAATTGAAACCATCCTTTCAACTTCGCTGACATGAGCACTGACGCTTTGTTTCATAAGCTCTTTCCGTTTCAAGTACTCCCCAGTTATTTTCTTTTAGAAGGCCGATATTTATTCTCGAACAAAAATGTTACATTCAGGGTTCTCCTTTGACCCGGGACCCCGGGTTTTGACGCTTGGGTATTTGAAATGAACCGTTTTTGACTCTCAAGAATATCTGTCTAAGAGTCAATTTGACGCACGAGATTATCGGATAAAGCGTCATTATCAATTAGTTGCTGCTTATCCGGCAAAGATATTGGCCTCAGTAAACATAATTAGTATCAATTTTGAAAGACGCACGCGGCCCTGTTTATCACAGGTGATCAAGCTGGCGTGTCAATTACGAAAGCATGATAAAGGTATTAATCCATTCATCTAGAGTAGAATAACAGGTTTTTATGTCCCTTGCTGCCCCAATTGACAAATTCATTTCAAATCATGCTATACTACTGCTAAAAGAAATAAAATATATGAAAATTGATCGCTGAAAAAAACGCGAAAACCCATGACACAACAAAGGTCAGTTTGACACCGTCTGATCAGAGTCTGTAGACTCAAATTGTTTCTTCATTATTTATAATAAATTTAAAAAGTAAATTTACAAGGATATATGTAAAAAAAAAATAACTGGAAGCTAAAATCTGCATTTATACGTCATGTGTCTCCATTTTCTCCCCTCCCCCCCCCCCCGGCCCGATTCATTTCTCATAATCAATGGACTTTCTTTTTTAAATATCTACGTTTGGGTTTGTTTACTGATAGTCTGATAACCACGTTGAGTTGTGCAAAAATTCCAAATGTTGAAAACGTCAGAGACATTTTGGAGAGGAGTACATGAATAAGGGTCTCCACAAATTTGTTGAAGAGCATGACCATCTCCATTCTAGGTTCAAGTGATCAAACTTCATTTCATGGTACATGTATCAAACTATTTGTGTGATCCAAATGTTGATAGAAAATTTCAACGGTCTTTTTAAGTCATGACAAAAAACTGAGCCGTTTTGGTACTGTGCCGTTTTGGAAGTGGGCAGTTTTGGAAGTGGGCCGTTTTGACTCCCATCAGGATTCATGGGTTATCGTGTAAAAACCACTTGCCATCAAGTTCGGCATTGTTGCGTCTTTCAGTTTGACCGTTTCGGATGAAGAGCCAGGCATTTCTGTAGATCTTTCAAAGGAAAGGTTTCTTGATACCGTCACAATTGATCTTCTGTTGATAGTGATTTCTTTCGAGCCACTTTTAGGTGCCACCAACACATCTGCTAATTTTACGGGCGACTTTGTTCTCTCGGCAGTCTGGAAAGCGTCAATTTTTTCGGGGGAAAAGCTTATGAACCTAACAAACTCACTGTCACTAACTTGTAACGTCCCCGTAAAATACCGTGTATTCGTTGACGTTGCTGTTTTCACATTTGTTGTGTTATGGACATATCCAGTAATAGTGTCACCGCACTCGTGTTTCCTCTTCACGCCCGCCATATTTGTTCTCAATATTGGGTGTAAACAGTCTTGAATTAACATTTATCATGATGATAAAAATATTTTCATTGTATGAATCAAAATTATGTCCAAAGGTATATATATTTAACAATACAAACTGCTTTTCAATAGAGTAAACAAAGTATGAAGAACTAATTTTCGAAGGAGCGGAACTACGTTACTAGATCTGTTACATATTTATTCGTGCGCAATTTCATGCGCCAATCTTTTATTTTTCCCGCGTTTCTGCGATTACACATCTGAACATAGCGTGTATCCAAAAATAAATCGGTTTACATGCGTGATGCTTGGACCGTAATCCATTTGCAGAAGACAAATATTGTCGATTTCCTTCAAAAAACTCGTAACTATAGCTTGTAACAAGCTGTAGTTTTGAGATTTCGGAAGCAAACCGACGGTATGCTAGATTGTAGCAGCGCTCCAGATAAGAGTAGATCTAGATCTATCTAGTGATGGTAGTCTAGATCTATTCCAAATCGATTACATTTGTACTTCTCTTCCAAACCCTATGTTGTGGGTACTCATTACAATCGTCTCTATGAGACGTTAATGAGTACCGATGACATAGGGTTTAGTGAAGAATAATTAATGTTTGCAATTTTGAAATCAAAATCACTGCCTTTATCTGTACTGGGTGTCTGTGCCAGATTGTTGCAGTGCAAAACTTGATTGCATGACGACAGGCAGACGGACGGCGGTAAAACAATGTGCTCCCGATCTCTTGATGTTGGGACATAAAAAATCCTTACCCAAGGAATACATAATGTAAAATATGAAAGCTCCATGACTAGTTTAAAATTAAATTTAGGCCTATAGATGTCGAACTTTAAAAGTTTTAAAAGAAATAGATCTAGATCTGCCCAAACAAACTGCATAATTTCATAGATCTCCCCTTTCCACACAATCTGAATTGAAAAAGAAAGACATTATGGGAAAGAAATATGCTTGTAGCGAGTCTTTTCTCTTTTCCTAGAAATGTTTTACAATCTTTATTAACACAAATAAGATCTAGTTGCACCTGTGAATCGATAGTTAGATCTAGATGCAATAGATCTACTATAATAAAGATCCCATGCCATGACTGATTGATTGAATGGTGTTTAACGACATTTTCAACATTATTTCAGTTATATTACGGCGGCCAGTGTACCTATCCATGCTTTCCTGGAGTTTCTTTTACAAGTACTCCGCACGATATTCTTTCCTAGCCACTGGCTGCTTTCCCATATAAACATCGTCGAAACACTGGACAGCGATTAGAGAGGAATGACTATCATCAATCCTCGGAAAGAAATTGACCAAGCCGGGAATCGAACCAGCGACCTCCTGTTCTCAAGTCCTGTACGCTACCGACTGAGCCACTGGGGCTTGGCCCCATGCCATGTATAGGCTTTTAAAATAGTTTTACACTCAAATATCGAAATGCTAAAATTTTGTGATCCCATAAAGATTTATGAATGTGATGGCCACCTTCATTAGCACAACCATCATCCTCACCATATTTTCCATACTTATAAATGCTATGATTTAATTTTCAATGCATTTTATCACCTGAATTGATATTTTAGGCCCTTTAAAAAATTATTGCCGTCTGGACCAAAGCTACCCTTCAAGCTAGGTTGTTGTAAAAGAATGTAGCTTTGAGTATTAAGTGGGTGCTACTGCTGAGAATTCCTTGAGAACGTCATAGTTATTGATCATGAATAGAAGAAGATGAGTTTGTGATCAGACCAATACGATTCAACAGTTCCTGCAAAACGACTGTGATTTGAAAAGATAAGATCTAAGACTGATCCATGGTCTGTAGTTGGCTCATGTATCATTTGTTGGCAAAGGAACATCTTATCCATTGTGTATTCAAAACTACTAGTTTTTGATATGTCTATGTTAAAATCGCCTATTATAAAAAGGGGTTTTCTAGTGTCTATGTGGTTTCTAAGCTCTTGTTTAAGTTCTGATTCAATTTCTTTAAGGGAAAGAGCTGGAGATTTGTAAACCACAACACTTCTGCGAATATTTTATTTTCATCACCATGAATTCAAAAGTGGATGTACTGTAGCAATGATAATTCAGAACATTTACAGTATCTTTGACATATATAGCTAAACCATGAGGTGGTCTAGTTGTTTGTGTTTGTTGGTTCTGGTCATTTCTGAGCAGTTTGAATCCAGTCATTGAATAGTTTGAGCTACTGTCTCTTTGAACCAATGTTGTTTCAGATAAGCCAATTATATGAGCTGATTGAATATTAGGATCCATCATAATATCTTCAAAATGCTTATGAAGAGATCTGCAATTGTTAAACACTATCTTAAAATGATCACTTGAATCTATTGTATCTAGAGGTGTGTAACACAATTCCAGCATTGCTTCAGACTTTAAACGTTTGATTTCTTCTGTAACACGTTCATCCATGGAGAGAGCTTCTTCATTAAAATTCAGAATATGCAGATGATTAATAGACCTGACCCTACTTAACGCAACATAGTGAATATGAGGATTTTTCCTTATTCTGCGCTGTGACAAGTCTATAACAACTTCATCAAGGGTAGTTCCTTGAGCTCTGTGAACAGTTCTTCCAGCAGATGGTTGTAATGGAAACTGTATTCTTCGAATTGTATTGTGTCTGTATTGAAATGTACGCTCTATATCAAAAATCGGAGTCCAATGTTGATCAACTGACTCTTTGTAAAAACCTCTTCTTTGATATCTGTTCCTTCTGTCAGGCCCAATATTTTTACAATCAAACTGTACCCAAATTATACTTGGTCTACATGTCTCCACTTGTTTGTACTCCACTTTTTTCACAGTACAAGAAGCACCATTTGTGAGCCCATCCTCTGTATCTATATTTACAGTCAAGTCATACATCATACCAATGACAACCGTCAATGAAGAATGCAAACCCATTGAAACACTACTATCTAAAAATATTCTTTTTAATATATCAGCCTGTCTATTCTGTGAAATGTTTGCTCCTACTATGGAATCGTGGCAAGGTATTTCAACTTTTTCAGAGTCTAATTTGTTCATGATTTTGTCATTAAATGCTTGCATGAAGCTGTTTTCTGCAAAAATATGCGGAATATTAATTGGATAATGATTTGAATCAGGGTTTACTTCACATCGTTTTATTCGGGCTTTGTCTTCAGTTGTTAACTCATTTAGACGTAATCTGTTGAGTAATTCCGCAAAATCACTCCCATCCTTTTGGCACATTATCTCTGTCAATTCAAACATTCTGAAATATCTTTGCCACAGATTAGGATATAATGCAGAGGCATCTTTTCTCAGATCTTAAAAAATCCAAGATCCGGCAGTAGATTTCAACAGATACAAGTCACCTACAGCAATAATGCTCTTTCCTCCAAAAGGTATTTGTGTGCCTGTTAATTCTTGAAGTCTTTGATCGATGAAATTCAACATTGAGTTACTGACCATTGAAACCTAATCAATGATAATAACTGATAATTTTCTGTACTTTGACTGGAAAGTATTTAAGATGTCACAATTCAATGTTTGCTCCTTTTGTTTGAATTTCTGATGAAAAGCTGTTGATATTGTGGACCCATTGATGTTAAAAGCAGCTTTGCCAGTGTATGCACACAACAGGACTCTTTTTTTATCAGCATTTTGACCCTCCATGAGGTTGTAAAACCTGTATAGAGTTTGGTATATTGCTTTAATAACCAGACTTTTCCCAACTCCTGCTCCACCAATTAGAAAAGCATATATTGGGGCATCTTTTGTTTTAATCCAATGGACAACATGATTGAAAAATTGTTGTTGCTTTTTATTTAAACATCGTAGAAGTTCTCTGTAGCTGTTGTCAGATAACACATTTTCATTTACGTCAACTGTAGCCATTGAAGAACAGTTACCCAATTCTATACCTATATCATATTCTCTTTGCTCAATAGCTCTATCAGGATTGAAATAGACAAATCTTTCAGCCTCTGCTGAACCTTCTGCTTCTGTCTCAGCCTCAATTTGCTCAGTTCCTGGTGCAATGTCATCATATGAAATGGCATTCATTCTCGGCAGCTTGCCTTGCCATTTCAAGTTCATCAGTATGATGTTCATAAAGTTTAGACTTCATATCAACTTCATTTTTCCTACTTTGATAGTGCTCTTTATAGGTTGAATGATCTGCCAGTAAATCTGTATCTTCATTTCTCCAAGGAAGAAACAGCAGCAACTTTTCTCTGAAATGATTTTCTTCATCTGCTTTTTTGTTAAAGCGTACATATCTGATGACCTGGTCAGTTTGCCTTTTCCTTATTTTGATGCCATTTTTCAATACAACAATGGTTTTGTCATCATTGAATAATTCATCTGCACTAGTTTCCTCATCATAGTCATCATCATTTATGTCTCGGTCACAAGAATCAGCATTGATGTCCTCTTTTGGATAGACAATCTCTAGCTGAGACACATAATCAGCCAAACACCAGTTATCAAGACATTTTGGTCTCCTGGCATATATTGACAATATTGTCAGCCATAATATCTGTTGAAGACTCAGGCAATTCTTGAAGAGCACTTTTATATTTAAGAAGTTGAATTTTTTCTTTGGTTCAGATGTGTTCACAAAAATAACATTCCTTGTGCTTTTGGTTAGAGGCATCTGAAGTAGGAGATAAACTGCTTCTTGTGCACTGACTTCAACACAGTTTGAAAATACATTTCCAATATGACGAACTTGTCTCTTAATATCCAGATTACCATTTCGTGCTTCATTCGCTGCAGCAAAGCTCTCATTCCTCTTTGTGATTTGCTTATGTAAGAGACAATATACATTGCACAAGCATATGGATCTAGAACATATTGGATATCAATATTTGCTCTCCAGGCTGCTAGTGCTTTGTCATTGTACAAATTCAGTCGGATGTCTTTGGGACTCCTTTTCAAAAACACCTTTGCTGCTTTCAAAGAACTGCGAATGCATTTGATGTAATCTTCTTCATTTATTTTGAGAACCTCTCCTAAGAACTGTTCATATGTGCAATCAAACGCATCTTTCTCTGTATTCATTCTCTTTTGAATCTCCCTATACATTTGTTGATATTTCTCATTATCTGTATCAAGAGGTTCTAAAATCATGGTATTCTTCAGTGGTGGAAGTGGATAGCCAAAGCGACATATTTTATCTTCTTTTTTGTGACATGTTCTTGAGTGTTTATGTAATTGCAGTTGGATGAAGTTTTGCAATTTAGCGTCATCTGAACTGCACTTCAAATAACTGTCAACAAATTCTGTAATTTCTTTATTGGAATTACTGTTGTACTTTGGAGCATCTTTTACCCACATCAGCATATGTATGTGTGGAGATCCTCTTTGTTGAAACTCAACTCTGTAAAAGTAATCAGTTATGTGACCCAGGCAATCATGTGGACTTTTCAAAACAATTTTAATGAACTGTTGAACTCTATGATCAAAATAACGTGAACATGTAACAGGGTCTTTCTGGATCAGCTTTACTTTTTGTTCCCATGTCATATTTGCAACTTCCTTATCTGAAAGGATCACACCACCGTTTAAACTGGACAGTACTTTCAACAAATCTGGCCATCTTGTGTCTGCTGATGAAACAGACATTAACCATGTTGGTAAACCCAATTGTCTGATCATTGCAAATACATCTTTTTTCCTGGTCTCTAAATAGGCTGGAGAATTCCTAAGTTCTTTGAAAATATAATATCCTTCATCTCTCTTAACGATATCTTCCATGAAACCCGAGTCTCTGGCCTGAGCAGCGGTTAATGTCTTATCTTTCAACTGGCATCTTCTTACAACCAGGTTCACCTTGTCATTTAATTGTTTCATTTGATTTTTTTTTCAAATTGAAAAGTATATTTGGTACGCTATTAGCAGCTCTTCGATCACTACTTCTTTATTCCCACTTATAAATGTCACTATAGTTCACAGGAACTAATCTATCACAATTTGGTTGCCTCCTTTGTCCACAAAATATTGCTGGAAAACACATGTACTCTGAATCAGAATCTTGATATATACTGAGAGGTCGTTGACCTTATCCTGGTGCAAACGTTAAAGCATTGCATCTATTTTCAACATCTGCATCATCTACAAGCGTGTCAATATTTCCAACATTTTCTTGCGGGTTTTCCTCTTCGTCAGAATCTTGAATAGAATCTTGATTGTCTATTTCTGTGTTACTTTTGAAATTGGAGCAACCTCCAGTGTTTTCATCACTCATGGTAGAATTTGTAGGGAGATATTCATCATTTGAAAGGAATTCTTTGAATGTCGGTTCACTCTCTCCTGTTACACGAGCAATCCAGTCTTCATCGATGTTCACAGAAGAGTTTTGGTAAAGAACACTATGTGACTTAAGCCAATGTAAAGCCAGCAATACACGAAGTGGTCGCACATTTTCTACAAATGCACAGGATTTATATGAAAGTTTCTTTTTCAATTTGATTTGAATTGTAACGTTTTCATCCAAAGGCCTAGGAAGTGCACTCACAACAGGTTGAATATCGACAGGAACATTGACTACGTTGCCTTTTACCGAGTATGGACGTCCCCTTGGCAATTCTCTTATTTGCATGAATGGAATTCTTAAAGATATCAAGCGTTCTTCTAGGGAATGAAGATCAAGCTCCTCTGGTTTTTCAGGAAAGCTCATACCATTTATCACAGCTAGTTTTGGAATCTTATCATTCAATATGCTCGATTTACAGGTAACACATATCCATTGCTTACCATCAACAGATTTTGTTTCAGTTAAAAACTTTGGGTCAATTTTTGTTTGACTGACATGAGAGACATTCTGCTTGAACCAAGTCTGTTTACAACAGTTGCAAATAAACTGAGGTCCCAGTTTTATACTTTCATGGAATATTTGGATACAATCATCAATACTCTTTCCTTGTTTCTTCTTATTTGAAGCTTCACTCTCTATCTTTTTGTATTTCAGGATCTTTTCTTTTGAGAATTTTCCTTTGTCTATCATGCATATTCTCAATCACCTTAATTCTTACATTTGAGCGTAAGGTTTGTTTGGAAATTCTCTCCTTTTCAAGAAAGACGGGATCTGTCCTAGCTTTTCTCTTTGATCTTAATGTAATAGCTTTCTCTTTTTCTTTGAAATGTACAGTATTTCTTACATTTCCTTTAGAAACCCGTTGCATGCTTTTCTCCTTATTCTTAAAGTCAACATTACTTCTTGCTTTACTTTTAGACATTGTCTGCATTCTTTTCTCCTTTTCTTTGAATTCAACATTACTCCTTGCCTAAAATATAGATTCATTCTGCATTCTTTTCTCCTTTTCTTTGAATTCAACATTACTCCTTACCCTAAGCATATACACACTCATCTTTCTTCTCTCATTATCTTTGAATTCAACATTACTTCTTGCCTTACTTTTAGACTCATTCTGCATTCTTTTCTCTTTTTGTTTGAATTCAGCATTACTCCTTGCCTTATATTTAGACTCAATCTGCATTCTTTTCTCTTTTTCTTTGAATTCAACATTACTCCTTGCCTTACATTTAGACTCAATCTGCATTTTTTTCTCCTTTTCTTTGAATTCAACACTACTCCTTGCCTTACATTTAGACTCAATCTGCATTCTGTTGTCTTTTTCTTTGAATTCAACATTACTCCTTGCCTTACATTTAGACTCATTCTGCATTCTTTTCTCCCTTTTTTTGAATTCTACATTGCCCCTAGCTTTTCTTTTGGTCACATTCTGAATGATTTTTTTTCTTTCCTTTTGAAGTCAGGGTCATTTCTTTTGTTTCTCATATAGATCTTACGGTATTCAAGTCTATTTGTTTTCAAGCTATTTGATTTAAATGTCCGATGAAACTTGTCTAATTTTTCCTTTTGACCTTTAAAATACTCTGTCAAGAGATCTGAGCAGGTGCCTTTTTTGATGTTCTTTGTCGTAAAACTCACAGGAAGGATTTCATACTGGCATGACAAATCAATTTTCATGCTATCATACATTGTATATAGGCATGTGAGTAGATCGTTCAAGCAAGCAAATGAAATCAACATTGATTTCCCATCACAACAAGACAATCCATTTCTACTATGAGAGTGTGAATCGAATAGCCAGTAATTGTTGGCTTTCTTAAACACTGCAGAACACACTGCACCAATCATCACAAGTACATAATCTTTATTTGTGAAAGCATTCTCTAACGAACAGTGTAATGTAGGTAGTGCAGAATCACCCGAATGTTGAACTGCAACTCCATACACAATTTCTGCCTTTTGGATATCAACATTTTTAGATAAGATAACAGCATGATCAGGAATTTCATCAAGACAGAGTAGTCTACGAGTATGTTTAAACTTGCCTAAATGTTTAAGATTTTCTGTTACAGTTTTATACAACTCGTCTCCAACAGTAAGTACTTCATCTAAATGATTGCTTGATTCCAATTGAGAAAAGTGTGTATATATCAAAGCACATAGTGAGTTAATGGTGCATTGATTTCCTCTTGTAAAGACAGAAAATCTACCATCACCCTGGTGGAATGAGCCATGTACAATAGAAGTACATGTACATAGAAACGGATTATTTGTGTCATTGCTGATTTCAGACAAGTTATATGGCAAAACATCAGTTTTAGCAAAACACTAGGCAAACTTTCAAGCACAGATGGCCCAGAAGGCTTAAAGGGGCGGGTCTTGATCCCCATCTGCTTACTAGCACCCTGCACAGAGTGCCCATAGGGCTTAAAGAGGTGGGCTTGGACCTCCATCTGCTTTATAGCACCCTGCTCCGACGATTCAACCACAGGCCAGGACTGTTGTGAATCTGTTTGGTCATGCTTATTGTCTGGGATGTACCTTGCTGTCTGCCCACTACAATCTCTAGCTGTCTCTATGTGAAGCAACACCAATTTCCGAGCCTTAGATGCCTTCCAGTTCTTTTTTCGTGGCATTGCAACCTCCAATTTAGATAAGAAACAATTTACTAGGAGAACCATGTAGTGTATTGCCAGGATACTATTTCCACCATATAGTATATTATTAATTTTCTTAACTCTTTACCAAACGACAAAACTTTGGCCTTGACCAAATTGAAAGCATTTGCAGACGACAAATTTAATGTTGCTTAAATGATGATTTCTGTCTCAGAGAGGGAAGAAAACATTGTGGGAAAAGGCGAAAATCCTGGTTACCAGCATTTTCTCCCTTTCCCACAATGTTTTCAAAAGCTTTCTTTTGTACGGCCGTGAAAACCAGGGATTGTTTGGGAAAGGGATAAGGGACCCATTTTGTGAACTATACACGTGTTTGTCTTCTTACTGCATCAAGGGATCTTGTGTGGATCAGTAATTAGGCCCCTCTTTTGCCAGAGCATAACAGAATCATTTGTTATGATTTTAGAATTGCTTACACATCTTTTGATTATATCATATGCTCTTTACTATATTCTATCTAAGCACTACCTCTTTTCTCACATTGATATTTCACAGAGTCAGAAAAATGTTCTGCTTTACCAGAGATCAGTGTGAATAGGCTACTCATGATGCCAAAATAATAAATGTGCATTGACTGAAAACTATCCACCAGGGCTGTCAATGAATATAAATCATACAAATCATTGACTGGCCTTTCAGTCATAGCCTAGACTGTTAAGGGAATTTCATCACACAAATTAAATTCCTGTACGTAGGGAAAATATTAATTTTGTAATTGCAAAAAAAATATGTTATATATATATATTAAATGCAAATCACCCGACGTTTCAGCTAGAGTAACAAAGGAAAAATATTTCATAAACATTTTTCGTCCAAAATTAATCTGTATTTAACCGTTGTTCTATGACGTCAAAATGACGTTAGTTACGATGTTTCATTAAAGCGTTGCCCTGATGAGCGTAAGCGAAACCGGTTGGCACGTTGAAAATACTATTTGTAGTGTCATTTCTCTTTTTTTTTTTATATTTCAGATTTAATTTCCTTAGATTCATTCACCATTTTAAGATCCTATACTCACTGAATTAAAGCCAATAAATGGATAGCAGCTGATGGCACAATATTCTTTCCACTATAGAAAATTCACTGGTGCCTGTGGTGTAAAAGCTTCACTGGTCACTGTGCAATAAATTGAGTCTCTTGAATATCACTCTCTATTGAATCGCTGTCTTCATCAATTTCTTCCCCACAAAACTACACAAAATTTTCACAACTATCTGATAGGTGACAATGGTAATAACAGTTCACTGTCAGATGTTAAGTTCTTGAAAATGTACTATAACAAAAGTACACTAAAGTTTCACAATGATCTTATATTAGTCACAATAGTTAAAATTAGATATCAGAGGTAATATTCATGATCAATACATTACACAACCTGAAATTACATAGAAAAACAGTTAAGTCTTTACCAAAAGACAAAATATTTGACTAGTCCAAATTGAAAGCATTTGCAAGCGACAAAATAAATGAAACCCAATAATTGAAATTTGTTTTGAGATGGGTAGAAAACATTGTGGGGAAATGAGAAAATGCTGGTAACCAGCATTATCTCCTTTTCCCATAATGTTTTCAGGAACAATATTAATATGGGTTGTTAAGTCGCAATTGTGTGGTAAACGGTTAAAACTAGATATACTGCAAAGCAAGATATGCTCCTGAAAGACCATCCCCCTGTAACTGCCTAGTAACCAGCATTTTCCCCTTTTACCACAATCTTTTCTACTCTCCTCAAAACAATTTTCAATTTTTCAGTTGCATTAATTTTGTCATCAGCAAATGATTTCAATTTGGACCAGTCTAAAATTTTGTTGTTTGGTAAAGAGTCTACCCTTTACCACACAATGACAACTTAACGATCCTGACAAAAAAGACTTTTGAAAACATTGTAGGGAAAAGCAGGGTTCCCCCCCGGCATTCAAAATTTGGGGTCATTGTGACCCCCGTCTCTTTGGTTGCGGGTCATTTCTTTAATTTTGGGGATCACTAGATAAATTGGTCTCCTCATCTTCAAGCTGGGATTTCAATACATTTCACCTACAATCTCCAACCAAGTAAAGTCTTTCAGCCATTTCTGATGCAAAGCTCGACTTCATTCTTTTGACAGATGATACATATTCATGCGAATTGCTGCTTCTGGGAAGGCATAAAGTTCTATTCATGTTGCACATAAAAAGTTAGCCTACCTCCTTTCACTGTGACAAGAAATGAAATAAGTTCTTGTACACATGCATTATTAAAGATTTTTTTTAAAGATCTCCTTCTTTATCTCTATATGAAGTCCGAGACCCCACAACATAGGGCCAATTTCCACACCAGGGCCATAATTTGAAGTATTTTGGTAGAGGGTCACTAGATGATGCTACATGCCGTATATGAAAGCTCTAGCCCTTACGGTTTGAGACAAGAAGATTTTTAAAGTTTTTTCTTTCGGTTGCCATGGCAACCACAGTTCTTCATGGAATTCAAATCTTTGAAGTATTCTGAAAGTGCGTTACCTAAGGATCATTTCTGTGAAGTTTCATTGAAATCTGTTCGCCGGTTTCAGAAGGAGAAGATTTTTTATGAGAGCTCTAGCCCTTAAGGTTCGGGACAAGAAGATTTTTAAAGATTTCCTTCTTTATCTCTATGTGAAATCCGTGACCCCACAACAAAGGGCCAATTTCCACACAAGGGCCATCATTTGAAGTATTTCGGTAGAGGTCCACTAGATGATGCTACATGCCAAATATGAAAGCTGTAGCCCTTAGGATTTAGGACAAGAAGATTTTTAAAGATTTCCTTCTTAATCTCTATGTGAAATCCGAGACCCCACAACATAGGGCCAATTTCCACACCAGGGCCATAATTTCAAGTATTTTGGTAGAGGGTCACTAGATGATGCTTCATGCCATATATGAAAGCTCTAGCCCTTACGATTTGAGACAAGAAGATTTTTAAAGTTTTTTCTTTCGGTTGCCATGGAAACCAGAGTTCTTCATGGAATTCAAATCTTTGAAGTATTCTGAAAGTGCATCACCTAAGGATCATTTCTGTGAAGTTTCATTGAAATCTGTTCGCCGGTTTCAGAGGAGAAGATTTTTTAAGTAATTGTTCACGGACGGACGGACGGACATACGGACGGACGGACGCCGGACGGTGATCGATCACAATAGCTCACCCTGAGCACTACGTGCTCAGGTGAGCTAAAAACGATGGCATACCCATGGAATTAGTAAAGAGTCGTTTAGAAATGATAGCTTAGATTATATCGATTACGGCAACACTAGTGTGATGGAAGAATCATGGAAATTGATACTTAGAGTTTTTACAAATTTTGACAGTTTTAAGACTGTTGAGGCCAAAATATCTCACATAATATCAAAAAGTTAATATCCACAATCTGTAGACACGGCCCGAAAAATTAACTGAAATTGAGCCCAGTGGAAAAAGAGCTCACGAAATTTTCCACCTGATAGGGATGGGAGAAAAATAATAGTATGATACTGCCATGCTTTTCTCTCTTCAAACTGAAATTCTAAACTTACACAATACCCTCTGGGAAAAGTCGTAGGAACAAAACTGACTCAAAGGATTGGGCCTGAAAACATAGAAAACGACACATATCCAGATATGATATGAGCCACGCTCTGTGAAAAAGGGACTTAATGCATTAGCAAACAAGAGCGGCAAATTGTCGTAAGATACGCCCGTCCCACCGCCAGTTGTCGAGGGGGTATAATAATCGTAAAGGGCAGGTAATGCAACAAACATGTTTACCAAGTCTCAAGTCAATTTGACTTGAGGTGACAAAGTTCCGTTCTAGACAAGCAAGAAATACTGTAAAAATGAAGATCAAAGTGGAATTACTCAAAATCCGCACTAGGTAGAGTTATTGTTCTTGCGCACTGTACTCCGTAATATTGCAACAAACATGCATACCAAGTTTAAAGTCACTCTGACTTGAGATGACAAAGTTATATTCCGGACAAGTACTAAATGCTGTAAAAATGACGATCGAAGGGAAAAAACTCAAAGACAGCAAGTGGTAGAGTTACAATTCTTGCGCACTGCACTTCCAAATATTGAAACAAATAAGCATACCATATTTCAAGTCATTCCTACTTAACATGACAAAGTTTTGCTCCGGACAAGCAAGAAATGCTATAAAAATGAAGATCAAAGGGGGAATAACTCAAAATTCGTGCTAGGAAGAGTTATGGTTCTTGTGCACTGCACTCCGTAATTTTTCAACAATAATGCATACCAAATTTGAAGATGTTCAGACTAGAGATGACAAAGTTATATTCCGGACAAGCAGAAAATACTGTAAAAAGGACGATCAAAGGGAAATAACTCAAAGACAGCACGAGGTAGAGTTATGGTTCTTTCGCACTGCATTCCATATTATTGCAACAAACACAAATGCCAAGTTTCAAGTCAATCGGACTGCAGATGACAAAATTATGTTCCGGACAAAGAACTGGACGCAGCCCGCCCGCCCTCCCGGACGACCGCCAGCCCGCCCGGGAGTTATTGTTCTTGCGCACTGTACTCCGTAATATTGCAACAAACATGCATACCATGTTTGAAGTCGTTCTGACTTGAGATGACAAAGTTATAATCCGGACAAGCACTAAATGCTGTAAAAATGATGATCAAAGGGAAATAACTCAAAGACAGCAAGAGGTAGAGTTACAATTCTTGCGCACTGCACTTCCAAATATTGCAACAAGTAAGCATACCATATTTCAAGTCATTCCTACTTAACATGACAAAGTTTTGCTCCGGACAAGCAAGAAATGCTATAAAAATGAAGATCAAATGGGAATAACTCAAAATTAGTGCTAGGAAGAGTTATGGTTCTTGTGCACTGCACTCCGTAAATTTTCAACAATCATGCATACCAAATTTGAAGATGTTCAGACTAGAGATGACAAAGTTATATTCCGGACAAGCAGAAAATACTGTAAAAATGACGATCAAAGGGAAATAACTCAAAGACAGCAGGAGGTAGAGTTATGGTTCTTGTGCACTGCACTCCGTATTATTGCAACAAATACAAATGCCAAGTTTCAAGTCAATCGGACTGGAGATGACAAAGTTATGCTCCGGACAAACAAAAATGGTGTAAAAATGACGATCAAAGGGAAATAACTCAGAGACAGAACGAGGTAGAGTTATGGTTCTTTCGCACTGCACTCCGTATTATTGCAACAAACACAAATGCCAAGTTTCAAGTCAATCGGACTGCAGATGACAAAGTTATGCTCCGGACAAAGAACTGGACGCCGCCTGGACGCCCGGACGCCCGCCCGTACGCCATGAGTGATCCCATAATACGTCCCGTCTTCGACGGGCGTATAAAAATGTATCGACCATGTCAGCCTGCGCAGTCCGCGCAGGCTGACGTGGCTGGAATTTTGTTACTATTTGTATACTTTCTGCGTGTCAAAGAACCATTCTACCTCATTATTTAGTCGGTTGTAAGACAGAATTGATGTTATGGATCGATAATTATATGACGACTTGCTTGGTTCGATGCAGCACGGAGATGCATTAAGCTCCTTTTACAGACCGTGAATCATATATATATATATGCAAACCCGGATTAAAGGATATATGTCTTAACTCTATCATTGCAAATGTCGACTTCAATAGCATTTGTGGACGGAGTAGATAAAGTACAGACTGAATAAAACGTGCAGTCTCATGTTTAATGCTTAATTATTACAGAAACCTTTTTAAACTGTTGTTGAAATTTAGTTTTAGTCCACGAAAGAAGTTGTATTTGTTTAATCGGGTTGAAAGAAAGGTAGACGACTACGTATTTAAAGCCAATTAGGAGGCTGTCAACAATGTTATGTCAGGATCTAACAGGTCTTATACTCTGAATGATCGAAAGTTTACTTTTTTGTCTATTTGATCTCAAAACCCTGCTTAAACTTTTTAGCCTGTAGTTGTTGCAGTGTTCAACAAGAATTGTGGGCCCAATTACTGGTAATAACCGTACTGTAGTAACTAAGAGCAAACCTATAGTTCCTTTGATTAGGACCGTTTAATTCACAACTGTTGCTTTTCAGAGAGAATTGCCATCTGGTCGAATTTCATGAAAAATGGCTGTATTTTATTTTCATTTTGACAAATTAATTGTACTCTTACCTCTCGAGAGAAAGTCTGCGCATTTGAAACAACGTTATCTAGGATGTGTGCTTTATCTTCAACCAGTTTACGATCGGCCTGAAACAAAATTGTATTGAAAACAATACTGAAAAGAATTTAATGCAAAATTACTGTATTGTATGCAAAATTTTATAAGCACAATGAATGTGATTTTCTATTAACAATTATTATTATCCTTTTAAGCATACTGGACGATACTAGAAAAACGGCCTACTAATTTACAAAAAAGCGAACGTTCTAACTGTACAATTACATTGCTAAAGCCCATGCTTCCGTCTCTGCTATTTGCAAAGCGTTGTAATATGCACTAGCAGCTAGTGGTTTGTAAGTGTCTAGCATTTTTTGTTCTTTTTCCCCATAATGATTTCCCTTTCACGATAAAAGCATTTCCTTGTCCTCGAAATATTTTCTCTGTACTACAGTTTTTGGGTCTAGAAAAATGATATAGTGCACTTACCTCTGAGCACGATGATCCAAACCAGAAATGGAGAGATCGTCCATTCTGTGATACAATCTGAAAAAAAAAATGTAAAAAAATTCATTAATACGATACATATAAGGAAAATCAAGGTACACATGGATAGGTGCACAATTAGGTGACATACCGTCGAAAATAACTTGAAACACTTACAAAAAATCAAAGAAACGAGCAGCTCCCTAGCAAGGGAGTTCAATGCATCTCCGTGATGAACTATACCGAAGCAGGTCATCACAAAATTATGGATCCATAAATCCTTTTTGTTCAACAATCGACTGGATCATGAGGTAGACTTGTCATCCAGAAAATTGACCAATAACAAAAGGTTTCGACCCAGGTCAGCCTGTGCAGTCCGCGCAGGCTGACCTGGTCGAAACTTTTCACCGAGCATGGCTTAAAAAATCTTATCCTCATTTTCTATGTATAACAATCTGATGATTTCAATGCATTGAACCATGTTGATGGTGATATGCAGAACTTGTTCAGTTCTGAGTTTTTTCTCGACAAACAAAATACATCGACTTTTATGACAAAAGATCTTAATAAGGATCGACTCTCTTGTATATCACCTGACTGGAGCAGCGAATGCAGACAGCAGTCTGAGACATCCAACGTTTTCAAGGATATAAATCGCCTGAGAGAGAGAGAGAGAGAGAGAGAGAGTGAGAGAGAGAGAGAGATCCTACTACCCCAACACTTTGTAACGGGTAATTCCGTTCGCATAAATATTAAAATAACTTAACATTACAAGAAGTAAGAGCACAGACCCAAACAATAAAGATACAGCGAAATATCAATTTTAACTCTTACAGCGCCTTTCACAACTATAGTTGCTTTCGCGGTCAGTATAGATCAAGACCAAAGTCCGTATTCACAAACCATTCTTAAGAAATTTCTTAGTCTTACTCTTTAAGACTTTCTAAATTTGAAAGCTACACATCTGCACAGTCCGCTTTACTGAAACACTATTGAAGAAAGTAGCCTTGAAATTGCACGTAATTTTCTCTTATTTCAAGACTATAATAGTCAGTAAATGTTGGGTTTATACGGCACTCTAAGGGTGAACGACCGACCTGTAATACGATGTAGGCGTTGCCCTCGTGGAAAAACCCATATTCCTGTTCAATAACTGGCTTGAGTTCCGTCCCCTGAAATTGAAGGGTATATTTTAAGTTATTTCACAGCATTCTTAAATGGTGTTCAATTCTTAAGACTTCAAGAGTAATTCAAGTCTGTTTCGTAGACAGTACAGGCCGATGTCAGACTGCACAAACACTATTCTGTACTTGTTCGCTATGCTTAGATAGATCTAGATAGACAATGTGCATTCGCCTTAAAACGCTGAAAACATAAAATGGGCCTCTTCAAATTGGAAAAGCAACTGATATATTGTCATTTCAAGATTTTTTTTTTTTTTTTGGCCGGAATATGTATCAAAATATGGTACAGTGTAGATCCAAGATCATACTGTTCTTGACCTACACTGTGCGCAAAAGCACCCACAACCGCTTGTTTAACGTTTAAATGGTTAAAGAAAGTTAAAGTAACATTTCCTTTTTCCATATTACAGCTGAACATTTTCTCAATTTCTCACGTTGGGCATCTTCTCTTCTCATTTCACAGACAAAATCAATAAATTCAATAATATCTACCGATAATCATTGGAGAATAAAGAATCTTCGCGATGAATTAAACCCATACTTCAACTAAGCCCTCTGTATACAATGTGCGTGACCTTTCATGGTTAGGCGTACTAACAAAGATTTACAAAGTAAATATACAAATGGATGGTGCTCTAGCAAAAAGAGGTTTAATGCATCTCCATAATGCAAAATACCAAGCAAGTCACTATATAATTATGGGTCCAGAAAATCCATTTTGTCAAACAAAGGACTAATCACAAGGTAAACTGGTCCTTTGACAAGCAGAAAATTGACCAATATCAAAAGGTTTCGACCCAGGTCAGCCTGCGCGAACTGTGCAGACTGATCTTGGTTGATACTTTTTGCAAATGCATCAAACCCCCTTGTCATAAAGCATGACTTTAATTTTCTATGAATAATTTTGTTCTGTTTATAGAAATAGTTCTATCAGTTCGACCAATGACAAAACAAGTCCCGGTATTTTAGTGCGGGTTGCATTGCAAACGTCGCTGTTAAAGGAGCAATTAAAATGAGCCGTACTCTGTGAAAAGGGGGCTTAATGCATCTGAAAAAAAAAAATCGATCCATTTCAGCCTGCCCAGTTCTCGGAGGTTGTCATGGATCGAAGTTTTTTGTTATGGGTTAATTTTCTGTATGTCAAAGGACCATTCTACCTCATGATTTAGTCGGTTGTTAAACAAAATGCATTTTATAGATCTATAATTACATAATGAAATGGGTTGTATAATGCATCATTGAGATGTATTCAACCCCCTTTTACCAGAACATGGTTCAAATATAAGATCTCAAATTATACTTGTACATGTGTGTGGAATCGAAGTACCACTTCGTATTTCGAGTGTTTTCGGATAATCAAAGATTCACTTGAACTTTCAGTAAAAGTAAAACGTACAAAACGTGAACTAGGTCATGGCACACTTGTGATGAACAATCCCGAGTTGTAACGAACTCCAGAAAGAACACTTCTGGTAACATTATTGGAAAAGGAGAAAATCCTGGTAACCAGCATTTTCTCCTTTTCCCATAATGTTTCCTAGCCTTTTAAAGACAAATATCTTTATTTGAGCAATATTTGCTTTTCTGCCCGTAAACGCTTTAAAAAATAACAAAATTAAAGACATAGTTATGTAGAAAACTGTAAATGGTCGCGTTTAGAATTCGGTATGGTTTGTTGGCTGTAAAAGTCTTTTACCTCTAACCTCCAGATACGAAAGACTGGCACGTCGAGGTCAACGTCCATAAACGCAGGCTCCATGGGTGTCATAGCCGTTGGTGATGACCCCCGGAGTTCTCTGTCACCCTGTGCGGTATTCGCGGCATCGTGTGATCTAGTTGAAATATTAATAATAGAGCATTTTGTAAAAATTCTTATCATCAACATCAAGTTATATTGGTGCAATCCCTAATCCAAAAAGCACTGAATCGACAAATAGGACTTTTTTTTTAATTAAGAGAAGAAATAATCCTAATTATTGCTTTTTCAAGGCTGTTTTAATGATATATGTGACAATGCAGTGAACTGCGTAGATCGAAGAACAGACTGCACTTTTTGTGCACTTTTTGTGCAGTCTGATCCAGATATACACAGTCCGCTTAAGCACCAAAAGCCGATTTCAGCCCTCCTAGGGGCTCTAGGTCCTTTTGGCTAATGATTTATAAAAATCTGCCCTACAAGTACTTTTAAAATACAATACCAGAGACATTGTTGCATCTGCCATGACCTCATCTATAAATGTTCCTTTCCATGACCTCATTTTGTATTTACTTAGGTCTAAACGATTACAAAAGTTACGATGTTTCTCAAGCATTTTAAAGGAAGCCTTCAAGGACCTGAGATATGGTTACACGAAACTTTAAAGCAGACACGAGAAGTTTATGACCAGACTAAAATCAGACTGCAAAAAAGTGCAGGTTGTTCCTCGCAAAGGTTACCGGGCCAGTTTTCACAAACGGTCTACATAGCAATTTCAGACTAATTCTAGATTTAGAAAATAGCTTATTGCCTGATTGGCTTAACCATTTGGTTCAGCCAGTCAGAAATTTCGTTACTTTGAAACTTAACAAAAAATTCTAAAGAGTTAGGCTTAGACTGCTATTTTGAATGATCGGGGAATACAGACTTTGACGCCACAATACCAAAATTAAAAACATGGTAAATATTTCTAATTACCTTGAACTCATCGATGACGCAGGTCGTGGATGTAAGACAACAGCACGCCGGCTGACAGGTCTCTGTGATCCCGGGCTGAAACCGGAGAGGGAAGAAGATGGACCTTTCTTGAGTTGGAAGCTCAAAACTTTTCCGGGTTTACCATCTGGACTGCTGCACCGTGTCTCGAACCTGGTCTGTATGCAACTTTTCGGCCTGAGTGCTGAAAAAAGGTAACGTTGGATAATGATGCATGTTTATGTGTATGATATCAACTACATGTGTACTCTATACGAATAAATGAGCCATGCTCTGTGAAAAAGGGATTTAATGTATGTGCAAAAATTATTGATCAATACCAGCCTGTGCAGTCCATAATCATATAACGACTTACATGTATAATGTACCATACAGATGTATTAGATCCCTTTTTTGCCAGAGCTCAGCTCAATTTCAATTTTCATGAAAATTTTAGTATGTACGTGTACATCAATCAGTTGGCATTCTGTTTACACACTGATAAAAGCAAAGCAATCGTTTTAGAATTAACCTGACATGATTGATACTGTTATGTTTAACCATTGTTTCATACAAAACTAGTCATAAAATACCATATATCTAGCTACCATGATTTATTTTAAAGCAACAATAACATTTCTGACTTATTGTTTTGTTTTTATCGATACGTAAGAAGAATGCCGTTGCTGCACTATGTAGTGAAACGAGAATAAAAGACTCTGTGTGACGTCAGCAACAGTGGCGCCACTGAAGAAGAAGAAGAAGATTGCCACACAAAATCCAAGCTTATTAAAAGGCCAACATCACTTTCTACCAAATAATCCCGAGGTTTAACCTTCTCAAGAAGATCTTTGAAGACATTGTGTGAAAAAGAAAAAATGCTTTTAACCAGCATTTTCTCGTTTTCTCACAATGTTTTCTACCCTACCAAAGTAGAGATATCATCACTCGAGCTATATTTATTTTGTTGTTTGCAATGCTTTTACTTGAGTTTAGACCCAAAATCTTGTCGGTTGGCAAGGAGTTAAGTCCCACTTTTCTTCCATAGAGTACAGCACATTATCCCTACTTGTATTTGTCTGACAGATGTTTGTAGAACTCTACAACACTATCAACATGACGTGCTGAGAGCTCGTTTCACTTTGAATATCTCTGTTTTAAAGTAATCTGGAGTCCAAATCATCAAATTTTAATATAAATTAGGCCTTTGTAAAAGAGACGGGTTTAATCAAGGACCTAATCAAATACATCAGTCTTAAACAATTCTTTCTTCTTCAAAAAAGGACTAACCGACACACACTCTCTCTCTCTCTCTCTCTCTCTCTCTCTCTCTCTCTCTCTCTCTATGTACGTATGTATGTATGTATGTATGTATCCAAACGCGCGGATAACAAAATTTCTTAAAACGTCAGGATCAGTTCAGATTAAGTTTAACATCCACACATTTGTTGCGTGGTATTTAAAACAGACCTATTAAGCTAGAGATAAACTTGAAATACATGCTGTCGAATAATACCTGATTGTCAAAAGACAAACTTTCCACTGGAAACATTTTAGCTTTTTACCCAACTATTCCGTGTCGTTACGACTCCAAAGAAAGATGGTTTTGAAAACATTCTGGAAAAAGGAGAAAATGCCGGAAACCGACAAACACATGTACCATCATATGAGCAAGTTTTCACTTGTTGCCTGCATATATCATTGATATAAACCTGTCTAAATGTTTGTCGCCTAGTAAAGAGAGAGGTACTTTATCTTCCCAGTATGTCCTTCTAGCCAGACAAACGGTGATAAGCCGTAAGTAGAGAACGAATTACCGTCAACAAACTGCGAAGCGAAGCGGATAAAAAAAAAACACATCTATTATTCAATTTGTTTGGATGCAGGGTGTCAAGTCAAGTTAGGAAGATTTTGCGGGACGGTGTAAATCAAGATCATACTGAATAACATTGAGAGTATTTTTTCACTCAATATCAAAGCGTAAAAGATACATTGCTGTTTTTGAGAGTTTCCTATTATAGATTAGGATTGAAAACGCCCCCTTTTTTTAAACCCTTTTGTCACCGTAGACGATATCATATAGCCACTTGCAGACGATGTAGAGATCAGTCTGCGTGAAAACGTAAAGCCTCATCTTGGATCTACCGCCTTTGCCACTTGATTCTTACTTTTCGGCGGCAATGCCAGTTCATCCCTTTGGTAACGGTGAGATTTTAATTCTAGATGTCGAAAATAGACGAATTTATATCCTTGCTTTGAAACAATTTAATCCTAGGCGGCTAACAGCAACTTAATGCTCTTTTGCTGGATTTGTAGATCAAGATCAGACTGCAAAGAACGTGCAATCTGATCTTGGATCTACACTATCCGATACGGCGAGATTGATTTTATCAGCGAAAAGAATTTTGAAATCGCTTTTATTATTACGTTTTTCGTCTATAGGCCACACATTATTTTTCTTTAAATTACAGTGAGTCGCCCTCTGTCAATAGGGGGCTTTATGCATCTCCGTGGGGCAGTATACCAAAGTATCGAACCATGTCGGACTGTGCAGGCTGACATAGGACGATCGATACTTTTTGCAGATGCATTAAACCTCCTTTTCACAGGGAATGGCTCATGTGTTTTGCACTTTAACACTTAAAACTGTAGTTTAAGTTGATCCACAACAGACAGGCTATTCGTTTTATTTTATTTTGTATTTGATACTTGATCTAAGTCTGAGGCCGTATTCTACACCAATTAAAATGATATGGGTTGTCTATGAGAGGATAGGAAACTGCGTTGGAAGAGAAGAATATACTGGTTACCATAACTTTTTTCTCATTTTTCAACGCTCCATTCAAAAGCACTCTTCCGCAAGGTTATTGACACTCGTGACGTGTTGTAAAGGTTAAAAAAGCGTTTCTCACAATTGGTACATAATTATTTCCTCTGATATCCCAAAAGCCAGTAACGGAGGTACAAAATACGTGAATCTTATGCAGAATCAATTTGGAGATTTTATGTGAAATGACGTCTTGCAGACGACCGTTAAGATACATCCTCACAGCTACAGAGAAAAAAACGCTCTTAAAACTTGAAAGTGTGAAGGATGGTTCAGCTGTGTAAACTTAGGTAAATAACCAGTATATATAGTGTAAGGGATATAAAAACTAAAGGAGTTTGTCCTCATTTAAAACCGGAAATGACATCAGCGATTGATTTGATGGCCACCAAAACATGAAATGCACTTTCTATCCGTCGAGATATGTGCAACCTTGCAGCCGCCAGGGCCAACATTTGACATGAAGATACAAGAATTATTATATTTTCATAAAATAAGGTTAAAAAGGGTTGAAAAAAAAACTAGCTGAAAACTGGCTAAAAAAACGAGTATAGATGTATTTTAAAGCCGTTTTTCAGCAGACCACCTCTCAGAACTTTATGAACAAAAAAAAAAAAAACGCTCATCGGCGGACATATAGACCGTAAAAATGTCCACATTAAGAAACGGGGCTTAGATTCAACATTTTTTTTTTCCCTCAAACTTCCTGAGTGTTCGGTAAACTTACGGAAATACATAAATATGTTTATCAAATACTCGTACGGTTATGAATTTATGATATCTCAATCTTTGGTCCATATACCAAAGATAATTTCGAAATACTTACATAATTTCTTAATTTCTTTATATCCGTCCATGTTTCAATTAACATTGCATTTTTTTCGGTGAAACTTTTTTAATTTATTTCATACAATCACAATTAAAGTACAGGATAATTCAAAGGACACACGTAAAAATCCCAGAAGTTCAAAATCACACGTAAAAGTCCGAGAAATTCATCTAACACTTAAAAACTCCGAGTTAATCAAACTACACTTAAAAATCCCAGTAATTCAAATCACACGTAAAAATTCTGAGTAATTCAAGCTACAGGTAAAAATCCGAGTAATTCAAAATACCCGTAAAAATTACAGTAGTTCAAATCACATGTTAAAATTCTGAGTAATTCAAACTACAGGTAAAAACCCGAGTAATTCAAATCACACTTAAAAATTCCGAGTAACTCAAACTACACGTAAAAATTCCATGTAAATCATATTACACATAAAAATTCCGAGCAATTCAAACCAGACATAAAAAAACCCGCGTAAATTCAAATCACAAATTAAAACCACAAAAAATTTCAATCCATGTTACACCTTAGAATATTACACCCATTCAGTAATCCTTTACTATGAGTATCAACCTTAGAGGCCCTACAGCTGTTTTTATTTAATTCAGTTTAACGCGGTCTGTTTATTTAAGCCTTTGGTGCAAATGAAAGATTGAACCGCTGTAGCGGAAGGTTTAGATCAAGATCAGAATGTGAAGCCTGATCTTACACTTATACCATCCAACATTTTGTATGATGTTCTAGCCAAAGCCGCCTTGAAATTTGACTTGTACTTATAATTAACTCATTACCAGGGGGCAAAACTTTAGAATTTTATCCAAGTTGGAAGCATTTGCAGACGCTGAATTGAATGTGGCTAAATTTGTTGGTTTTGTTCTTGAAAGGTTAGAAAACATTGAGGAAAAGGCAGAAAGTGCTTCAAGCATTTTCGCCTTTTTCCACTATGTTTTCAAAGACCTTTATTCTCAGGGAAATTGAAAATCGGGATTGTGTGGTAAAGGGCTAATTTGGCGTTGTCTGATCAACATAATTACATCCGTTGAACTAATATAGAGCTGCAAGCTTTACCACTTCTCCATCTACAGGACTAAACAGTAATTGTGCTAAAGTAAAGAAGCAGAACACAGATAAATTGTTAATGAAAAAGTATGCATATAAAACGGAAAATCCTTTCATTTTACGATGTCCAAGTACCACGAACCACAGAACTTCTCTTTTTCGCAGGTACATTAACCCAAAATGAAACTCTGTCAATAGCTCTCTTGATGAAGAATTTGTCTGTGATAAATCACGTGAACACTTTACTACCAGCAGACAGCTCCTGAAAACAAAGTGGCATTTTCTCCTTCTTTATTTTGAGTTATTATTTCACCGAAGTCAACCAGCAGGTCGTTGATTTGAATCCTCGGCTCCGTCAGTTTTCCGTCCGAGGACCGAAAGTAGTCAATGTTGCAATAGGATTCATTCCTCTCTCACCGCTGATCATTGTTTCGATGGTGGTTATGTGCGATAGCAAGCAATGCCTTGGGAAGAACATTGTGCGAGGCACTGGTAAAAGAAAATCCAGGACTGCATGGATAGATGCACTGGTAATTGAAATAATTTTGAAAACGGCGTTAAACACTATACAAAAAAAATCCTCGGGAAACGTTGGGTCGTTTGGTAATGGTGTAACTCCGCAGACAAAAGTTTTGACTCGTTCAGATTTTGCAGACGACGAAATAAACATTACTTAGAGTATGAGATCTGTCTATGAAAAGGTAGAAAACATTCTGGGAAAAGGAGACAATGCTGATAATTATCAGCATTTTCCCCTCTACCTGCAATGTTTCCAATGGCTTTTTTTCATCGGGGTCGTGGAAGCACGGAACTGAGAAGTCAAGGTTTAACATGAATAACAAGGACAACGGAATGCGTCCTGATATTGATCTAATCCCGTGTAAAAGATTGATTGATTGATTGATTGATTGATTGTATGGTGTTTAACGCCGTTTTCAACATTATTACAGTTATATCGCGGCGGCTAGTGCACCTATTCATTCTTTCCTGGAGTTTCTTTTACCAGTACTCAGCTCAATATTATTTCCAAGCCACTGGCTGCTTTCCCACAAAACCATCGTCGAAAGAATGGTCAGCGGTGAGAGAGGAATGAATCCTGTCGCAATGACTATCATCAATCCTTGGAAGGAAATTGACCGTTCTCAAGTCCTGTACGCTACTGACTGAGCTACCTCCGAGGAGAGCAAAAATATCAAATTTCAAACCTGAATAATAGATAGGGAAATAATTGCACGTGATTAACCCTAAGGCTGCTAAGCGCGACTCAAGGACATTTTACGGACAGTGTTGATCAAGATCAGACTGCACACTACGAGCAATCTGATCTTGAATCTAAACTGTCCGATCAGGAGATATTTGTCCCTCCCCCCCGAAAAAAAAAATACCTGTTAAATAGCAAAATTTGGGTTTTACTACAGGCTTGAAAGTTTCAGTTCACTTATTTTGCAGGTAAAGGGTTAATAATGCCAGAATTAACTAAAAGATATGCAAAGGCAAGTTCAACTGGCATTTAAATGGAATCAAACCAAACTTTGTGTTGCGAGTTTAAAAAAAAAAATCTGATCAAAGACGACGAATTGTCATTCGCTTGTAAATATGGCTTTAGAATTAAAACAGATAAAAATGTATGTACAAAACAGAAGAAATTACCCAGATTATTTTTCTATTTTTCACAGAACAAGTTCCTATACTGCTTGTAATTCCACTTCTGTGCAGTCTGATCGTAATCTATGCAGTTCGTGAAAGTTTATGGTTTCGTCCATGACGCTGAAAGAATCAGGCTGCATTATACTGATTGACGATATAGAAGTGAATCTTTAACCCTAAGGCTGCTAAGCGCGACTAATTAGCAGACCTTTAGCAGACAGTGTAGATCAGGATCAGACAGTACAGAATTTGCAGTCTGATCATGGATCTACACTTTCCGATTAGGAAATTTTTAACTCTGAAACGTAGCTTTGAAATAGCAAAATTTGGGAGTTTTTTATCGATTCACTTATTTAGCAGGTGGGGGGGGCTAAATACTGCTGGATCAGTGTTTAAAACGAAAAGCAGAATAAGATTAGAAGGGAAGAGAAATTGTAGATCTTGAAAGCCTGTCCTGTACTTGGCTTGAAAAAAAATCAGGGTCACATGCCAATCTATTTTTGTCTTGAATTTCCATAAAAAAAAAAGCTCATTTTTCCGTACAAAACGACGCATTTTTGACCCAAGACCTACAAATATTGGTCGGAATTACATCCAATTTATCTATGAAATGACGATATACAGAGAATATATAGAATAGTAATGCTAACAACCGAGCTATCCGTAACCTTACATTTATACCATGTTCCCGGTAGCCATGGCAGCCCCATTTGTCCGGAACGTGGTGTGCCGTGAGATTTTGTTTGTTTTTTCTCCATTCACCAAGTTCAGTCAGGTCTCTTTACGGTACCTGACGGTGTCCGTGACAAGCCGTGATGGGAAGTGGTTGCTCAGTTCCACTGTGCCCAAAGATCTCCTACGGCTACCTGCGTTCTACCAAGGATGCGAGAACGTTCCATCCCGGCCCGTAAAGTTCTGATCAGCCCTCTCGCGTTTCTTATGTTCCTTTCAAGGTCTGACACGTTCATCACATTCTGTAAAGGTTTTCACATGCATACTGGCATGCAAAGATGAAGATGATTTTGTTTTTGTATATTTGCTCGGTGCATTCATACAATCTTTGTCTTAAAAAGCTAGTCAACATGGCGGCGATACAAGTCATGTGAAATCCAGAGGGTTTTTGAGTTGAAATTTGTGGTTAATTCTGGAGTGAAATGTTCTTAATTTTGGAACCTTTATTTGTGGGAACTGATTATCTGTGAGTTGTTATGAGGAATTTGTGAATTGGACTTTAATTTTAAGGATTTTGAGCAGCTGAAAATTTGAACGTCTAAATGCAGAATTGTTACGGATGAACGATTATCGAGCCAGGTATACAGGTCTTAAACTATAAATAGCTAAACATCAGCACGTGCACTGTGAGCTTGTCTTTCTCGTGTATTCTCGTGTATTCGTCAGGAAAAATAACTCTATTTACATTTGCATCAAGATGGCGTCGAATCCTGACTCAAGCCAGACTATTATACCCGCTACTGATTTACTTGAAGGTTCAGTTTGTGACACTGATGTTGATAACGATGAACGTGATACTGGTGATTTGGTAGTTAATTTGTCTCAAAGTGTGAGCAAAGGTCGCAGTAATGTCATTAAAAGAAAGGCGTCCCCACTGTACAAAACGGGAGCTAAGCGCACTACGACGGCCCGTAAGCCTAAATGCAATCAATCATTTAGTGAGTCTTTAGTTACTGCCTTTAAAGATCCTTCTTTGATAGAAACAATCGCCCCGATTCTTCAGGCTATAATCAACCCAGCTATTCAGTCTTCAATTCAAGCGGCTGTAAGTGTTGAAGTCAAAAACCTGCAATCTGGTGTATTTAGTCAATTATTAGAAACTACCTCAAAGCTGCATGATACAGTTGAGAAACAGGTAAATGTCATTTCTGAACAACGGTCCAAATTAGAAAAGCTCTCTCAAGAATGCGACGAAAAATCAAAATTTGTTGATGACCTCCAGAGTAAAGTTGTCACGCTATCTGATGAACTCGATTCTATGAAAGCATCACTGAATGACATTGAACAATGTGGCCGCCGTAATTCATTGCGGTTCACAAACATCAAACTTGATCCAAAAATGCAAGAAGCAGAGTTAACTGAGCAGATGACTAAGTTCATTAATACAACGATGCTGAAAAGGGGTGCAAGTATTGACGAGAGTGATATTGATCGATGTCATCCCATTGGCCGTAGAGTAACTAACGGACGTGGACAAGTTCTAGTAAAATTCCACAGCTACCATAAGAAGAAGGAGATTTTCTATTCTAAGTCCAATCTTCGTGACATCCCTGATCGTATCTATGTTAATGAAGATCTTACAAAGTATAATTACAAGATTGTCAAGGCTTTGAAAGAGATGAAGCAGGTAGACCAATTGCATAGCTATCGGACCAGTAATGGCAACGTTTATGCTAAGAAACTTGAAAATAGCAAACCCCTTAGGATACACAGGCTGAGTGATATTCGAGATCGTCTAACTGCTGCCGTCTCCGCTGATCCTGAGTAACCACCAGGCAAACTTTAAAAGTATCAGACTTATCAATAGCCAGTATGTTAATTCTCACAGATAGTTTGAATCAGGTCTATAAATTTCTAGGAGATAAACTGTGTGTAGTTATTTGAAGAGACAAGGATAAGCGCATATAAATACCAGATTTCATGTAATTATACGAAATTACTTCTAACAACCAGATACGAGAGCTTCAGTTTATGTAGCATATATGTCATAAGACGTTTATAACTTTAATACCACAAAATCCAGACTTTTGTTGGCCCTAAAGAAGCCTTTTGAAAGCATTTTCCCACAATGTTTCCTACCCTTACTAATCAATTTTCAATTTTTGAGTCTTATTTATTTTGTCGTCTGCAAATGCTTCCAAATCGGACAATCTTATTTTTTTTCCTGTTTGGTAAAGAGTTAAAGGTATTTCTCTTATCAGTTAACCATTTGTTCAAAATTTGTCTACATGCCTGATCAAATACCAAGTTCATCTTACGGATACGCTGATACTCATGATTATAAACCGATTTGCGGAAGGCATAGACTGAGATCTGACTGCATTTATGTGCTGTTTGATCTCTGTCTACGGTTTCCACTGCTATGTAAACGTTTTAGAAATAAAAACTGTCTACGAACTATTATAGTCAAATATAACTACTCTACCCCAGAATGGCTGTTTTTTCTTGTCTATTTCACATGATTCTTGATTAGACAATATTTTGTAAGACTTGTCCAGATCGAAAGTAATATTGCAGAGAAGGAGTTAATCATGTATGAAATGTGCGTACGTTTAGTATCGAAAGGAGGACAACACAGTGGTTAATAGTGTATGTCATCTTTTCCATAATTTTTGGAAAGCTCTTTTCCTATGAATATTTGTATATAAGTACAAATTTATTTTAAAACAAATGTTGAAACGGTTTTTCATATCAGTTAGTGTAGGCCGGATTGCTAACTTAAAAACTAAAGCATCTACATTTGCTTGAATCTCGCTGATTACTGAACCATTACTACTTAATCTAGAGTTTCTAAAACCTGAAAAAGATAGCTGTCTAGGTCGTTGTGGGGAAAGAGGAAATGCCTGTAACAAGCATTTTCTTCTTTTCCCACAATGTTACCTACCCTTTCAGATACAAACTAAATTGTTTAGTGCATACGTATTTTGTATTACGTAATCTACAATGTATTGTAGAAAAAGGGGTTAAATATGTAATTATCTTACTCAGATGTTTCTGTTTAGTCCATTACATTTCACACATGAAGCTTAATTAGACAATATTTTTAAAAACTTGTCCAGATTTATAATAATTTATGAAAAGAGGTTAGTTGTGGATTAAATGTATATAAGTTTGATACTGAAAGGAGGACATCACTGTGGTCATCAGCGTATGTCATCTTTTCCAACAATGTTTTTAAAGCTCTTTTCCTATGAATATTTGTATAAAAGTTCAAGTATTTTATCAAACAATATAGTGAAGCGATTTATTGCATCTGGCAGTCGTGTAGGCAGTATGATTTAATTTAAAACGTAATTGATCTACAGTTATTTGATTCTTATTCAGTAATTAATCCATTTCTACACAATCCCGAGGTTCAAAAACATGTAGAAAGATAGCTGTTGATATCACTGTGGAGAAGAAGGAAATGCTTGTAACAAGCGTTTTCTTCTTTTCTCACAGTGTTATCTACCCTTTCTGATGTAAAGTAGATTTTTTGGTGCATACGTACTTTGCACTATGGAACCTCTAACATTTTGTGTCAGTCTGAAAATTTGACGTCTGTTAATGGGTTGATAACAAAAGGACAAAAAGACAAACCAGTCTGGCCAAAGTACAGATTGGCATTTATGAGTGATAATGGATTTTCCTGCTGGGCATAAAAAAAACTATATTTAGACAGGTCCCATGTTGATAGGTAGGAAAATCGTGCAGCATGCGATGTAAACATAACACCAAGTTGTCCTAAGATGTCCAATATTTTTTCTTTACTGGCAATTACATTTTCTTGTAAGATGACTTATATAGACGACATTTCTTAAATACTTGTCCAGGTTTAAATGTATTGTAGAAAAGGGGTAAATTATGTAGTTATCTTACCCAGATGTTTTCTTTTTGTCAATCACATTTCACACAAAATGCTGAATTTGACAATGCTTTTAAGACTTGTCCAGAAATGTAGTAATATGAAAAAAGAGCAGAACTGCTTTTAATTTGGGCCAGTCTTGAAAAAAAAAAAAACTAAGGCATCTGGTAATAGGTTAATAATTAATGGACCACTATTCAAACCAATCAGGTCATAGTACAGTTGTGGACCTGAGATTGATTATGTAATCTTCTACTGGGAAAACCACTTTCTATTTTTAGACTTGTTCTATGATAACAAGTAGGAAAGCGGACAGCATGTGATGTATATAAAACACCAAAGTTCTTTTTTTAGTTGAAGTTATTCTGAATTGCTGTCAGCTATCGTTTTAACTCTTTACCACACAGTCCCGTCTTTTAACGAAACTGAGGAGGAAGCCTTTTGAGAGCATTGTGAGGAAAGGAGAAAATGCCGGTAACCAACATTTTCTCCTTTTCCCTCAATGTTTTCTGCTCTTGCAAGGAAAAATTTTAATTTTTTTGCCACTTTGATTTGTCGTCTGCAATTGCTTTCAGTTTGGGCCAGTCCAAAATGTTGTCATTTGGTAATGAGTTAAACACTGCTATATAAATCTGATAATGAACTGTAGTCATATGTAACTGTCCCAACACAGAATTTTTCTTTTCTGTCATTTGTACTTTCACACATGTTGATCTATTTGACGATATTTCAAAGACTTGTCCAGGTTTTAATAAATGTATTGTACATAAGGAGTTTCTTATATGAATGGATTAAATGTACATAAGTTTATTTTTGAAAGGAAGACATCACTGTGGTTCTCAGTGTATGTCATCTTGTCCGACAATGTTTTGAAAGTTCTTTTCCCATAAGTATTTCTATAAAAGTACAAATTTGTTTATTTAACAAAATAGTGAAATGGCTTTTTGTATCTGACAGTCGTGTAGGCCGGATTGCTAATTTTCATGATTCAAAAGATCAATATTTACTTGGTCCATGTCATTTTTTTAAATCCCATTATAACACAATTCCGAGTTTCAAAGACGGTTCTTTGAGGTTAATGTGAGGGACAGGAAATGTTTGAAACCCTCGTGTTCGTGGAGGGAGAGGAAATGTTTGAAACCCTCTTGTTCTTCTTTTCCCAAAATGTTTCTTGTCCCTTCAGATACAAATTAGATTATTGGTGCATATGTATTCTGTCCTATAGAATCTTATATAATTTCTTTCACTCTGTGTCAGTCTAGAAAATTTTGACGTATGATAATATAATGGGTTAATATTTAAAGTACCGACTTTTAACGAACCTGAGGAGGAAGCCTTTTGAGAGCATTGTGAGGAAAGAAGAAAATGCTGGTAACCAACATTTTCTCCTTTTCCCTCAGTGTTTTCTGCTCTAGCAAGGAGAAATTCTTTTTTTTTTTTGCCACTTTGATTTGTCGTCTGCAATTGCTTTCAGTTTGGGCCAGTCCAGAATGTTATCATTTGGTAATGAGTTAAATACTGCTATATAAATCTGATAATGAACTGTAGTCATATGTAACTGTCCTAACACAGAATTTTTCTTTTCTGTCATTTGTATTTTCACACATGTTGATCTATTTGACTAATATTTTTTTTATTATAACTTGGAACGTATCAGTTCGTTACACTGAAGCTTTAAATAGAATTAGGTAGATTTATTGATTTTTTTTTTCATAATTTGTATAATATCAAAGATTTTTTCCCGTTTTTCTAAACACTTCTAAATGATGTGTTGGGATCATTTATATCGCACAGTGCAGATGTCGCTTTGATTAGAGCTTACCGTAGGTTTTTTTTTTCCCAAATAATGTCGATCTTTCACTTATAACTTTGCACTGTACGGTCGAGTTGGGATCGCAAGCAAGTGCTATCTTAATTCGCCCGTGCTGTCTGTCATAGTTCTGTATTTTTTTTTTTTTTTTTCTTTATGTTATGTAATTCATTTGCTAACGAACATTTCTTTTCTCTTATGTTTTGACTGTCAGGAACAAACCACAATCGAACTCGAACCACACTATCTCGGCTTATATATATGTTTAAACTTCCATTTCTGATTGTACATATCATGATTTTTTTCTTTTTGCTTTTTGTTTCTTATTATTTTTCATATATTCTTCTACTCCATCCCACTCACGATTTTGTCTCTGTCTCTTACTTGGAAAATCAAAGGGAGTGTTCTTTTAAGTCAGTACGATTTCAACCCAGCATCGAAGCTGACTGTGCAGACTGTACATTTGGCAACGTAACATTTCAATTCCTGTTATTTATTTTATCATGGCCGGATTAAGAACTAAAAAACATGTTATAGCAATGCCAATGTACAGACTGCGCTCCAGGTTCAGACTACTAATAGGTCTCATATTTTTTTGTATGCTAAAACTACAACCCAGAGAGTTGTTATTTTTTTATTACAGTGTAAATGTGAATCTGTTCCATGCAAGAGTAAACCAATATTGTTATAGAAAGTACATTTATATTTGTAGAAGGCAAAGTATTGTTTTAAGATTTCCATTGAAGCCACTTTTTAAAAGTGCCCTTGTCCTTGCAATATGGATCGTGTTACTTATTTTATTGTCCGGGGATGTTCATCTAAACCCCGGGCCTTCCTCTAGTGGAGGGTCAACTTCTTCATATACCAATGAGTTGTATAATTTTCTAAATTATCCGAACCATTTATCGACAGTGCACTATAATGTTCAAAGTTTAAGGAAAAAAGTTGACGTATTGTTCGCAGAATTCTCTAAATTTGATGTTATTTCGTTTTCAGAGACGTGGCTTGACAATAACTTCTCATCGACTGAACTTTTGTTTCCATCTTTCCATTGTCCTGAGCGTAAAGATCGTGAAAATGAGTCTTATGGAGGAGTCGTCATATATATCAAAGATAATTTATCTTATGTAAGAAGACATGACCTTGAACCTGACGCATTAGAGTGTGTTTGGGTGCACGTTAAATTGTGTAATAACAGAAATGTTTTATATGGTGTAATTTACAGACCACCAAATTCGCCATCAGTATATAACTCTTTAATTGAGGATTCCATAGGTCGTGCTATCGACACAAATATAACTGACATTATAATAACAGGAGATTTTAATTGGAATCAGTTGAATGCAAACCATTTGAATAAAGTGAATTCTCTTTGCTCACAATTTAGTCTATTTCAGTGTATTAATGAGCCTACTCACTATACTGAACACTCTGCGTCGATAATAGATCTTCTTTTAGTATCGAATAAACATTCAGTCCTTGTAACAGGAGTTGGAGAACCTTGTCTCGATAACCATGTTCGCTATCATTGCCCTGTATTTGGAGTATTCAATTTCATTAAACCAAAACACAAGTCTTTCAGAAGGACCATTTGGATGTATGATGTGGGTAATTATGATGATTTCAGGTTGGAGCTTTCGAACTTTGATTGGAATGCTTTAAAAAATGAGAATATAAATACGTATGCTAAGAATATGACAGATGCAATCTTACAAAACGCGACAATGTTTATACCCAATAAAAATGTATTCGTTAGACCCTATGAACCTCCATGGATTACAAACGAAATCAAATGAAAATAAGAAAAAGGAAAAGACTGTACAGGAAGGCGAGACAAAGTAACAACGAACATCACTGGTATAAATTTAGAACGTTACGAAATGAAATCATTACTCTTATCCGTCAAAGAAAAGAAGAACACTTTGATATTTTAGCATATAAACTGAATTCTAGGTCTTTGACTTCTCGTGACTGGTGGAAAACTATAAAACAATTTATGCACCCATCTCAGGCTAAAACCTCACAGGTACCTCCTCTTTTTGATGAAGGAAAAGATAAGTTAATACTTGATGAAACTGAAAAGGCTAACTTGCTTAATGATTTTTTTGCAAGCCAGTCAAGTGTCGATGACTCGGCTAAATCTTTGCCAGCTAATTACTATCCAGTTCCCTGTGATACACTAGATTTATTGAGGTCACCCCTGATGAAGTTTATAAGGTTCTGAAGAACTTAAATGTAGGGAAAGCCTCTGGTCCAGATGGAATACACAATAGGATTCTTCGTGAAGGAGCCCCCCAACTTGCTTACCCTCTCTGTGATCTTTTCAATGCCTCTCTTAATTTATGTGCTGTGCCTTCGTCATGGAAAATGTCAAATGTCTGTCCCATCTTTAAGGGTGGAGCATCTATTCCATCTAATTATAGACCAGTCTCTCTTCTGAATACTATCGAAAAGGTATTAGAAAAAATCATTTTTAATCACGTCTTTTCCTATCTTTCACAATCCAATTTTTTTACTCCGTTTCAATCTGGTTTTTTGCCTGGTGATTCCACGGTTAACCAGTCACTGTTACTTTACCACAATATTTGTAAAGCTTTGGGCAATGGACATGAGTTCCGTATGGTATTTTTTGATGTGAGTAAAGCATTCGACAAAGTCTGGAATAAAGGTCTTTTATTTAAATTATATCATGCTGGGGTTCAAGGTAGACTTTTAGAATGGTTTACTAATTATCTTTCAAATAGATATCAAAGGGTTGTTCTCAATGGGAGCTACTCTGATTTAAGTATTTTAAAAGCAGGTGTCCCTCAAGGGTCTATATTAGGTCCATTATTATTTCTAGTCTACATTAACGACATAGTCGATAACCTGGAGTCTAATATAAACCTCTTTGCAGATGACACTAGCCTATCTCTAGAGATTGATAATCCTGATTCTTGTTGGGCTAAATTGCAGTCTGATATAAATAAGATTAATGATTGGGCACAAAAATGGATTGTCAAATTCAACCCTCTAAAATCAGAGTCGTTAGTTATTACACGTAAAAACATAAAACCTATACATCCTGACTTATTTATGTCAAATACAAAAATACCAAATGTCCAAAGTCACAAGCATTTAGGCATATATTTATCTCACGACGGTACATGGGAATTTCACATCAAAAACTCAGTGGACAAAGCTTGGAGTAGAATAAATATAATGCGTACTCTTAAACGTCGTTTAGATAGGAAATCGCTTCAAACTATTTATTTTTCCTTTATACGCCCCTTAATTGAATATGCAGATGTAGTATGGGATAACTGCCCACAATATTTGAAAGAACAACTTGACAAAATTCAGATAGAATCTGCTAGGATAGTGACTGGCTGTACAAAATTAGCATCCCTTGATGATCTTGCCAAGGAGGCAGGATGGGAATCCCTGCATGACAGAAGGCGCAAGCATAAACTGATAATATATTTTAAAATGGTCAAAGGACTAAGTCCTAACACCTTGAGCTCATTAGTACCTCAAAGTGTCGGTAGCATAACCTTATACAGCCTCCGTGGCTCTCAAAATCATCGAATCCCACAATGTAGAACTGAACTTTACAAAAAGTCTTTCCTTCCCGCAGTCATTGAAGACTGGAACGAACTACCAATTGAAATACGAAATGAAGATTCATTATCGTGTTTTAAGCACTATCTGAATCGGGACAAACCCAGTCCCAACAAGCTGTACTTTATTGGAGAAAGGAAGCTACAGGTTATACATACACAAATCAGAAACAAATGTAGCTCTCTCAACCACCACTTATTTCTGAAAAATATTGTTGACTCCCCTCTGTGTATTTGTGGTGGGATTGAGACGAGTGAACATTTCTTTTTTTGAATGTAATAATTATGATGCTACTAGGACTAGTCTATTTAATGCAATATCAGTATTTGGTAATATTGATCTTGAGATGTTACTCTTTGGGAAAGGTAATCTTCTATATCGTGACAATGAGAAAATTTTTCTTGAAGTTCAAACATTTATTAGGTTAAGCAATCGATTCCCAGTATGATAATTTTGTTTTCTACCTTTATTAAATTTTATCAGGAATACTGACGTTTACTATAGAATGGAACAAATTTATATTTTCACCATATAAAAGCCTTTTAAGAACACTCCTTTACCTTATCTACTCTACACTATCTCTTCCATTACCTTATCTTTCCCCTTTCTCTTCCTGTACTTCTCAGTCTAACTCATTTCATAGTTTTCCAGTCAAAACATATTTCTTCCCTATTCCCAAACAATTATTAATAATATTATCTCTCTCACTGTATAGCATATTAGTTTAAATTTATGACTTGTATTCGTTTGTTTAGGCTATCAACTTGGAGAAGAACATTATAAGCATTGCTTTCGTTCTTATCCTTTTTGCATAAAATTTTGAACTGTATTTATAAATTATCTTGTACATTTTAGTTGAATTTGCAAATAAAATATGTTTAAACTAAAAAGCTAGACAATGCAACAGGGACTGAATGCAATATTGCAGCAGGAAAGAGGAAAGGTAAGTTCTCTTGCGATCGACCCGTTCCACTGCGGTCTGTTAGGTTTCTCATCTGCACCGGGACTGACGTGGCAAATTTTTTGACAGTCAGAAAATCTGGCACGGCAACCCCGGCGATCACCGTCTGACAAGTTTGTATATCCCATTCCTCTGCGTTGTATTACATCAATCCCGTTTTGTCCATGGTTGTCAGAAACGTGACTGCCGTGGCTGCCGGGAACATGGTGTAAACGTAGGGTACATAAGAGAGAAAAACGTTTCAGTATTATCATGGCGGTTAGTGCACGTATATCCATACATTTATTAAATTTCTTACACCAGTATTAAGCACTTTTTTCGCCACTGGCTACTTTTCTATGAATACATAGATGAATATAATTCAGAGTGAGATTTCGTTTTGTTTTGTTTCGTAACCTTTCGCAATGACAACCATCAATCCTCAGAAAGAAAGGTCGACACTGTCCGATATGGAGACATTTTTGTCCCCAAAATAACTTGGAAACAGCAACATTTGGGTTTTTACTATTGGCTTGAAAGTTTCATTCCACTTATTTAGCAGGTTAAGGGTTACCCTACGCGAATAATACAAGGATTCGTCCATCTATACTTCGTAAGGAAGGAAACAGTATCGGTGTTGTACGAATTACGCGCAGTATAAAGAATACAAAGGAGATATCGTTAAACGACGTATATGACAAATGTTCGCGCGCATCCTACTACGCATGTATTTTTGTTGTGGATATTGAATCAAAAGTACACCTTTGTATTTTTCGCACATAACGGTAATACTGTTGGTGCACCGAAACAAGTAGCACTTTCCTCGGGTAGTATTGGTGAAGAGAAAAAAATGGATCTTTGAACTGTCACCGTGAAATAATTAAAATGCTGCTGACACGGCGTTACACACCAAACAAGGAAACAAAGGCAGGAAACTTAAAGCTTTGGAAGTATAGCTGTTTCCCCTTTTAAAAGTATTGTTGGAAAAGGAGAAATCACTCCTATTGAGCAATTTCACATTTTTCCACTATGTCTGCTGAGCTTTTATCCTATTTTGTTTTCCTTGAAATAAAAAACTTCCACAGTGACCTTCAACCTTGTTTTCTGACGAAATAAGCACAGATAGGTGCCATTTTTAATTTTTCTTATTGTTTAGAATTATAAATAATATAAGTGTGGAAATTTTAAGAAAAATCTGTCCGTTAGAAAGTATATATTTATTTAAGATTAACCCTTAACTCGGTCAAATTATCTCCCTTCTTAACTCAATGATCCATATATAGCATGCATATTTGTACATTAACCATGCTCAAAACCAGGCTTATATATATTTTTTGTGCAAAAATAGATGAATTTTCATTAAAATGATGTATATTTGTATATTTTTCCTGTAATTTTCCTGGTTAACTGACTATTAAAGAAAGGCGCTTTAAACCCAATATAAGCTGAATTTTGGAACTGCATATACCTTTCTCAAAGGCAAATTTCCCAGAAACGAGCACGGTGACCCACATTTTTTTTTTACTGTAATCTCCTAGAGACATGATGTGCTTTGTATGTTCAAAATTTTAAAAAAATCTGTCCGTTCGTTAAATCCCCTCTGAAGGATTAAATACTTCATTAAACTGCGTATAAACTGATAATATTATCATTGTATCTATTTATCTATAAATTTTCAAATTTCCCGTTGAGTTTTATTCAAGGAGGGTATCAACCACAAAGAAACTAATTCACGCGGTATTTTATCCTTTTTTTTCAATCATTAATTTTGTCATGTATCACCTTTGACGATCATTTTTTTAACTGTTTGTATTGATTACTTTATGAAAAAGAATTGGGGAGAAAAACGTGAAGGCTGAGAGAGGTCAAGACATGTCATCAAATAATGGTTTGATTACTTTTCCTTTACTATTTTCAAAACACGAATTACACTTTTGAGTGCGATATGAAAAAGAAAAAAAAAAGATAAAGTCCACGTAAATTAATCAATTGCTTCTATTAATGAAACCTCACACCTCCGTGGATTTATCCTTCGCACTGTACCCAATAAATGTAATGGCTTTTATTCAGACACGTTCACTAATTAAAAACATTGCAATGTGCAGCTTTTTTTTCCCCAGAATGTCTCTCGGGTAATTACTAATCAGAAAATGTTGATGAAAGATCAGACTGTGCGGTCTAACCTAGATCTGCACTGTCCGCCAAAGCAACTCCGATTGTAACAGACATCCTTAGAGTTAACACGTCACTCCACCAAATCTTTGTCAGGAATCCATGGCAAAAACAAACGAATTGATTCAACATTTTACAGCATTATACAATACAGAGTCGCTAAATAACGTAACTTTAGCCTCACTTTGTGTTTGACCAACGGTTTTAACCCCTATACTGCTAGATAAGTTAAGTGAAACTTTCAAGCCAATAGTAAAAACTTATTTTTTAGAGAAAAACATCTCCTAATCGGACAGCGTAGACCAAGATCAAAGTGCACGTTCTGTGCAGTCTGATCTTGATCTATGCTGTCCGCAAAAGGTCATTTAGTCGCCCTAAGGATTAATCGATATACATACATTTACTTTATATGTGATAAAAATGTGGATTCAAAACAAAAAGAAGAACCAGTAATCTAGGCTAGGTGAAAAACTGGCAAGGGTTGTAGAGCAATGAGATAATTAGATCGAACATATCAAACGATACTAAAATAGACCTTATTGACGGGTCAGCTTAATTTGTTCCGGTTTGAGTTGGTAAAATCTCCTCTCGCTTGGCTTCTTACAGTCTTGATTTTTTTTGAGGGATTTTGGTCTCAACTTCGAATAGGTGAGGAGTTGGCATTCAGAGCCCGAAGGGACATCTGTCAACAGGGTAAGGCCAACATCCCACCTCTCTCTCCCTCTCTCTCTCTGTGTCTCTCTCTCTGTCTCTTTCTGTCTCTCTCTCTCTCTCTCTCGCTCTCTCTCTTTGTCTCTTTCTGCGTCTCTCTCTTTCTCGCTCTCTGTCTGGCTGTCTGTCTGTCTCTCTCTCTCTGTCTCTGTCTGTCTCTTTCTGTCTGTCTGTCTGTCTGTCTGTCTATCGCGTATGCTTACTCCCTCTCTTTATCTCTCGACCGGATTTTTTAAAAAAACATTAGACAGAATCGATACAAGATGAAATTGTAAGTCCCTTCAGTCTGGTCATGGTCAACAATGTCTGCAAAATGCAACTTGATTTGTCCCCGGCCTTCTAAGACCTGATCAATAATCAATTCATTTATCAATTAAGTTCTGCTTTCTTACCAATCGATTTGTACTTGAATAGCTTGCGTTAATAATTAATACTTACACTGCAAGTGACCTTTTTTTCTCTGAATATCATTTCATCTCTCTGGGAGACCTATTGAAATCTATAACTAACTTAAATAAACATGACATACTTATAAATAGAAGTGAAATATTCATTCTCTGTAACAAGGTCATGTGAGGGGAATGAGAATATTACTGGGGACCTAACATCGCCATTTCAATCAAAGCACTGAGAGTACAGCGAGCTAGATTTTATTTTCCTTGCTAGATGACAAAATTGGAATTGAAATTGGAAACATTTACAGACGACAAATACGAGTATAAAGGACTCAAAGGTCGTGGTTTGTCTTGAAAGGGATAGAAAACCTTGTGGGAAAAGGAGATATTGCTGGTTACCACCATTTTCTCCTTTTCCCACAAGGTTTTCAATGGTCTTACTGCTCAGGATGTTATTAAAACGATAGATTGAGTGGTAAATGGCTAAACAATTCAGCAAAACCAGATTAGAAGCGATGGTAGTGGTCATTGGATATTAAATGGTTTATCTTGTCTGTCTGGACACAAATTCGAGTTAGTATATGTCATGTGTACAAACAACGAGGAGTGTTATAGGATATACTTTTAGCATCAATACATTAATTAGACATGCTCTGTGAAAAGAGGGCTTAATGCACGTGCAAAAAGTATCGACTAAAGTCAGTGCAGGCTGACTAAGGCCGAAACTTTTTTTGCTTTTGGTCAATTTTCTGCATGTCAAATGGCCAGTGTACCTCATGATTCAATAGGTTGTTATACAAAACGGATTTAGTGGATCTTTAATACTGTGATGACTTGCTTGGTATAATGCCTCAGGGAGGTGCATTAAGCCCCTTTTTCACAGAGGAGCATCGTTCATTTTTTTTAATTATTATAATCAGTTCCCCATGCAGGGTTGCACACCATGCCAATAGTAGTCAAAAGTGTTGTATACGGAAACGTACGAGTATTGACAAAGCAGATGACAAATTGAACTTTAGAAATGAAATTTGAATGCTCACTTGATAAATAACTTGTGTGTTGACAGTCTCTTAAAGTGATAAACTGATTTATTTAACAGACTTGACAAGAATTCCGGTGTAAACACCATCGCAACAACACTAAAATCTTTGACGTTGGTTGTGTCGACTGTTATTTTGTGTCATGTTATATTTCTTTTCCTTTGAATAGAAAATTATAACAAACAACAGTCGTCAGTTTAGATTCTTGAAACAAGTATATCTAAGTTTGATTATAATGTACATGGATAGTCGCTGTTTAACAATACATCAGAAAAGTGAAAAAGGACTGAAAAAAAATTAAGTCTACTGATTTTTTCACATCTTCAAACTTAAACAAACTAAAGAGAATACAAGTTTATCAAACAGATTGCGACAAGTATTCGTAGGTTCTTTTATTCGTTTCAGACGAGTTTCCTTTAGACCCTATTTATTCGTTTCACTTGACAACAGTGGCGTTATCATGATATCAACGAAACCATTTGCCTAAATTTCACAATTTAAACATGTATCTAAAAAGTTCAAACTCACCGGCGAATGTTTCCAGAACGATTGAGGAAGGTTTGACTTAGTGGATAGTATAACAATATACTTTGTATCATTGAACAAACAAAAACCTGATCTTGAGTGTCATAAAACAATTTGAGATGGATAATTCTGTCATCATTATTTACTGTCTTTATTATGAACCAGTTCCTCCTTTCTCTTGGCAAACAGTTCAAGTGGGCATATCTCCATTGGAGTCCAAACACGCGAAAAACATGCAAAAGCCAAGAATAAAATGTAGAGCAAATCAGACCATCAGTCTTGTATGTCAGTAAACCCTTAAAGAGGCTTTCGCAACTTTTGTTGCCTTTGCCACCAGTGTAGATTAAGACCAGATTGCACGAATCGGGTAGTTTAATCTTTGGTCTACACTCTCCACTTTGCTGAGAGACTCTGGACAAAAGCAACCTTGAAATTGCAATAATTTGGGTCTACTTCTAGCCTCTAAAAGTCTGTTAGGTTTAATTGCATTGCAGTAATTATATTACACCAAGTAAGTCATCACATAATCATGGATCCATAGAATCCGTTTTTATAAGAACAGACTGAATTATGTATGTAGAATTGTCTTTGAACATGCAGAAAACTTACAAATAGCAAAACGTTTCAAGCTGTGTTAGCCTGTGCGGACTGTGCAGGCTGCCCTGAGTCAATACTTTCTGCAGGTTTAGTATATTCTTATCAGTGAACAACTGCGATTTCACAGTGAATTACACCACTAGTGATGATAATTATGGTATCATCACTAGTAAAGATATAGTTTTAGAACGTTTGTCGGAACTACTTTTTTCCTATATTGCTCATATTGTACCATTGTTGATAATTATTAGAATAAAAAACGATGAATAAGGAACAAAAGGAATAAGGAACAAAATAAATAGAATAAACAACTGGTTGTGTTTAATATTAAAAATCTGTCCCTCGAATGGGGTTTGATGCGGTTAAAAAACTCTTACTTCGGACTCGTTTTTTCAACCGCATCACACCCGATTCTAGTGACAGATTTTTAATATCACACACAACCAGTTTATTATCCTCTATGTATTAAACCCTTTAAATGCATCAACTGAAAAATTTGACATGAAGAACTAGACAGTAATGGAGTCATTTCGTCCACACAATTTAACGATTCATTTCTTAAAGAGAGTGCCACAATCACATCACCTCGAAATGTTACTGTGCAAAAGAGCACCTTAACTGTTGGAGACGGAAAAGATGACGACGAGAAGGGAGAAGAGGGAGAAGAAGAGATCAGGGCCCGTATTTAGCAACCATTCTTAAGAATATTTTTTGCCTTATTCTAAATTTTCGAAAGTAAAACAAGTTATGATTGGCTAAACCATTTGGTTTAGTCAGTCATAACTTGTTTTTCTTTCGAATTCAGAAAATTCTTGACAATAAGACCAAGAACGTTCTATAGAATGGTTTGTGAATACGTACTCTATGTCCATATTCACAAACCATTGTTAAGAATATTCGCTGTCTAATTACAGATTTTGAAAGTAATATAGCGTCTGATTGGCTGAACCATTTGGTTTATGTTTTACGACTGTCTTGAAGTCTTTAAAAGATTTATACCTACTCTCCATGGAACATTACCAGCCCACATTGCTCAGTTGGTAGAGCGTAGCACTCGTGAACGTTATGTTTCGGGTCACTTGAGATTGTGGGTTCGATTCCCAGGGCTGGCGATCTAAAATTACTAACAGTCTTTCGGATGAGACGTTAAACCGAGGTCCCGTGTGACGGTGCTATACACCGAGCACGTTAAAGAACCAGGCGTAACTTAGGATGGGTTTAGTCCTGTATCTGCACTATCCCCCGTAACAATACTAACAGCCTTCAGGGGGCGTCGCCCATATGTGCAACCGGTGGCGACGATAAATAAACAGAAATTCAATCAATCCATGGAACAGATAAATGTCTTATACATACGAATAGATGCCATAGATTTATGACTTGAGTGAGTGCTGATTTTTTTTCCATCACGGCTCACGGCTTTAGTTGTTTTTGTGCACAACATATCAAGGTCAGGCAGCAGAAAATGTGAACTCTACTCTGTTATCTACATTGTCCATTTTTTTTTTTTTGAAATGCGGCTGACCAAATCTGCCTTGAAATGATTTCAAATAAAAATGAGCCATTCTGTGTGAAAAGGTGATTTAATATATCTGCGAAAAGTATCGACCCATGTCAGCCTGTGCTGTCCACGCAGGTTGACCTGAATCGTAACTTAATGCCTTTTGTAAATTTTCTGCATGCCAAAGGCCCATTCTACTTCAGGATTCAACTGGTTGTTAGACAAAATGGATTTTATCGATTAATGTATGTATGCAAATGCTTTGAATTTTGTTAAGTCTAACATTTTGTCATCTGGTCCATAGTTAGAGTTATAATATGTATTCTTTTTTACTGGTCGAAAATATCATTTGCTATCTGCTTGGCACGCGAAATGTTATTAAAATGATATAATCAAAAAACCACAAAGTGACAAATTGACATTTATCTATAATATAAATATTTGATCTAAGAGTACAATATAACCAGTGTTTGCCTTTTGTGTATTCATATCTTGTGTCTTATAAATGACGTTAAACTGGTTAACAGCATTTCCTCCTTTTTCCCACAATGTTTTCTACCCTTCCCAAAACGACTTTCAATTTTTGAGTCATATTATTTTGCTGTCTGCAAATTCGTTGATTTTCGACTAGTCTAAAATTGTGTTGTTTGGTAAAGAGTTTAACTGGAATGACAGATACTTGAAGGACACTGAAATAGACATGCAATCAGAGACAGAGGCACCTGGTGCAAAGGCATTTTTCTTTCCCTTCGATCAAAAAAAAAAAAAATGCCTCATCATTGAATACCGCTGTCTCCCTCCCTTTACGCGCACTTCTCTCTCTCTCTCTCTCTCTCTCTCTCTCTCTCTCTCTCTCTCTCTCTCTCTCTCTCTCTCTCTCACTCTCTCTCTTGTTTTGAAATGAAATATAAAGAAAAAGCAAGGAAAAAAAAAACCTTCATTTCAGTGTTGCAGTAATTAATATAAATATACGTGGTTAGTTCGACGAACTTTTAATGACACAGTATAGCCGTTTAAGTCAAGGAGTTAAGGGAAAATTCTAAAATATTTTTGAGAACGACAGTAGACATCACCACACAGAAAGTGGAAAATTCATGTCGTCAACTATCACTTATAGGGAAAAAATACCCTATAAAAGTATGTTTTATAGCACCACTTTTCATATGGAAGAGATATTAAATTGATCAACAGAATGCGGGCTAGTAAATAACATGATTTATTATATACCAGAAAAATTTCCGGCTCAAATACACGTATCGCACGCTAATAAAATATCGCACAGGACAGAAAAAAAAAAATCCGTATCTACAAACTGCGAAATACGGTTCCAAATATGGTATGATGACGTAATGATGACGTAACTCACGCGCGGAATATGTATGTATTCATTTGCAATTTGATTGGTCAAAATTTTACTCCGTAATATTTATCCGCCATTTATAAAAACGAAGTTACTGGTTACTACACCATTATTTGTTTTAATTTGCTTACCGTTTTCGAATAGAATGTTAATAATTGCTACTTCTTTTTTCGTTGAAAGGTGTAGGTATATAATAAAAGAAATAGTATGCTTTATTTCATGCTTTCCGGTAGGTTATCGAGAAATATCGGTGAAATAATTTTCGATATTTCATGGTTACGACCAGTGAAAATACCGGTTTTTATATTCTAACTCTTCAATTGAAGGCGGAAACAGTTGTTCTCGCGCAATAGTTACCTAGGTAAAATGCGCGTGCCTCACAACCAGATGGAAATATGACGTAATTTACCTTACATTTCTCGCGCTTGACGTAATATTGTAATGCGTTGCTATGCGGAGGGGGTACGCCACGGGGAAAAACCGAAAAGAACTATACTGGATTTTGATTAAGTTCCCCCCCCCAAAGGGGTAAAAGCGTGAAATAAAGAGAATATTTGTTTTTTTCGGTGAAAGATCGAAATTTATTTCATCGAGTGAACATCATCGGTAATATTTTCACGAGTGGCGCAGCCACGAGTGAAAATATTACCGATGATGTTCACTCGATGAAATAAATTTCGATCTTTCACCATAAAAAACAAATATCCTCTATATAGTAACTTTCTGGCGCTAGTATTTGCTTCTCGCCGCGCAAGAAAATTCGGTCTCGAGCGATATCAAATTTTCTCACGCGGCTCGAATCTAAAACACCCACCAGTACGAGGGATGATCAGAAAGATCGTGGACCACCTCGTTATTTTGAAAACTACTACACTTAGGATTACACAAATTTGCATAGATTAGCATTAATTATCTGGTTACTGACTCAAGCTTTCAAATGTCGTCATATTCAAGCAGGTAAAGTATGACGTCATTTTCATGACGTCATATATGCATTACTGGTCCAAAATGTCGGACAACGTTTTATATGAGCCGAGAGTAATCATAAAGTTTAAAGTCAAACTCGGAAAGTATTTATCGGAAATCAAAACCGATTTAGAAACAGTTTAAGGGGACTCTGCACTTAAGAAATCTGATATTCGTGCATGGATCGGACAGGTTTAGACAAGGGTGCGATACTGTGAGATATGACCCTAAATCTGGCGGTCCATCAACATCAGTCACAGACAAAATCATAACGGTTGTAGAGCAGCGTGTAAAACAAGATCACCGAGATACTGTCAGGAAAATAGCTGAGACATTTAACATTTTATATAGAAGTGCTCAGCAGATTTTGACAGAGAATCTTGGAATGTCGCATGTTTGCACAAGGTAGGTACCTCGGCAACTGACGCCCGAGAAAATGGGGGTTAGGGTCGGAATCTGTTAAGAAATTTCAGAACGCAATAGGGTAGAGGGGTCAAACTTTACTGATCGTATTGTAACATGCGATGAAACATAGGCACACTTTAACGAGACTGAATCTAAACAACAAAGCAGTGTATGGAAACATCCAACATTGCCTTCCGCTGGTAAAGCCATCCTCTATAAGTCACTCGGTAAAGTTATCTACATCATGTATTTCTGTTCTTCTTTTTTTTCTTCTAAATTATGTTGTATCTATACATACTACAGTCAATACTGAGTTTTATGCCTACATTATTCAAATAAATTTCACAAACACCACACGAAGAAAACAGCCAGAAGTTCTGCGGAGTGACGTCACTTTACACTAAGATAACGCCCAAACTCACAAAGCCACACTTGTACTGGAAACTTTGCAAAAACCAAACATGGAAAGACTAGCCAAATGTCCTTATAATTTAGTCTTGACTCCGTGTGACCCCTGACTAGTTCCTGTTTAGCAAGATTCTCTGTGTGGCATACACTACGAGAGCAGAGAGGAGCTAACCCTAGCTACGACCGGGTCCTTGTTAGTAAGGTCACGTGACGCGCTCGCACACGTGTTTCGCGCGTGAAAATCAAGAATGAAAAAGTCCATAGAACTCAAAGGAGGTTACTTTCAAAAACAGTAAACACTCCAAGTTGTTTTCTATAACGCTTTTCCGATACGGGCACTGGTCCACGTTCTTTTTTATCACCCCTCGTAAAGTCACAACAGCATAATATTCCTTATCTATTTCATGCTTTTCAGTACTTTATTGAGAAATAATGGTGAAATATGGTTGATATTTCATGGTTACGACAAGTGAAAAATACCGATTTTATATTTTCTAACTCTTCAATTGAAGACGGAAACAGTAATTCCCGCGCACTAGTTACCTAGGTAAACAGTGCGTGACATTCAAAAAGACGGAAATATGACGTAATTCACGCGCATTTACCCTTCATTTCTCGCCCTTTATGTAATATTGTAATGCGTTTCTTTGGGGGGTACGCCACAGGGAATTACAGAAAACAATTAGATTGAATTTTGATAAAATCCAAACAAAAAAAGAAGTTAGAAGCATAAAATAAATAGAATATTTGTTGTTGTTTTTTTCAGTGAAAGATCGAAATTTATTTCATCGAGTGAAGATTGAAAGTATTACTGATGATGTTCACTCGATGAGATTAATTTCACCCTTTTGCCGAAATAAACAAATATCCTCTAGGTCGCCACAGCACGCTCCTTAGTTTTATATGGGCAAAGATTTCTACATGAAAGACACAGTTTAGTGTTGTGTAGATCAAGATCAGAATAACTAATGATTGTAGTCTGATTTTCAACCTTGCATGTCTGAAATATCTTTTGCTCTTAAGATTATTTTATTGCACTTCATCTGCTCAGTTACAAATACCTATTTATACCCTTAACCTTAAGAAGTTAAATGAAACCTTACAGCATTAAAAAAAACCCCAATACTGCAATTTCAAAGTTACTCTTTTGGGGAGAAAATATCTCCTTTTCGGACAGTGTATATTCAAGATCAGGCTGCACGTTCTGTGCAGTCTGATCTTGATCTACACTGGCCGCAAATGCGCCTTAAGTCGCGCTTAGCAACATAAGGATTAAGAAGCTAGTTGACTTTCCTTAACACGGTGGACAGTTCGACACGGAAATACTTAAACTCTTCACTTTATTTCAGGCCCTTGACATTCAAATATTTGAGTCAACCAATGGAACTAAACCCTTCAGCTGCTAAACAAACGAAACGAAAATGTCCACTCAATAGACTTGTGCGGGCGAAGCTAGCGTGTGAATATGGATAGCCGATTCACTCAAATTGAGAGGGGACATCTCAAAACAAGTGTAAGGTGAAAATACCGTACAGCGACTGATACATCTTTTATATGGGATTTTACGTCGTCTTTAACATCTTTGGTAATATCACGACGGTCAGTCAACCTCTACATGTTTTCCTGACTCAGAATCTTCTTTCCAAGTCATTGACTGCTTTCTTACTTGAATCATTGAATAAGAGGTGAGAAGTGATATTTTCACCGGAAATAAGTAGACCCGACCGGGGATCAGACCTGCCACGTTCAGATCGCGAGTCAGACACGGTACCGACTGAGCTACCGGCCGGGTCTTTATATATCGTCGGCAAGCAAGTAAGCTCAATCTTAATGACCAGCTTAGAAACGATGCACAAGAAAGCGTTCAATGTATTGTATTAGATGAATGAAATAAAAAAAAAGAGACTTTTACAAGTTTGTGAAATATGTTGACAAAACATAAAACTCAATAGAGTGACTTTTAGCTCATCTGAGCACGAAGTGCTAAAGGTGAGCTTTTGTGATAGTGCAGTGTCCGTCGTCCAGATGTCAATAATTACCTTCAGTGCACTCTAGAGACCACATTTCAGTCTGATAGTCATGAAACCTGGTCAGAATGTTTGTCTTAATAATCTCAGTGAGGTTTGAAATTGGGTCAATTTGGTTCAGAAAGTAGGTCACTGGGCTAAATCATAGAAAACCTTTGAGTGCACTTTAGAGACAATATTAGAGTCTGACAGTCATGCAACCTGGTCGGAATATTTGTCTTGGTAATAATTCAAACAAGTTTAAACTTTGGTCACAAAGTAGGTCACTGAGCCAAATCCTAGAAAAACCTTGTATGCACTCTACAAGCCACATATCAGTCTCATATTCATGAAACTTGCTGAGAGTATTTTGTCTTGATGATTACATTTTCAGTCTGATATTCATGAAATTTTTCTTGATGATATGTCTGACGGCTCTGAAATTGGGTCACATCGGATCGAAAAGTGGGTAACTCAGGGAAAATCTTAGAAAAACCTTGTGTGCACTCTAGAGACCATATTTTCAGTTGATATTCATAAAACATGGTCAGAATAAAATGCCGTTGCCTCATGTATGTAATGTAGTATTGTTTGATGAACCTTTTTTTTTTTTTTTCTTTTGAGAAAACCCCTCCTTATTAGCTCATGTTTTTTGTTCATGTTCATATCGGTCTGTAACCCGCACATGTCTAATAGTAAAACACCAAAACATTGCCATTTCAATTTTGATTTCACCGAAGAGAAAGAAACGTATCGGACAGGATAGACCCAAGATCAGACTACACGTTTTGTGCAGTCTGATCTTGATCTACACTGTCCGCAAAAGTGCCCCGAGTCCCGCTCTTTCATCTTTTCAATACCATATTGGTTCAAAGTACCTATATGGTTTCAACACATATTTGGTTATTTGTTTTCATAAGTCAAAGTGTCAGATTGAACAGTCCAAAATAAAAAAGTCAATAAATCTGAGCGTGTCTTTGCATATTTTCTTTTGAAACCTTTGATTTTATTGCTAAGTTTGTATTGTTTACTTTTTTATTGTTTAGTTTTATCGTGTTCAACCTTTCAGAGGCCAAGGACACCTTTTGGGTCGAACAATTCCGGACTGCAGAGACGGAAAAGAGCACTTTCTCTTCCTGTCATAAATAATTCGTATCTTTTCCAAGACAAAAAAGTCACGTGTTCGGGTGCACGTTTTTGTGCAGTCTGACCTTAATCTACACTGTCTGCAAGAGCGCACCGACTCGCGCTTAGCAGCTCTAAAGGTTAAATGATTTATGACCTTTCACATTATGTAGTAGATTCAAATAGTATTAAAACGTTCTCTGTCGTCACACTTTTCTATCTACTCATCGTCTCCACTTAATCCTCTACCAAACAATCCCGGATTTAACGATCCTGGGAAAGAAAGCTTTTGAAAACATTGTGGAAAAAGGAGAAAATGCTGGTAACCAGCATTTCTCCTTTTCCCACAGTGTTTTCGACCCTTTTAAATACAAATCTCACTTTCTGAGCTACATTAAGTTTGTCATCTGCAAGTGCTTTGGATTCGGACAAATTTGACGTTTTGTCGTTTGATAAAGAGTTAAAACGTAATTAGCGCTAACTTCGTACAAAATAGGATAGTTTGTGGCGGACTTATTTCTCAAGTTATTTACTTATAGAGTGAAGGTTACCAAATACATAGTAAACCAATGTACAATATTATACTGTAAATACGTGTATTTGTGAGCAAAACCTTTACATGTTTTACCATCTTACCCAAACACAAAATTTTGGACATTTCCAAGCCAAAGGTCTTTGCAGACGACAAATTAGATGTGACCCAAAAGTAGTAAAAATTACTGGAAACAGGGGAGCAAATGTAGGTTACCAGTATTTCTCCTTTTCACACACTGTTTTCAAAAGCCTTCTTTCTCACAGTCGTTAAACTTGGGATTGTGTGACTCAGGGTTAACTTAACCTTTTCCTTCATGGTTCCTTGTTTTTTAATTGCTGAAATTGCTCAAAAGGTGCAATCAGAATACTGGGAATTAAAGAACAGAGGGACATACACAGTGATTGTATGGCATTTATATCACTTTCAACATTTTTTGTTTCAGTTATACCACGGCAACAGCTCACTTATTCATGTACACCCTGGGTCTTAACAGTGCAAGGCAAGAGCTCTGTATTGTTTTGCCCAAGGATACTCCGGCGAAAAGCACAGTACCACGAGTGAGGATTGAAACTGGGACCTCAAGGTTGCAAATCCTACGTCTTTACAATTCAGCCACACAGGACTCCAAGGTCAGTGTTTACCAACCATTCTTACTTTCATTAATAGTCTTATTCTAGATTGAGAAAGTTCTGATTGGCTAAACCATTTTGTTTCCCCTATCAGAACTTGTGTTACTTTCAAATCTAGAAAATGATTGAGAATTAGACTAAAAAAGTCCTTTAGGATGGTTCTTGAATGTTGACCCGAAACAGAGACAGATGTGGATATGTATAAAAGTGAAGAGCAAGTACTTCACGTTGTTTTCTCTTTCCATATCTAGAGATCAATTGATTTCAAATGTAAAAATGAGCCAAGCTCTGTGAAAAGGGGGCTTAATGCATCTGCAAAAAGTATCGACCCAGGTCAGCCTGCGCAGTCCGCGTAGGCTGATCTGGGCCGAAACTTTTCGAAGTTGGTCAATTTTCTGCATGTCCAAGGAAATAAGAAAATTAAACCTGTTATTAGTCATTATTGTTAAAATCTTCATATTTTAGTAGCCATATCAATATAGTAGTACAATAGTAGCTGTAAAAAATCTGGAATCTGTAATTACGACTTTTGTTTCTATTTTAATGTTTAATTACTAACACAGAATACTAACAACGATCTGTAAGGTGCATTGAGGGATGGCCACGACCCTCAAGTACCATAAAGACGTGGACAATAAAGTTTAAAAAAAAAAAGGATCTGTCTATCTTTTGATTAAGGTGTATCATGCATCATTAAGCCCCCTTTTTCCAGAGCGTGGCTCAAATATACAAACCAACAGTATTTATATCAAAAACAAGTGACGTAAGTCACTTGAATGCAATTTGCGTGTACCGCCAAACGACGTTATCAGCGAACAGTAAAGTCCTTATAAATTTGCGATTTCAGGGTTCTCTTTATAGTAAAAAATCTTACGATATCGGATTGTAAAGATCGAGATCAGACTGCAAGTTCTGTTACTTAATGCTTGATTGAAATGAAACTGCGCAGATTAGTCCTGCCTTGTGTCTAAATTGTTTGATACTTCGTTATTTGTTCTGGCAAAAATGACAAATCTTTTTACAAGTGGGCTCTTATTTATTACAAATAAGGCTAATTTCCCTCCTTTTTAAACTAGGGTAGCCCAAGATCGGGCTGTATGTTCTGCAAAGTTTGAATATCAAACTACGGATCTGATTTTTCACGAAAAAAGAAATACTAAAAAAATACTAATGATTGCGAAAAAAAGATTTGATATATTCACTATCTGGGTACATTTTACTGAACCTACCTTCTCTCTCTCTCTCTCTCTCTCTCTCTCTCTCTCTCTCTCTCTCTCTCTCTCTCTCTCTCTCTCTCATTTGCTCGAAAGGTTATGTCCTTCAACGATACAGAACATACAAAAGAATCAACAGATAAATAAAGAATACTTACTTATTGTGCTGACGAGTCGCATTTTCCCTGATGCCGTTGTTGGACGTGTAATACGCCCTACGTCTCTCATTCTATCCAAATCTCAGTTAATAGAATAACAATAACGATATTCTGAAAAACTATCTCATACCACGAAACAAATTGCTCTCATTTCCTTTTCAAATGAACGAATCTTTTCATGAAAGCAGAGCTATTACAATCTTTCCATTTTACCTTTTATTACACCCATACACTTGTTACTATCTAATGTTTCAATACAATGAAATACCTCTCTTTCAAAAAGTCCAATACAATCTATCGAACAGTTAAGATATTATGGCAATATTTTGATATTCTATGTGGCAGCACCGTACACAGCTTTACAAGTTTCAATATGAATTCTGCAATTGCCCTTTTTCAATCAATAAATACAGTCTATGTTCAAATTAACACAATTTCTTGATATGGAAAAACTGTTGGATTATTTCGTTTACTTTGATTTTCAAGCACATTCTGCCGAACTATCTTTGTCACACTGTTATTGTACCTTCCGTTTTTATCTTCAAAAACCTTTACCTTTGCCAAACATTCCCGAGTATTTAAGATCCTAGGGAATTAGCCTCTTAAGAAATTGTGGGAACAGAAGAAAATGCTGGTACCCAGCATTTTCCCACAATGTTTTCACCCTGTTAAAGATAAATTCTGTCGTTAGAACCACAGTTGTCGTCTGTAATTGCTTTAATATCGGACAAAATTATGTCGGCTGTTAAGGAGTCAACTCTTAAACAGCTAAATCGATAAAACTGTCCGCTTTTCCGAGGTTGAAAACAAAATTCTACCGCAAATATGAAATATTTTAGCCACTTTTACAACCATGTGGCTTAGGTCTAAGATCAAACTGACCGACCCGTGCAGTCTGACAGTCTGATCTTGATCTACACATTCCAAATTAGGTATTCTATGTGCCGTTGAAAGGGAAACCTCTCTATCAGACAACAAAATTTGACGTGTCCAAATTGAACGCCTTTACAGAAGACAAATTATATGCGACTAAAATGATGGGGGTTTGTCTTTGACAGGGTAGTAAACACTGTAAGCACGGTAAAATGGTGGTTTCGAGTATTTTCTCCTTTTCCCACAATGTTTTTAAAAACCTTTTCCCAGTGGGACACGGGATTGTATGGTAAAGAGTATAAACCAGTTCGATCTTCTCAGAAGCGTTTATAGATTATATTGTCAACTTCAAAATTTACCCTTAACTGTATGGATAAACACTTGAAGGTCAGGTAAAGGTTGTTGACTGAATTTTAAGTTGTCATGTGATAACCCTTTCAACACCAGTGAAGGATTTAATTGTGCAGCTAAAGATCAGACCACATGCCATCAAATCGCAGATCAAGATTGCGCTATATTGTTGAAGATATTTCGACTAAAAAGTCCTAAACTTCTTGTTCGTTTTTAACAACAAAGTGGATCCATTTCAGTAATTTTGCTTACAAAAAATTTAAACTGTTTCACGAATGACTTAAAAGGTTAATGTATTGCAAAGTTAGATATAATATATAGATCAATCAAACGTTTTAATATAAAATCGATCGATGTTTTATATAAATCCAATTATGCAAATTAACTCCTTGCCCCTGAAACAAATTTGCAGCGAAGGACTTGGCGAAAATCTTTGTAAAATACGACTTATTTTTGACTAGATGCAAAAATAAAATTGCGACACACGCAGTAATTGCTCGTAAATAGTAGTCTCTCCTTTTTGCTTCAATGCTTTCAAAATTGCTAGCTACAAAACGAAAAAGGTCGTAGGTCTGCAGCAATCTTTAAACTGTTTTACACACGACAAAAATTAGACTCTTCTAATTGGAAAGCATCTGCAGACGACAAATTACACTTGGCTCAAGTTATAAAATGTGTACAAAATATTGTGGCAAAAGGGGAAATGCTGGTTACCAGCAATTTCTCGTTTTTTTCTTTTTTAATGTTTCCAAAAGCTGTCTTACCTAGGGTCGTTAAAACTGGGGATGGTGTGGAAAAGGGTCAGGCAATATTTTTCCTCGATCTGTTAATCGTAAGGCTGCCAAGCGCGAATCGATGACCTTTTGCGGACAGTGTAGATCAAGATAGATAATCTCTATTTCGCACGGGATTGTATTTTTCAAACTCTTCAATTGCAAACTTGAGTCCATCGGAAATGAACGAAAAAAAGACACGTGTTCTTTCGTTACCAGTATTTTCACTCGGTATGTCGAAAATGCTGAAATCGACAAAAGAAATATAAATAAACAAATTAATCCCAAAGGTGTCGGAAAAATGTTTAACTCTTCTCCTGCTCAATAAATGGAACGCAACTATCAAGTCGATAGTAGAAAACAAAATTTTGCTATATCAAAATTATTTTAGGGGAAAGATATCTTCTTATCGGACAGTGTAGATCCAAGATCAGACTGCACGTTCTAAAGAAATCCGTCCATTCCCTTAATCCCTGCGCTTTTGCCATGTCCAAAATAAGGAAATTTTGTAAGAAAAATGTTAATCGCTGCAATTCTGTGCAGTCTGACCTTGATCTATACCGTTGGCAAAAGCCACTGGCTTCGCGTGGGGAGTTTAAAGGGTTAAAGAAATTTATCCACTTCCTCAATCCCTACACTTTGGCCTTGTTCAAAATCAAGAAAAGTTGTTAGAACAATGTAAAACGCCGCATTTCTAAGAGTATTTAACATGTACACTGTCTCAACTCTCTTATTTAGTGTTTCAATAATTTGACCGTCAGCTCAAGATCGATGAATGTGTCAAAGGCAATGCCTTGCAAAAGGACACTCTAGCTCAACAAGCGTCACAAGTGTAATGGAACCCAGAAATAAGAAGTATCTTACAAACTGTTAAAAGGCGTTAGGTAATCTACAAAATGGGTCCCTATAAAGTGAGAAACGAAACCAAAACGAAACGCAACGAAACGAAACGCAACAAAACAGAACGAAACGAAACGAAATAAAACGAAACGGAATAAAACGAGAACGAAACGGAACGAAACAAAATAGAACGAAACGAAATGGGACGAAATCTAGCAGTGATTATTTTTTTAAACTTATCTTTTTGTCTCAATTTATCGTTTTTCTGTTGCACCGTTTCTTATTGTTTTATTCCACGTTTAATATAGAGCACAATAAGAATATGTTGCTGAATTTTGCGATTATCTCATGGCTTGAAAATCTGGTCCGAGTCAAGATTAAGAACTTAAAACGATAACCCTCCATCAGGACCTGTGGCTTTGGAAGTTGCACAAAAATTTAACATATTTGGTGCAGTTTTAAAAATTTGGCAAGTAGGGAAAATTTAATTTTCTTTCTTTTCTGTTCATCTGTCATTGTAGTATCATAGTACTATCACAGGGCGCCGGAATATGCCAAGCCTCGGTAGCACAGTCGGTAGCGTACAGGACTTGAGAACAAGGGTCGCTTGTTCAGATACCCACTCGACAAATTTCTTTCCGAGGATTGATGATAGGACAGGTGATCACCGATGGTAAGCGACGGAAAGCAGCCAGTGGCTTGGGAAGGATATTAGGCGAAGCACTGGTAAAAGAAACTGCAGGAAAATACAGTTAGGTGCAGTGCAGTGATTTTGTTTGGTTTTTATTAGAGTTTAACGCCTTTTTAACAGCTTAGGTCATATCATGGCGGTCAGTGACGCACCAATGTGTTTCCTGGCCTTTTCACACCAGTACTGACACAACTTTCTTTCCAAAGCCACTGACTACTTTTCTCACATGCATCAGAGGTGAAAGGCGAAAAATCGCCGGAAAGAATGTTCTCCGCAATCATGTATCGAACCCGAAACCTCCAGGTCACGAGTCAGATACGCTAACCACTGAGCTACCCGGCCGGGCTCAATGCAGCGATACAACTGAAATAATGTTGAAAAGGGCGTTAAACCTTAAGACATTGTGGGAAAGGGAGAAAATGCTGGTCACCAGCATTTTTTCCCTTTCTCGCAACGTTTTCAAAAGTCTTCTCCTTCAGAGGCGGTGAAACTCGGGATTGTGTAGCAAAGGGTTTGTGTCTTTCATGTTTATAAATAGTTTCGAAGACTAAGACTATATCAGTTCAGCAGTGAGAGCCGTGATCGTAAAGTGGTTAGTACTTCCCGTTGTGGCCGCGACATCTCAGGTTCGAATCCTGGTCACGATAAATCTGTGATTGTCGATGTCTCGATACAGCTGAACAATTTTTTACAGCCTTTTGGATTTCAAGGTGTTTTACACCTCTTTCAATACGATTTCAATTCTGTGACAGCATCGGTTGACTTTGTTGACGTTTATTGGTTTTATCACACAAGCAATTTCCTCTCTTTCCTCGTTGTTGTGCATATTGTTGAAAAATGAAAATTTCAATTAGATATGAGCCATGCTCTGGCAAAAGGGGGTTTAATGCCTATCCGTAATGCATGATACCAAGCAAGTCATCATATAATCATGGGTGCATAGTTTCTCTCTTTGTATGACAACCGACTGAGTCACGAGGAACACTGGTCCTTTGACAAGTAGAATATTGGCTAAATAGCAAATATTTTTTCTGCAGTGCAGCGATACAACTGAAATAATGTTGAAAAGGGCGTTAAACACTATACAGTTAATCAATACAATCAAGCGCTGAAATATTTCGAATGAAACTCGCCTTCAATACCCTTAAGTATGCTTTTAAGATGCTTACAGCTGAACCTTGCGAGTATGGTTTTCTCCCAGATTTTTGTTTCTTAATTTGAACCATGTTCTATAAAAGGGGGCTTAAATGAATCCGTAAAAAGTATCGACCCAGGCCAGCCTGCGCAGTAAATTGGCTGTACAGTAAATTAGCTGTACAGTAAATTGGCTGTACAGTAAATTGGCTGTACAGTAAATTGGCTGATATGGCGGAGAGTCCTAGAAAGGATCTATTGAAGGGCGTAAAAATACCGGGATTATGTAAAATGTAGGTTAAAGTCCGACACACTTACTTTGTGTGCTAATGTTTGCAAATCCGTGTAACCCTTTATCAAAAACAGCGTGTTATAATGACTCCTGAGAAAGTAAACGTTTGAAAACATTGCGAGAGAAGAAAAAGTGCTGGTAACCAGCATTTTCTCCTTTTCCAACAATGTTTTCTTTCCTTCCAGAGACAAATTTTGTATTTTGAGGAAGCATTTCGCTTTTGAAAGGAACTTTGCCTCAACCGCTTATCGAACTCGCAACCACGAGGTCACGAGTCAGAAACTCTAAACACTGAGCCACCCAGGAGGGCAGAGCGTCAAGGAACTAGAAAATCCAGTGTTTGCCTGTCTCTCAGTTAGAGACGCCTTGGAAAGTCAATTAAAGCATCGAGTAGGAGTTATTGTTCAATAGAATGAACATACTGCTTAGCTCAGAGACTGTGTCAATAGTTTAAATCAATGAACAAATATTGCATTTTCGGGCGATAATTTAAATGTTACTCAAATGGTGAAACTTGTCTTTGATAGAGTAGAAAACATTGTGGGAAAAGGAGAAAATGATGGTTACCAGCATTTTCTCCCGTTCCCACAATTTTTTCAATAGGCTTCTTTCTCAGGGTCGTTTAAAATCGGAGTTGTGTGTTAAAAGGTAACTTTGTCGTCTGGAAAGCTTGTAAGTTGGACGAGTCCGAAGTTTTGTCGTCTGTTAAAGAGTTAAGTTTAGTAGAGGACGAAATAGGAGACATAGTTTGTTTTTTTCATGTCGGAAAAACGACGAAAACATGGTAATATTGAAGCTTACTGATAAACAGAATTTTCTTCTTGTCCCAAAATGCTTTCTTTCCTTTCAAAGACAAACAGAGCCTTTTCAACAAAAATTCTTCAACCCCCAGGTTGTAAACCTACACACGCACCCCGACATAGCATTCGTTGTAAGTGGGGATTATTGTGCTAGTCATAACACACTTAGCAGATTAAGAGCTAAACCTTTGCCACACAAATCCTACTGGTAACGACCCTGAGAAAGATAGCTATAAAAACATCGTAGGAAAAAGAGAAAATGCTGGTAACCAGCATTTTCTCCGTTTTCTCAGAGTGTTTTCTACCTTATGAAAGAGATGTTTTATTTTTTCAGTAACATATAATTTTTGTCTGCAAATGCTTTCAATTTGGACAAGTCTAAAATTTTATCGTTTGGTAAAGAGTTAAAGATTGGTTTGTATTGGAGTTTAATGCCGTTTTAACATATCACTGCGGTCAACGTACCTACGCATGTGTTTCCTGGCTTTCTCACACCAGTACTGACACAACTTTCTATCCAAGTCACTTACCACTTTTCTCACATGCATCAGAGGTGAGAGGCGAAAAATCGCCGGAAAGAAAGTTTGCCTCAAACGGGTATCGAACTCTCAACCACCAGGTCACGAGTCAGAAACGCTTAACACTTAGCCACCCAGAAGGGCAGAGAGTCAAGGAACTAGAAAGCCCAGTGTTTGCCTGTTAGAGACGCCTTGGAAAGTCAATTAAAGCATCGAGTAGGAGTTATTGTTCAGTAGAATGAGCATACTGCTTAACTCAGAGACTGTGTCAATAGTTTAAATCAATGAACAAATATTGCACTCTTCAGAAACCATTCATTCAATATCAACGATCGTATTTGGCAGCAAATACTTAGCGCGCAATACTTCATTTTCTGCCAAATAAAGTAGTCCCTTTTTTCCGAAAGGTTGGAATTGTCGTTCTACTCGTTAATCCTTTACTACACAATCCAAAAGTTTTAAAGATCTTGAGATAGAAAGCTTTTAAAAACATTGTTGAAAATGGAGAAAATGCTTGTAACCAGCATTTTCTCCTTTTCCCACAATGTTTTCTACTCAATTATGGGCGAGTTTCATCATTTGAGCCACATTCGATTTGTCGTCTGCATATTCTTTCAATTAATTTTCACAAGTAAAAAAATGTTGTCATGTGATAAACAGTCAAAGAAACATCTGGTCATATCTCAAACAAAGTAAATGTCGGTGTAGATCTAGGATTAGACTGCAGTTTCTTGCAGTCCGATCTTGATTTATTTAATTTTTTTTAAACATATTTATTTTACATAGATTGCGAAACAAGTTCTTTCAACTTATACTAATCTCTTTCGATTCTCCTTCCTGGGAACTACATCAGTATTCGCACTGAATGTGTGGGCCAATGAACAATCCCAAAGTTGACACCCGCTCCCGGGTATCGAACTCAGGACTTTATGGTTATGAGACCGACGCTCTACCTCACAACCACAGACATCTTGATTTACACCATCTGCAAAAACAATTCATCCGTCGCTCTAGATAGTGCAGGGGGGTCAAATGTAGTCGAGATAATTCCTTTTCGTTAATTGAGTTTATATATCACATTATGTGCAGGATTGGTTGCTATTTTTTCTCCTTCACCCGTGTTTACGCAAAGTGGCTCTGTCGACAAAAAACTGAAACTGTACATCGTCGGTCACCAGTTTGAGTTAAAATCGAAACTATGACTTTTTTTCTTCGTCTTTGACTTACGTCGTTGCTGTTTAAATATTTACCTGACGACAAAAATTTGAGACATGTCTAGACTGAAAGCTCTTCCAAACGATAAATTCAATGTTGCTCAATTGATGAGTTTTGTCTTTAGGAGGATACAAAACATTGCGGGAAAAGGAGAAAATGCAGTTACCCATCATATTCTCCTTTTCCAACAATGTTTTCGAAAACATTTCTCCCCAGGGTGGTTACAACACGGGATTATAGGGTAAACTTAACGTTTAACTTATACGCTGAAAATTTGATTGACTTTGTTGACATGGAAAAGCAACCGATGATTGGTAAAATTTGATAGTGGGCAAGGGCTTGCAAGCTGATCTTCGAGTAGTACATTCTATGAAAATATCATAGATCAAGATTAGCAGAAGAAAAATTTAACAAAACCTCAGAGGTGTGAAATAAACGAAAGAATTTTTGAAAGCTGGGCACCAATAAATGAGCCATGCTCTGTGAAAAGGGGGCTAAATGTATCTGCAAAAAGTATCAACCCAGGTCAGCCTGCGCACTCTGCGCAGGCTGACCTAAACCGAAACTTTTTGCTTTCGGTCAATTTTATGCATGTCCAAGGACCAGTTACCTCATGATTCCATTGTTTGTTAGACAAAATGGCCTTTATAGATCCAAAATCATGTAATGACTTGCTTAGTATCATGGATCACGGAGATGCATCAAGCCCCCTTTTTACAGAGTATGGCTCATTTAGATTTTTTTTTTTTACAGGTCAAATGAAAGTGTCGTAGACTATCCATGGCGCTCATTTGGGAAGGTTAGAGTAAGATCAGACTTCACGGATATGTTGATCTTGGTCTACCTTGCTTGCTAACTTTACCAGAGGTGAAATGCAATACATGTGGGCCATGCTCTGTTAAAGGGGGTTTAATGCAAGCTGTCACGTAATTATGGATCCATAAAATCCATTTTGTAAACCAACCAAATGAATCATGAATAACTATTGACAAATAGCAAACAGTTTCGGTCCAGGTCAGTCTGTGAAGATTGTGCAGGCTTGCCTGAATATATATTTTTCGCACATGCATTAAGCCCCTTTTTCACCGAACATGGTTTATATCTTAGATTTCCAAACTTACATGACGGAGGTCGCAAGTCAAATCTTACAGAATGTGGTCTCGGGGTCTCTCTGCCATTCTTAGAAGCTTCCGAGGCATCTAGAGCGTCTAGGTTGGCAAGAATGTGCAAAAAGTTCATCTTCAGCGATCAGGTTTTTTTCACTGAAAAGAGATCAAGAATTAAATCAAGACTAACAAAATTTAGTAAGTCCATCGTTGAGCAGTAGAACATTCACCATCACTTTCTATTAGTAGTTTCAGTACTTTGATTCAATTTGAATCAAAGTATAGGTGATGGAAGAAATTTGCTAGGAAATATATTTTAACAGTGGACAGAATTATTAAAAGTTCATTCATCTGACGGTTGACAACATTTTTTCTAAGACTGATAGCATTTTTTCATGACTTTTTTTTCCATAAAATCGTGTATCTAAGCATTTTGGATACGGTTTTAGGTGTAAGGAGAGAAATTTGGGTGAAATGACAGTGGTTTTGGGTGTTTTCGAGTGTTTTAGGGTGTTTTGGGGGTGTTTCTCTTCTTTATCCATTCACCATGAATACGTTATGAACTAGGTCATGTCAAAACTTCGAAACGAGGCTAATTTCAAATCTAGAGCTACTTCTACGAAATGTAACTCTGAAGTTTATTGTTTGTGTAATTTGCTTGCACAAATTTTCAATCCGCTTGTTATTTTCTTATATCAAATGACACAGACGCGTCTGTTAATTGATCTATGAGGTGTCAGTATCTTTCTTCACGGTGATTTGTCTTCACGAGACTTCAGGCTGACTGTTGCCATAAGAAGGTGAGACCTGAATGGTCATTACCTTCCTAAAATCCTCTTTCAGTTCCATCTGCGATTTCATTAGTTCATGCGGACGGCACAGAGTGTACAGTCTAATGCACTTTCCAGCACTTTCTTTTTACTTACAAAACAAAAAGGTGTCTTTGCAAGAGACATTGTCTCCTTGGCCGACGAAAATTGTTTACGAGTGTAATTTATTTAAGCCATAATTTTTGCAACGGGGATTTAATTCATCTGCAATAAGTTTTGACCCATGTCAGTCTGCGCAGATCAATCTGCGCAGGCTGACACGAGTCGAAACTTTTTGCTATTTATAATTTTTTTGCTTTCCAAAGGACCATTCTGCCTTGGGATTCAGTCGGTTGTTAGTTAAAATAGATTTTGTATCCATAATGACGTTATGACCTGCATGGTATAATGAATTACGGAGATGCAATAAACCTGATTTTTGCCTGAGCATGTGCTGATTTACTGGAAATCGAAAGAAGTGTAAAGTAAAAAGGATTTCGAAGGGTTTCTTTTTTAATCATATTTTAACGAAACATTGCAGCTTTATATTTGATTGTGTAATGTGTATGTAAAAAATAAGTAAGACAATACTGTACTAGAGAAAGAAACGTGATGCTTTCGTTAGGTAAAGCAGTCATTGAAAGAATTTTGCTCAGAGCTGCTTTTATCCAAGTGTAATTAAATTGTCAAAACAATAGAAAAGGACACGAAATAAAATCACGGATTGTACATAACACTGAAAGAAAGAATAAAAACTCTGTATACAAACCAAAATGATATTCCTATTTCATCGATTTAATCCCGTTGTCAAGTAAGGGAAAGAAAGAAACACGAAATGTCCAAGATATGTTTGATTTGATTTAATTTGGTTTGATAACTTTCCCTGAATCACACAATCACTTGCACAGAAAACATCTACTTTATTTCAAACTTTTTTTTTTCACTATTTATAAGGCCTTTGTGTAAATCACTGATCTAACAAAACCCTGTTTACAGAGTAATTAATAAAGGCAATCGGGCAATTCAGACTTAATTCAATGAAAGAGTAATTTGATACAGTAAACTAATACAGAAAGGGAAAGCTAAATCAAGTCCTACTGATATGTTTATTTTGTTTACTTAACTCTTTACCAAACAATCCAATGTTGTAATGACCTTGAAGTAGAAGGTTTTTCAAAACATCGTACAAAAAGGAGAAATTGCTGGTAACCAGCATTTTTTTCTTTTCCCACAATGTTGTCTATCCTTTTAAAGAAAGAAAAAAAATATATCATTTGAGCCAAATTTAGTTTCTACGTCCGCGAATGTTCTCCATTTGGACAAGTCTAAAATTTTGTTAAGAGTAGGGTTTGGTCGAGGTAACATGTATTTGAGCCGTGCTCTGTGAAAAGAAGACTTAATGCATCTGCGAAAAGTATCGACCCAGGTCAGCCTGCGCAGTCCGCGTGGGCTGACCTGGTCCAAAAATTTTTCGCTATTGGTCATTTTTTTTGTATGTCATAGGACCAATCAACCTTGTGATTACCGTAAGTCGGTTACTTAAAAAAGTGGCTCTTATAGATCCATAATTGTGTGATGACTTGGGCTGGTATCATGTATCACGGAGATGCATTAAGCCCCCTTTTGCCAAAGCATGGCTCATTAATTTGTTGTGTAACGTTTTTCTACTCTTTCAACAATATTTTAGTTCTATCACAATCACGATTCGCTCATTTACCTATATCAAACAATCCAAAGATTGACACCAAATCGCCGATGTTTTCACTATCAGTTTAAAATTTTGAACTTTATTTATTTGATTTTGATTTGATTTAATGTATTTGATATACGGCTCACTGTTTCAGGGAGCGGAACTTTATAAGCTTTTACGCTTTCGTTCCAATCCTTTTCACATTGCTGTTGTTGTACTCTGTACAATACATGTACATACATCGAATAAAATATGTTTAAACCAAACAGTCCCGACTTTAATCGATCCTGAGAAAGAAAGCTTTTGAAAGCAAGGCGGGACAGAAAACTGTTTACTATCAAGGCCTCTAAATGCCACGGTCTAACGGTCCTCCGGTATCAGTAGGTAAGCAGCAGATTCAATGACCCTAAAATCAGTGAAAGTTAAGTTAAAGGTTTGCATGCAGAATCAACATCCACAGATAACACAATGCACGTTCAGCGCACAAAATATAAACTCGATCTCTTTCAACGGCTGAAAATACGATCAACCTCCTGAAACTCAAAAAGATGTTTATGGTATAGGCTTCAAGGCTTGACTAAACAAGTGGATTGTATAGATCAAAGATCAGACTGCAATTTCTCTGCAGTCTGATCTTTGATCTATGTTATTCTAAAAAGCCCCTGTTTTTTGCCTATGGCGATGAAAGGGTTAAAGCTTTCTTTTGGTCAAAATATCTTGTAAAATATCTGACAGTGTAAATCAGAAAATTTGAAGATAAAATGCAGACTGAATGCCTACTCTGATCATAACGTACATGGCACGACTTTAGAAAAAAAGAGGAAAAGACATTTTTTTCTGGGCCTGTTAGATAAATTCCACTGTTTTTTCAAGGCACGCCGTCACTCTTGTAGCGAAACTCTTGTAGCGTAACTCTTGTAGCGAAACTCTTGGTTACGATGGATGACGTTGTCCAAAGGGTCTCTAGAAAATGCCCTCCACGTGCTAAATGTAGATATATAGGTATTGTATGGAACATTCAAGTACATCAGTTTGTTCCTGAAATAGAACAGCAAAAGAAAAACTCTGGCAACAAGGAATGCGTGTTATACAGATCGATGAGTGACTTCTACCGATAGAATAAACGATCAAGGGAAATAACCACGCAACGCCTTTTGTCTATCATTTATATGCTTTACTACCCTTGGTTCATGGGGGACCGGGTGGGGTGGGGGGGGGGGCGAGAAAGGGGGAAGGCGCTAGGAGGGGAGAAAATCATCTCGAGTCTCGCGGTTCAGAAGAAATGTTTAAAACCATCTGTAAAATAACTATTACAAGAATACAATTTGATTCCTGTAGAAAGGAAGTCATACAGGGTGTTTCATTATAAATGATACACTTTCATAAATGCGTAAGGTATTTTTTCTTATAAAGATAACAATAAAATTTTTAACATTTAATAAGTTAAGAATAGTTTTATGACATGCACAGTATGTAAGGGAATATTAAACTTTACAGGTGGTTAGCGCCTTTCAAAACATAATAGTACATTGTTTTACACCAAGATGTTCAAAATGACGTCCATTTTTATGTCGCTGGGCCTTCGGTTTCTTCATGAAATTTGGTTTCATTGATCTACATGTCTAGTTTGTGACCAGTCTCAACTTTTGAACTGTTGATGCCTTAAGTTCATCTACTGTATGAGGCTGTATGCACATTGTCCGTGAGAAAACCTCACAGAAAAAAAATCCAATGGACAGTGAGCATAAAGTCCAGCCTCAGACAACATCTTAGCGTGAGGCATCAAAAGTTCCCGAGATGAGACAGGTCACCACCTAGACGCGCAGAGCGATATAACCTGTACACACAAGAGTATAAGTATCAGATGCAGATTGTACAATATTACTAATAGAGTATAAAGATTGACGTGCACACGAGAGAAGGGACCGGTTGGGGTCGGGTTGGAAGGCGCAGAGAGTGAGACAGTGGCAGTTTTTACCCTTTCGGCAACATAGACGAAAACAGTGACTTTTGCGTACGGCATATATCAAGATCAGACTGCACAGAACGTGCAGTCTGATCTTTGATCTATACCGTCCGTTTGTGTAGTCAAGATTATACAATCAAAATCTTTGCAAGTTTTAATGGATTGTATTTAGAGCCGTCGAAAGAGGTCGAGTTTATGTATTTGGCGCTGAAAGAGTTAGCGTGATTCCAATGATTTGACTGGGTCGTCGAAGAGGAAAACAGCAAGAACTTCAACACTTCGCCAATGAAGAAAACATGAGCCTTTACGGACGTCTTAGATCAAGATCAGACTGTCCAAACCGGTAAAGTCTGATCTTGGATCCACATCGTCAGCTTGTTTTATCAAGCCTTATCAACTGATTTATGAATTTCATTGGATTGTATTTTCAGCTGTTGGGACGCGATCGTGTTTATATCTTTTGCACTGAGAGAGTTCAGAGAAATTAAAGGCACACATGAAAGCCGTACCAAACTAATTGAACTAAACTTTATTAATCCATGTTGGTTTGTAAGCAGACTGTTTTCTTGTACGTGTAGGCTACATTCTCGAATTTCATCGTAAAATATTTTTTATTAGATTCATGATACACACATCTGATACTGTCTTTTTTCCATGTATAACTCATTTGCCTGAGGTTTTCAAGAGTTTTGTTTTTCATACATCAAAGTGACATTTTGGTTCCCGGTTATTTTCGGATCGTGTATTTGTACATGTGCGTAGACCATGGTGCTTTTTACGAGGTGGAAAGACCTATGGCAAGTCAAATATACGCATTATAGTCATGCTCTGCGAAAAGAGGTTTGAATGCATCTGAAAAAAAGTATCGACCAAGGTCAGTCAGCCTGCGCAGTCCACACAGGCTGACCTTGGTCGATACTTTTTGCTTTTCGTCAATTTTCTGCACATCCAATGACCATTTTACCGAAGGATTCAGCCAGTTGTTAGATAATTTTTTTTTAATCCATAAATTATGGTGATTTGCTTGGTATAATGCATTGCACAGCTGCATTAAAATCCCTTTTGTAAGAGCATGGCTTATTTACAGAATAGAGACAAAGTAATAGACAAACCTGTATACATAAACGGGTTCCTATAAAGTTAGAAACGGAACCGAAACGAAACGCAACGAAACGGCACGAAACGAAACAAAACGAATCGGAATAAAACGAGAACGAAACGGAACGAAACGAAACGAAATAGAACGAAACGAAATGAGATGAAATCTAGCAGTGATTTTTTTTTAACTTATCTTTTTGTCTCAATTAAACGTCTATCTGTTGTACCGTTTCTTATTGTTTTATCCCAATTTTTTAGAAGGGCACAATAAGAATATGTTGCTGAATCTGGTCAGAGTCAAGATTAAGTACTTAAAACGATAACCCTCTATCAGGACCTGTGGCTTTGGAAGTTGCACAAAAATTTAACATATTTGGTGCAATTTTAAAGATTTGGCATGTAGGGAAAATTTAATTTTCTTTCTTTTCTGTTCTTTTGTCATTGTGGTATCATAGTACTATTACAGGGCGCCGGAATATGCCGAGCCTCAGTAGTACAGTCGGTAGCGTACAGGACTTGAGAACAAGGGTCGCCAGTTCAAATACCCACTCGACAAATTTCTTTCCGAGGATTGATGATGGTCATTGCGACAGGATTCATTCCTCTCTCACCGCTGATCATCGATGGTAAGCGTAGAAAGCATCCAGTTGCTTGGGAAGAATATTATGCGAAGTACTGGTAAAAGGAACTGCAGGAAAATACAGATAGGTGCAATGTAGCCATTTTGTTTGGTTTGTATTAGAGCTTAACGCCTTTTTAACAGCTTAGGTCATATCATGGCGGTCAGTGACGCACCAATATGTTTCCTGGCCTTTTCACAACAGTACTGACACAACTTTCTTTCCAAAGCCACTGACTACTTTTCTTCGCATGCATCAGAGGTAAGAGACGAAAGATCGCCGGGAAGAAAGTTCTCCGCAACCGGGTATCGAACCGACAACCCTTCAGGTCACGAGTCTGATACGCTAACCACTGAGCTACCCGGCCGGGCTCAATGAAGCGATACAACTGAAATAATGTTGAAAAGGGCGTTAAACCTTAAGACATTGTGGGAAAGGGAGAAAATGGATGACCAGCATCTTCTCCTTTTCTTACAACGTTTTCAAAAGTCTTCTCATTTAGGGGCGGTGAAACTCGGGATTGTGTAGCAAAGGGTTTGTGTCTTTCATGTTTATAAATAGTTTCGAAGACTAAGACTATATCAGTTCAGCAGTGAGAGCCGTGATCGTAAAGTGGTTAGTACTTCGCGTTGTGGCCGCGACATCTCAGGTTCGAATCCTGGTCACGATAAATCTGTGATTGTCGATGTCTCGATACAGCTGAACAATTTTTTACAGCCTTTTGGATTTCAAGGTGTTTTACACCTCTTTCAATACGATTTCAATTCTGTGACAGCATCGGTTGACTTTGTTGACGTTTATTGGTTTTATCACACAAGCAATTTCCTCTCTTTCCTCGTTGTTGTGCATATTGTTGAAAAATGAAAATTTCAATTAGATATGAGCCATGCTCTGGCAAAAGGGGGTTTAATGCCTATCCGTAATGCATGATACCAAGCAAGTCGTCATATAATCATGGGTGCATAATTTCCCTCTTTGTACTGAATCGCGAGGTACACTGGTCCTTTGACAAGCAGAATATTGACTAAATAGCAAACATTTTCAACCCAGATCAGCCTGCGCGGATTGCGCAGGCTGACCTTTTTTTTTTCCTGCAATGCAGCGATACAACTGAAATAATGTTGAAAGGGGCGTTAAACACTATACAGTCAATTAATACATTTAAGCGCCGGAATATTTCGAATGAAACTCGCCTTCAATACCCTTAAGTATGCCTTCAAGATGCTTACAGCTGAACCTTGCGAGTATGGTTTTCTCCCACATTTTTATTTCTTAATTTGAACCATGTTCTTTAAAAGGGGACTTAATGAATCTGTAAAAAGTATCGACCCAGGTCAGCCGGCGCAGTCCCCGCAGGATGGGCTGAGCCGTAACCTTTCGCTATTGGTCAATTTTCTGCATGTCAAAGGATCAGAGTACTTCATGATACAGTGGGTTGTTATACAAAACAGATTTTATGGATCTATAATTGTGTGAGGACTTGCTTGGTATCATGCATTACGGAGATGTATTAAGCCCCCTTTTGCCAGAGCATGGCTCATTGTATATTTTGTGTTCTATTTTTAGCTTTGATAAGTCACTTTAATGAACGTCCAGGCATAACCTGTTTGATAGAGATGACTTCGGGTCTGAAAAGAGAAAACGGTAGGACTACACTTTAGAACCGCCTGAATGAGGCAGTTAAATGAAGCTCCAAAATCTAAATTTGGATGAGAAATTATCATTTAACATGAAAGAAAGCATTTTATTGCGTAGATGTATTGACTTGATGAGGCTTCACTGTACCAGTTGCGAAAGTCCTCACAATGCTCTCATCTTTATGGGACCTTTGTGTCAGTAGTAATAAAAGAAGAGAGCTGGGTTTTAACCACAAATTTGACCATCTACGAAAGAGCTAGGTTTTTAACCATAGGTATGCTTTAATTAATATTTTAACCATGTGTATGATTAAAATATTATACCAACCATCCCCCTGCTTAAATCCAAATCCAACCATCCCCCTGCTTAAATCCAAATCCAACCATATCCCTGCTTAAATCTAAATCCAACCATCCCCCTGCTTAAACTACATCCCAGCGATTCATATTTTTAGCCCATATAGCTATATGAGCGAAATTACAACATTTTTTAAATCGCCATATGATATATACTCTGCCCTATACGTTGTAAATTTTCTAAGATCTGCGTCTTTATCTTAGTGTGTCCCCAAGCTAATGTATCGATATTGTTCGCAGGGATATAGCGTTTATCGTCGTTACTAGTTAATGCGACTTTATTTACCTCTTCAGTATACAACTCATGATTATGGCTCCTAATAACTACCATTCTCCTTAATTGTGTTTTATTTTCAAACAAACACTCTTTATAATGATCATGTTTAATAAATGATTTTACTACATGCCTTTTAATTCCCTTACATTTTTTACTTTCCTCCTCATCATCACACATTTTATAAGAGTATAGCTTAGACCTGAGGCCTACAAACTCCCCAATAATCTTACCGCTTGTCTCATCTTTAAACATACCCACAACTTTCTTATTTAATCCTGTGGGAATACCTGAAGGATGATCGGGCGGATAATCACTTGTATCAAACCAATCTTTAACATCACCACTAATATCCTTATAAAAATCTTCTGTTTCTATTTCATACATTAAGCTATCTGTATCAGTGAAAAGAAGTTTAACTTTTTCACCATATTTATCTTTAATATAATTATAATGAAAGTTATACATCAATGTCTTACTTAAATCTAAAATACACATCCCTACATAAATAGGCTTATTAAAATATAAATGTGGTTTTTTCATTTGAATTATACATAAATTTTCATCAAGGGTAGTTATATCGTAATAGTTGGGTTTAGCGGTTAATTTTTCAGCTTTTTCCTTGGTACTAACTAATCTTATATCTACTCTATTCCTAATATTTTCCATAGTCTTACCAAATACAGAATTATTCATAAGTTTAAAGAAATCCTTTTCAAATGCGGTTTTAGCTTTTGCTCTTAGTGTAGTATTTTTATCGATATAAGGTTTTAACCATTCACTCTCATCAAAAGTTAACCCTCTATGAATCTTTTTAAGCTTTAGACCTAAACTTAAATATAACTTTAAATTTTCATGGTGTAATATATATTTATTTTTATTATCTAAATTAGGTATAAGTTTTTCAACTTTAACGGTCTTTAATCTTTTGGGAGCTAATGGGAAATCATTATGCAAATCATGTAATTCTATAGGATATTTTAAATCAACCTCTAATATACAAGGGCAACTCTGCCAATTTTGTAAATTATTTTCATCCATCCATTTAAAATTTCCAATGGGAAGTTTTTGACACATTGCCCAACCATAGAGATTATTCGCATCTAAATAAGTAATAAATTTAGGTGGTTCATTTGGGTTATATTTTTTACCCATATATGAATTATTTCCTTTTGCATATCGTTTAAAAATGGTTGAGATACCTCCTCTTATTCCGTTTTCAATAAATAAAATCATCAGGGTCTGATAATAATTCTAATTCTACCTTAGTAGTTTTTAACATTGCCTCCCAAGCTAATCCCGGCGCTGTATAAAACCATGATGGGTCTAACCCATAATTATTAAAGCAAACATTCCAAAATTTTCAAAGACATCCGCCAACAGTAAAACATCAGTCTTATTATATAAGTCATGATAATCTTTAAAAGTTTTCATCTCGAAGGTATTCCATACATTTAATGCATGTTGATAATCCTCCTCCCCAATTCCACTATATTTAAGCTTTGAGTAAAATTCTCTTTGTTTGGGTAACTTTGTTTCCTCTAATTTACTAAGGTTATCAAACCATTCATATGGGAATATACCCTTTTGAGAGACTAATTCAAGCTTTTCCCCCTCAAAATATTTCATAAGATTAGTCTTGTCCTCCTTAGCTAGAGTGCTAGCTAATTCATCTAAACTTTTACCTAGAAATTTTAAACTGTCAAGAAATCTAATCTCATGCGTTTTAATTTTCTTCATCCCTTTAACAGTGTATTCTATTGGCACATTTTTAGACACGCTTATATACGTTTCCTTGTTTGTTGGTATACAACTCGTCTCACCAGGTGTACTCATTAAGTCTTTTATAAATAGATGAGCATCATACTTACTATAATTATGAAAGAATATGGGTGTAAAAGTAGGTCTTCTACATTTTAAATTACACACATTGTGCGCGGCTCCCCTAAACTTTCCAGTATAATGGCAATGGTCTCTCACTTTTTTCATGTCTTTACATTTTGAAAATGACTCCCCACATATCCAGCAGTTTTCTGCTCTATCAAACTCTCTTTTATCCTTAACTCTATAAATCATTTCCCTCGTTGGTATCCTATCTATTTCTTTTATAACATTTTCTAAATCCTCTACGAATTTCTTAGATGCATTTTCGCCAGAATATTGAAAAATCTTCGAAGGGTAAACATTTTCATAAAGTGATTTAACATAGAAACAATATCCTGAAACATTATGCTCATTAATTAATTTTGTCCCATTGCCTTTATTTTCGTTTTTCTTTTCTAATGTAGCCTCCATATCCGCATAAATTGTAAAAGGGTGTCTTTGTTGTTTATGAAAATTCTGAAAAGATATTTTGGTACCCTTTTCAAGTAAGTCTATTCTACAGGCATCTTTTTCACCACAATACTCTAAATGTTTATTTAAAGTTTCTTCTTTTTGGAAATGATTTAAACATCTTTCACAAATATAAGTTTTACCGTTATGATCAGATATCTGTTTAGATAACAATCTGCTCATATTTTTATTTAAACAATAATGTTTTTTACCATCCTTCTCAAGAAGTAAAAGATTAATATGATGTTCTCTTTTATAAACTTCTTTACTTAGACTAAGTGGATAAACACCAGTGAAATAATTATACCCAAAAATTGATACGGATATAGATGGGTTTAGGGTTTCGAATTTAATTCTTTCTTGAAGGGAAACAGGGTAATTAATCCCTTCCATATTTATAGTGTTTAATAATGGTCTTAGTCTATTAATTTTTTCAGGAATATTATCTGTTGGGTTCAAAGCTATAAGAATACAATAAGCAAAACACATATCATCATTCTTATTTATTGGATTAATAACACTTTTTGTCTTTGCTATCTTAGGAGGAGTTCGGAACCAAGAATTTCCTTTTATTGGGTTATATGATACTGTGTGTAATCTTAAATCAATTATGTAAAGAACTTTATAATAATCTTGTTTCATTTCCTCAGTTGCTATATTAATTAATATCTGTTCCCCCATTTCTTCATATAATTCATCCACATCATCCCCATCTAAATTAACAAATGGAAAACCAGAATCAAAATTCATCTCTTTTAAATGATTTTCAATAGAGTGTTTCATCATACATCTCATAATAAGTTTAACTTTTGTTCTGCGATTATTTCTCATAACATTGGTTAATTTATCTTTCGCTAAATCAAGGAAATCCTTTACCTTTTATAAGATATACTGGTGTAATCAAATTTCGCCATCACAAGGGAAACTGCTCTTTCGGATTGCACAAAACAATAGTAATTTTCTTTATGGTTAAATATCTATGCACTTGTATTCAAATACTTTTTTAAAAATAAGTTTTACCACTTAAACATCTAAATTTATCTGTCAAAACATCGTTAGAAGTGAGACAGTACAAAGTCGCCATCTATAAAAAGAGTAAGCCAATTTCGACAACTCTGGTTTTCCAAAAAATTGAGGCCCCAGAGAGGGTACAATGAAATAAAAAAATCACAGCATCATTTCAGCAATATTCATTTCATCCCTTGGATATTAACTCTACATTTACTTTCTACGAGAAAACCTGAAGGACATCAAACAAAACGCAGCTCTCATAAAACAAAATCGACAGTTATGTGATTACAATTTGTGTTACAATTATTTCTGCTGTGGCACTGAAATATTACAATCTAACTTAGTATGACAGCGTTGGGGATAAAGAGGCTGTAAATCTAAAACAGATAACCTTTTATAGCTCACAGAAAAGGCTATTTTCTTGTCTTTGTAGTGATTTTTATACCTGATTCAGTCTATTTTCTTAGGAAAAAATGAATAAGGACCCCTCTGTCTTTCATATGGATATATTTCCCTTTAGGTGCCCCATGCGAAACTTCGGCTATTAAAGTTCAAAAGATAACCTTTCAAACCGAAAATAGACGAAACAAAAAAAGTTTTAAGCTAAAAGTATCTTTTAAAATCTGCATATAAAGGAGACACCAGAAAAGTGATAATAAAATGGCGGGGAAAAGCATGTGAGAGGTCGCTTATGAACTTTTTTCCTATTGATAGGTATTTTTCTGTCATTAGATTCAAATGACAGTTCAAAACACCTTTGCTGCTAAGATATCAATCATTTCCATGAATGGATGATGTCACAGATACGAATATATTGCCCGAGAACATAGTTGGCGAAATTCGATTACTAGCGAAATTCGCTTACGCTCCTATATTGTTTGGTAAAACCTTTAAATGCTGATGGCCCTTCTTTAATCTCTATTTTATCTTTATCCTTATATAACTTATCTATTTTTTCTTTTAAAACTTCTAAACTAGGGGTGTGTTTGTGTGTGTGTGTGTGTGTGTGTGTGTGTGTGTGTGTGTGTGTGTGTGTGTGTGTGTGTGTGTGTGTATATATATATATATATATATATATATATATATATATATATATATATATATATATATATATATATATATATATATATATATATATATATATAATCAACTCCTCAGCTGCGGCTTTAGGTGGAGTTGGTACCGGGGGTGGTGTGTAAGGTGTTGGTTTTAATACAGGGGCTTCAAAATTACCAATATCATAATCTAATATTGGCGCTCCCCGATTAAGTAAGCGGTCAATTAATTGAGCTCTTCTAAGCGTAGAGTATCCTCTAATTCCTCGATTTTTAGCTTCTTGTTTTAAGTCTTTTACTGTGAACCTCCTGAATTGATCAGCAGGACTATGAGGTGTAGGATTACTTAGACGTCCAATTAATTCAGCTCTTCTAAGTCTTAAGTATCCTCGGATTCCTCTTGACATAGCTAAATTTTTTAAACCTTGTACGGTATATATATTATAATTATCCATTTTTATATATAAGAAAAAATCTTAACTAAATGTCAAAATAATAATTTTATTATGGAGTGTCATAATAAATTTATTGAATGTTAATCTTATATTTATTATTCCAAGTTCTCCCGTTCCATTTTGTAACTGTTTGAGGACAACGATCTATAAATTTACCCACCTTGTAAATTGATGGCATTATTATTATTTCACCAGTTTCAACATCTTCTAAACTGACTTTCTTAGGATTATGCTTAATAGTTTTTAATCTTTCAAACTTTGGATCCTCGCTTATTTCTTTGTAAGGCAACTTAGGAGACTCCTCCGGTAACAATCCATGTTTTTTCACCAACTCAACTAAGCGTTTTTTATCCCAGTATGAGCAGAAATTTATATTATTTTCTTTAAGAATTTTTCTTAAATCTATAATCTTTATCATTTTTATATATAAGAAAAAATATCTTAATACACTACAGACATTTTATTTCCATCAGACTGGAAGTTAATTAACTTATCACAAATAATAACAGCATATATCTCAGTGTTTGCAGGTACAAGTGCGTTAAAATTTATCTTAATTTGAATATCGGTGACTGAGTATTTTATTTTTTCACTCTGTTTAGAAACGTCAAACAAAAACAAAGGATATAGAGTTCTATAATCTGAGGGGGTAATGTTGGGGTTTGACACCAATTCATCCATGTTATAAAACTTAGATCTAAATAGAGCAGCATCACCATACACTCTACTAAATTTATACGCATTGGTGAAATATTGTAGTCAACTGCAGGGGTGGAATTTAGCGTAACATAAATATTATTAACATCTACGTTGTCGAATATTGCCGGATTTTGCAATTGACTATTACTTTTATCAGTTTGAAAGCCAACAATGATAAAACGTGGTACCTCAGGTGACGATTTGACACCAAGTCTCCAAGTAAATGATGTTGACTGAGGAACCGCGTTAAAGTCGCACTGCCTCATTCTATATCCAACTGGTAATTTTTCTTTTTTCTCAATAATTTTATAAAGTTCCATCTTCTCATTATCCGCGGGCATCACATGAGGCATAAACCAAGATATTTTATTTAAAATAATTTTACCATCAACAGGAGCAGCAACACCACCAACAGCACCAATTTTAAAGATTGCATCATTATCATTATTTCTTGTCAAGGTGAAAGTTTGCTTCATTCCATACAATATTTTACTATAATCATCACAAAAACCGAATATATGTTTTAATGGAACTCTGAAGCTGAAGGTACCTCTTGGATTGGGACTACTAATAATATAATTTCTTCTTACATTAAAACCAGAGTTATAGGTATCAGCATTAGCAGGGTCAGCATCTGCGGCGGTGTTAGTGTCCTTATACCAACATTGATTTAACCCTTGTGATTTAGAAAAATCATCTGGATATTTTAACAGTCCAAGCATTGAAGTAGCCCGACCAGGATTTGTTAATGATTCAATATCCATACCTGAAAGTTGATACTTAATATTTTTAAAAAGATACATGAGGCCATTGTTTGTTAAAGAAATATTGGTGTCAGCATCATATTCTGCATTATCATCACTTCTTATTAATTTACCTGTAATATATAAATAACTCTCACTAGGATGAGTAAAAATATCCTGAGTTTCAATGTCAATCCTAATTTCTCCTCCTGGGCTGTTGAGATTTGCTCCTGTGATCGGTTCATACTCATGGTGTTCATACATATCAATACTAACATCTTTTGAAATTGGTTCGGTAATTTTTAAAATTGAATTGACGGATTCTGAAATGTCCATTTTTTATTATTGCAATTATAATTTTAAATAAAAATTATAATTGTATTACTTTTACTTAAAACTCTAACCAAAGCTGGGGAAAAGCTTTATCTTCACTATTAACAAACACACCTTTAAGTTTAATTTTATTTAGTTTATTTTCTGAGGTAAATGTTTTCTTTTTAGGGTAAATTCTATTTCCATACACAAGTGTTACAGGGGTTATATTGTACTCTTCTAAATGCTTATTTACTTTTTCCTCAATCTCTTTCATTACGTTTACTTTACTAGGAGGCAACTTTATAACAGCTTTTTGATGTTTATAATCTGTGTTATCAATTTCAAGAATCTCGCAATCTTTTAGGTCTAAAGATGCATTTTGTATATGAATAATACTACTTCTGTATTTTGAATAATATTCACGATCAAATATTAAGTTTGTCATTCTCTTTTTTATATAATAAATATAATTTTCTTAACATATTTTTATTTTTTTCTTCATACTACCTTAATGCCTGCTCCACTGTTTAATTTTTTAACTAAGTCTTGAATAGCTATGGCACTTCCATCTATTAATGTATTAATGTTTTGTGTTTTAGGGGTATCTGTGGGTTTCGGCGTTGTGTTATATTTTTGTAAAATTTTCTTTGATTTTGGTGTTAAAGCTTTTGTAACTAATTTCTTTCCTGCTTCTACAGCTGCACTCTTTCCAACCTCTAAAGCTTTCTTTGCTCCTTCTTTAGCTACACTCTTTCCCACATCAAGGGCAGAAGATGCTATTTGTTTAGCCGCGCTACTTGTAAAAAGCCTCGCTAAAAAGTTAGCAATGCTGTCAAAGATTCCAGTACCACCGTATGAATACCTTCTTTTAAATCCGTGTTTTTTATTGGTAATCATTTTTATAGTATAGACATTAAATTTTTATAAGCGTCTGAATTTAAAACACCTTGTCTTTTTAATTCATCACAAATACTCACAAGCTCATTTCTTACACATGTGTTACCTGCTTCTTTACTTGCCAATAACAGATCTAGTCTTTCTATTAATGCGTTAGGGTCAGATGGGATAACAATGATACCCTTTCCTTCATAATATCTTCTTGTCTTCCAAATATCTCCAAGTATCTTATTCCATTTATCACCTCCAGAAGATTTAGGATGATTATTTTTTGGGTCGTTGTTGCGATAAAGAGAGTTGGTTTTTACCATTAAATGACTATACGACTCAAGATCATCATCTGTATATTTTTCTTTATTTGGTTCTTTAGACACAAGTAACTCCCATAATCCAGGAGTGCCTTTATAGTTAACATCATCAACTTTAATATCATCATTATTAATATCAACTTGTTTGTTACCAATTAAAAAAATACCACCTTTATCATATATTCGAAATGTTCTATCAGCTTCGTTCTTAGTAGTATACTTTCTTAAAAACTTATTCGCTATAGGTCCAAGTATTAAAGGATCTTTAACTTCTATAGAAGGAAAGGCTGGAAATTTGACAGCTTTTGGCATCTTTCAATACCTTCTTTAATAGGCTTAAGTTCTTCTGTAATCTCTTTTGCTGTAGCTTTTTGCACTTCTGTAATAGGTTTAAAAAACTTTGAAAGATCGGTTTGAAGTTGTTGTTCACCTGTTCTCTCTGCTAGTAGATTATCCCTAATATTCTTTTTTGTTTCAAGATACTCTTTTACAATCAAGTCCCTTTTTGCAGGATCAGTGATTTTTAAAAAAGACATTTTTAATTACTAGAATAATTTTTTATCCTAGTTTTCATCATAGCTTTTAACATAATTTTTATCATGTTTCATAACTAAAGCTGCATGAAAACTTTATTTTTGGCCTTTTAATATTCAAGCGCCCCACCATGATGTTTTTCAACCAACCTCCGAAAGGACTCCCTTTGCTCACGCCTCCCTTTCTCAATTAAACTTTCTTCATTTTCAGCAGATATCTTTTTCTTAGTTTTTGTTCTTATCCCATCCTTCATCTTCTTATACTTCTCTTGTTCTTCCATGATAAGTTTAAACTCTTCATCTGATATATGATTGTCAACTAAAGCTTTAGATACATGTGAAGCAATTGTATCAAGCTTAGCATCAGCTATCATTCTAATCTTTTGATGTTTTTCTCCCTTTGTTTTTGAATTTCTTACTACATATTTACCTACCATTGAGAGTAATCCGGTTGCTGCACTTGTAATTTCTAAACCTAAAGCTACCGGTACCGCTACAACTGTACCTAATAATATGGCTCCCCCAACACCGGAAGCCATTGTTAGCCCAATCAATGCAGTATCAATATTATCGACAATTCTCGCGGATCTAAAATATTTCTTGGCAAGGGCTTCTCTTTTTTGAACTTCATTCTCGAGAAACTTCTGTACTTCGGATATCTTATGTAAACGGTAGGAATGTCCTTTGTCATTTAGCGGCATCATTTCAATAGACGAGGCTGAAGGTGTATTACTTTCTTTAGGTAACGAAGGATAGACTTTATTAGGATGTTTTTGATCTATATCTGTCATTTTTTTTCTTAAAATTATAATTTTTTATCTCAGGATTGCAAGTATTTTAAATAGCAAAATAACTCACCCTCAGGTATTTTAATTGGTTTTTGTGAGAAATTATAAATGTAGACTAAGATATCATTAGTCTCATTATCAAGATGTGTCCCGTTTAAAATGGTTAAACTATCTTTCCATTTATTACTAACAGATACCAATATAACCCCCTGTGTAGCTATATAGCCAAATCCTAACGATATTATTTTTCCATCTTTAGAAGGAATCTTAATGTCATCTTGGGCATAAATTTTCCATTTTAAAGGATCTTGCTTGATGGGAGGATAATCAACGTGTAAGTTAGGTTTCCAAAATATAGTTTTATGTTGATTAGCAGTATTAGGTTTTATACCAAATTTGTGTATATCCATTTTTATTTTTGCTTGTTACAAATAATATTTAAATATTATTATTTATAACATTACAATATAACTTAACCATTACTTCTAAAATCTCCATCATCATAAAAACAAAAAATAAAGGTTCATTTTTTGCGATAGTTATATTTTTTATAAGATAGCTCCTAAGATAGGGATATTAGCAAATGGACTATTAGGCCCAAGCAAAAGCCCTTTTCCGTCATAAATTTTTCCTCCTTGCTTTAAATACAAACCATCACCAACATACTCTAATCCTTTACCTTTGTATGGCTTTAAGTATAATCCAGATCCATCAGTTTCAACTTGACAAACGCATCCTCCTTTTTTAAGATAAAGACCCGACCCCATTGCTTTTTGTACCCCCGTTTGAGCTAATCCAGAGAAAGCACCAATACCTAACGCAGGTAAAACGGTTTTTGCAATCATTGGTAAAGCTCTAGCAGCTAACCCGGCCAACATTCCGAGAAAACCTCCCTCTATTTTCATATTATGTTTAACTTGTATCACAGACATTTTAATAGTTATACCCTTACCGTCCTTGTAGGCTTTAGCTATTTTCTTTGCTTGTGAATTGGTAATTGCTAAAACATCATTACCTTGTAAATCTTCATGACCTAAACGTATACTTACCGGGCAACTAGCTTTAACAGCATCTTGAAGCTTTTCCTTTTGTCCTTCCGATATATTTACTTTAACAGTAGTGTAACTTGTCATTTTTATATATATAATTCTTTTTTATTTTATCTCGCTTCTCTAATATGAAACCTAATTGTTAGATTTTCACCTCTAAGATTTAGTAATGTTCCGTTTTGATCTGTAATATTTACCTCTAAGCTATGTATTTCATGTAATGTTAATGGTAAGTATACTAAATTAAGCGGTGACTCAATTATCTTATATCCAGGTGCAACATCTGGGAAAAAAGAGTAAATAGTGTTTTTTGTTGAACCATTAACATAACTTCCAGAAATAATATCTATGTTAACAAGCAAACTATTTATACTAAGAATGTTCACTACATTCTCCGACTCGTAAAATCCTTGTGTATATTTAGCGTGAGTAAATCCTAATACTTTAGCAATAGAGTAAGGTTGATTAAAATCTACTTGATAACCATCTTCAAGAGTAAGAACAGACTTTAAGGTATTGGTGTTTGCAGAAATGTTAATATAATACTCTTCATTAACTTCATCGTAATGACCATTTTTTCTCATTTCCTGGTGAATGGTATCATTAATGTCAACAAGGTCATAACTTCCTTCAGGTATTTTTATTTTAATCCGTGAATTACCATTGTCTGGAGAATAAACGAATACGTTGTTTGTTGTATCAATGTTTGGAAAAGGGTAGTAAGTTTCAAGGTTTACTAAAGCTATTTCATATTTTTTATCCTTTTCCAGCTGAATAGGGGGATTAAACCTTGTTCTAAAACGTGTTTTGTTGTCGCTTACTATAATTTGAAATGATGTCTTGTGTTCCGTATTTTTTACAATTTGTTTTAAAAGATCTTCCATTTTTTAAAGTATGAAATATAATATTTATCTGTGTAAATATTATATTCTGGGAAAATATTTAGAAAAAAGTAAGATTACTTTCTTCTAACATAAAAAGATAATGCTTTCTGTCTTTTTCTGTTTTTGTAGAAATCGCTGCTATCTTTTCAAACACTAGTCTTAATTTTTTAATATACTCATACTCAAGATCATCATCATTCTCAGTAAGTCCAATCTTATGGATTAAATCTAATACTTCTTCTCTGAAACGCCCTAACGCACTGAAAACATATACAAATTCATAAGTATCTATAGCACCTCTTGGGTTTTCTATTTTATATTTATTTATTATATAATCAACTGCATTCATAGCTTTATTTTGGTTTTGAAATATATCATAAAGAGCCATTTTTTATAATTAATATTTTTTATTTATACTGACTTAGGTATGTAAAAGTTGTCAAAACCATTTCTATACTTCCTATTATTTTTTTTACTGGTTAAATCGATAATAGCAAAACCGTGCGGTCTTTCCCATGCCCTTTTACAAAATTCCCTAAATTCATCCTTTGGCATATCATCACCTACATGATCACTATAAATATGGTTAATGTTTTTTAGGTCTTGTCGGAAAAGACAAATAAAATTAGCGTTTTCTCTAATAGTTTGCCTTGGTAGTCTAAAATAATTCTGTGAAAGGTAAAAGCAGTCAACATTACTATGTCTTCCCCGAATGTAGTAACACTCACATTTATTCTGTCTTTCTAAAAGTAAATCATCAAAAATCATTAAATTTTTATTTTCTGAGTTTAACTCTCTCGGATCAGGTACATCACTCGCATTTTCAAAAAAGTTACAATTTATATCCGATATGTTTTTAAACGATTTAACCCATTCCTCAACTAAAGCAGTAGGGGATACATTTAATTCTTGTATTTCGTCACGCATGTTAAACAGCCTTAAAATACATTCTTTTGGTAGTTTTTCTTCAAAAGCCTTTTTTAGTATTCGGTATTCTGGTTGAAAAAGGCTTTTTCCAAAAACAGTTAAATCATTATAGTCGAGCCATCCCGGTCTAAGTAAAAGGTTTAGCAATAGAGTAGTTTTACCACATCCTGATTTACCTATAATTAAACCTCTGATACTTTTTGGTAAAAGGCAGTGATTAAATCTCTTTGATACTATTTCATTCCATGATAAGTTTACAATATCCATTTTATATAACTTTTTTAATTTTTATATATAAAAATGTATTGTGTTAAATGTAAAAAAGTTACTGATACAAGTGACATAAACTATACTGTTGCTAAAAATGGAAAAAATATGAAACGGGGAAAATGTATGATTTGTGGAATAACTAAAACTCAGTTTGTTAAGACGACAAAGGGAGGATCATTACTAAATAAAGCTATAAATAATTTACCTTTTGAAATGCATCTACCTGGGCATAATTTTACAGGCCCCGGCACTAAATTAAAGAAAAGACTCAATCCAGATTTAACACCAAAGAAATGGAGTAAACCAATAAACCGAGTTGATAAAGCTGCTTATCATCATGATGTTTGTTATCTTCAGCATAATGACACCGCCACAAGAAACGCAGTGTGTGATAAAAATATGTTAACAGAGTTAGAAGGGATTTACAATCCTACTATTAGAGAAAAAATGGAAAGGGGTTTGGTAAGTAAACTCATTGGAACAAAGATGAAATTTGGAATGGGTGTTAAAAAAAAATTCCAGCATGATAAATTTAGCGGAAGAATTACATAAACCTGTAAGAAGAAAATTTAAGAAAAGGAGAGTTATAGTAAATGGTATAGATAAGATATGGGCTGTGGATTTAGTAGACATGCAAGCATTTTCTAAGTTTAATCACGGTGTAAAATACCTTCTCGCTGCCAATGACATCTTTTCTAAATACGGATGGTTAGTGCCATTAAAAGATAAAGCGGGGAAATCTGTTGCTATAGCACTAAAGAGTATTTTTAAGGAGAGGAAACCGGAAAAAATGTGGGTGGATAAGGGTAAAGAGTTTTATAACAAAGATGTAAAAGTCTTGGTTGAATTGTATTCTACTGAAAATGAGGAAAAATCTAGTGTTGTTGAGAGATGGATTACAACAATGAAAGAAAAAATGTGGAGGTATTTTTCTGCTAACTCTACAAACGTTTACATTGACGTGTTACCAGATCTCGTTAAAGAATATAATAACACAAGACATTCATCTATTAAGATGACTCCAGTAAATGCGAGTAAAAAAGAAAATGAAACCAAAGTCTGGAGAAATCTCCACCCTGATAATCTCGAAATAAAAGATATAAAGCCTAAGTTTTCCGTTGGAGAAAAAGTAAGGATAACTAAAAAGAAAAAGACTTTTGAGAAAGGTTATATAACAAGATGGACAGAGGAGGTTTTTACAGTTTCTGAAGTAAAACATACATCACCTGTAACATATAAAATTAAGGATCTTAATGGAGAAGACATACAAGGTACCTTTTATGAACCTGAACTGCAGAAAACCAGTCAGGAGCTGTATAGGATAGAAAAGGTTATTAAAAAAGGAAAAAAGAAATCTCTTGTAAAGTGGAAAGGTTATCCCGATGAATTTAATTCATGGATTGACAATAAAGACATTAGAAATATTTAACTATAAAAATTGTTAAATATTTCGATTGAAAACGTAATTTTACCAAATAAACCATTAAATAATTTCGAGTTAGAAGATGCTGCAAAAAGATTAAAGATACCTTATTTTAGAGGAGTCTTTTTACTAGATACATTACCGAGAAAACCAAATAAAAAAGAATGTGGTATATTAAACTTTGATAAAAGTGGTGGACCTGGTACGCATTGGGTTGCTTGGTATAAAAACGATAAAACTAAAATTTATTTTGACAGTTATGGCATACAGCCACCTAATGAAATTCGACAGTACTTAAAAAGTCCAATACAGTACAATACTGATCAATTACAACAAGCTGGGGAGGTATTTTGTAGGCATTTATGTTTATACATTCTAAAAGAGTTAAGCTCGGGTAAAAAGTTTCAAACAGTGATAAATAAACTTTTTTAATGATAAAATAATGCCTGTTGATAAATTCGGACGAATGAAAGAAGATAAAATAAGCGGTGATGGTGTGTCACTCGCTTATATAAATAATAATTTTTTACGTAAAGATGGAACAACTGTTGTTACTGGTTCTACAGATATGGCTGGTAATACATTAACGAGGTTAGTAATCCGGTAAATCCTCAAGACATTGCTACGAAACATTACGTTGATGAAAATTCTGGGTTGTTTCTAGAGAATGGAGGATATCATGTTAATGGATATTTAAATATGGGTTTTCATAAAATAAGAAATGTTAAAGAACCAACAGAACCGGGCGAAGCTGCTACTAAAAAATACGTAGATGAACACAATAATTTAACACGTATAGATGCTGTTAGAGGAGGTTATTACTATGAAGCAAAAGAAAATATTAATATGGATTTTAAAAAAATATATAATCTTGCTGAGCCATCATATCACACAGATGCTGTCAGAAAAGACTATTTTGATATACATAATTACATTAGAAAAAAAGAAAACGAAAGTGTATTATATATTCATCATAATCAAGACATGAGAATGTTTTTCCCAATTGGTGCGGCTAAACTTTTGATTTTCAAGAATTTAGGATTGTTAATATTTGCGAACCAGTTAATGGTAATGATGCTACTACTAAAGGTTATGTTGATGATCTTGTTAAAAATATTAGAGGTGGTCAAGGTGCTATGTATAAATCTTTCTCAATGAAAATAAATGGTGAACTACTAGTAAAACAAAATACTGATATGGATAATTTGAGAATACATAATATTGCAGATCCTCAATATTCAAAAGACGCAGTCAATAGAGAATATATGGAAAGTTTCTTTAAAGCATATAAACCAAAACCCATTATAACCGTGTGGGCTGAAGAACAAGGACCAATTGGAGATGGTAATTATGAGTTCTCTTTTGGTAATGGTAATTCAGGTAAAAGGCATGGTTTAGGGGGTTACTGTATGCGTGCGTCAGGTAGAATTATAAGAGGAAGTTTAACAATTGTTAAAAAGGATCCTGACGAACCTGAAGAGGTAAAAGTTAATATTGAGGTAAATGGATTGGAGCAGGTTGATTACTCTATTATTAAAAAAGTGGATGAAATTTGTAGCTGCACGGTTTTTCCGAGGGCGTTGGAGGTAAAGCAATGCGACATCATAAACTTTATTTCAAGATCAACTAACCGCGATGTAACACATGCTTATATATCTATTTTGATAGAGTTAGACTTGTAAAAATATAACTTTGTTTATAAAAGTTATATTTTAGCAGATCTTAGAAAATTTACTACGTATAGGGCAAAATATATATCATATGACGAAGTAAAAAATGTTGTAATTTCGCTCATATAGCTATATGGGCTAAAAATACGAATCGTTGGGATGTAGTTTGAGCAGGGGGATGGTTGGATTTGGATTTAAGCAGGGGGATGGTTGGTATAATATTTTAATCATACACATGGTTAAAATATTAATTAAAGCATACATATGGTTAAAAACCTAGCTCTTTCGTAGATGGTCAAATTTGTGGTTAAAACCCAGCTCTCTCCTTTTATTACTACTTGTGTCTGGCATACACACCAGCACAACATACATCCATGTAGCTCAAATTGTTCAAAGATGACCATACCTAATTTCGCAAATACATTTATACCCATGGAGAGTAAGCCTACTTTTTACCAGAATAAAGTGCGCTTTTAAGGGCATGTATTTTATGGGTATTTCATATTGCATAAAACTTTTGATGTACCCAGAAACCTTAAAATGAATTGGTGCATATGCCGCGGAAATAATCTCGTCTGAAAGAAATAGTTCTCTTATCGCACTTAGTTGCAAGTAGAAAAATTAATTTCAAACCTAGGTTAAAAGTTACCAGGTCGCTCGTTCTTTATATTTACTTTTTATCTGAACTTAGAATTTATTTTTCTGCAAGCGACTAACACTTGGACCGGCTGCACAATAACAGACTGACCTCTTCACAATATTTTCCAGGGTCCTGAGTGGCTCAGTGGTAAAGTGTAGGACTCGTGACCTGGAGGCCCCGAGTTCGAGCCTCACTGGATCCACTGAGTTTTTCGTGGGAGTGTCCTTAGGCAAGACAATTCAGAGCCCGAGCCCAGTACTGGTGGAACCCAAGAAATACACGAATTTGTGAGCTGTCGCCGTGATATAACTGAAAAATTGTTGAAAGCGGGATAAAACACCATTCAATCTAGAATCAATCAATCAATCACAGTATTTTCCATATTATTAAAGGTATGGTTTAAATCTAAATGCATTTCAACATCCGTATTGTTTACATTTGGTCGCTATTGGGCCTTAAACGTTACAGGAATATTTCAGCAGAGAAATTCCTAGTACCTAGCATTTACTGATCAAGCATCCAAGCTGCACTGCCGTGGACTCGATTACATAGACTCGAGTACATATTCGGATATATCAACATTAGAAATGACACCCCCTAGACCCTTTTCGATATAAGAACCAGGAAAAATGTGTTTAGTGCTGATTAGATAAGCACATGCTCTATTTCGGCTGTCCCGGTGTCCAAGATTTTTTTATGTATATCTGTTTCACGCGAAAAGAAGAAGACGTTGAATATAATTAGCCATGGTCAATGACATAAGGTCTTCGAGGCCTCTATTTGGGGAGAGAAATCAAAATTATTATTCTAACTCATCTTATTAGATAGAATCTAAACTGGTTTCATTACCCGTATTAGGTATTATCAAGAGGCCGAGCCTCGGTAGCTCAGTCAGTAAGGACTTGAGAATAGATGGTCGCTGGTTCAATTCCCTGCGCTGCCAATTTCTTTTCGGGGATTGATGATAGTCATTGCAGCAGGATTCATTCCTCTTTCACCGCAGGCCGTTGTCTCGGCAAGGGTTATGTGGGAAAGCAGCCAGTGGCTTGGAAACAATATTGTGTTGAATACTTGTATACGAAATTCCAGGAAAGCATGGATAGACCAGCACTGGCCGCCGCGATATAACTGAATTAATGTTGAAAACGGCGTTTAACACCATACAATCAATCAGTCAATCATTATCAATTATCAATGTAATCGACTTTGCTGTATTTGGCCATGATTTTTTAGTCACAGTATTTGTGAAAACAATAGGAAAAATATCAACCGGGCTGCGACGTATAAGCGGTACTGATGGCTGCCGGAAACATGAAGAACATTTTATTGGTGATTTATGTCATAACAAAGTAAACAATAGAAGTTCATTCAAAAGAACAATAAAATGAAATGTCTTCATTACAATGATCAAGATTCACAACAGTAGCACGATCATTGTGAGCACAGCCGCCATCAAATTTTAATTCTTACTTTGTTACACTTACTGCGATCAAAAGTATGGTAATTCAAGAGAAAAAACAAATGTAGGTTTTTCTTTTGCTTGATTTTGTACCAAAAATACCATTCCGTTTCGTTTCGTTCTATTTCGTTTCGTTTCGTTCCGTTTCGTTCTCGTTTTATTCCGTTTCGTTTTATTTCGTTGCGTTTCGTTTCGTTTCGTTGCGTTTCGTTTCGTTGCGTTTCGTTTCGGTTCCGTTTCTCACTTTATAGGGACCCATACATAAACATGCATTTAGTACTCGGTGAACCAAGTACCAAATGCATATATATATAAATGTCTCTCGATTAATATATTTTAGTCCTCGTTGTTAATATAAGTTTGACTTGCCTTCGGACATTTCTCTTTATAACGATATATTAGTGGTGTCACAGAGGTTAGTGAACTTATAAAAGAGCTAAAATTAATATTGTGGATCTTGTATCAGAATCAATATCAAGTAAATATAGGTAAACAAAACATACTCGTACGTAGCTTGGTATCACAATAAACAGAAAACAATAAAACCGGAACAATAACACTTCACATCGATTGAAGCCAATTAGATTTTTATTCTTGCTCAGTACGTTAAATTAAACTTTCATAGTAGTAAAAATAGTAAATAACCGAATAATCTTATTTTTTTGGAGAAAAATATCTCCTTATCGGACAGTGTAGATCCAAGATCAGACTCCACGTTCTGTGCAGTCTGATCTTGATCTACATTGACCTCAAAATGTCAGTGAGTCGCGCTAAGCAGTCTAAGGATTAATGCTCCGAACGCTTCAACTTTCGTTGCTTTCGGGCACAATTTAGATAAAGATCAGACTGCACAGTTATTATAGTGTGATTATAGATCTACAGTTCTGGACATTTTTTTTAGAAATACTGGCCCATATTGCCCAGACTGAAAAAAAGTGAGAATTTTCTGCTGACAAAAAATTTCATTCGTTTATTCTTTTTAAGCTCGGTGAGGTTTGAGCTATAAAGAAGTAGATTTCAGCTGGAAATGTTAAACTATTTCAGCATCAAAATCAATATTTGTTATAAACACCGTCACCCTGGGAAAAAGTATATTAGCAATGCTCTAGTAAAAGGGGGTTAAATACATCTCCTTGATGCATATACCAAGCAAATCATCGATTAACTATAGATCCATAAACCCTTTTTCCAACGACCGGCTGAATCCATACGTAGAATGGTCCTTTGACATGTAGAAACTTTACCAAAAGCAAAAAAAAGTTTCGTCACAGGTAAGCTGCGCAGAGTGCAGAGGCTGTCCTGGTTGATACTTTAGACTCCCGTTTTACAGAGCAAGGCTCATATCCAGATATTGAACTCTTTGTCAGTCAATAAAATGTTAGACATCTTTAAATTAAATGTGGTTCAAATGATGTGGTCTGTCTGAAAAAATAGAAAACATTGTTACAAAAGTTAAAAAAAAATGCTGGTAACAAGCATTTTCTTCTTTTCCAACAACGTTTTCAAAAGCCTTGTTCCTTGGAGTCATAAAAACACGAAATGTTATTAAAGCTCGGTACACACAGTAAGATTACTCTCAGAGATTTTTGTATCTGAGACAAATCTTACTGTCTGTACATCCCTAATACATGTATTATAAGATTTTCTGGGGTTTCATAAAGCTTACTGTATTAGGTTTAGAGCAATGCCCTATTTACTAAGATTTACATTAAACTTGTATTAAACTTCAAAAGTCAAAGACTTATTTATATAACTGGTATTGTGTGGGAATTTGTCTTTAATTATCTATGTTGCTTTCATGATCATAGTCTATGAAGGATAAGAGTCGAGATCAGACCGCAGAAAGGATGCAGTCTGGTCTTGATTCTATATCACCTTTATAAAAAAAGCAACATGACTGCTTGGTTTGTCAGAAAATCTGATTTTAGGAACAAGGCTCACTACTACTGTTTTCCTGAATACATGTTGCAAGAAGTGTGGAGCAAGATTGGACTGCAGTAAATTGCGGTCCGATCTTGACTCTACACTGTTTTGGTATGTCAAACATTACTGGCTAAAAAAACAAAATCAGGAGGTTTAAATGTATGTGTTGTTTGAGATTTAGGATTGGACTGCATTAATAGTAAGTCCGATCCTGAACCTAGACTTCCAGGTATGTCGAAAATTTCTAAAAGAAATATGAGTAAGGGGGTCGTTACTCATCAATCTTCATACATGACCACTGGGTACTTTATAACTGCTTACACCGCTACATTGTGCGTCCAGTGTGAACCAGGACAGAGCTGCATGAATACTAGTATGTAGCTTTGTCTTGATTCTGCACTGCCCGCTAATTTGAAATTTCTCACCTAGAACCAAATTCGAATTTACCTATTACTAATTTCTTTCTTTGATTTTATATACACTAGCTAAACGCCCTGAAAGTATCATTACAGTTATAGTTTGTGGCCGATGAGAATCAAGATCGGACTGCACTGAATGTGCGATCATATCTTGCTCCAACACTGTCCGCAACGAAAATGATTCTCAAAAAAAATGCTATTTTTTTATTCTAGACTAAAGATTTCTACACTTTTTTTTTTAGTAGGGGGGATGCTCAAAAAGAACAAAAATATTTTCAAAACATCGATCATGTACAATCTACGTTCTCACTGTTAACCTTTCACGACTTGATTTTCTATTATGTTTGCTAGAAGTATTTGTTAATTACTTATAGCAACAAGGAAAAAAGCAACAGAAAATAATATGTACATGTATTCTAATTCTTAAAAGAAATTTAGAGAGGAATCTTAATTAATCTTGTTGATATATTATTATTATAAAGTGATGTTTATTTGGGGGGCGGGGGGGGAGGGGAACGTAAAAGCATCGGAATTTTTAAATTTCTACTCGAAATTTGAAAATGGAGAAATTGCGCATTCAAATACAGCATTTTCCATTTATTTAATGATTTTAGAAAGGAAACTTCTACAGCGGCATTACAGGCAACACCACAGAATTATTTAAGTTACCAATTATTCAAAGTGATAATAAGATCGTTATTCACATATGATGTTTACATGTATTTACAATTCTTATCAGTGATCTCTTCTTTGTGTTTCTTTTTTTTTACAATAAAAAAGAAAAAAAGGAAAGAAAAAAAAAGAAAATATTCAACAACTTTTTTCTAAAAGATGATCTTCTTGCTTGTCAAAAAGTATCTTAGCATGCTTAAGCTTGTAACACAGTGAATCTTTACATTTCTACTCTAGAAACAAAAACTTTTGCATGGCATCTCCAGAATTATTCTGATCATAGTCTGCACAGTTGGCACAAACCACGTTTCTTTTATTCTTGAAATGGCAGACAGACACACACACACACACACACACACACACATTTTTCAAGTCTTTAAAGATCTGGATCTATTCAACCACAACATTATAACTATTACTATACATATTTCGTTTAATAAACAGTAGTTTGAACCATTTGATGCATAGGCCTTGTACAAACCTAGTGTAAAACTTCTAATGTAAATTTCAAGAGCTATTCTAAACCTTTGACCAGCAGCGACGTAAAAAGTTGTATATTCACAGTAATATGTTCTGTAATAAATTTAACCCTTCGACTACACAACGAAATAAATACACTGAGTAAGGAAAACAAACAAGGTTTTCTTTTATCTTTACGAAATATCTTATAGAATATTTAAAAAATATTACACGGGCTATGTGCTGTCTGATCTTCATCTATTTCCGTCATTTTCGAGCAGCTTCAACCCTTATCTAGAGCACCAGGCACCACCATGATAATTACTGTAGTCAATGTACATCACGATCCATACGTCATGTTTCAAACAGGCCTGGTTTCAAGGGTTCTGTAGATCAGGACCATACCGTACAGCACGTACAGTCTGATCATAACAGCTTCGACACACATACAGTAAATGCTAAATTTTGCAGGTCTCATAAGATAGATGTTTCGTGTAACAAAAATCCATTGGGCTAATGTGTAGATGAAGGGAAGAAAAAGGGTTATCTTTTCGCAAGTATTCTATAAATAGCTGATATAGACGCCTCTTGTGTAGGGAGGTAACCAGTCTATACCTTGATCAAAGGTTAACCGCCGTTTTATCCTTTACAAATTAAGATTGGACGAAAAACTTGTACATAAAATTGCTTTTGATTATCATATTCTAAGATGCTCTCTATATCATAATCATCATTATTTTGTTATGTAAAAAAGTAAACGAATGCGAAAACCATTGAGAGGTGTGAAAGCTTGTGATAAACCGAAAGCATAACGACTTCGTTTGGGAAAATAGAAGGAATCCTATATGTTTGAAAACTTCGGGGGACTAGCCAATTGAAGGATGTTTATCTTTCTGTATTTTTTATCGTTATTTGGGAATGAACTACATATTGCAAGAAAACCAGGTTTGAATTTCATGTAGGTCTGTTGGAACACTTAAGAAAGAGTCATGTGGAGTAATTCTGTCACAACAACACAACATTATTTGAATTTTTCCAAAAATAATAACCAATCGAATAATTACTGATCATCTACATGGTAAATAGTTTAGGTACATTCCTACTGGAAGCCGCTTTCGAGCGGCTTCCAATAAAATTCTGTTCTGTTCTGTTCCGTTCCGTTCTGTTCTGTATTAGAGTATTATCCAATCAGAGCTTAGCATCTCCTGGAAGGTGAGTTACATGTAGATTTGTTGATGCTGTAAAGTGTATACACATTGAGTAAGCGACACATTGAGTAAGCGACTTCCCTGATACACAAAAATGGCAGACAAAATATTTTACACGCACTGATTCAACATCTTCGAACCAGGAATGGTCCGTGCAAGTTTTCCAACAAAATAGCAATAGTCATAAAGCATTATGCCATGATTACTTCATATTGCTCTGTAAGCACCAGATCTACGCATAACTCTGGCGGGGAACAAGTAAGAAGAGTATTATAAGATTGGTATTTGTGTGTGTACAGAAGTGTATTGTGATACAAAAATCTCTGAGATTAATTTCATGATACAAATCTTATTGTGTGTACCGGTCTTTAGATAAAGGATAAAGTTTCAAGATGGTTTTATCGAGTTCTCTCATGAAAAATTAGATGTTTCAATAAAAGATCAGACTATACGCTCTATACAAACTGATCTTAATCTGTGCTGTCCTTAAAAGCTCATAAGATATCCCTTTTTGTAAAAGAAAGTTTCTTAGTCACGTGTTTTTGTCACATGGGAAATGTATCTGCCAATGGAATCTATTGAAAATCATTAGACGGCAAAGTTTATTGTATTGATATTCATTAAATTTACGCTTATTCTTGAAATCATATGTCCTTCAAACGTTGAAAGGTTTGGCATCTTTCAGTCAAAGTCCACAATACTACATTGGCATGTAAATTATAACACTTATGGAGGGTGAAAAGCCCTATTCTGTTGTCCTTTTGCGGGCAGTGCAGATCAAAGATCAGACTGCACAGAACGTGTTGTCTGATCTGTGATCTGCACTGTCCGATATTGTAATAATCAGATGTAGAAATGTATTCTTTTATTATTATTACTTACAACTCGTGTCCAGTTCCTTTATTTTGCGGCAAAATGTGTCAAGTTGTTGAATCCTTAAATGAAATGCATATATTTCTATTGGGAATAAAATATGTTGTAGAAATCCGAACAGCGTTTTAATTCAATGGTATTCTTTCTTTCACAAATGTCCTTAAATCTGCGTATAGGCACACAAAAAAGTGAATTCTACCAGTCAGTCTCTTTGAATAATACAAAACCTGCAAACAAAAATTAATTCATTTAATCAATTTTCATCTGCCAGGAAAGAAGGGAAAAAATCGGCACTTACGGCTGAAATGAATGTACTCTTTACCAAATCTTTCCGTGTTTTATTGACTCTTAGAAACGAGGCTTATGAAAACCTTGACGAAAAGGAGAAAAATACTGGTAACCAGCTTTTTTCTTTCCTTTTTCCCCATCATTGTTTTCTACCCTTCCAAACACAGATATAAATCCAATCGAGTGAGTCACACTAAACTTGTTTCGTACAAGTGCTTTCAACTTAGACGAATTTACTTTTTTTTTTTTAACTAGTAAAAGATTAAAATTTAAATTGAATCAGGGTCACAGTCGCAACATGACACGCTGTCAAATGTAACGTTTTATTCAAAGATTTCGTAGAATTTCTCATACCTTTGAAAAATAGTATGGCAGTAATTCAGACTCCTCATGCGGGCAACCAAAACCACTCCCTCACTACAGTGCATTTATTTTCTTATCGCATATTGAAACTTCGATTTACTAATTTGGGGATACCACAGTTAAAACTAACCCTTTGTTTCTAGTAAAAACAAGAGCATGCAGATGCCAACGCTTGGCTGCAAGTGCTTGATTTTCCGCAGTGAAAATTGTAAGTCGAAAAAGGGGCATAACTGTGTAAAAAATACTTTGATAGTCATCTTCTCTTGTTGTATAGTTTCCCCATTTGATAGTTAACAGCAATTAACCAGCATTTTCTCCTTTTCCCACCGTGTTTTCTACGCTTTCAAATCCAAATTCCACGCATTTTGTAACATTTAATTTGTCGTCTGCAAATGCTTTCAATTTAGAAAAGGCTAAATTTTGTCGATTGGTAAACAGTTACAGATATAAGAAAAGAAAATAAGAAACAAAGACAACGATCTTGCTGTTTATAGGCAAATCATTTCTGTGGACACATGTTGACGAATTGAGTCTCTGAGTGGATTCTGGGAAGGGGACATCTTGCTTCATTAAAGCATACCAAATAATCCCCGAGAGAAATCAGAGAGCGATGAAAATTAGCAAATATATGCAGACGGTGTAAATATACTTAACATTCAATCCTTTTCCCTGATATAAGACGCGTTCTATCGCTGAATATGTTTTAAAACATTCTGGCTAAAGGAAACTTTGCTTTGAGTGAGCACTTTCTTGGGCAAGCGTGGTGACTTCATGCACGATTCCATATAAAGACTCCATATATCCCCGCATCCAATGATTCTGCAACGAATTCGTTCTAAGTGAACGAAACGAAAGTAACGTACACCATTTTTTGAACAGCTACCAAAGTACTAAGCACAAATTTGGCCTTCACGGACGGTTTAGATAAAGATCAGATTCCCTAGAAAATGTGGCGTCATAATACGACTCGTAAATCTACACAGTCAAGTATATCGTGAAATATTCACTACCTAGACGCTCCTAAGAATGCAAAACCTTGGTTTGTTTTTAAGCCTTTAACTGCTTTGTTAATTAGATGAATACTTCAGGCCTATAGTTTAATCCCAAGTATTTCGATTCCAGTGTTTTGTTTTTTCACCGGGAAAGCATCCAAGTACCGGACATTGTAGATCCAAGATCAGACTGCACGTTCTGTGCAAAAGAGCTTTGAGTCGCGCTTGGTAGTCTTTTCCTATTTTCGGTAGTAACGTTATAAGGGTAAATCGAGGATTTGTCAATACTGTGTCGTGATGGACCAATACTAAGTTTCACATTCAGTCATTGACATATAAGCTCTGACTATCGCAGTTGCCATCTGTTTGTCCTTATACTTGCTTCATACGTGCTTATGGTTTTTTTCTCTGGTGATGTTTCTTAAGTTTATAATTAAGATCTTGATAGTTTTACATAATAAACAAAATAATTATCTGCATTTGTATTACAATATAAGAAAAAAAAGTTGTTACTTAAATGGATTGCAGGTTAAAAAAAATGAATTCGTTTTTAAATCGGCCCACAACACGTTCTAGAGACATATTCTTGATATTCAACGGATGAGTTTAGATGACCTCTATTTATTACTGACAAACCTGATTTATAGGGATTTATACTACTAGTATCTAGAAAATTATAAATATCGACGGTTGAATAACTTTCGTTCTATTCCTCCGGTAGTATAACTATAATCTCGGGAATCAAAGAAAATAGTTCTGTTTGCAGACGAGCTTATTATCGAAAAAAAAAAAAACCTCTGATGTTTGAAGAAAAACATTTTTTCGTCAATTCTGGATTTAAAAAGGTCTTAAATGCTGAAAATGCCCTGCGTATTATTGATTTCGAATCCATACAGTTGCAGTGTAGGATATACATTTTTATGTTGAAAACCGCTGTACGCACATTTCTATTTCCATTGTGATAGTACGTACAATGTCGATATTTGGGGCCAAATATGAAGTTTTCGTCTAATACGGTACTTGTGTCAGTAGAGAATCACGTTCGTGTTCGGTGTTTATTGTTTTTATCTAAAACGTCATTCAAAATCCATACAAACTGGACAAAGCCTCGTTTAAACAGTTCCTTATAGCCCTTTTGTAAGTGAATGAATAGTAAATGAGTCATGCTCTGTGAAAAGGGGGCTTAATGCATCGGCGAAAAGTATCGACCCAGGTCAGCCTGCGCTGAATAACCTGGGCCGAAACTTTTCGCTATTGGTCAATTTTCTGTATGTCCAAGGCCCAGTCTACCTCATGATTAAGTCGGTTGTTAAAAGTGTTGCTATTATGGTATATTATCGCTTGCTTGATATCATGCATCGCGGACATGTATTAAGACTCCTTTTGCCAGAGCATGACTCAAATATTTACCCGATATGTTGATCTGTAGAACATTCTACCATCTAACCTTTAACCTGGTAAATAAGTTAAATGAAACTTTTCAACCAATGGTAAAAGTTACCTAAATTTTACATATTTAAAGTTATTTTGGGTAGAAAAATATCACCTTATCGAACAGTGTAGATCCAAGATCAGACTGCACATTCCGTGCAGTCTGATCTTGATCTACACTGGCCGCAAAAAGCCCTTTGGGTCCCGCATAGCAGCTTAAGGGTTAACGAAATAAATGTAAACGTTCAGTTACGTAAAGACGTGGTTTCTCTCATTCGTGTTCAAAATCCAAACACTTTCATTTTTCAAATGTTAAAGGCCCAGTAAAGGCCAAAATATCAAAGCAGGTGTCATAATATATGTAAATTTAAATCATACCATTTAAATGTATGGAAAATATTGTGGAGATGACAGTCTGTTATCGTGTGGTCGGGCCATATGTGAGTCGCTGGCAGAAAAGAGAATTTTGAAATCAGGCAAAAAGTAAACAAAAGACACATCTACCTGGCAGGTTTTAACCTAGTTTTGAAATTAATTTCTCTGTCAGTGACTAACAATTGGACCGACCGTACAATGACAGATTGTCATCTTCACGATAATTTCTATACTTTTAAATGGTATGATATAAATTCAAATGCATTTAAACACCCGCTTTGCTTACATTTGGCCTTTATTGTTACTTTAACTACGGTTTTCATAGACGTAGTCCTAGTGATCAGAAAGACAAAAATGCAGGGAGATTTAGCAACAGGAAATGAAATATACATTTCCTGGACTGACGTCTTCTAGATTAGCATTGGGGTCAACCGAGGAGACCACTCGTCACAATTCGGCCGATTCCGTATCTACAACTAACCTCATCGGTATCAGGGAGGGTGTCAATTTGAAATACTGCCGGTCACATGATCTTAAACATGGCGGAGTCCACGTAAATGGATAAGCAACGGCACAGCCATGTTGATAAGCAATTTGTCGCTGAAAAATGCTTATGGAACTGATAGACCGACTTAAAAAATAAATATACAAACCGGTTGTCAACTGAAAATGTATGTTGAAAGATTCTATTAGAAAATTATAACTGTAATTGTTTGTTTGTTTGTTTGTTTGTTTTAGTTGGACTTCTGCGATTTAGAAACGGTAAAGCGATGTATTTCCGGCGAAGAAATGTAACGTGTAGGTGCATATCAAACTACATGATACACCCGAGGGACTTGATTAACGGATCTCCCGAGGTTTGCCGAATGTTACATCTGCCAGACTGGCATTTGGGTCAACCGAGGAGACGACACATGGTTTGACATGTCTATATTTAGAGTCATATTTATTTCATGGTATGGGTGCAGTATACAAACACAGATTCAGTTGGGCAGGACCCTTTCCCGCTTGTAAAGATTTTTTTCAGTGAAATGGTTTTTCTGCTCTTCAGTATTTTAAGACAGCTTCTGATCTGCATAAAAACAGTACAATTGTTGCTAAACGGTATTTAGAGTCAGTACGTAGTTTTACACACGATTTTAAGATAGCATCGTTTTGGTAAAAGGGGATTTAATGGATCTCCGTTATGTATTGTACCAAGTCAATCATCGAATGGATCTCCGTTATGTACCAAGTCAATCATCGAATGGATCTCCGTTATGTACCAAGTCAATCATCGAATGGATCTCCGTTATGTATTGTACCAAGTCAATCATCGAATGGATCTCCGTTATGTACCAAGTCAATCATCGAATGGATCTCCGTTATGTATTGTACCAAGTCAATCATCGAATGGATCTCCGTTATGTATTGTACCAAGTCAATCATCGAATGGATCTCCGTTATGTATTGTACCAAGTCAATCATCGAATGGATCTCCGTTATGTACCAAGTCAGTCATCGAATGGATCTCCGTTATGTATTGTACCAACTCAATCATCGAATGGATCTCCGTTATGTATTGTACCAAGTCAATCATCGAATGGATCTCCGTTATGTATTGTACCAACTCAATCATCGAATGGATCTCCGTTATGTATTGTACCAAGTCAATCATCGAATGACTAAGGATCCATAAAATCCAATTAGTCTGACAACTGACCGAATCTGGAGGTGAAATGCATGTAACAAAATGTTTTGATTCATACCAGCCTGCGCACCATGACTACGCAGGCTGACATGTGTCGATACTTTGTGCCAATGCATTAAGCCCTGTTTCACAGAGCACGACTTATTTCTTGGTTTTCAAAAAAAGTAAGAATTTTAAAAAGTTGTCCAGAATACTTAAAGATAACGTAACTACCGCAAGATCTCGGTTCCTGGAAATGGTCCACATAAACATTTCAGAGTTTCTTCGAAGGATGTCTACAGCCTACGACAGAAATATTCCCATGAGAGTTAACAAATTTAATTTCGGAGAATTAATCAATCTCTACGAAACGTAACTATTGGCTTAATGTACTGTTGGTTTTTCTCTGACTCAATGTAAAATTAATGTTATTAACTAAATGAGAAAAACAGAATAAAACACTGTACTCTCATTGGCCGGACTGGATCACCCTAGTGTTTTATACACCTTTGTTCCCAGTAAGATGATTTCATAATGATGATGATGATTATTATTATTATTTTTGTTGTTGGTGGTGTCTTTATCTTTATGACTATTTTATTGTTGTTGTTATAAAGTACTTAAATCCTTACCAGACTTAAAATTTGAAGATTTGTCCAAATTGAAAGCACTTACGGACGAGTGATCAGATGTGTTTCAAATGATGGTGTTTGTCATTGAAATAGTGGAAAACGCCGCGGGAAAAGTAGAAAATGCCGGTTACCTGCAGGGTCTAGAAATAAGAGATTGTCTGGTAAAGGATTAAAAACCGTTTTTCTGAGTTATCACGACGTCTTTCAAAACGTCTTTCGTGAAGTTCATCCCCGTGGTTTGGTGATACTAGGCCTTGGATATTTCACGGCACATTGTGAGACCCTTGTCACATGGTACCGTCTGTGGAGCTCAAGCCTTATACTAGTGAATACCAGTAACAAGAGGGCTACTGGTCCTACGGTGCTCACCTGAGTAAGGTCATCTATGGTTGATAAAGCTGAAGAGATCCTGGTTTCAATGATTTTAAAAGCATGCATGTAAGGTATCATCCAGGCAAAGATGCTGTTAACGTTTCATGAGTTTCAGGCTGAAGATGTGGCCTCTAGACTGCACATAACTTTTTTCTGCCAAGTGACCTATTTTTTTATCTGTTGTGACACAATTTCAAACTTGTCTGAGATTTCATAAATACAAGCTCTCTGATCTAGTTTCATGAGTATCAAGGTGAAAATGTGGCTTCTAAAGTGCAAACAATGTTTTTCTCAGATTTGGCCCAGTGACTTACTTTTCGACTCTACATGACCCAATATCTAAAATGTCCAAGACATCATCAAGACAAACATTCTGACTAAGTTTCAAGAGTATTAGGCTGAAAATGTGGCCTCTAGAGTGCACACAAGGTTTTTCAAAGATTTGGCCAAGTGACCTACTTTTTCATCCGACGTGACCGAATTTCAAATATGTCCAAGATATCATCAAGACAAACATTCTGACTCAGTTTCGTGAGTATGAGGTTGAAAATCTGGCCTCTAAGTTTTGGCCCGGTGACCCACTTTTTTCACCCAACGTGACCCAATTTTAAGCTTGTCCGAGGTATCACCAACAAAAATATTCTTACCGAATTTCAAGAGTGATGGGCTGAGAATGTGGCCTGTAGAGTGAACACAAGGTTTACCTAAGATTGATCCCAGTCACCTACATTTTGACCCGACGTGACCGAATTTCAAATTTGTCCGAGATATCATCAAGGCAAACAGTCTGACCAAGGCTCAAGAGTTTTGGGCTGAAAATGTGGCCTCTAGAGTGAACACAAGGTTTTTCTAAGATTTAGTCCAGTGATCTACTTTTTTACCAGACTTGACCAAATTTCAAACTTGACCGAAATATCATCAAGGCAAACATTCTGCTCAAGTTTAAAGTGTATCGGGTTGAAAAAGATTTAGACCAGAGACCTTCTTTTTGACCCGACGTGACTGAGATATCATCAAGACAAACATTCTGACCAAGTTTCATGAATATTCAGACTGAAAATGTGGCCTTTTAGAGTGCACACAAGGTAGCATGACGAATGACGGACACGACGGACACAGCGCTATCACAAAAGGTTCAAAGGTTACCTTGAGCACTTCGTGCTAAGGTGAGCGAAAAAACGAGTCGATGGGTTGTCGCCTCGATGTGTCATAATACTTCTTTTTGTTTGTTTGTTTGTATGGTGTTTTACGCCGCTTTCAACATGATTTCAGTCATATCACGGCGACAGCTCACTTATATATGTTTTCCTGGGTTACACCAGTACTAGGCCAAAATGCTTCTAAAAGCAGCAGAAAAAGAAACAACTTTTTAACAAACGTCTTCTGATGTTTCCATATCCAGCCAAACAATTTTATGACGGTACTATGACAGATAAGAATTACCGAGTTTACTCCATACAACAGATACAATTCATTATGTGGTGCGGTACTTTTATTTCAAACGGGTTTATTAAAGTCTTAATTGTAAACTTGATATCGAACAGTGTAGATCAAGATCAGACTGCACGGATTTGCAGGCTTATCTTGATCGACACTCTTAGCCAGCGTCATCAGAGACCGCGGTTTCGCGAAATACTAGTATTGGTTAACTCTGCCTCATTTTTCGAAAATCGGTTATGATACGGACACTAAACTGATATGTTCTCTTAAAGGCGTTTCAGCGAGTTATTTCTAGCATAGAGAATTTTGTGAAATTTGACACAGAGACACTTCAAAGTATATTCTTTCAGTATATGAAGAGATAATCAGACCTAACCAGATGAACAAAAAAGTTCTGAGCCCATAAAGAACATAACCCTTCTTTCAAATTACACAAAAACCCAGTTATTGCAGCAAACATCAGAATTTTGTGAGTAAAGTCGATCATTTCAGCCAAATCATATTCTGTGTGTTTTAAATTCATAAGAAATCGATTGATCCTCTCAACTTGATGAGAAATTAATATTTGTTTCAAATTAATGACCCGCTATCGATGTTTCAATAACATCCATAACCGCCAAAAAGATCGTTTTATTATAGAAAGTCAAGACATTATTTAATTTCCAAAAAAATCTAGCGCAGAGATTTTTCTTCTTTTTCACAGATATACACATGGGTATATCCTTTATCAAAAATGCAAAAAAAAATGATAGGTCGCCTAGCTACTTTTCCCATTTTAGGACTCGATTACCTCCCTTGGAACAACGAAAATGGCACAAATCACCCAAGATTCAAATTAATAAAGTAAGATTAGTCATTTTCAGCACAAATTCATGTCTTTTTCACAATAAAGATAATATTGCCTTTCCCTGATATATACTCGATTGAGAAATGGAATGCGACGGCTTTGGAAAACATTTTGGTAAAAAGAGTACTTGCTCATAACAAGCAATTTTGCCTTTCCCCACAATATTTTTACACAAGCGGCATTTCAATGTGCATTAATACCTTTTTCAAATTTGTCATCTGCAGCTTCTTTCAATTTAGAAATTCCTATTCAATTCATTTAGGAAAGCGTTAATGCGAAATAGTACATTTTTATGGATGGAAAAACAATAAAAGTAGAACTGTCCAGGAATTATTCGAAGGCATAAATTACAGATGAATCTTATAGCAAAATGAACCAAGCGATCCCGATTTATATCAATATCCAGGAAAGAGACTTTGAAAACGCTGAAAAGGAGAATTGCGTGTAGTTTTCTCTTTTTTCTCACACTAAACTTACTATCCGGATAAGTGATGTCCGAAAAATGTACCTGTTCCGTGTCCACTGTTTCGGAACGGTTTACACTTTCATACATTGATCTTTAAAAAAAACTTGTATCTACCACTACTTCCTCCACGTCTTGCAGCTCAAATCGGCAGTCCGATAATAGTACTACATGTGAGAAAAATTACGCGCAAGGAAAAAAAGAAAGCAGAGAGACATGCGCGGAAATGTTGCGCAATGACAATCCGCTGAAACGCCTTTAATATTTTGATTTACACAGTGTTTGTTGTTCTGGTTTGCCCCCACAGAAAGGTGGGGCCCAATATGGTAAACCTTGAAGTGCTGAACACGCTATTTTTATACGTCCTGATGTAAGGATTTCAGAAGATTGGCCCAACAGAAGGTGAATTTTTAACATGAACATGGTCTTCTATCATCGATTGAAAATGTCCACTTGATTCATTTTACCTTACTAGGCTCATTAGATTCTTCTGTTTTAGTTGTTCATTCCATTTTGGTGCTACCTTGAGGTTATGGGCTGCGTTTGAACAAACTGCATAGATTTACGCAAATTATTGCATAAAACGGGCGTTTCCGGGCCGTTATAGGCATGTATTAACGGATAAAAACCGGTCGTTAACGGGAGAAAACGTGTATTAATTAGTAAATCCACGCGCCATTAACGCCCGGCTTTGTACTTTCAATATCCTCGATCCGGACCTACCTTGTAAACAATGTAAGCTGAATGTTTGTGCCGGTCATAACATCCCCAGACTCCGACCGACAAAGCTCTAGGAACTTGTACCATATTAGTCCTTTTTATGGCTTATCTTTGACGATTTTGGTACACCACAAACGATATCTTACCCAGAATCTCAGTCTAAACAGTCTGAGCAAAAAAATCACTCGTGACATGTACTTTACACCAGCTATATCCCACCCACTTCTTTAATGTGGTCGGCAATTCCTTCGCTTGATACATGTACATCCTTTTCACGTCTTTCAATGACAGAAATTCATATCCACTCATTTATCCTAGTTGTAAATCGATCCAAACCTGTGCAAGTTAATCCCACTAAAGTCCATTTTGTATTAAATATCATTAGAAGTTAATTTTCACTGCGAGATAAGACAGTGGCATAGGACTAGTGTATGACCCTTCGCTGCTCGTAACAAAAACTTTCTCGGCGATTTCTGGTTTTGACCAATATTGGTCCAGTCCATTTCAAGTTCGCTTATTTGCACATCTATAGAAATATTTTTTGCTTTTGTTGTAAATTATTGCTAAAATACATTTAATTAATGCAATAATAGCATTAATTCACGTTCATTCGGTCGTTAACATTCGCCGAGGTCCTCAAAATGGTTTACCGCCCCATGCTTCGCACTCGGGCGTTAAACCATTTTTCGGGCCTCTCTGAAATGTTAAAGACCTCAAAAACATGAATTTACCCTATATTATTTGGGATTGTATATACACACATACGATCCCTGCTTTTGCAGGGATCGCATTTGTGTGTAAGTTTTGCAAATATTTCCCCAAAGTTTTGCTGAAAGTTTTGCAAATATTTTCTCAAATCGTACAGTTATGCAGTTTAGTTAAATTTGTTTTCAGACTTGATGCTTGCTTACCTAAAGTGCGTTTTCATATTTCTGGGTACGCAGCCTAGTAAAAGGCAGACCTAGAGAGCGCACGGGTTGTTGAATGCAATGGCTGGGGTCCTGCATAAACTGGCTCTGAAAACGAAAACACAAAATCAAACATTCAGAGGTGATGTAGAGTAGACTGTCTTTATAGGTAACACAAAAGTGCCTAAATATCGCTTTGAAAACATGTTGAAAAGAGGAGAAATTGTTCGAGACGTGTCGACAATGTTTCGAACTATATTCATGTATTAAATAGCATTTTTATAGGTGAACATCGTCTGCTGCTGAAATTATTTCAGACCGCAATGAGTTCATAATACTAAACGGGAGTGCGACGTACGACGATAAAAATACAAATAAACTAGTCGTAAAACTTTCATAATGAAACACACAAGGGAATCCACGAATTCATTCATGGCGTACTAATCAATGTAATGAGGAAACATGATATAGGTCTAATGTACAAATTGCTCTTGTTACGATATAACTGACTGCTATCTCTTTTTGTCATTAACCATTTGCCACCAGCAATCCCGTGTTTAAAATACCAAAAGAGGCCAAATTTCTAGACAAGGGTAAAACTGGGCCGTATCTTGTGTACGAGGGCCATTTTAGAGGTTCTGATAGGGGGCTGGGGGAATAACTCTGCATATGCTTTATCAATTTTTATGAAATGTACATGTACAGAAAGCTTAAGGACTGATGCATTCTCTGGTTAACGCTTTTCTCGTGCTAAGCGTGCTGGTTTGTTACTGGTGCACTTTAAAAAGGGCACGGTTTTATGCATTGGCAATTATTGCGTTTTGATTACAAATATGGCTAAGGAAGAGCAGAGGGTTTATGTTAAAATAAGGTCGTCACTTAACTGCTCAGCACAGCAAATAAAGACGGATCTGGACAAAGTATATGAAAATGATGCTCTGTCATATCCTACCTCGATGGTGAGCTCGATTTAAAGGTGGCAGAGAAACGGTCAAAGATGACCTATTTACAGGACGTCCGTTAACGGCATTTTGTGGAAATGACGCCATTCGCGTGAAGTTGGCCTAAATAAAGATGCGCGTGACGCTGTTGGAGAGCTAGCTGACATATGTGGTATAATTTCGGGGGTAGTTTTCACTATTATGAAACAAAAACTTAAACTCGGGAATATCTCCGGATGTTGGATCCCACATTTGTTTACTGATCACCAAAACAAGGAGTGCGTCAGAATTGCGACGGAATTATTACAAGTTTTTGAGACCTGTGATGAAAGACGGTTATTTGACATTGTGCACGGGTGATGAAACATAGGTATCGTTTTTCGAGCCAGACGTAAAGGAGAATATAAAAAGTTTGGGTAGGACAAAATGGAGAACGGCCCCAAATTGCCCGGCGTTCTAGAAGTGTCAAGTGGGTTTTGTACGCGTTAATTTTTTAATGCTTGTGGTACGGTTCTCCAGTTTCCAATCCCAGAACACACCACTGTTTCCGTAAAAGGTCAAGCTGAAAAAATCTTACCAGCTGTTGTTAACCATTACACAGAGGACCGCCCACAAACCGGAGTGCTAGGACTTGAACTACTCCATGATAACGCCCCTGCACATAAGTCAGCCCTCGTTACAGATCATTTGAAAGCCAACGGACTTCGTACATTGCCACATCCACCATAAAGTCCAGATCTGGCACCTTGTGATTTCTGGCTGAAACCATTCACTAAACGGTGTCTAAGAGGATGGAGGTTCGAGACCCGCCCCGCTGTTGGACGGTGCACTAGTACTATACCCAAATCGGACTATAAAATGGCTTTTTTGGATTGGATCAAACTTTTACAAAAGTGTTTACATGTCAAGGGAGAGTAATTTGAAGGACTGGAATAGGCTATTTTGGGTAGGTAAGAGCAGTTTTACTCACCAACACCCATTATCAGAACTTTCAAAATGAGCCTGGTATCATCAGAAAATACGAACACATTTATGGAGGTAAAACATGTTGGATTTTACCATGACTAGACCGAAGGCAATACCTGGCTGACCAGTTGTGAATCTAACCTCAAAACCCGGAGAAGTATAGAGAAATAACTTGCTTAAGGCCAAAAGCAAACAAAGCGGGTGTATAAATGCATTTGAATTTATATCATACCATTTAAAAATATGGAAATTATTGTGAAGATGACAGTCTGTCGTTGTACGGCCGGTCCAAGTGTTATTCGCTGACAGAGAAATTAATTTCGAAAGTAGGTTAAAACCTGCCAGGTAGATGTGTCTTTTGTTTACTTTTTGCCTGATTTTAAAATTCTTTTTTCTGCCAGCGACTAACACATGGCCCGACCACACAATAACAGATTGTCATTTTTACAATATTTTCCATGGTATGGTTTAAATTTAAATGTATTATGGCACCTGTTTTGATATTTTGGCCTCTACCGGGCTTTTAAGGTCTTTGAAATGAAAGTGCGGATACAAAATAAGGGGATGTGTTCTCTGTGGCCTTATTCTGATATTCAATGTCCGCAAAGTACATAAATTTGTGTTCAACATCTTCAGAGTTACGGATCGTTTGCATTTCATCTGTATTTGTGCTAGACGTCTCGTAATGCTTTCTTAAGATTACAGACACATATATCACGGATTGTAAATCGTCCTCGGGACTTCCAATTCACAAAATTCTCGAAATTTGTACAGATTACTTGTTTTTGATGACATCTTATACCGCGGACTTTGCAATGATAAAACGAAACTGTCTGGGAAATCATTCCGAAGAGAGAAAGTATTTTTCTACACCTATTATTGCATTTCAGCATTCATGAGCATTCATGAGTGTTAACTAGTTCGACTTTTCAGCAGCTGACTGTGAAGAAAAAAATTGTCAACGCTCTCTGAAAACGGGGTATTCATAATTTTATAAACGCTTGTACATACAGTGCGACAGCCCTGCAGAAGGTGTAGAAGAAGGGCACTTAAGAAGACTGCCTTTTAAATGAAGTACTGATAACCAGCATTTTCTCCTTTTCCCACAATGTTTTCTACCCTTCCAAAGATAAATACCTTCATAAGAGACATACTGAATTTGTCACTTGCAAATGCTTTTAATGTGGACTGGTCGAAAATAGTGTCGTTTTGTAAAAGAGTTAAGGGCTATAACCCTGCGTTTTAGGACATTCCACAGAGGAAATGAACATTTCACGACAGAATTTTTAGAGTGTAGAAAAAAACGTCATTTTTATCACTATTAGTGTTTTAATTTATTCTGAAAACAATGCTATTTCCATGACACATTTTTGGTGCTTGAAACGAAGTATCACTTTCATTAAGGAGTTAGATCTTCATAAAAATCTCAGATACTTTTTTTTTAATGATTTATATTTCCATTCACTGTATTTCACAGCGCTATCTTCATTTTACTGTAAAGGCCCAATAGCGGCCAAAAGTAATCTAAGGGGGTAGTAAAAAAAACATCTAAAACAAATCATACCATTTTTATATGTGGAAATTATTTTGAAGAGGAAAATCTGTTATTGTACCGTCAACTGTTCAAGTGTTAGCCAATGGCAGGAAAATAAATTTTAAGAACCAGGTCAAAAGTTGCCAGGTCGCTCTATCTTTTGTTTACTTTTTACCTGGTTTTCAAATTCATTTTCCTACCTGCGACTAATACTTTGACAAACCATACAATAACAGATTGTCATCTTCACAATACCATACTTTTAAATGGTACGGTTTAATTTTAGATGCATTCTAACTCACCATTATTTACTTTTGGCCGCTACGTGGATTTTAATTTGTCATTGTACCAATGGGAGCATACGAGTGGCCAGGGCCAGCTACCTAGTAGCATTCTGCATAGACGTAACAAGTACAATAAAAATAAAATAAGATAAACAAATATATATACATTCTTGAAACAAAGGAATACATCGCCCGGGTACAGCGATGCATGCTACATCTCAAATTCTTTCACTTTCTATCGCCGTATCTTTTCAAAATGCACAAACATTTTTACTAGTAGAACTAATTATTCGATATATTAACATGAAAAACTGAAAAGCTTTCAGTTTGGAGAAATCAAATTTTATGTTTTCTAATAAAGAGTTAATCCTTGGGCTACTAAGCGCAACTCAAGGACCTTCTACGGACAGAGTAGATCAAGATTAGGCTGCACAGAACGTGAAGTCTGATCTTTGATCTACGCTGTCCGATGAGTGATATTCATCCTCTCAAAAATACCTTTGAAATAGCCAAATTCGGGTTTTTAATGGTTAATAGTTATTTAGTAGAGATAAAGATGTCATTAAATACGTTTAAGATTATCGAAATTGATCTTATGGTTTCCAATCAATAAATGACAAAAACTAATTTCCTTAACAGAATAAGGTTATTTATAATCTGAACTCAGCCTCATTTATAATACTGCGTGGAGGGCTATCTGAAACAGACATCAGCTATATTTATGTAAATCCATAGAAATATATTGGCAAATAATTCGACGAAGACATTTTTGTGAATCTACGACAGTTAGACCTTTAACACGCTCTGCACCATTGACGAAAATAGGGGATTTGCAAAACGGCACAGATCAAGATCAGACTGCACAGAACGTCCACTCAAAATCTTTGATCTATAACGCTTATTTAGTCAAGCTTTTACTATCAAAATGTCTCGGAGTGTCTGTGGATTAATTGTATTTTCTGCTGCCGAAAAAAGGGTCCAGGAATAGTATTCATCAACCATTCTTAGAACGTATTTAGTCTTATTCTTTAGAATTTTCAAAATTTGAATTTAACGGAACTTCTGATTAGCTAAACCATTTGGTTTAACCAATCAGAAGTTGTGTTACTGTTATATTTATAAAATCTTGAGGAAGTTGGTAAAGAATTAGACCTAGAATGGGTCTAAGTATGGTTGGTAAATACGTACCTATATTTGGTACTTAAAGAGTTAAACATGGAGAAACAGCTTTAAAGAAGGCCCTAAAAGAAATGGTTATTGGGTTTATTCTTGAACACCCAGTGCTCGTTGTTGTTAATATATGACTGTGGTTACCCTCTCCTACCGTGCTTTGTAATGACATTTCTTTGCTGGGTTTAAGCTAGATAGGTGACTATTAATCGGTGAAGTGAAATTGTAATAAATCAAATTATGCTCATATAGCCTATGGAAATCTGAACTGTCCGCTAACTCTTGTTTACAAAAATCTAAGAACTCGAAATAAGTGAAATTTCCTTATTTAGCGGCAAAGAAGTAAACTCTTTACCATAAGATAAGATTTTAGACCAGTCCACCTTGAACCAAATTGAAAGCATTTGCAGACGACAAAATAAAAGTCACTCAAAAATTTAAATTTGTTTTTGAGAAAAGTAGAAAGCATTGTGGGAAAGGGAGAAAATGGCAGTTACCAGCATTTTCTCCCATTATCAAAATGCTTTTAAAAGCTTTCTCTCTCAGGGTCGTTAAAAGTCGAAACTGTTTCTTAAAGTAATAAGATATTTGCCTACACCACAGAATGGGAATAGAGATTTCTGACTAGTTCGGCGATACAGGCAGACAATTAATTAATTTAGTTTGAGATTAGCTAGAATAGTGACCTCCTTTTAATAAACAGGCGATTAAACACTTAGATAAATATTTCCATATAAATTTTAGTCAAATGTCGTAGAATGTTATTCATCACTTATCTTACATAGACATTTACGTAGCAAGACATTAGAAGCACCAACTCATTCTATACCTAGCTAAAATCTAGTACAAGACACAGGGAAGCGTCACCAAAACTTACCGCTGGCAGGGATGTAAAACGCTCTGTATTCATGTAAATTCAGGGCGAGGGAGGTCCGGATGGCATGCACCTTGAAAGAAACTATCAACAATGGTGCGTTCGGATACCGCTGGCAGGGATGTAAAACACTCTGTATTCATGTAAATTCAGGGTGAGGGAGGTCCGGATGCCATGCACCTTGAAAGAAATTATCAACAATGGTGCGTTCGGGTGTATCCTTGGTTTTCTGATGTACCCTTAGCGTTCTGGTGTACCCGGGCGTGTTGGTCTACAATTGGCGATCTGATGCACCCTTGGCGTTCCGGTGTACCCAGGGCGTTTTGGTGTACCCTTGGCTATTTTGGTATACCCCGGGCATTGTGGTGTCCTAGGCATTCTGATGTACCGTAGACATTCTGGTGTACCCTAGGCGTTCTGGAGTAGCCTGGGCAGTTTGGTGTACCCTTGGCGTTCTTCTGTACCCTTCGCGTCCTGGTTTACCATAGACACTCTGATGTACACTGAGCATTCTTATATACCTTAGCCGTTTTTGTGTTCAGTGGGCGTTCTGGTGTACCTTGTGCGCTTTTGGTGTACATTAGGCGTATGGGTGTACACGGGGCGTGTTGGTGTACCCCTGGCGTTTTGATGTACCCTTGGCGTCCTGTTGCACTCAGAGCGTTGTGTTGTAGTTTTGACGTTCTGATGTACCTTTCTAGTGCACTCTTGGCGTTCTGTACACTCGGGTACTATACACTAGTATAAAAGATAGGCGATTTAGGAAGCAATAATTATTCTAAATCAACAAGCTAATACATGTACTCTAATTGAAAGGTTTTTTGCAGTGGGAGTGGGAAGAATTTCTTTCCGGGGATTGATGATAGTAATTGCGACAGGATTCATTCCTCTCTCACCGCTGACCATTGTCTCGGCAATGGTTATGTGGGAAAGCAGCCAGTGGCTTGGAAAGAATATCGGGCGGAGCGCTGGTATAAGGAACTCCAGGAAAGCATGGATAGGTGCACTGGCCGCCGCGATATAACTGAAATAATGTTGAAAACGGCGTTAAACAGCATACAATCAAACAATCTGATGTACCTTTCTAGTGCACTCAGTGTACCTTGTGCGCTTTTGGTGTACATTTGGCGTTTGGGTGTACACGGGGCGTGTTGGTGTACCCCTGGCGTTTTGATGTACCCTTGGCGTCCTGGTGCACTCAGAGCGTTCTGTTGTAGCTTTGACGTTCTGATGTACCTTTCTAGTGCACTCTTGGCGTTCTGATGTACACTTGGGTACTATATACTAGTAGAAAAGTAAAAAGGAAGCAATAACTATTCTAAATCAACAAGCTCATACATGTACTCTAATTGAAAGGTTTTTTTGCAGTGGGAGTGGGAAGAATCCTGTTGATTTAACTGCATTCTAGTGTATAGGCAGCTAAATGCCTGGCTGGTGTAACTATGCATCTAGATATAAATTGAAAATCTCCTACCATTTTTTTTCATGATGTGCCACCATAGATCAAATAAGTGTCTGGACTGTGTTTCCACAGACAAACTTTGGCTGACATGCATTTGCAAAAGAAATCAAGATGATTAAACGAAGTGGATTTGATGCAAATTTTGGTAGATAGCTACACTCATTGGAGAGGTCATCAGACCTGTCCAACAGTGGCGAGTTGAAAAAGCAGACTGTCTCAGAAATTGCTGTCTAAATCCATTTTCTTTGCGAAATTATTCTGATACACAGTCTGTTTCGTCATGGTTTTATAAATAAACCGAAATGGAAAAACTGAAATAGGAAATAGACGTGGTTTGTTTTCATTTGACGGATTTCAAAAGAGATTTGTTTTATCGATTTGATTGCAAACGTCCTCTCTCATAATTGTATCTTTTTTTAAGCTGAATAATCTAAGCAAAAGGGAAAAAAAAGAATTTCGTTAAAAAAGAGAAAGAACACCACGGGAAAAGATCACGCGACTTGGAAACGCGGGAAAAAGGTCACGTGACTGCCATGTACTGCATGAGAACATTCGGCATACTTCGGGTGATGGGAGCCATCAAATCCCTCGGCTGTATCTGGTGGATTAATATGCACCAGATCGGTACATACCCGGAAATACGCCGGTTTACCGTTCTGAAAATTGTTAGATGTAGGTACGGAATCGGCCGAGTTGTGACGAGTGGCATGAGAAGTTTCTACGCTGCGTTTTCATTGAATGTCCAACTTGTTTGTTCACATGTACCAAAAAATGTTGAAATTAATAGCCAATAAACTATTTGTAAACATTGATGCTGACCTCTCCTGGGTTCTTTTTTAAAGAAGCCAACTTGTTTAATTGCAAGGGATTCTAGTTAATGGCATGTTTTGAAAAGAAAAAAAAAACTCTTGGAAAAAAATGTCTTTCATATTCATAATGAAGAACTCATAGTCTTGATTAATACTCTTACTTGCAAGCATGCGGGATTGCTGGTGTACCTTTGTTAAAGCCGAGCCTCTGTAGCTCAGTCGGTAGCGTACAGGACTTGAGAACAGGAGGTCGCTGGTTCCATCCTCGGCTCGGCCAATTTCTTTCCGGGGATTGATGATAGTTATTGCGACAGGATTCATTCCTCTCTCACCGCTGACCATTGTCTCGGCAATGGTTATGTGGGAAAGCAGCCAGTGGCTTGGAAAGAATATCGGGCGGAGCGCTGGTATAAGGAACTCCAGGAAAGCATGGATAGGTGCACTGGCCGCCGCGATATAACTGAAATAATGTTGAAAACGGCGCTAAACAGCATACAATCAAACAATCAACCAACCAATCAATCAATTTTTGTTGAAAGAAACAAAAGATTTTCAAAATGGTAATCAAAGACCTTATAGGTACGTGCTCGATACTTCTGCTTACGCTCTTTTGTTTTTCAGCTTCATTCCGAAAACATTGTAATATAAGGAAAAATTGCCGAAAAGAGCAATTTCTACTTTGACTACGATGTTTCCACCAGAAATTATGTATTATACCTTAACACAATCAGTCATGTTGTTATTCCATATTTTACGAGGAAGTTTTCCTAGCCGTCAGAGGCATTTTATTGTTTTTCCAGGAGATAAAGAGTTTTTTTTTTTTCAACTTTCGATGACACGAAATACTTTGATAAGTCGAATTGATATCTTGGGTCCCCTACTCACTCGAGTTACCGAGGTTTTTACCGTATTTTGTAACAAAAACTGTATGATAGAGACATATTCCCTGTCCCTGGCATTTAGATCGATTGGAATAAAGTAGCTGACGTTAGATACTTCATAGGATTTTTGTAGTGTTTATTGGCTACAGTGAACATTTTGTACTGGTGGAACTGATTTCAAAAATTACGGTTTTTTTTTTTCATAAATTTTGCGCTGCGAGATTTTGGGAAACGCGTGACTTTAAAAGGAGAACATGCAATTGATTTGTACCAAATGATTAATGTTTCCTTGAGGTATAACTCCTAAAGCTCATGAGAAGTCCGAAGTTTTTACTTATTTATTTATTTACCTATTTTATGAAACATCTTTATGGTAATTAAGATGGTTTGTTGCTCAATACTGTATGATTCCTTTTTGTCATGGAAATAATGAACATACATAGAATATACATGGATACCTTTGTTGGACTGCAGATTTACTTAACAGCTTCAGTATTTCTTTTACCTGGTAAGTTTTCTACATGTGTATGCATTATGCATAAGTCTCTCTCTCTCTCTCTCTCTCTCTCTCTCTCTCTTCCTCTCTCTCTCTCATTCACACACCTGTTTTTCACTTTTCTTTCATGATTGTTTTGTTAAATCCCAGTCAGTTAAACCTTTTGAATAATATTACCTCTCGCACTTCTTTCATGGTAACAATTTTACAGATTTTCTTGTATCGTAATCTCAAATTCATCATCATTATACATCCTATTATTATCATAATCATCATTATCATTATTTCTGTTATTATCATCATCATCATTATTATTATTATTATTATTATTATTATTATTATTTCTTCCTCTAATTCCAGGAGATTTAAATAACTATGCTCATTAAAACATTCAAGATAGATTAACTGATGGAACGGGCTGTTGAGAAAAATAAATATGCACTAGCAGCTCTGGTTGCTCATAAGAGTATCAGAACTGCAGGTGCATTTTTATAATGAGACAATTCTCAATGATATATGTATTTTGATATTCTGTACAATGCTGGTACAAAACATTTTTACTATGGCTTAATTAATTCCAAAATTTTATTAGGCATATAAGTTTTATGACTTTTGTGTTCAGATTTAAACTTGCAGCCAAATACGAGGGGAAGCCATAGCGTGTAGCAGAAAAAAAAGAATAGAAAAGCCAGGAGCAACAGCTCTGAAATATAAGTCCAGTTAGTCTTAAATAGCGTTTCCCACCCCCAACCCCACCCCCACAGTTTTATACCTCGATCAACTATAGACAAATTTGTGTCTTATTTGAATGATGAAGATTACACGTAGACTGACCTTATAGAGCTCTTCTGTTCGTTAGATTATTTTGGTTCGGGGTATGGGTGGAGAGAGGTTATACTTGTAAAAACAGAATAAACATGGCGAAAAGTGGTCATCTGTCTCAGCTAATCAGATGGCCAGTCTTGGAATTCAGAGTACTGATACTGAATTTAGAATGATTATTAAATGAGGCCTTGATTTTTGTATACATTGTCTTTTAGCGTACATACTTTGTGTGTTAAGTTTAACGGTTTAACGGTGATAGTTAATTTCATGCTTTTTGGTAGTTTATCGGGAAATAATGGTGGAGTATAAGGTTTGATAATTCATGGTTATGACCGGTGAAATTTACAGTGTTTCCGTAACTCTTCAATGGAAGGCGGACATTCCCGCGCATTAGTAACCTAGGTAAACAGTGCGTGCCATTCAATTTACCGAAATTGCGCCACTCGTGAAAATATTACCGATGATATTAACTCGATGAAATCAATTTCGATCTTTCACCAAAAAAAAAAAGAAAAACACATATCGTCTGTGTAACACCTGGTTAAGGGCTGATTTATCCGGGCTTTTGTCAGGACAGGTATGAAACGACGCGTAGAAAGATCTTAAAACTGATATATCAAATTATGAACTGTATGAGTCATGCTCTGTGAAAAGGGGATTTTAATACATCTACAAAAAGTATCGACCAATGTCAGCCGTAGCGATCCGCGCAGGCTGAGAAAGGTCGAAACTTTATGCAATTTGTAAATTTCTGAATGTCCAAAGACCATTCTACCTTATGATTCAGCCGGTTGGTTGTTAGACAAAAAGGATTTTATGGAGCTAAATGTATGTGATGACTTGCTTGGTATGATGTATCACGGAGAAGCAGTATTCTCCCTTTTGCCTGAGAGCCGCACATATAAAAATAGTCCGGTTTACATAACACTTTTTCCTTGTTTTTATAGAGCACCTTTGTTATATACAGGAAACAGAATATCACCGTTCATGTATAAACTATGTTTAGAGTTGACATCTACCGCGCTTTTCTAATTTTTGTTCAAGTCAAAGGACCATTCTACCCCCCCAAAAAAAACAGTCGAATATTAGAATAGTCCGGTTTACATATCACTTTTTCCTTGTTTTTATAGAGCATCTTTGTTATATACAGGAAACAGAATATCACCGTTCATGTAAAAAGTATGTTTAGAGTTGACATCTACCGCCCTTTGGAAAAAGGCATTAACTGCATCTCCGTGATGCATTATAGCAAGCAAGTCATGATGAAAATATGGATCTATAAAATCAATTTTGCCAAACAAGCAACGGAATTTCGAGGTAGACTGGTCCTTTGACATGCAGAAAATTGATCCATAGCAAAATGTTTTTACCCAGGTCAGCATGTGCGAACTGTGCAAGCTGACCTGGGTCGATACTTTTTGCAGATGCATTAAACTGCCTTTTTACAGCGTTTTGCTGATATAGACTGTCGTCGTTTACTTCATTTACAAGACAAAGTACTTCTCATATATGAATCGAGACTGTGGAATGATTTACAACATTCATGTCATTTATTGGGAAAATTAAGATCATATATAGAATGGAAACCGGAAGAGATTTATTCGGAGCTGTTTTGAAGAATTCGGTCAAAGCTATACAAAAACCAAGGATTTATTGTAAAGTAAAATATAAAGTTTATATATTTTACACTGCCCTGCATTTAATCATACAGGAAACGGAAGAGAATCATTTGGAACCATTTTGAGGAATTCGGTCAAAGCTGTGTAGACACTAAGGATAATTGTGGCTGAAGTAATCATTCTGACATCAGAAACATAAAGAAACATAAGATCTTATTTCTGTTTCAAGGCAATTTCTCAACAAAGCATGTTTGTGACCCCTTTTTGTAACACAAACCTCCAGTGGATTGTCTCCAATAAGTACGGTCTATTCAAAACGTTAGACTATTCATTATCTCCCCCAGGGACCTTTAACCCATTACTTTACTGGCTTCTTTTAGATCTTTTGGCCTACCAAAACACAAATTACAGGCGGCATATACATTTGAGCCATGCGCTATGAAAAGAGAATTTAAAACATCTGCAAATAATATCGACCCTTGCCAGCACGGGCAGTCAGCGCAGGCCGACATGGGTTGAAACTTTTTAGTATTTCTAATTTTTCTTCAAGTCAAAGGACCATTCTACCCCCAAAAAACCAGTCGAATATTACACAAAACGGATTTTATGGATCTATCATTATGTGATAACTTGCTTGGTGTCATCTAGCCCCATTGTCTGCAAATGTTTTTAATATGGACATAGGTTTTTTATTTTCGACTTGTAATGATTCAAACCTATTTAAACAGATATCGACATGTCGCTGTCAATCGCCATGTGGTACAGGTATCTCGAGGGACATCCAAGGCTAATATTCACCAACGATTCTTAGCTTCATTCTTAGTCTGATTCCACATTTAGAAAGTAACGCAGCTTCTGATTGGCTAAATTATTAATGAGCCATGATCTGTGAAAAGGGGGTTTAAGGCATCTGCAAATAGTACCGTCCAGGTCAGTCTGCGCAGTGCGCGCAGGGTGACCTGGACCGAAACTTTTTGCTTTTGGTCGAGTTTCTGCATCTTAAAGGACCAGTGTACCTCAAAGAACAGTCAGTTGTTATACAAAATAGATTTTATGGGTCCATGATACTGTGATGGCTTGGTTGGTGTCATGCATGGTGAAAATGTATTAAGCCCCCTTTTGCCAGAGCATGGCTCATTTGGTATAGCCAATCAGAAGTTGTGTTACTTACTTCAGAATAAGACTAAGAATGTTTAGTTTAGTTTAATTAACATGCTTATTTTACATCGATTGAGAACAAGTTCTTGTAACTTAGACTAATGTCTCTCGATTCTGTTTCCTAGAAACCACACCAGTAGTCACGCCGTATGTGTGGCCCAATGCAATACCAAAGTGATACATTCTCCCGGGTATCCAACTCGGTACCTTATGATTACGAGGCCGACGCTCTGCTTCAAAACTACGGACACCGCTAAGACTGTTCTTAAGAATAGTGGGCCTGGTCGGAAAAAGTCTTCCAGTACTAAACACAATCTGTTTGTTATAATCTTCGTTTTATACTTACATGTGACGGACGAATCTAGGAATTATTTTGCACCATATTTTGTCTTAACGACTCTGTGACTGCTTTACAATGCAAATATCATGGAATGAGAACAAACAGATGATATACGGCCATATAATATCCCTCGGAAATCGACCACTATATATTATGCTTACAGACGAAATAAATAATTGAGACATGCACTGTGAAAAGGGGGCTCATGCGTCTGCAAAAGGCATCGACTTATGTCAGCCTTTACAGTCCTCGCAGGCTGACCTGGGCCGAAATCGTTTGCTACCAGTCAATTGTCTGCTGCTTGTCAAAAGAATATTTACCCACTTATCCAGTCGGTTGTGAGACGAAATGGGTTTTATAGATCCATAGAATTACTTGCTTGGTATAATGCACCGCGGAGGTGCATTGAACCTCCTTTTGCCAGAGCACACGGCCTATATCTTTCTGCCGCACGTTTCCTCATTTGGATATTTTTTTTCTCTCTTGTACCAGACCGCATTGTGGCTAACTCTGTTACAGAAAATGTAGAGTTAAAAGAATTGATAGTTTTTCAACTTTATTTCTGTTCTCTACGTAATATAAATATACTGTATTATATTCTTATCAGTGAATTACTGGAATTTCACAGTGAATTACACCACTAGTGATGATAAATATGGTATCATCACTAGTGACGATATAGTTTTAGAATGTTTGCCGGAACTACCTTTTTCCTAAATTGCTCATATTGTACCATTCTTGATATTATTAGAACAAATGAGGGTGAATTAGGATTGTAATAAATAGGAGAATCAACTGGTTGTGTGTGATATTAAAAATCTGTCACTTGAATGGGGTGTGATGCGATTAAAAAACTCGTCCTTCGGACTCGTTTTTTCAACCGCATCACACCACATTCGAGTGACAGATTTTTAAAATGACACAACCAGTTGATTATCCTCTATATATTCAATATCTATTACAATATCTATTTTACAATATCTATTGTTTACATAAAGTATAACCCTTATCCTATTGAATAAGTGAAATGAAACTTTCAAGCCAATAGTAAAAACCCCAACCTTGCTATTTCCCAAGGTTTTTTATGTGTAAGGGGGGTCTCTTTATCAGACAGTGTAGATCAAAGATCAGACTGCACGTTGAGTCGGGCTTAGTAGCCTAACGGTTAATACGTAAGATACGAAGTATACTAAGTAGATATGAAGTTGAAAGACAGTCAAGAGTAAAGAGATAGTCAGCGCACGTATACTTTTGCCTTTATGTCACGAAGATCTTTTCTGTCGGATTATTAACTTTAGGATGATTTTTTTTACTGACGACATCGTTATATCTTACAACCAGTGGAACAGATTCGGTACTGTTCTGACCTCTCTCTGGCTGTCTGTCTGTCTGTCTGTGTCTGTCTGGCTGGCTGGCTGGCTTGCTGGCTGCTTGTCTGAATGGTTGGCTTGCTGGCTGGCTGGCATTCTGGCTGGTTGGCTGGCTGGATAGGATGATTTCTGTCTGTCTCTATGGCTGTTTGTGGTATGTCAAAATCCTACATGCATAAACTGTAGGTATATTTTTTTCAGATAAAATCAGTAGAAGAATAAAGTACATCTAATCAAAGGACATTTTTGATTATCTTCCATAAAGTCGACGATCATGGTTTCAGCGAATGGCAACTCGGATATCAGATAAGTTCGACTAAAGTTGCGCTAACCCTACGTTTACACCATGTTCCCGGCAGCCACGGCAGTCACGTTTCTGATAACCGTGGACAAAACGGGATTGACGTAATACAACGCAGAGGAACGGGATAAGCAAATTCCCGACTGCCGGGAACATGGAGGAAACGTAGGGTTCCCCTTAACGGCATGTCACGGATACCGTGAGGTACCGTAAAGAGACTTTAACTAAACTTGGTAAATGGAGAAGAAACGAACAAAATCTCACGGCACACCACGTTTCGGACAAACGGGGCTGCCGTGGCTGCCGGGAACATTGTGTAAACGTGGGGTAACTCAGTCAAACTCTGTACACACGAATAGCACCATTGAAATCGGAATCATAGGCCTATCACTAAAGCTGTTGGCCAGGTGTCTACAATGTTTACAAAGGCTATCTTGCAAAATAAATTTGAAATAAGCATGTTCCTACTCCTAAAATAGACCTCCTTCATTTTCACGTTTTTGAAAGGACTTTGGTGCGAATTTAAATGTGAAGTTGTGGCCTTGGCCTTGCAATATCTGGGTCTATTGTCATTAACTGCAAACCACTGTTCCTTTTATTTAGTACTCTAAGACTTAATAGCATTGCCTTTTATTCACGGACGAGGAGATAACTTCGATTAACACCTTTCAGCGTCGTAGATAAAAACAGGGCCTTTTGTGGACGACATAGATTAAGATCAGACTGCACAGAACGTGCAGTCTCATCTTAGATTTCTACCATCCGCTTGTTTAGTCAAGCCTGCAAAATAGAAAAAAAAAATCTCTCTCAGTGTCAGCGGGGGGTATTTTTAGCTGCCGAAATAAGTCGAGACTATATACTGTGTGCGGAAAGCTTTAGAGTTATTGCCGAAGTAAAACATGGTTTTCAGATGACCCTGGCAGAAAACGCATAAGAGGCACGAGGGGGAAAACGGGATGACATATCGGAATAATTGTCTTTTTAGAATTTCTAAAGTACAATGCAAATTTTCTCAACCTATGTTAAAGGCCCAATAGCGACCTAAACATCAATGTAGGTGTTAGAATGCATTTAAACTTACGTCATAACATTTAAAAGTATTGAAAATATTGTGAATATGACAATCTGTTATTGTGTGGTCTGTCCATGTGTAAGTCACTAGCAGAAAAATATATTTCTAACTGCCGAGCCCCGGTAGCTCATTAGGTAGCGTGCAG